>BTHU01000013.1:68634773-69234773 GCA_036184795.1 Tokudaia tokunoshimensis
AGAGCTCATGTAAAATGCCTGGCATGGTGGCTGTAATCCCAGTCAGTGCTGAGGAATCAGAGAAGGAGGCAAGGGTGACCATGAAGTCAGCTAGTGGGGCTGAATCCATTAGCTCCATGTTCAGTAAGGGACCCTTTCTCAAATCTACAGTGAAGAACCATTGAAGAAGATGCTCTGTTGACCTCTGCCCTGCCACAAAATGACATGTGCATTTGTGTATGTACCCATACACATTTGATGTAAATATAAATATTTTATAAATAAAGGTGAAAGGCATTTACTGAATGCCAGAGAACGTAACACTCGGCCTAAGACTAGATTCACATCTATTTATACGAAAGTTTGTTAGTCATGGTGAGTGTTTAGAATAATGTGTGTGTGTGAGTGTGTGTGTGTGTGTGTGTGTGTGTATACGCGTGTGCACGCATGCATGTTCTGAAGGTGACATGTACACTCCCTAGGTAACATTTTGCTGAGCACTCTAGAGACATGTAGACACTCTGAGAGGCACCCAGGCACAGGATCAGCACTGCATAAACTGATAGCAGTGGTCATAACCATAAGAATGGCAAAGTACCTTGGGGCTCCAGGCTGTTAAATGCTGTGCACCTCTCTCTGAGCATTATGATAGGCTGGTGAAGCAGCTCTTGCTTTCCCCATTTTGCAGTTGAGGAAACTGAGAATGAGCAAGGCAGAGGGATAGGTGAGGTCACAGAGACGATGTGTTGAGAGCCAGTGTGCAGGCAGATGTGACAAGAAAGGAGAATGTTATCTGCTGGCGTGGCTTTTAAATCCCGTGTACTCCACAGCTCTCCAAATGACTCGCTTCCGAATACATATTTACTCACCAAGTCTAACCATTAAGCATCGAGGGAAGTCCTCTGAGCTCAGTGAATATGGTCTAAAAGCCAGGGAAAATGGACTTTTTGCTGTTCTGATAGCCAATTAGTGCTAAGTGTTTCTCTGGTTGCCTCCTGTGGAAACTTGCATTTGTTTTTTATCAAAATATTACTTAATGGCCAGACCCCAGTGGAATGCTCTAGAAGACCTTTAGCAATTGTTTGTGGCCTGTTATTTAAACTAAAAATTATATTGGGGAAAATGACACTTGAACACCAGCCTGCAGACTGGAACTAGTCAGTTAAAAAGGAGACGCCATGTCTTTTCCAGACTAGAACATCCTTGAGGGGTTTCAACAGGAGGAAGAACTGGGGCATTATTTAGAGGGGGTTCTTTTAAAAAGAACAGAATTAGATTAACCTTGGGGAGGGGAAGTGGGGGGGCATTATGAAAGACACAAGAAGATTCTGGAAGGAGAGGAATGAGGATTCAGCCTGCAAAAGCATCTCAGCCCAGCAAAGCTGACGGAGCTATCCATCATTAACCTCATTTAAAACAAACATGACATACTGCTGAGAAAATACGTGACGAGCTCCATTCTTCAGTGGCATTAGGAAGAGACAAACTGGGCGTCTTTTCTATCCCTAATTTGGGTAGAAGTCATTGAGAATTGTTTTTCTCACATTTGCGGGGACTTTTCCATTCTAAAGTGAGTATCAACGCACAAGTCTCCTGCTATGATCTGCAGGTGTCTTGCCCACGGTAGCTCTAATAAAATCTCAACCCAGGAAGAGGGATGGCTTGCAATGCTATTTTAAGCATCTGTTAGCTGAACTATCATATTAATGAGGCTGACTCCTTAATCCTACTTTACTTCTAATCTGCAGACAGACTGTGGAGATTCTAAATCACGCAAGGTGGGCAAAAGACAAAAGGACGTGGCCAGAATAAAAACCCAGCTGACCTAAAGAGTTATTGACTTCTCAGGACATGGGGAAGAATAAAGAGTGTGAGAGAGATTGGGTGTCAATGTCCCAGTTTGCCAGGCCAGGGAAATCTATGAAGCTCCACAGCCACCTTCCCTGTGGCTAGCTCAGGGACATCTCCAAGCTCCTGGGCCCACAAGAATTAATGTCTGTGCACTGCTGACCCCTGCTGGACACATGAGGTCCAGCTAGACACATTTTTGCATGGGTTCCAAGAAAATGCCATTTGCCTTGTCAATTAGTTTTCAGTTCTCTGTCCTCCTCCCCCTGACAGTGCCTTCCACCCTCAGGACCCTGTTAGGAGACAATTCCATCTAAGCTAATGGGAAAATATTCTTTATAATGCAATTTCAGAGCTTTCTCCTGGATAACCCCAGAGACCCTCCCTTGGCGGGCTGGCCAGAGGCAGCGGAATATATGAAACACATCATCTTGCTGTTCCAAGTACTGCTTGATCAAAATACTCCCTTGAATTTACATGAACACAAGCAGGATGCTTTCTCTTCTGGGAGGAGCTAGGGTCAGCCAGCCCTTCCTTCCCACCCCGATGTGTCCAAGTTCCAACGCCCACTCCTGAAAGCGATAGTGCATTCTCAGCACACAGGCTGGGAGATGGGAAGCTGACACTAGGTATTCAGTTATACATGGATTTGGGGCACTGCCCCAGAAACAATAGAGGGAAGGAACTAGTCTAATTTATGACAGT
The DNA here is from genome assembly GCA_036184795.1 of Tokudaia tokunoshimensis. Classification (NCBI taxonomy): domain Eukaryota; kingdom Metazoa; phylum Chordata; class Mammalia; order Rodentia; family Muridae; genus Tokudaia; species Tokudaia tokunoshimensis. The sequence goes on from BTHU01000013.1 coordinate 68,637,306, forward strand.
GTACAGTGTGTTAGGTCAGTAGGGTAGGTATAGAGGGATAAAATCAAGATTAACATATAAAAGAAGCCATTGACAGAAAGTCTGGCAATCTCTTCCCACCAGGACTTCACTTGACTAACAGAATGTGTGCGGAAATCTGTTTAACTTCAAACTTGGGAGAAGGGGGTGCTTTGTGAATGACCTTGTAGGAGTCATGACTCTGGGGGCTTTTGACTCTTGGTTCTGTCCCAGCCCTCTAGCCTACTTCCTTTCACAGGAGTACCTATATTTTTCTTATGGACGGTCTACTTCTGTCACTATCCATATGCTCACATCCATTATTCCTGGACGTGAGATCCTGAAAAATCCTACCAAACATCCTGTGGGCTCTTATTCACACCCATAACACCAGGGAAGACAAAAATATGACATGAGCAAACCCCAGGTCACCTCAGACAGAGTACACAACAGTCATCATTTCTTAGGTCTCTTTCACATCACCTGTTCTAAAGTCAGACAAAGGGAGATCCTGGGGACAGAAAAGGGGGAAAGAAGGCCTTCGCTTTATATCTGGTTGAAGCCTTTGCCAGCAGAGGAGCAGGTATCCCACACTTAGCTCCTACTTGAGGAGGCGCCTTTCCCTTCCTAGCCAGGCATCTAAATCTCCCCAGAAACCCTATTTGCAGAAAAAGATACTCAATAAGTGTGATATGCAGCCCTAGTGGCTACTCATTTCATCTGATAAGACAATCATTCCCTCTCTCCTGACCAGGTCTTCTATAAGTGCCATCATCCCTTAGGCTCCTGGCCCCTTGTTATGTGATGGTCCTGGACCAGTCACATCCACATCCTCAAGAGCTTGACAGAAATGTATAGTTTCTGATGGAAGTGTATAGTCTCAACTCCATTCCAGGTCCACTGGTCTAAACCGGCACACAAACAACTGCTCCTGCCGGCCCTCAGTGTACTGAAAGTGGAAACACTTACCCCAGTATCAGTGAATAAGCACTTCTAGCATAAGTATGAGGCTGTGAGTTCAGATCCCCAGAACACATGTAGAAGTCTGACAAGATAGCATACAACTGTAATTCCAGCTTCCCTACTGGTGAGATGGGAGCTGGATACAAGATAACCCCACACAGCTTGTTGGCTAGTGAACCAGTGGCATCACTAAAGGCCCTGTCTCCAAAAAGAAAAGCTACCCACGCCTGCATAGATACACAAATACCTGCATTATATACATATGTAAGCACACATTTAAAAAGAAGAACTGCTACCTTTCAGTTGTTAATGTGGAAGGAGAAGGCTGCTGGTATTGATGATAGCAGTCTAAAATATATTTCTTTTGATCTGGGAATTCAGGGTATGATTTTTTTTTATTGCCCAAGTTCTGGTTTCTTACAGAGGAAACCAGTGTCTCTATAGCTGACCCTAGTTCCCAGAGGAAAATGGAAGCTGACAGACAGGGAGAGCTGGCCAGAAGGGTTACTATATGGAGGTCAGCAGGCAGATTATACACAGGCTTGTGTAGGATGGAAGGTATACCAGTGGGACTGATACTCAGGCTTGATAGACATTCTTGTCCTGAGATGGACAGCTTAGCTTATCTGGAGAAAAGACTATCCCCAAGTCTATTTCAATTTCACACTGTGCCCTGGAAACAGAGGATGCAGGCACCTAGGTCATCGATTAGCCATGACACAGGCAGCTCCTAGCAGGCATTTCACAGTGGTGGGAAGAATGCCCTAACAGCACAAATACAGCTGATGGGCAGCAGCTAAGGTACAAAGATAAACACATATACCCATGGTCAGCGGAGCACTGATTTAACACACTCAAATAAAAATGCTCTGTGGCTGATCTCATCTACCCTCTGCATTCCTGTAGCCAAGGATGTCCCCAGGTCCAGCTCCTGCAGTTCTGAGGCTGCCACAGGACATGGATTTCCAGCAGGAGTCAGAAAAGAACAGTGTGCTAGAAAGGGGGCAAGCCAGGGAGCCTAGCAAAAGAGTGATGGGAGGAAATACCAAGCCACCTTCTCTGTAAGCTTGGGTGAGCTGTGTTTCCAGCTTTGAGAGAAGCACGTTTAGGGTGCGTGTAGACTCCAGCAGCAGTTGGAGCCAAACTCGGCCTGCATGCCAAAGACCCCAGAGCTAGGCATCCTCAGGTAGAGGGGAGCCATTTGCCCAGCAGAATAGAGGAATAAAAACTTGATAGGAAGCAAAATGGATGGAAAAGAAGCATTTTCTCTGTGCTATCGGTGGTGAGTTGTAAATCCTCAAGGCTAAAGAATCCCTGGGGACATGTGTGTATAGGAACTCAAGGAATAGAGTGATTTTTCTATACACTGTAAAGAATCCTATGAACTGGAGAGATGACCCAGCCCCAAAATTTTTGCTATGTAATCATAAGGATCTGAGTTCAAGCTCTGGCACCCACATAAAAAAAATAAAAGCTGGGCTTAGTGGTGTGTAGTTACAATCTCATTACTGGGGCAAAAGATAGGCAGGTCTTCTAGGGCCCTGTGATCTGTCAGATGAGCCTAACCAGCAAGTCTTGCACCAAAGACCTTGTCTCAACCGAACAAACTAAATGGATTCTGAAGAGTGATATCCAGTGCTAACCTCTGGCCTCCAGCCTCCACATGTTCACACACACACACACACACACACACACACACACACACACACACAATCTCCTTCTCTAAAATCTGTGAACTAATGCTGTGGTTTGGATAAGAATGGTCCTCATGCATTTGAATGCTTGGTCCCTAGTTGGTAGAACTCCTTTGGGAAAGGATTAAGAGGTATGGCCTTGCTGGAGATATAGCCATGTTGGTGAAAGTGTGTCTCTATCTTCAACTTGTGAATAAGATGTAAGCTACCAGCTACTGCCACAACACCAGGCCTACCCCTCAGCTGCCATGCTCCCTGCCATGATGGTCATGAACTCACCCTCTGAAACTCATTCCCAATTAAATGGTTAAACAAACAAACAAAAACAAGTTGCTTTAGTCATGGTATCTCTTCACAACAATAGAACAGTAACTAAGACAAACATCTTTCAGTATCCTACACACACACACACACACACACACACACACAGAGAGAGAGAGAGAGAGAGAGAGAGAGACAGAGAGAGAGAGAGAGAGAGAGAGAGAGAGAGAGAGAGAAAGAGATCATATCAGGTTGGTTCACGTTTCACTGCCAAATACATTCTTCTGAACTTTTTGGGCTTGGACTTGTGGACCTGTGTGGCTCATACCCGGTCAGTTTTCTCAGCAAGGCCATTTGTCAAGATGTCACTGAAAAGGCTGTTTCCAAGCCAGAGGCTGTGATGTTTGACGTCTACTTTCTTGGATCATTTATCTCAGAGAGCTCCCAGAGAGGGAGCCTCCCCCCTTTTAGACCCCATCAGCTCTCCCCATCTGGCTACTGTTCAGGTAATGAACAAACAGTACAAGGGAACATGTTCTTTGCCTGTTGTAACACACATGCACTGTGTCTTCATGTGGCCTTGGGGATTGTGTCTGTGTCTGCACCACCAGCTGGCACTGTGCAGAGAGCCAAAAACAAAAATCAAAAAAACAAAAACAAAGACAATCCACCTTATTACGTATCTGAAGGCCAAGGAAAGACTCCATGTCTCCATCCTGTGGGAGAATGGGAGGAAAGAAAGCCTGTCCTTTGAATCCCCCTCACACTTTGGTCAATGGAGATACCAAGCTAGCATCCATGGAGCTGGTGATGGAGCTGTTAGTAGAGGGCTTACATAGCATGCAAAAAGCTCTAGTTTCTATGCTTACTACAGCATAAAACTAGATGTGGTGGTGTACATCAGTAAAACCAACATTCCACAGGCAGAGACAAAGGATCCAGAAGTTCAAGGTCATCCTTAGTTATATAGTGAGGTCAGGGCTAGCCTGGGATACATGAGACCCTATAGCCCCTCCTCCCCAAACTAGGAATTGAGTCTCTTGAAAGTCAGGTTAAACAACAGGGATAGCTTCTATCTTTGACTATGCATTAGATATAAATGATGACAAATTCCATGTAATAGTAACAAGACAATCCTTTACCCATGATGACATAAACCATCCCCCAGGCCATCCATCAGGGAAAGGCATCTGCTGTCAAGCCTCCTGACCAGAGTTCAAGCCCCAAGTCCCACATAGTGAGAGGAAAGATCTCACTCCATAAATTATCCTCTGACCCCCACACATGACTGAATTCTTGTGCATACCCATGAACACACACATAAATAAATAAATGCAATAAAGACACGTCTTGTGCTACCATTTCTTCCCATTGTCACGCTACTCTCTCTCTCTCTCTCTCTCTCTCTCCATGTGTGGTCTTCATTTTGCAGATGAGGATTCCTCAAAGATCCCTCAGTCATCTAGCTGCCCACCTAAGCCTTCAGACCATGCTTGGGATTAATCTTCTGCTCCAAATTCAGGGATTAACAATCCCATAAAGAGGGCAGTGGGAAGAAGAGCTGGAGGAATTTGAGAAATGCAGAAGAAGAAAAAAAGATGGAGGGAAATGTGTGTGGAACTGAGACTTTAACAACAGGCATAAAGGAAGGATCCTGATTAGTTTGTCAATTTAATACACCCAAAAGTCACTGGAAATCTCAACTGAGGAACTTCCCAGATGAAATTGACCTAGTGGCCATACCTGTGAAGAATTGTCTTGTTGATTGTTGTGGGAGGATTCAAACCCACTTTGGGCTGTGCCACCCTTGGACAGGTGGTCCTGGGTTGTCTAATGATACCAGCTGTGCATAAATCAGAGCAGGTGAGCCAGCAAGCAGCATCTTCCAGGGTCCCCACTTCAGTTCCTGCTGAGGTGTCCCTCAATGATGGTTTATGAACTGGGATGTGTAAGCCAAATAAACCCTTTCCTCCTCAAGCTGCTTTTTGGTCCAGCTGTTTCATCACAGCAACAGACAGGAAACTAGGACAGGGTGTGTAGATTATGCTCCTCATGGCTGTGGCAAAATACATGGAAAGAAGCAACTTAAATAAATAGGAGACCATTTATACTCTCTCAAGGTGTGAGGAGGCACAGTTCATCATGACCAGACAAAGCGTGGTGGCAGAAGCATGAGGCAGCTGGTCACACTGCATCTGCAGTCAGGAAGCAGAAAGTGAATAGCAAGAGAGGCAGCAGGGTCAAACACCAAGGCCCACCCTGCAGAAAAACTCCCTCCAGCCAGTATCCTTATCCTAAAGGCTCTGCAACCTTCACTAACAACACTACCGGGTGGGTGGGATCCAAATGTTTAAACATACAAGCTGGTGGGAACCCATCCACATTCAGACTGTGATGGGGTTTGAGCAGTGAGGAGGGGCGATACTTGGAAGTGTGCTTTCATCAGAGGAATCATCCAGACATCTGCAGAGTGGTCAGAGCACACTAGCTTCCACTGAAATTTCTAGTGGTCCGAGCTTGAAAGCAGTAGCTTGTATGAAGAGATTCAGAGAAGAAAATGGTCCTAAGTACTGATTTCAGGATCGATGGGGAAAGAGGTTTAGCCTATAACTACACTAAACATATATTAAGTCTGGGAATGTAGCTCAGTGATCAAATGTTTGCCTGGTATGCACAGGAACTCTGGGTCCATCCGGAGAACCAAACCAATTAATAGCTGCTATGAGCGAAGGGTATGACCAGGCTCTACCCTTCCCTAAGGAGCTATAGGTAGTTAATAGTTGTTGAGGGAGGGACAGATATTTTCTTTGATTGGAAAAGTTACTGGTAAGTTGCTAGTGTTCCTATAAATAACCCCCAATCCATACTTCTGTAAGCAATTATAATAAAACCACTAGTTAAACACATTTTAATAACTAGGAGGACTAATTAGAAAGATGATTAATAGGAGCACTTTACTTTTTAATCGTGCATGTGTGTGTGTGCATATGTGTGTGTGTGTGTGTGTGTGTGTGTGTGTGTGTGTGGGTGTGTGTGTGTGTAGGGTGTATGCACCTGAGTACAGTGCCCTCCAAGGTCAGAAGAGGGTATTACATCCCCGGGAGCTGGCTTAGAGGTGATTGTGAGCTGCCTAATGTGAACATTGAGAACTACATTTAGGCCTTCTGCAGAAGCAGCATCTGCTCTCGACCATGTCTCCAGCCCCGCAGTTGTACCTGGGAGCATCGTGCGGCAACAGTCTGAAGCACAGACACTGTGACTAGGTAACCAGCTGCTCCTCACGAGCGTCACGCTGACGAGGAAATGGCACCTGCCACTCCATCTGATCCACAGCAAGTCACACGGTGTAATGCGTCTCAATTCGTGACAACCTGGATGCCAGAGACAGATGGATGGAAGAAGAGAAGTGCACTTCTAGGCTCAAAGATAACCATGGGGTAGGGGGTGTCCTGCCAGTGAGGAACTGAACAATGCAGGTAGCTGGCTGGTTAAGCCAGGGCTAACATAGGAGATGATAATGGCTCTTTCCGTGAGTGGTGGGTTGGTGGAGAAAGCAGCGCTGGAGTTGGCTACCTAGTTATCTTAAAATACTGAAGCCTGCTCAGCTCTATTGTTCATGGGTGCTATAGGAGGGGAGCAGCACAGGTCCCCAGTTAACTAGCGCAGCGGCTGCCACCATTGTCACTCAGCCGGCAGCAGAGCTTCTTGAACTTGGGCACACAGAAGAGGAGGCCGGAGTGCTGCTTAAAACGGAGACGTCTGCGCTTCATGAGCTGCAGCTCACTTCCCACGATGTAGGCTTATGAAAGGATCTCTCTCTCTCTCTCCCTCTCTCTCTCTCTGTGTGTGTGTCCACATGTATGCTAATATATGTGTGTGTTCACATGTATGCTAATATATGTGTTCAAATGTATGCTAATGTGTGTGTGGTCAGAGCAACCTCAGCAATTGTCCCTTGGGCACCATCCACTTTGGTGGTTCATCGAGACAGGATCTTTCTGACATGGGACTTGCCAAGTAGGCTAGGCTGGCTAGCCAACAAGACCCAGGGAACCACTGCCTCCATTTCCCCAGAACTATGACTAAGAAGGCATACTACCACACCTAGCTTTTCTTCCTAGTGGGCTCTGAGGCTTGAACCCAGCTCCATATGTTTGCAGAGCAAGTACTACAGTGACTAAGACACCCCCCACCCTAACTTGAATTTATTGAAGCCTCTAGATGATGTCAGTTGATGCCCGCTTGAACTCATATTGAAAATAATGCCTTATAAAGCTCTTAGTATGTCCCAAACTCCTTCTCTAGGTCGTGGGTACTCTGCCTGTCCACAGTGAATGTCCACGATGCCCCCCTCCCCCAAAGCACAGAAAAGGAAAACAAAGATCAAATCCTCCAGATGATCTGCCCAAAGTCACCCAAGCTATGGGTGACAGAGCTTGGAGTGGCTCTCCTCCTCTTCTCCTTTGCTAAAGTAGTTCTTACTGATGGCTGGTGGAGTCTCCACAGTGGAAACCAAACAATGGAAGGACACAGCATTTCATTCCGAGAACTGTCAGAACTCAGTTTAATGGATTCTTCACTTTTCTGCTAAGATAGTCCCATTCACAGAAGGAGTTAAAATGCTTTTATGTAACGATGACAAGAGATAGTCTTTCACTTTCTCCATTTTTGAATGACCATAATTTGCAAAAACTAAGTAGGTGAAGAGTGAGTCTCCAGGCATGTGCTGTCTCTCTCTCCCTCCTTCCTCTCCAGCATCATGCCCACATGCCTGGACCATCTGTAAGAAAGGATGGCTTGGGGTAATTTGTGCTGATAGAGACAGCTGTGGTAGCTCTTTGAGGGAACACCATCCTGCCCCCAGAATGGAGAGTGCTCCTCTATCCACTGGAACTACAGCTCAGTATCCAACATCTCTTCAGCTTCCGACCATTTGCGTTTCTTTCCCAGATGGTTGCTGGTCTCTCTGAGTGGCTGTTCCTGAATTGGATACCAGGGAACTCTGCTTTCTGGTCCAATTGTCATAAAAAATGAATAGCGTCTTCCATGGTGCAGGGGTGAAGCAGGTTGGCTCAGATGCGATCCTACCCAGTGATAAATCTGGCATGACTCCACATTGGCTGTGCACTTAGCCAGCCTGGCTGCTTAGTATCTCTCCCTGGCTCGGCTTCCCTTTCCATTAAATTGGAATTATAATACCTGCTTCATGGGGTAGTTGCAAAGATTAAATGAAGTCTGGGGGAGGATGCATATGTGGAAGACGGAGGATGCCAGGTGACATACAAACCATTCTCTGTGTCATCCCCATGTGACAGGATCTCTCGATGAACCTGGAGGCTGCAACTTATGTATGTATGTATGTATGTATGTATGTATGTATGTATGTATGTATGTATTTATTCAGCTAGGCTAACTGACCAACAAGCCCTGAAACCTTCCCGTCTTAGCTCGACCTCCATCTACCCTCATCACTAGAATTACAGCCACTCACAAATTTTTACAAAAGTGCCAGGGATCTGATAGGTGTTCAGGTCCTCGTGATTGGTCTGCAAGTACTCTTCTCCATGTATCCAACTCCCCATACCTAAATACATTAAAATATTTAAAAGAAGCACAATGTGTATCATATAAAATGCACTCAGATGTCAACAGCTGTGACTACTCGGTTCTTTATAATCACCCAGCTGAAGTTTATCACTCACCCAGGAGGTAGGGGACTAGGGAGACAGAAATGGGTGAAGTGAAGTCCCTCCTTTCCAGAACTGCCAGCAGATAATTGGTGGGCAACTGCATTAAAAGACACTGGCACCAGAGAGAAATAGACAACACTAACGGCCTTCCTAGAAAAAGATGTGTGTGTTGTATGTCACTCAGGCTGGTCAGGGATAGGTCTAAATGCCACCACCGCCACCTCACACCCCATCCAGTACCACCCACATGTGTAGGGACCATGGGAGATGCTAACTTTTCAATTCGCCACAGCTGTTGACACATAACAAAAGTCGGGGTGGGGAATAAGGGTCCCAGACTTGAATTACAGCCTAGCCAAGTAATCCTTATCAGTCTTCCTTGTTCACAAGTGCTTTGGGAGAGGGGAACGGACCTCTAGTTCTTTTGGAGGCACATACAGAAGAAGGGACCCCCATCAAATGAATGAAGACAGTATATTACAAATGGAAATTAAGCCCTGCCAGATTTTCTTTCTATACAAATGGTTGGTTAGTCCTCAGTGTCACATTAGCTAATTTGTTCAATGAGATGAGGAAGAAAGAAGAAAAAAGGGAGAAAAGATTCCAGAGATTGAAGAAAGGTGTGTCAGTGTGGCAAAATTAACTGTGCCCAAAGGTCTTGGATGCTTAGAATTCTATGGAAATCTGCCTTGAACTTCTGATTCTCTTGCCCCTGGTTCCCCAGTGTTGTGGTTGTGGGTGTACACCATTATACCTGGTTTATGTGGTACTAAAGATGAAACCCAGGGCTTCATGTATGCTAACAAGTATGCTACCAAATGAGTTATATACCTGGCCCTCTGCTGGCTGGTGTTAATTCTGGAGCCAATCTGCAGAAGTGCAAGACAGAGGCAAAAGGCAGTACTTAACAAGAGGGGCGAGGTCCCTCCGCTTCTCATGTAGTTCACATTTGAGTAGCCGACACGGTCATCTGGCACATGGATAGGTAACCTAGGCACCTTCACAGTTCAGTGTTAAGGAAAAAATGGAACCGAGAAAGATGGGAGTTGGTGTGAGGAGCATTGTGCACTGTGACTATCAAACCTACTATCCGGGTGGAAAACACCATAGAAACATTGTAGGTGTGCTTGTTGATGTCTACAGAAAGGTTTAACCGAATAAAAATGACCCATCCTCAATGTGGATGGCACTGTCCTGGGGACCATGGCCCTGAACTAAATAAAAACAATAAAAAGACTAGAGTACCTCTTGCTTTGTCTTGGCTGTGAATAGTGTGACCAGCCACCTTGCTCCTGATGCCACATATTCCAAACTCTCATGGGCTACATCCCTTCACGTTGGGAGCCAAGCAAGACATTCCTTCCTTTCTTGTTTCCTGTCAGGTATATACTCTCAGCACCAAGGAAAATAATGGATATACTCATCCAGTATTTAGTCTTCCTACTTCTCTCGTATTCTACCAACCCTCTCCATATATATGAAGTATAGTCACATATGTGAATATATATAATATTCATGGGCATACATGTCATTCTTTTTAACTGAACTCCAAGTGTGTTACAATGATATTTCCCAAGCTCTTCTTAAGGTAAAAGAGCCCATATCAGTGTCCATGTGATTGCTAGATAAGCAGAGAATACTGAGTGGTTGTTGAAGAAGAAGTCTCAACATCTGGTCTCTTCGTCTTAGATTCCTCATCCACCCCTCTTGTCCCTGCTTGAAAGACAAAGTCACTTTGTGATCCTGAAGATGACATACATTCGCTAAGATCATGACAAGGGACAAACAGGCCAGACAGACACAGAATTATACCAGCCCAGTGGTCCATTTCTAGACTTGTTAGCTGGAAGAGAAAGAACCCCCAAATACTGTTGGAGACACTGAATTTGTTTTTCCTCTGTTCCTAACACTGCAATTCTAAGCTGATTCAGGTATCTGCCTCTGGCCGCATCCTCTGCATTTCTCTCCTTTCACAGAGAAACACAAGCAGACATTTGATGGACACCACCATTTGGACACCTACTGAATATCAGCCACTGAATCTGGCTTATAAGTTTCCAAATATGGATGCAGCACAGAGGAAGGGTGCACGAGTGGGCATTGTGCTTCTAAATATCCCAGCGCCTGTCTGGAGTGGGGTGAAAGGGCTTGGAGATGGGTTTCTGAAGAGAGTGGAGCCTAAGGAGGCTTTACAAAAGGAACAGATCAAAATTTGATGAAGGAGAAGCCAGAGGAAGAAAGAGGAAACATTTGATTATAGAGCCTTGGGGGAAGCGGAGTTGGAGAGCATAAATCGTAAGTTATAGGAGGAAGAAAAAAAGGCAAGAAAAAGAGGGAAGGAAGCTGCAGGGTTAGAACACGGGACAGCCTGTATAACTGTGTTAGAAGAGCTGGGGAGATGGTCCAATGGTAAAAGTGCTTGCCACACAAGTGTGAGGCTAGAGGCCAGATCCCCAGAAGCCACATAAAATGTCCTATGAGTACAGATTCTGGCTTATAAATCCAGCCTCAGAAGGTGATGATAAGAGATCCTGAATGGTAGTTGGCTAGAGACCAGCTATTATCAGTGAGCTCTGGGTTTGATTGAGAGACCTTACCTCAATGAAACAAGGTAGAAGAGAGATCAAAGATGATTAGCAACACCAACCTGGGGCTCCTAGTTACACATGTGCACATGCCAACCCACACATGTGCTGTAATGGCAAATGTTAGTGACCAACTTGACATAACTGGAAAGAGAGAAACTCAACTAAAGAACTGTCTCCATCACATCAGTGTTGGGGGCATTTTTGTGACTTTTAGTTGATGTTGGCATTCACTGGTATAGGCAGGTGGGCCTGGGCTGTATAAGAACACTGAACAGGAGCCTGGGGATGAAGCAGCAAGCAGACTTCCTCTGTGACTTCAGCTTCAGTCTCTGCTTAAGCTCCTGCTCCATTTCCCCCCATGAAGGGCTGTGACCTGAAAGTATGAAGTGGAATAAAACCTTTTCCACAACTTGCTTTTGATCAGAGTCTTTTATCAAAGCAACACAAAGCAAACTAGGATGCATGCAAACACACCCACGCATGCACTACACACACACACACACACACACACACACACACACACACGAAAAAACAATAATGTACTCTCTAATCTGAGGGTGTATTTAACCATGTGCAATGGGATTGCACTATATTTTGGAGGGCTTTCTCCAAGTCCTGTGCTGCTGATGGGCTTGAGTGGAGCCAGAGAAGGACCTAGGAACCACATACTTATTCTGAAAGAAGATGGTACCTGTGTCTGCAACACCAGAAGGCTGCCTTGACTATAACTACCTATAATGGTCCACAGGAGGAGGCATCTCAGTGGCTCTTCCCACTGACCTGCTCCCAGGATCTCATTTCATTAGTGAGTAAGATACTCCGGGAGAACCCCGTGACCCAGGTCCATAGGGCTCCATGCTCACAGAACACATCTGCTAGTTTGCAGTCATCAAATTCAGTGACAAACAGGATCCATATATGATGCCTCAGAATGCCTATTAAACTTTTATGATACGAAACAATTAAAATAGTCTCCTAGACTTGAGCAAAAACTCTCTTCAGGAACCCCGCTGGGGAGATGAAACATGCAGCAGGCTCCAGTCTTCAGACGAGCACGTCGGCAGTATGCTTCATGCTGGATTTGCTATCAGAGCACGTATACTCATTAGGAGTTGTAATTTAAAAAATAATATATATATATGTATATGTACACATATATATGTATATATATACTTTTCACAGCAAAGGGTAATAGTCATGATAACAAGTGTGTGTGTGTGTGTGTGTGTGTGTGTGTGTGTGTGTGTGTACTTGTGGAACCATGGGAGGGAATCAGGTGTCCTGCTCTAGTACCCTCTGCCCTATCCCCTTCTTACTGAATTGGAAGCTCACAGTTTTTGATTGACCAGCAAATACACTGAGCTCCCAGGATCCACCCCTCCCCTTCCCACCTTTCCTCATGCTTATGCTATAGGTGCACTGGGCCATATGCAATGCTGAGAATTTGAACTCACGTTTTCATCCTTGCATAGCATAACAGGCATTCTTATCCACCGAGCCATCTCCCCAGCCTAACAACCTCCTTTTTATGAGGCTACAATTGGAAGCATCAAGCTCTGATAATAAGGAAATGAGATCTTTATGAGGACCTGTTCTGCCTTTATTGGAGTGAAGGTAGAGATGGTGGGATTGTAATTCATAGGGATTGTAAATTTGCCAATGATATGCAAGACTATAAAAACTCAAGTGTAGGCTCTGTATGCTCTCCACAGCCAAGGACTAACCTAAACCTTGCCCATAATACCCCATACTTGCAAAACCCCAAGCAGCAAGTGGAGTTTCATTATAAGCAAAAACAAAATTTCAGTGTGTCCCATATGTCAGCCATCAGCCACGTGTGAGCATTATTCATTGGAAATAAGGCTACAGAGAATTGAGAAGTGCTATAAATGTAAAACGTGAACAAGATCTTGAAGATGGATACAAAGAGGAATGTTAAGTTTGTGTATTCATATTTTAACACTGTCTAGATATGAAAATAATTATAGCTGAGTTAAACAAACAAACAAAATGTTAAAGTTAACATCACCTGGATCAGGGATGAAAGTTCAGTCAGCCAAATATTTACTATGCAAGTGTAAGGACCTGAGTTGGGGTGAGGGTCAGGGGGCAGAACTCAGATAAAATAGCTGAGTGTGATGGTGTGTACCAATGCAAGGCAGGGATAGAAGGAACACTGGATCTTGCCGGTCAGACCATCTAACCTGTTAGTAAGCTCCAGGTTCATTGAGAGACCTTTTCTCAAAATAATGTTGAGCCTCGGGAAGAAGAAGAGCCAGTAAAATGCTTGCCATGCAAGCAGGAAGATTGGAGGTCAGACCACCAGCATCTATGGGAATGCAGGGCAGAGGCATTGGCTCACCTCTAACTCCAGTACTCAGGAGATGGAGACAGGTGATGCCTGGGGCAGGATGGCTAGCGAGAACAGACCAATCAGTGAGCTCTGGCTTCAAGTGAGAGACTTTGACTTAATATATATAAAGTGCAGAGTGATTAAGGAAATCATTCAATATCAACCTTTGACCTCTATACACACACACACACACACACACACACACACACACACATATATGTAAACACATACACCACATAGGTTTACCAACAAAAATATTAAGGTAGAGAGCAATTGAGGAAGACATCCAACTTTTACATTTTTCTTCCATACACGCACATACCTATACATACATGTATATATGTATCCTCACACACATACAAACAAATTTAAGGTCACCTGTTTCATTTTTAAGACTGTGTTAGGAGGTAGAATTAGTTCAGTCAGTGGTTAAGAACACTTGCTGCTCTTACAAATGGCCTGTGATGCTTATGTGTAACAGCTCACGATTACATGTAATTACATGTGACAATTCCAGTTCCAGGGGATTCAGTATCTTCTTCTGGCTTCTGAACTTATGCATGTACATCACACACACACACACACACACACACACACACACACACACGCACATGCACACGCATACGCACACGCACACACACACACACACACACGCATGCACAGTAAACATGAAAACAAACCTTTCAAACTGTTTCTGCTGGGGAAATTTCAAGGATGCGTGAAGCTTCCAGTGTTTCTATGGGCGATCAAGACTCCAGAATTCAAGCAGAAGCCTATTATGGAGAACCAGTGAGCAGAGGCACCAGCTCTGAGACATGTAGTAATTCATGACATTCAGGCCCACCAGAGGACACGGCTGTCATGGAGCCCATGCCCAGGGCAAGCAAGACAACCCTGAAGGTCCCGCATCACCAGCCCACAAGCATGCAGAGGCTGGAGGTTCAGCAAGTGGAAGGAGATAAAATGCAATAACAATTTTTATAGCGAGCTGAGTTAGCGGCTGCTCATTAGCGGTCCTGAGCTAAATTAATTCGAGCCTGATTGTCCCCTAATTGGAGAGGGACATAAATCCAGTAGATTGTGCTATTATGGATGACACCTTGATCCCATACCATCTCATGCCTCTGAGTTTACAGTGCTCTGCAATGAGGGGGGAAACCTCAGATTTCAATAATTACTTTAAAAATTATGAGTATTGACCAGGAACGTTTTACTAAATGATTTAATGTCCTAGGCTGTACGTATTTTCTCAGTAAAGACACAGGTCAAGTTCTTACTGAGCGAATATGTGAAAGCCTGATACATGATCAAATAATCATTAGTTATTATTTAGTGAAAACTACCAGGCACTTCTTACACCAACACACTTACCCCACAATAATTATTTACTTTTTCTCTCAAACAAGGGGTAGAAACCCTCACAGACATGCATCAAGCTTCCATACACTGAAGTCTTTGTTTTCTAATTTTATTTGTAATATCTGCAGATTGGAGCTTCTTCAAAGAAAGGCACAAACAAAAATTAGTAAATGGCTGTGGGCTGGAGAGGGACTGAGGGTTGAGAGCATTTGATGCTCTCAACAGGACCAAAGGTCAGTTCCCAGCATCCATTTAGGCAGCTCACAGTCACTGGTAACTCCAGGGTATCCCACAGACTCTCCTGATCAATGTGAGTACCCACACCCATGTGCATGCATACACACACACACACACACACACACACACACACACACACACACACATACACACGCACCCATAGCTAAAGATAAAATAGATTTTTTTAAGTGTAAAAATAAAAGTAAAGGACATGCAGCAATAAAGCACTTGCCATGTAAGTGTGTTAACCTGAGTTTGACCCCCAGGCTACACAAAAAGCCAGGCATGTTGGTGTGCACTTATCCTCCTAGCTCTGAGAAGGCAGAAAACGAGGATCCCTGGGGTTCGTTGGCCAATCAAACCATCCTACTTGGTGAGGTCATGACAAGTCAAGGACCATGTCTCAAAAAATCAAAGTGAGTGGCACCTACGGAGTGACAGCTGACATCGTCACGGGGTCTCCAAATGCACATATATACATGAGTGTGCACACATACATACACACACATAAATCCTCACACACATGCACATAAGCATCTACAAACACACACATGAGCCCTCACAGATATGCACATACACATTCACACACACACACACACACACACATACACACACACTCACCCATGCACACACATACACACACCAAGTAAGGGGCAATGAGACAGATACCCGTTTCTGACTTGGTGTTCCTAAGTTCTCTTAACAGTTAAAAACCCTTTGCTTATAAAAACTGATGCTTTTAAAGACACAACTGGCCACCAATGTGGAGATCAATTCTGGGATTGACCCCAAGGAGAAGTAAAGAGCGGCAGCGGGGACATTTAAGAATTTCCTTCTAGCCAAGCCATTTCCTCTCCTATCTCACATCAGGGGGGCAGTGATTCAGATGAGGTGGATTTGGCTGGCAAGAGAAGGATCAGATTCTATTATGAAATCAATTTTGCCCTGATGGAGGAGAGCTCTGGTCACACGCTACACTGGGCAGTAGATAAAGGAATTCTGCCAGACTGCTCCCCTGACTGTAGGCCCTTAAAAGACAAGTTTCTGAAGACACATACACCCAGGCAGAAAAATTTTAAAGAGATAGTGAATATTTTATTCCCAACTCCTCCCCACTGCTAGACTCCTTACATCTCAAGAAGTAATTGCTTCTATTAGGATGCTACAGTTCTTTGAGATGGGCTGTC
Organism: Tokudaia tokunoshimensis; assembly: GCA_036184795.1. Taxonomy (NCBI): domain Eukaryota; kingdom Metazoa; phylum Chordata; class Mammalia; order Rodentia; family Muridae; genus Tokudaia; species Tokudaia tokunoshimensis. Next base: position 68,653,635 of record BTHU01000013.1, read on the forward strand.
TCTTCTTAGAGGTCTTTTTTATTAATTCTGAGGATTTTATACAATGCATTTTGATCATATTCTGCCTCAACTCCTACCCAAGTCCTCCTGGATCTACTCCCAACTCCCTGTACCATCTAGACTGATGTTCTCTTTATTTTTTTAATTTAATAACTCATCAACTCCAATTTGTGCTGTTTTTATACTTCTGGATATGGGGCCATCCACTGGAGCATGGCAGACCTATCAGGAACTACATCCTTAAAGAAAACTGACTCTCCCTTCACCAGAAGCCATCAACTCTCCATAGCTCTTCCATCAGGCTGGAGGCTACTGAGCCACCTGCCCATCCATGCTGAAGTGTTAGCTGGTTTGGTCACATTAGGTCCTTCTTAGGCAACCACAGCTGCTGAGAGCTCTTGAGGCCAGTGGTCTTCTTATGTCCAGAAGATGCTGCTTTGTCCCAGCCCCACTTCCCCAGCTCTTACCAACATTCTACCCATCTTCTACAGGGGTCCCTGAGCTCTGGAGAGAGGCTGTGATGTATATGTCCCATTTGTGGTTGAGGATGACAGTCACTTCTCTGCGCGTTGGCCAGTTGAGCTCAGAGCCATCTGTCCACTGCACAGAGACTTCTCTGATGAGGTGTTGTGACAGCTGCATTAATTTACAGGTAAACAGACTCAAAACTAAGGGGTAGTTTGACACTGTGTTCACATAGCAAAATAACAGTATTTTCAGAGACCCTTGAGGTCTCTGAGCTCCCCAACAGAGTGGCTAAGGAATATTTTAAAAAGTGATCCTTTACATCCTTTAAGGGTTTTTATTTTGGGGGGTGTTTGCTTTTTGTTGTTGTTGTTTTTGCTATAGGATCAGGGTAAATTGACCCTATTTTCCTCTCCTTTTTTTGGGGTGGGGGGAAACACAACAGGAGACTGAGGCTAAAGAAATGGCTCGGTGGATAAAGTGTTTGTCTTGCAAGATTGAGTTTACCATCCCCAGAGACCATATAAAGAGCAAAGCAGTATCCTTGGGTCAAGTTGGCTAGCTAGATCATCCAATCGTCCAGCTCTGGGTTCCACAGGAGACCCTGCTTTGGTGTATGAGGTGGAGAGAAGTGAAGGAAGATAGTTGATTTCAATTTCTGGCCTTCAGAAAGATGCACACACGTATGCATACATTGGTATACATATGCAAACACACTAATACATAGCACACATTCACAAAAAAGTTGACAGGGGTTGAGGAGACAGAGAGAGACAGAGACTTTGCTTGAGCATCCAGTAACTCAGTACTTTTATTCATCAATACGTAGTTTTACTTGTATGTACTGCCTCACTGTATCTCATATTGTGTCATAATTAACCCAGCTCTGCAGATGGACATTGGGCCACTTTTCCTCTTGTTCTTTCTTTCTTTCTTTTCTTTTTTTTTTTGTTCTTTCAAAAAATGTAGTGATGCCATCATGAGAAGAAGAAAGGGAAAATGGACTTCAGGATTGGTTTTTAATTGTCGATTTGACGGACGCTGCAATTACCTGGGAAGCAAGCAACTCTGTGGAGCAGAACTGCTAAGTTGAGCCTAATAAATCTCACAGAATAATAAGAGATAAAAATGGTGGTTGTTATGATTTATAATTAACGGGTACTAATTTTTAAAGGAAAAATAAATCACATGATGGGCAGGTATTCTATTTAGGAGGAGAGAATTTGCATATGGATGAAATATTTTCATGTGTTAAAAGCAATGAATTGACAGATGATGCCTAACACATAGTAAGCACTAGATGTTTGCTGTTACTTACTTCCATGGCAAATGGTCCCAAGCCCCATATGTCAATTTTAGGCAATGTGAGTCTCCATTCCAGGGTTATAACACTGAGTAGTCAAAACACAAGCTTGCCAGATGATGTTACAGCCCTTTCAGTGGGACATGGTTTTAATTCACGAAAGCTAAAATTGAGAATGGGCTTGAGAACCTTGGACATGTATTGTTACGTTTGCTCAGACTCTCCTACAGGCCTGATCATCAAGCTCAATCTATTTCATCCAGACCAGTAAAATATTAAAAGGTGAATTATAAATTTTATTCCTAATTGTATTTAATAGCATTCATAACACACAATTGAAATTTTACCTATTCCACGTACCAAGAGATGCACACAGTTTAATTTACTTGAGATTAATTATGTAAGAAAAATAATTTGTTGACAATAAGTTTAAAAGTATTTAACACAACATGTTTGGTTAGAGAGACAAATGTATATTAAAATGCAGATTGAAGTTGTACTGTGTATTGATACCATGGAATAAGATAAACCCTGCTTTCAGCATATAACACTGGGAATTCTCACAACATGTGCTTTAAAAATGAACTCATTAATTTTCATAATTTTACTGTTTTCCTTTTAGATGATGAGATAAAAAGAAATGTTTATGTTTTGGAAGGCGTTGTTTTCTTCTCACCATTTCTTTGCAAATAACCAATTTGAGGGAAAGAAACACATTATTCAGAATAAATGAAAAGGCATATCGGGCACAATCATCACCCTAATTTCTCTTCGTTGCACAGGCTTTTGAAGTTGGGGAGCTGCCCCGGTGTCCTGCAAGCATGACGAGGAAAGAGATGTGTTGCAGAATCAGGTAAGGGCCATCTAGAGCTGTCTTCTAAGACTTGTCAGGATGTTTCAGCTGACTCATTTTCTATATTCTAACACCAATATTCCTTAGCCATTTTACAGCTTTCTTACAATAGGAAACCAAACAAAAACAAGAACAAAAGGATTGTCATATAAATCCAAATTATAGAGCGGTCTGGGGATGCCTTTGACAGGCATGCATGGTACCTTGAGCTCCATCCCTAACACCACACGGGAAGCAGAGATAAAGGGAGCAAAAGTTCAAAGTCAACCTTGGCTACAGAGGATGTTTGAGGCTAGCTGGAACTAAGGATTCTATCTCAGATGAATAGGTTTGGGAGATATCTTAGTTCTTAAAGTACCAGTGTCTCAGGATGAGGGACTTCCTTTGAGCCCCAAAACCTATTTTTAAAATGATCCAAACCCATTGGCTGAGCCTGTCATCCCAGAACTAGACAGATACAGTTAGAGCTGACCCCTGGGGCTCTCAGGACAATCTTGCTTATTCAGAGGCCAGTAAAGACCCTATCTCACTAACAAGGCAGAATTTGCCTAAAAATCAGCCCCTGAAGTTATCCTGTATTCTTTTATGCACACCCCACATTTGGAGGACAAGACAGGACCCTGCTAGATTACTGGTTCTAAAGTCTTGATCATCCTGTTTGAACATCCTTCCTGAGGGCTAGAATTACAGGTGCATACCAGCATGTCCAAACCCACTTTAAATATGTTGTTGTTCTCAGAAATCATTGTAATAAACCAATCGTATGATCTCCTGGGATAAGGAGAGACTGGCTACAACATTCAGGTCTCTTGTCTGGTCCCCACCCCCAGAAACAAACTGTTCTTCAACACCTTTAATGAGTGACCTTACCCTAGGGTATAAAAATGATCATATGTTGTTTTCTGGGACATGACTGCAGCAGTGTGTTTGGTGCCCAAGCAGATGAAACTCCACGTACCTAGGAAGTCCTTCTGAGTCTCAAGGCACTGGCATGCACTGAACCCAGGATTCCTTTGTCCCTTGCTGCCTAGTTTCTGCTCACTTGTGCCATTTATATCACATCAGTTCATATCGCTTACATGCTTGGCTGCTGGGTGTTCTATCACAGCACATTCAGACAAGTAGGTAAACAGTGTGTGTGTGTGTGTGTGTGTGTGTGTGTGTGTGTATACATATACATCATATATACATACACATACACACAAACACACACATACACACTCACTCACTCACTCACTCACTCACTCACTCACTCCTTCTTATTAAGAACTACCATAGTGGTTCCTTTGTAAGGAGCCAAAGTTCAAGATACCGGCTGTAACAGCAGAGACAAGCACAGAGAGCCGTGATGGCCTTATTCTCTTGAGCCCACATACCTGTTTCTAAGCCTTAGTGAATAGATATATGAACTTTTAAAGTTAAAGGCCTCAGGCAAAGACCCAATCAGTAAAGTGCTTGCCATCAGAAAGGATATAACATTCTAGGTGTTCTAACATAGCCTTGAAATCCCAATTCTGGTGAAACAGAGTCAAGCATTCTTCTGAGGCTCTCTGGCTAGCCAGCCTAGCCAAATCTGTGTGCTCTAGGCCAACAAGAGAAGGTGAGGTGTGCCTAGGGAGTGAGACATAAGGTTGTTCTCTGACCTCCAGGTACAAGCACTTGCTTAGAACAGGTACGCAGACACCTGCATCTGTAAACACATAAGCACAGTTAAAACACTACTGTGAAACTGTCTCTCCCCATTCTTATGATGGCTTTCCTGTGTTCCTGGCAACTGGTTTCCAGGAGCCTTTCCCTATCTGCCTCACACATGCCTCAGATCTATGAGCTTTGCCAAAGAATTCTCCGTCTGGGTGTTTCAAGACTGTGGATAAGGGTCTTCGGGTAGGCAGGCCAAGGTTGGATTGGACCAGCTGTTTGAACCAATTAGGTCAGCAGGAGAAAGAGACTTAGCCCTGCCCAGGAGCAGCCTGTTACTCATGCAGGTCCAAAGCTCCTGCAGCTTACATCCCTTTCAGACCTTTTCAACAAGCCCATGCAGCAAGGCAGGGCCAATGTGCTTATTGCTAGAACAAAGATCTGAGCATTCAGATGTTAAATAATTTGTTCAAGGTCACAACTATTTTGTGTTTGAAGATTTATTAGAAGTGGAGATGAAGGGAGAGACCAATGCACTGACTACAAGTATTTGGGGAGAGGGGTAATGGAAGTGGTTGGACTGGAGTTATCCTATGAGGTGGGTCACAATAGAAGCTCAGTAGTTCAGTAGCAGAGGAAGAAAAACTCTAGAATGTGGAACAGAAGAATGGGGGTGAAGTTTAGCTGGTAGACTGATTACCTAGTGTGCACAAAACCCAGGGTTTGATCCCAAGCGCTGCAAAACACAGGCAAGATGGAATGTACCTGTAATCCTGAGACTTCAGGGGTAGAAACAGAAGGATCAGAAGTTCAAGGTTATCCTTGGCTACTTTGACAGTGCAAGGCAAGCCTGGGCTACAGGAGACACTATATCAGAAAGAAAAGAAAAGAAAGAAAGAAAGAAAGAAAGAAAGAAAGAAAGAAAGAAAGAAAGAAAGAAAGAAAGAAAGAAAGAAAGAAAGACAGGAAGAAAGACAGACAGACAGACAGACAGACAGACAGGAAGGAAGGAAGGAGGGCAAGGAAGGAAGGGGAGGAAAGAAAGAGGAGAGAGAGGGAAGGGCAGAGAGAAGGAGAGGATAGGGGAAAAAAGAGAGTTCAGAATCTGTTCCATGGCCTCATTTACAATGATGAATGTTCTGCTCCTGGTGTGGAAATAAGAGTAACTTCAGAGAGTGAGAACTGTGGATGATATCAAAGAGAAAACCTCAGAAAATTCTCTCACTACCAGATAATTTACGGTAATGGGTGGAAGGACACAACCCAACACAGTGGCAGTGGTGGCTTCCACAGAGTGGCAGTGGTGGCTTCCACAGAGTGGCAGTGGCAACTTCCATACAGTGGCAGTGGCAACTTCTGTACTCCACATTCACCAGCTGCAATGGTTAATCTGTTGTCCACTTAATTAGACACAGAAGCCCCTGAGAAACTGGGCTCTTGGCATGCCCATGTGAAATTATCTTGACTGGGTTTGTTGAGATTTGATGACCCATCCACTATGGATGGCATCCATCAATTCCTGACAGTGGGTGTGATGTTACAGCTGAATCAAGCTCCTGTTGCCTTCCCCTCCATGACAGACTGTGCCCTTGAACTGGAACTGAAATAAACTCTTTCTTTCTTGAGTTGCTGTCGACAGGGTATGTATTAGTTTGGGTTTTACTGCTGTGAACAGACACCAATGACCAATGCAAGTTTTATAAAAGACATTTACTTGGGGCTGGCTTACAGGTTCAGAGGTTTAGTCCATTGTCTTCAAGGCAGAAACATGGCAACATCCAGGCAGGCATGGTACAGGAGGAGCTGAGGGTTCTACACCTTTATCCCAAGGAAACCAGGAACAGACTGGGCATCTTCAGGCATCTAAGAGGAAGATCTCTAAACCCAACCTTACAGTAACACACTTCCTCAAACAAGGCCACACCTTCTAATAATGCCACTCCCTGGGACAAGCGTATGCAAACCATCACAGGGTATTTTTCCCAACAACAGAGAAACAAGAGGTTGTCTATACACACACACACACACACACAGAGAGAGAGAGAGAGAGAGAGAGAGAGAGAGAGAGAGAGAGAGAGAGAGAGAGAGAGAGAGAGAGAGAGAGAGAGAGAGAGAGAGAGAGAGAGACCCATAAAATGAACATAGGAATAAACAGGAATTAATCAATATAAAAGATCAAATAGGCTTAACAGATATCTATAGATTCTCTCTCACAAATATTGCAGAATATCAGGATAGAAATTAATAAATAATATCATCTATTATATACACTGACAAGAAAATAAAAGTAAAAATCAGTGGTAGGAGAAACTATCCAAACTTATGGAAACTGAGCAGCACGTTATCGAATGATGAACGGGCCCTTGAAGATATCAGGAGTGAAATGAGAAAGTTCCTAGAATCTAATGAAAATGACAATGAAGCACACCAGAACCTGCGGAGTGCTTGACTGTGACGCTTGAATGCGTAGGGTTAGAGGCATGAATGCCTAATTTAAACAAACCCCAAGCCAGACAGCCTCAAAAAACCAGAGAAACATCAAACAAATACCTTAATGATGTGCCTCAGGGACTTAGGAAAATAAGGCCTGAACAAACACATACATAAAAATCAATACTCAGAAAGAAATCATAAAGACTGGAGCAGAAACAAAAGACAATTCAGGAAACAGTAACGAAAAGAACAGTACTGAGAATCAACGAAGCACAGAGCTGGTAGGTCTTTGAAGAGGTAGACATGACTGACAAACTCTTGGCCAAACTCTCCCCAAAAGAAAGAAAGGATGAACATTAATGAACTAGTGATGTAAAGGGACACATTTCATTAGATGCCAATTCCTCGTTTTGTTGATTCTTTGTATGGTTTTATTTGTTTCTACTTGATTGATTTCAGCCCTGAGTTTGATGATTTCCTGCCTTCTACTCCTCTTTGGTGTATTTGCTTCTTTTTGTTCCAGGGCTTTCAGGTGTGCCATTAAGCTGTTAGTGTATGCTGTCTCCCGTTTCTTTTTGGCGGCACTCAGGGATATGAATTTTCCTCTTAGCACTGCTTTCATTGTGTCCCATAAATTAGGGTATGTTGTGCCTTCATTTTCATTAACTTTCAAAAAGTCTTTGATTTCTTTCTTTATTTCCACCTTGACCAAGTTATCATTGAGTAGAGCATTGTTCAGCCTCCATGTGTATGTGGGTTTTCTTTTGTTTTTGTTGCCATTGAAGACCACCCTTATTCCATAGTGATCTGATAGGAGGCATGGGATTAGTTCTATCTTCTTATATCTGTTGAGGTCTGATTTGTGACCAATTATATGGTCAATTTTGGAGAAGGTACCGTGAGGTGCTGAGAAGAAGGAACGAGGAGTTGGTTCTTTGAGAAAATCAACAAGATAGATAAGCCCTTAGCCAGAATAACCAGAGGGCACAAAGATAGTATCCAAATTAATAAAATCAGAAACGAAAAGGGAGAGATAACAACAGAAACTGAGGAAATTCAAAAAATCATCAGATCCTACTACGAAAACCTGTATTCAACACAACTAGAAAATCTCGAGGAAATGGACAATTTCCTTGACAGATATCAAATACCAAAATTAAATCAGGATCAAATAGACCATCTAAACCATCCTATAACTCCTGTAGAAATAGAAGTTGTCATTGGAAGTCTTCCAACCAAAAAAAGCACAGGTCCAGATGGTTTTAGTGCAGAATTCTATCAGACCTTCAAAGAAGACCTAACACCAATACTCTTCAAACTGTTCTATGAAATAGAAACAGAAGGAACACTACCCAACTCGTTCTATGAAGCCACAATTACACTAATACCAAAAGCACACAAAGATCCGACAAAGAAAGAGAATCTCAGGCCAATCTCTCTTATGAATATTGATGCAAAAATACTCAATAAAATTCTTGCCAACCGAATCCAAGAACACATCAAAACGATCATTCACTATGATCAAGTAGGCTTCATCCCAGGGATGCAGGGATGGTTCAATATAAGGAAATCCATCAATGTAATCCACTATATAAACAATCTCAAAGAAAAAAAACCACATGGTCATCTCATTAGATGCTGAGAAAGCATTTGACAAAATTCAGCATCATTTCATGCTAAAGGTCTTGGAAAGATCAGGAATTCGAGGCCCATATCTAAACATAGTAAAAGCAATTTACAGCAAACCGGTAGCCAGCATCAATCTAAATGGAGAGAAACTTGAAGCAATCCCACTAAAATCAGGGACTAGACAAGGCTGCCCTCTCTCTCCATATCTTTCCAATATAGTACTTGAACTTCTAGCTAGAGCAATTAGACAACAAAAAGAGGTCAAAGGGATACAAATTGGAAAGGAAGAAGTCAAACTATCACTATTTGCAGACGATATGATAGTATACTTAAGCGACCCAAAGAACTCCACCAGAGAACTCCTACAGCTGATAAACGACTTCAGCAAAGTGGCCGGATATAAAATCAACTCAAGCAAGTCAGAAGCCTTCCTATACTCAAAGGATAAGCAGGCTGAGAAAGAAGTAAGAGAAATGATACCCTTCACGATAGCCACAAACCATATTAAGTATCTTGGCGTGACTCTAACCAAACAAGTGAAAGATCTGTATGACAAGAACTTCAAGTCTCTGAAGAAAGAAATTGAAGAAGACCTCAGAAGATGGAAAAATCTGCCATGCTCATGGATTGGCAGGATTAATATAGTAAAAATGAGCATCTTACCAAAAGTAATATACAGATTCAATGCAATCCCCATCAAAATCCCAACTCAATTCTTCATAGAGTTAGAAAGAGCAATTCAAAAATTCATCTGGAATAACAGAAAACCCAGACTAGCTAAAACTATTCTCAAGAATAAAAGAACCTCTGGGGGAATCAGTATCCCAGACCTCAAGCTATACTACAGAGCAATGGTGTTAAAAACTGCATGGTATTGGTATAGCGACAGGCATGTAGATCAATGGAACAGAATTGAAGACCCAGAAATGAATCCACACTCCTATGGTCACTTGATCTTTGACAAAGGAGCTAAAACCATCCAGTGGAAAAAAGATAGCCTTTTCAACAAATGGTGCTGGCTCAACTGGAGGTCAACATGCAGAAGAATGCAAATTGACCCATTCTTATCTCCTTTCACTAAGCTCAATTCCAAGTGGATCAAGGACCTCCACATAAAACCAGACACACTGAAACTAATAGAAAGGAAACCAGGGAAGAACCTTGAACATATGGGCACAGGGGAGAATTTCCTGAACAGAACTCCAATAGCTTATGCTCTAAGATCAAGAATTGACAAATGGGACCTCATTAAATTACAAAGTTTTTGCAAGGCAAAAGACACTGTCAAAAAGACAAAGCGGCAACCAACTAACTGGGAAATGATCTTTATCATTAGATGCCAATTCAGTCCAAAGAACACATTTTAGAAACATCTATTCTCATCATTGAAATCTTAAAATTGGGTAGATTTCTAAGCATGTATGACTTTATGACTCATGAGAACTAAACCAAGAGGAGTAAACAACTTACACTGGTCTATGAAATTGAATGCCTTGGTTTCTTCTCCTATTACTGAATGGGGCATTAGAAAGAACTGTATGTATAGGTCTGGGCTGTAATTCAGTTGGTCGTATACAGGAGCCTTGGATTTCACCCCCAGTACTGCATAAACTGGGTGTAGTGGTGCACACCTGGACTCCTAGTGCTTCCTCCTCCTAGTGGAGGAAGGAGAGGCAGAAGTCCAAGGTCATCCTTGTTTATATTGTAAGTTCAAAGCCAGCCTGTGCTACAGGAGATTCTCTCTCAAAGGAAGGAAGGAAGCAAGGAATAAGGGAGGTGGAAGAGGAGAGCGAGGAGTGAAGGATGGAGGAAGGGGAAGTAAAAGAAGGAGGGAAGGAAACATTGAGACTGTATTCCAAAGTGGTAAATAAATAGGACTCTTAGTACGAACACTTACATAAAAGTCTTCCCTGGGTCCAGCATTTATCTTTTTACTGCTTGTTTAATGATACACATGCATGGAAAGTAAGGGAGAGAAGTCCAAAGACTCAGCTCTCACGATCCCCAGAACCCAAGGAAATGGCTGAGCATGAATGAGTGCTTAAAACACCAATGATTATGAGACTGGAGACAGAGGCAGGGGGATTCCCTGGAATCTCTCTGGTCAACCAGCCTGGTCTACTTGGCAAAGTTTCAGGTCATTGGAAGATCCTGTCTTAAAAACAGAAAGGTGAAAGGGATCTTGGAATTGATACCACCAGTGATGTCCTCTGACCTCCACACACAGAGGCATCTGCATGCATGAGCTCAACCACACACATGTGCACTCACACATATGCACACACATACACATACACACACACACAAACACACACACACACACACAAGGTCTTTGTTTGCAGATGATGAAGATAAGGATCTCATCTCACTGGATAATTGTTTCTGTCAGGATGGGAAATTTCCACTGTGGTTGCATGAGCATAGAACTAATATTTAGAAACTAAATACAATTTTTAAAAAAAAATCAGTGGAAATCAAGTTTTCTCTGTCTTGTGATGCTGCACACCCTAGGAGCTTGGGTACCACTCTGACTCCACAGAGCCAGCAGGTTCCTAATCTCATTCATCAAAGATGCTAATGGCTCCTGGCAGGGACATGTGGTCCATATTGCCATGATTCAGGAGGCCGGTGGCCCAGCAATACCAGGCCAAAGGAAGCTGATGAGAATTCACATCCAATTTGCATAGATTTGCACAGTATGTCAGAAACACTTTGAGTCTCTAACAGACCCAGCATCTGGGAGAAAAGGAGAGAAGGCAAAAGAAGTTGATAGAGGTCTGGCCAAACGACAACCATACTTTTAATTGCCTTGTTGGTGATTCATGTTATAATAATTAAAAATTTCACTAGTTTATTTTCCAGACTGATGCCTTTGTAGTAAGGTCACCGGTTTTTTATTTTGATTTTTATATATTATATACTTTTATACAATTTAAAAATTAAATTAGCTTACAAAATGACAGGTTTTCATAGTATTTTCATATAATTTGGACTGACTCTTCTCCCCATGTTTTCCTCTTCTCCATCCCCCTATCCCTATCCCCAGCTCCCCCTTCTGCCCCAGGACCCCCTTCCACTTTCACATCTCTTGTTCCCCTCCCCCCTCCACCACCATTTTCTCCTGAAAGCCTTTTCTTAGGTCAGGGAGAAGGACCAATAAACAGAGCTCACAGCCCAAGCATGGGGACTTGAGTTCAGATGCCAACCACCCACATAAAATGCAGGATGCAGCACCATATCTGTAATGTCAACAATGAGAGGCAGAGAAGGAAGGATCTGTGACTAGTGGCCAGCCAGCCTGATGAATCCACACTAGGTTAAGTGAGAGACTACCTCAAGAGCAGAGGTGGAGAGTCATAGAGGAAGAAACCAAAGTTGTCTCCTGGCCTCCACACTGATACATGGACCTTCCCACACTCGCATGTACACATGAACACTTACACCTCTCTCTCTCTCTCTCTCTCTCTCTCTCTCTCTCTCTCTCTCTCTCTCTCTCTCTCTCTCCTCTCTCTCTCTCTCTGTGTGTGTGTGTGTGTGTGTGTATGTGTGTGTGCATGTGTCTTTCTGTCTGTTTCTTTTCTCTGTGTGTATGTTTCTCCTCTCTCTCTCTCTCTCTCTCTCTCTGTGTGTGTGTGTGTATGTGTGTGTGTGCATGTGTCTTCTGTCTGTTTCTTTTCTCTGTGTGTATGTTTCTCCTCTCTCTCTCTCTCTCTCTCTCTCTCTCTCTCTCTCACACACACACACACACACACACACACATTTTTTTAAAATACCACCTCTTCATTCTCCTTTCAGGAGTCTTTTTTCTAGTTTGCTGGCCACAGCCCACACTCACTCCTCCATGAATACGCATGCAAACATGAGAAGCTGGGATCAGGGTTTTATTTATTTATTTTGAATGTGCTTTACTTCATCAGCAAAGGCAGCTCCAATTAACACATTTTCCTGCTAGAGGTCCACAAGTGTCTCCACAAGCTTCGTAAATAGCAACCAATTCTTGGTTTTATATAGGAAATACGTGACACCATGCTCAGATATCCACCCACCCAGAAGGAGAGACTGGTGAACCTGCTGAGCCACGCCTTATCCTTGTTCTCTAAAATGATGGAGCACAAACTAAGATGCTTCCATGGTGGGAGGGGGGAGCAGAGCATCCAGCCTCTGCCTGCCTGCCATCTGTGCTTCCCTAGATCACTAATTGGGAATAATTCCATTGCTCCTGGAGCCCAATAGTTCTGAGTTTCTGGAAGCAGTGCTGGTTTCCCAGGCCTTCCCAGTGGCTGTTGTCTGGCACAGAGGAAAATTGGAAGTTTGAAGGCAAATTGCTCATTAAAACAACCTTGAGGAAACAGTTCCTTTTTGAATCTTATGGACAGTAATGAGTAAGTCGGTGGGCTGTGCAGAGAAAACCTTCCCTTCTCCCTAAATTAATTTCCAGTAGCTAGGGACCCCAGAGGAGCAAAGCTTTTAAAGGTAAGACTAGGGTGGGAGGTAGAGAGGATGGGGAGAAAGAGAAAATATATCCTCTGGCCAGATACTGATCAAACTTCCCCAAGACCGATTCTCAGGAGAAAAACCCACCAGCTGCTCCCTGGCAGGAAACTTAAAACTGTCAAGAAATTCCATTTACTGCCAGCTGATGAGTCGGCACGGAAGGCTACTCCTCCTGCCGTAAATGGAATCTCACTCCAACTGCACTGCACTGCTGCCGAGGTCAGCAAAGAAAGCTTAGCAACAATGTGAGCCATAATGAACATGGTCATCCCAAAATGCTTGGCCAGGAGAAACAGGCCAAGCAAGAGAGAGTGGGCACTGTCCTATCCTGACCTTGGCAAACCCCACACGGGAATGTCTAAACAGAAGTCGCATGCTGACCTCAGCAACCCACGGCGGTCCTAATTCTGGCCAGCTACTCCTTCCTAGCAAGGGTGGGTCTGGATGTCTGGCCACATGCCAAGTAGCTACAGCTACTCTCAATCCAATGAGCACAAGGTACAAGTGCTCTGTCTATAGGCTCCCCCTTTTCAAAGCTAAATTTGTTAAATGTCTTCCATGGAGCTTTCCAGAACACACTAAGATGGGGTGGGGGATATCTCCCTTTGATTAGACCTTGTGTGCTACTTGGTTTTAAATGTCAACTTGTCAAAACTGAGAAAACAGAACCCACTCAAGAACTGCCTAGATCAAGTTGGTCTGCGGACATATTGGGGATGGAGAAGAGGGTGTTTATCTGGATTGCTAATTTATATCAATGGGCCCACCCCACTGTGAGTGGTACCATTCCTTGGGCTGATGGCCAGGCGCTGTATAAGGAAGCTGGCTGAGCACAAACCTTCATAAGCCATCTTCTGTACTCCCCTGGTTGTGAGTGAGTTTTCTTGGTAGAGGTAATGCTGAAGAGAATAACAGTCTCTCCATGAAGGACTGTGATCTGGAACTATAAGTCAATAAACCCTTTTTTCTCCTATGCTGCTTTTGGTCAATATATTTTACCACAGCAACAGAAACATAAGTAGAGAACTATGCACCCCTAACTGGACATTGACACCCATAGATGTTCCTATAAGATGATCTACTGCTGCAGAGAGAAAGCATAACCAAAGCAACTCTTATAAGGGAAAGCATTTAAAATTCGGAGTTTGCTTATATTTTCAAAGGTAAGTCCATGAGCATCATGGAAAGAAACAGACAGCCATGGTGCTGGAGCAGCTGAGAGATTTACATCCTGATCTATAGGCAGCAGGCAGAGAGATAGATAACTGGCCTGGCATGGACTTTTGAAACTCTGAAGCTCAACCCCAGTGACATACCTCCTCCAAAAAGACCACACCTCCTAATCCTTCCCCAAACCATATGAGCCTATAGGAGTCATTCTCATTAAAACCACCACATCATTGTAGTATCTCTCTCACATTCCTTTGATTTGGCACCAAGACTAAAATATGGAAGCCACCAGGGCTTTGGACTATATTTTATCTTCCTTATCCCCACCGGGAACTGTAACATCAACTTCATACCCCATTTCATGTCCCTCAAGTTTCTAAGCCCAACTCCCCAACTTCTAATGATCATCTCATTGCCTCTTTTCAGGGTACACAACTTTGCTTCAAAAAGTATTTGAAGAAGCTCAGAAAATAAAATATAAGAAAATCAGAGAAATAGAAAAAATCAGTTGAAGATGAATAAGCTGTAGTTAAAGATGCATGGAATAAAGTTACATAAAAATGTCCTTTCCAAACCAACTGTTGACTCTGTGTCCTATAATGGCTATCTGCCAGACAAGATATGCCCACAGGTACTACAAGCCACAGACCCAATGAAACTAAGCCCAAGGAGGATCCATGAATATTACTCAGAAGGGGAAATAAAATAGACATCAGAGAGGAATAGAGGGAGGGAACTGGGTGGAAGAGGGAGTGAGAAGGGGAACAGGGATGAGGATCAGGTGTGGGGACATAGGGGACAGGAGAGGACTAGGAGAGAGAATGGAAATTGGTAGGGGGCATCTTTGGGATTAGTCAGAGTCCTGGGATAGAGGAGGTTCCCATGAGTCTGTGGGGTGACCCTACCTGAGACTCCTAGTGCTGAGGATATGGCTACCTCCTGTAGCCAGGTATGACTTCCAGTGAAAGGAGAGAGACATCAACCTACCCATAAAACCTTCAACCCAAAATTTGTCCTGCCTATAAAGTGTTCAGGGATAAAGATGGAACAGAGATTGAGGTAACAACCAACCAATGACTGATTCAACTGGAGACCTATCCCATGGGAGAGAGCCAATACCTGACACTGTTAATGATATTCTTCTATACTTGCAGATAGGAGCCTAGCATAACTGTCTCCTGAGAGGCTTCATCCAGCAACCAATGGAAAGAGATGCAGAGACCCACAGCTATACATTTAGGCACAGCTCAGGGAATCCTGTGAAGGAGTGTGGGATAGGATTGAGGGGAAGGGGAGGAGTAATGAAGGGAGGGACTTGTGAGTGTGGACCTGGGAAGAGAAGAGGGAGGGGCTGTGACTGGGATATATAATTAATTAATTAATGAAATGATCCCTTAGAGAGGTCCTGTAGCACAGTAGAGCTGGCCCTGGCAGAGAGGGTACAGGTGCGTCAGCCCCGAGGGTGAAAATAAAGGAGAACTGGCCCCGCCACTTGTCTATCATGAGGGCAAAGGGTGATGCCCTCCCCTACCTCACCTTTTGTCACCTGTGGTAGCTGGGATAGTTGGCCTGAGATCATGAGATGAAAGCTAGTCCTGTTTTTCACTGACTGTAGAATTCAGGAGAGCAGGTCCTGCACCTAGCCTAGGCAACCTAGTGGAGCTGACCCTGATAGCTAAGGCATGGATGAGCCAGCCTCTAAGGTGTGAGAGCAGGAGAGCCGGCCCAGCCCCTCTCCAGCTGCAACACTTGGGAGAGTGCCTCGACTGAGTAACACAGTGGATCTGGCTCTGGAGGTGTAAGTACAGGTGAGCTGGCCCTAAGGGCATGAGAGTAGGAGAGCTGACCCTGCCTCCTCCTGATGGCAGCACTGGATGATCTAGCTGATGGCAGGACTGGAGAGCTCACCTTGGTGCAGATGTGGGAGAACCAGCATTGTGGACATATGGCCATCTTAGCTGTCACCCAGATTCAGGCTTTAAGTTGGCTCACCCCCAAAACTCACAACATCTGTGAACTTCTGGAGCATGTGAAAGGGCCAAAGATCCAAAGCTGCAGGACCTCAATGACACAGGGCAACAACAGGATAATGAGGAGGAGTCTCGCTGAGGACCAACATTGATAGTGTCACAGAAGCCAGAAACCTCAAACCAGACCAATGACTCATTGCAATGAACATATACAAGTAAAGATTTGTGGACAGAGGGGTACACTATGGAACTCACTGTGACATAATTCAGTTCCCATGTTTTGTATGTTTTGTTCTGTTTTAATTTTGTTGTTTATATGGTTTTGTATTTTCTTTTTTCAGGGAGGATGCAAGGGTGGAGGGCTGATACAAGGGGAAGGGAGATGAATGGGACTGGGGTACAGGATGTAAAACTCACAAAGAATGAATAAAAAGTTTAAAAAAAGGTCCCTTAATGTCTTATTGTCTTAGAAATGGATGGATATAAATGCAACATTTCTGGTGACCAAAGGCATAGGGATAAACATGACCAGAGGGAAACAAAGATCAAAGTGAATGGTCTCTGTGATTACAATAATCCCATGATCCATAGAAGGCTCAACCATGCCTGGATCTAAGGCAGAGGGAAATCACTTTATTGGATACCATAATGGGACACTTGTATAGACAGCCAACAACAGGAAGTAATGACTTCGTGATCCCAGGGTGCCCTAGTGATGAGGAGGTAAGACAGAAAAGGTGCTCACTATAGTAATTATTTTTCTTTCTTTTTCTTGTGACAAATACCCAGGAAAAGCAGCTTAAGGAAGGAAGGGTTTATGTAGTTCATAGTTTAAGAGTGCATTCCATCGTGGTGGGGAAAGCATGGCAGAGGACTGTGAAGCAGCTGGTCACATGGCAGCCACAATCAGGAAGAAGAGAGAGATGGATGCTGGTACTCAGCTTACTTCCTTGTTTTCCCTCAGTCTAGGCTCCAGCCTATAGGAGGGTACCTATTTCAGTGGTGGGTCTGCCTAATTCAGTGAACCCAATTTAGAAACTCCTTCAAAACTATGTCTCCTATGCGATTCTAGATCCTGCTAAGTTTATATTATCACCATCACAGCTGTCTTTGTGGAGCTTGGGCATTACCAGAGGAGAGATGGATAGTAAAGCCATTGGTATCATGTAGGTTTGATAGAGAGACTAGGAGGAGTAACTAAGATGCTGAATTCTTTCTCAAAAAGATAGAGGGATGTTGGCAAGGCCTGGACTGGAGTAATTCTGTAAAGCTCTTTGATCTAATGATTAAATCGAAAACCTGATTGAGAGAAGGTAACTTGATGAGCCACCTTCATCGTGTTCCACTTCTCTATTACAAGGACTCTTGTGTACATGACCTCCCTGGGTTCTCTCTTCCTAGCTAGCTGCTCAGCTACCTGCTATTGCCTTTTGCTCTCCTCCCTCTGAGAACCATGCTCACACAGGACTGGTGAAAACAAATTGCCAATAGAGAGTTTCCAATATGTATGGGTAGATAGTGCTTTCTACATGTATGCTTTCAACTGTTCCCTCCTCTCACTCTGGGATCCGCTCTTGTTCTCCTTTTCCCTCCTCCCTGTTCGGCTACCTTTTCTCCATAGATTATGTGGTCTGACCCTCAGGAACCCTATCCAGATACCTCAAAGGCACCTCCTACTCAACAAGTTTATATGTTTCCTTTTGGTCTTCATTAGGGTTTCTTTTGTGGTGAAAAAACCTTACAGCCAAAAACAACTTGGAGAAGAAAGAGTTTATTTCAGCTTACAGTGTCACCACACAGTCTATTACGGAGGGAGGTCGGTACAGGAACTCAAAGGTGGGAACTGAAGCAGAAGACATGGTACCTTCTTACTAGTTTTCTCCCCATGGCTTCCTCAATCTGAGTTCTTATACACCCTATGATCACTCATATTGATCACAGATTAAGGAAATTTGCAATAGATGGAGGTCAATCTGATGGGGGCATTTTCTCGATTCATATTCATTCTTCCCAAATGACTCTAGCCTCTGTCAAGTTGACATATAGACAAGTTAGCACAATTTGCAAACAGCTCTTCCCCCAAATCCTCTGCTTACAGGATCAGGACACGAGCCAGCTGCCCACCTCAGCACCTTCACATTTACCTTGACTTCCTTTTCACTCTTCTGGGTAACTAATCCTGTTGCTTCTGCTTGCTGCACATAGGGCCTATCTACTACTTGATTTATTTATTCATAAAATTAAGCAATGTTTACTGAGCATTCATTACATGACAGAAGAGGTATGCATGGGTCACAGACCATTTGTGTGGTTGACACCAGGTCATACAGCAAGGAAATGTGAAGGCAGCAGTCAAATTGAGATAACTTCTGACACAATATTACTGCTTTTGTATTGCATGAGTTTGTGAGGGTGTGTGAGTGGATATGCTGTGTGTGTGTGTGTGTGTGTGTGTGTGTGTGTGTGTGTGTGTGTATTTGTGTGGGACTGTTCCCATGTGCATGTGTATATATAGAGGCCAAAGGTTTATACCAGATGTCTTCCTCCATTAATTTCATCCTTATTTTTGAGACACTGTTGGTTATTGAACCCAGAGCTCATCCATTTGGCTAGCATGGCCGACTAGTGAGCTTTAGGGATCCTCCTGTCTCTGCCTCCTCAGTATGAGACTTACATGCATGTACCATGTCACCTGACTTTTCAAGTGGATACTGGAGATCCAAACCCAGATACTCATTCTTGTGTGACAGACACTTTATCACTGAGCCATATCCCAGCCCTTTGATATTGCTGCTCAGTCTCTTCATACCCACACTGCTACAATTTGTTCCTAAGACATCCCACTATATATGAACCTACTTCCCTTTCCTGTCACTGTTCCTGGTATAAGTTATCCACAATTCAAATCTGATGTGATCACTCTCCTCTTAGAATAAGCCAAAGGTATTTTCTGGACTGCAGAATCAGTTTAAACCTCATTGCTATTTCAAGTTACTATCACACTCCGTTCCACCCAACTGTACACATAACCCAAAGACTGTGTGTGATAAGGTTTGTGAACAGTTACAAAATGTATGTAAAGCCATCAAGAAAGTTGAGAAAGGGACTGGAGAGATGACTGGGTGGTTAAGAGCCACCAGCTGCTCTTGCAGAAGACCAGGGTTTGATTCCCAGGACCATATGCAATTCCAGTCCCAGTAGCAGGGGCTTCTACATGCACTGCACTCGTGTGGTGCACAGACATATATACAAGCAAAACACCCATACACATAATTTTTATTTAATTTGAAGAAAGTTGAGGAGTAGGTAGGCAAAAGAATATTGGTGGGTATTTGGCACCAAACCCAACAACCCAAGTTTGATCTCTAAAACTACCTGGTAGAAGGGGAAAATGGACTCCTGAGAAACAGACTTCCAGACCTCCATTGTCATACCATAGTATACACATACATGCCCCCCCACCTGCCTCTCTCTCACATACACAATGTGGTTTTATTTTTATTAATTTAAAGAAAAAAAAGAAAGAAAGAAAGAAAGAAAGAAAGAGAGCTGCAGAGGCTGGAGAGATGGCTCAGTTGGTAAGGCACTTGCCATTAAAGACTGGTGATTGTGCTTTGATTCCCCAGCAACAGCATCAATAACCCAGGCATAGTGCTATGTACTTGCAATCACAGTGTTGGAGGGGGTAGAGCCACAGATCCCTGGGATTTGCTGGGAAGCCAGTCTAGATAACATGGCAACCTTCAGGTCAGAGAGAGACCCTGTCTCAACAAAAGGTGAGCAGTGCCTGAAGCAGGGGCTATTTCTGCACAGATGCACATGTGTAAATGTGTCATGTGTGCACACAGAATATGTCCACACACAAACTTTCCCACAACACAAAAAAGAAAATGTGGAATAAATGTGCAAAGGATACTTCGCAATGAAAAGTTAGGGCTAGGAATTCAACTCGGGACTTCTGGTTTCTGTCTGCACCCCATAGCTGAACCTGTGTCAAGCTTTCCATACCCAAATCCCACCAAGAGAGAGAGCTGGTCTCCCAGGAGTTCTGACACACCTAAGAGCACAGGTGAGACTACCACTTCTACTCAAATTCCTTGCCCAAGAGGGACCTGCCCAGCATATCAGGACACAGGAACCAAGGAACAGCCTGGGTCAGGATCCTTCCAGATTCCATCTGCACCCCAGAACTGACCCTGTGCCAAAGCTTTCCATACTCAAATTCTGCCCTAGGAAAGCTGGTCTCACAGGAGTGCTAACACACTGGCTTACAGGAGGGACAAGCCACAGTCGGAGACCAGCTAACACCATAGATAACCAGATGGCAAGTGGCAAGGGCAAGAAAATAAGCAACAGAAACCAAGGCTACTTGGCATCACCTGAACCCAGTTCTGTGGGACCTTAATGAGACGTGTGGCCACGCCCCAGGTTCTAGCCTGACTCCGCCTAGGCAGTCACCTGCCTGCAGCCACATTGTCCCCACCTTCTGGTTACCTGACCGCCCAACTCACTATAAATAACACCCCTCAGCGCGTGTTCTCTCTCTCTCTCCCTGCTTGTTCTCTCCCAGCCCTCTCTTTGTCTATCTCTCTGTCTTCTTCCCTTTCCACGTGGTCATGGCTTCTCTTATCTATTTTCTCTTCTTTCTTTATCTTTCTATCTCTTTTCTCTTTCTATTTTCTTAATAATAAAACATCAAAGCTATGGGCCGCCTCTTATTAAACTCGCCACACGGAGCTAGCTGGTACGCGCAGTCTGAGACTTCGGGATTCAGTCACTCGGACAGTCTGAGCACAGGTAACATACAGAGAGATCCGGGATTTCTATGTGCTCCCGCGTGCCATGCGCGGGACCTGCCTGCGGTGTGGACGCCCCGCTCCCGGTTAGGCCAAGGCACGCGTGCATCTTGCCTGTTTCCCCAACCCCCCCCGCCCCCCCCCTCCGCGGAACCGTGTCCGCTTGCGTCCTTTGCATGTGTACGCTGCCTTGGCCCTAGAGCGAGGCCCGCGCGCCGGCCCTGCCTGGCGTGTGCCCCTGTGTCCGCCCGCACCAGGCCCTGCTTCCTTTTCTTTTTTTTTTTCCCACACAGTTCTCCTACCACAGCAAGTCCCAGATACCCCAACATTCCAGAAAAACAAGAATCTGATTTAAAAATCACATCTCATGATGTTGATAGAGGACTTTAAGAAGGACGTAAAGAATTACAGGAGAACACATGTAAACAGCTAGAAGCCCTTAAAGAGGAAACACAAAAATCCCTTAAAGAATTAGAGGAAAACACAACCAAACAGGTGAAAGAATTGAACAAAACCATCCAGGATCTAAAAATGGAGATAGAAATAATAGAGAAATCACAAAGTGAGACAATCCTGGAGATAGAAAACCTAGGAAAGAGATCAGGAGTCATAGATGCAAGCATCACCAACAGAACACAAGTGATAGAGTAGAGAATCTCAAGTGCAAAAGATACCATAGAAAACATTGCCACAACAGTCAAAGAAAATGCAAAATACAAAAAGCTCCTATCCTAATACATCCAGGAAATCCAGGACACAATGAGAAGACCAAACCTAAGGATAATAGGTATAGAAGAGTAAAGATTCCCAAATTAAAGGGCCAGTAAATATCTTCAACAAAATTATAGAAGAAAACTTTCCTAATCTAAAGAAAGAGATGCCCATAAACATACAAGAAGCCTATAGAACTCCAAATAGATTGTACCAGAAAAGAAATTCCTCCAGCCACATAATTGTCAAAACACCAAATGCACAAAACAAAGAAAAAATATTGGACTGGAGAGATGGCTCAGCGATTAAGAGCACTGACTGCTCTTCCGAATGCTCCTGAGTTCAAATCCCAGCAACCACATGGTGGCTCACAACCATCCGTAATGAGATCTGACGCCCTCTTCTGGTGTGTCTGAAGTCAGTTACAGTGTACTTACATATAACAATAAATAAATCTTAAAAAAATATTAAAAGCAGTAAGGGAAAATGATCAAGTAACATATAAAGGCAGACCTATCAGAATTACACTAGACCTCTCCCCAGAGACTATAAAAGCCAGAAGATTCTGGGCAGATATCATACAGACCCTAAGAGAACACAAATGCCAGCCCAGGCTACTATATCTAGCAAAACTCTAAATTACCATAGATGGAGAAATGAAGATATTCCATGACAAGAACAAATTTACACAATATTTCTCCACAAATCCAGCCTTACAAAGGATAGTAGATGGTAAACTCCAATACAAGGAGGGAAAAAACACCTTAGAAAAAACAAGAAAGTAATCTTCTTTCAACAAACCCAGAAGACAGCCACACAAACATAATTCCACCTCTAACAACAAAAATAATGGGAAGCAACAATCACTATGTTTAATATCTCTTAACTCAATTCCCCAATAAAAAGTCATAGACTAACAGACCGGATACATAAACAGGACCCAGCATTTTGCTGCATACAGGAAATACACCTCAGTGACAAAGATAGACACTACCTCAGAGTAAAGGGCTGGAAAACAATTTTTCAAGCAAATGGTCCCAAGAAACAAGCTGGATTAGCCATTCTAACATTGAATAAAATCGACTTTCAACCAAAAATTATCAAAAGATAAGGAAGGACACTTCATACTCGTCAATGGAAAAATCTACCAACATGAACTCTCAGTTCTGAATATCTATGCTACTTCATGAAATTTGAAGGCAAATGGATGGTTCTAGAAAATATCCTGAGTGAGGCAGCTCAGTCACAAAAGAACACACATGGTATGTACTCACTGATAAGTGGATATTAGGCAAAGAGTGTGGAATAACCACGATACAACTCACAGACCACATGAAACTCAAGAGGAAGGAAGACCAAAGAGTGGATGCTGCAGACCTACTTAGAAGGGGGAACAATATAATCAAGGGAAGTAGAGGATGGGAAGGACTTGGGAAGAAGAGAGTAGGGGAAAGGGAAAAAGAGGGGCAGAATTAGGTATGGAAGAAGATGGAGGAGATGTACAGAGAGTCAGGAAATTGAACAGAGGTGTGTTGCAATGGGGGATGGGGAACTGAAGTAGCAACCAGAAAGTCCCATATGCCAGGAAAGCAAGAGCCTCCCAGTTCCCCACAGGGATGACATTAGCTGAAATGCCCCACAAAGGGGAGGGAGAACCTGTCAAGACCATATTCAGAGGTTAGGCATGGCCCTCTGGATGAGGGATGGGGCCACCCACCCATCTCCAAAATTTTAACCCAGAATTGCTCCAGTCTAAAGGAAATACGGGGACAAAGAGTGGGGCAGAGACTGAAGGAAAGGCCATCCAGAGACTGCCCCACCTGGGGATCCATCCCACATGCAGACAACAAGCCCAGACACTATTGCTGATGCCAAGAAGTGCTTGCTGACTGGAGCCTGATACAGCTGCCTCTTGAGAGGCTCTGCCAGATCCTGACCAATACAGATGTGGAGGCTTGCAGCCAATCATTGGACTGAGCACAGGGACCTCAGTGGAGGAATTAGGGGAAGGACTGAAGGAGCCGAAGGGGCCTTATCTGGCATCAATAGGAGGGGAGGCTGTTGGTCCTGTTAAGGCTTGATGCCCCAGTATAGAGGAATGCTAGGGCAGTGAGGTAGGAGTCGGTGGGCGTGTGGGGGAGCACCCTCATAGAAGCAGGGTAAAGAGGGATAGGATAGGGAGTTTGAGGAGGGGAAACCAGGAAAGGGGATAACATTCAAAATGTAAACAAATAAAATATCCAATAAAAAAAAGAATTCAACCCAGGGCTTCTTTGTAGAAAAAGAAGACATGGGTGGTCTAATTTAGCAGTGAGGAGGGAAGACATGTTATATACACAGAATTGTCTCTCCAGAAAGAAACCTTATTCTAACCCTTGCTAGGCACTTGTGAATGATCAGCTCAATCCAGGTTTAGTCTGAAAGATACTTTAACATTTCTGTATTGTTCCAGTTCAATACTTTTAGAAAATGAATAGGCTTGGTTCTGGTTCAAGCTGGCTTACTAGGTGTTGCTGTTTTCAAAATCCTTGGTTCAGTGCTCAGCACAGTGGAAAAAGAAAAAGATTAATTTGGGGCTCAGTGTGGTTCAAGGTTCGCAAATTAGAGTAGCTTTCATTTCTGGGTCACACTTGAGCTGGTGCCCCAGTTATGAATTCAGATCTAGGGTCTAGTACATGGGTGCCTGGCTCTCTGGGGAGTCTGAGCTTCCACACCAGCCCACGCACAGTTATCTCCAGCTCTTTCAATCCTGGGTACACATTTGTGCAAGGCACTTCCTCTAAAGTGGCCTTGCTTTGGATTGTGGGAGCTGCGGATGAAGGTCAGGACAAATTCTCCTGGTATGAAGAGGGGTAATAGGAAACAAGTCCATGCACTCCCTGTAACCTTCCCTCCATCCCCTCTTGCAGGCCTCAGCTTGGAGACCTCACATGACTTTAGGCATGCTACCATTCTCTCTTCCATATCTCTCTTCCCTGGTTTATTCTTCCTTTTTCTTTCCCTTTGTTTGCTGGATTTGATGCCTTCAAACTTAACCATGTAGCTGGGAATGACCTGGAGATGACCTTCTCCTGGCTCTACTACCTACGTGCTGATAGTATAGGCAGTTTATAAAGCGCTAGGGTGGAACCTAGGGCTTCCTGAATGCTAGATTGTCTAGTTTTATTTCTAGTTGGCTTCTGTTGTTGTGACAAAGACTCCAAGCAAAGACAAATTAGGGAAAGAAGCAGGTTTATCGGGCTTACAATTCTGGGTTACAGTCCATCAGTGTAGGGAAGTCCCAGAGTAAGACGGGTGGTCACATCACATCCACAGACAGTAGAGACATGAATGCACCCATGCTGCCTATTTGATTTCTACTAGCTTTCTCCTACCCTTTGTATTTCAGAACTACCTGCCTGGGGATTGTTGCTGCCCACAGTGAGCTCTGCTCCTACATCAATCAACAGTCAAGACAATTCCCCATAGACTCGCACACAGACCAACCACAGAAAGGCAAATACCTGGCTGAGACTCTGTTCCCAGGCTATTCCAAGTTGTATCAAGTCAACACTTGAGACCAACTAGCATACTAGGTAAGTAGTCTCTTGAGCTCCACCTCCAGGCCCAGTGGACAAATCTTCAGGAGAATTTCTTGATCATTGAGACTCAAAGGCTGAAGTGGCCATTTCTCTTGTCATCCTCTAGGATGTGTTTCTTGATTGTGTACCTATTTGAGGTCTTAATTTAATGAGGTGTGGGATTGTGGTAGTCTCTAATTAAGACTTCTCATGGTGAGCAGAACAAGGATACTTCCTTGCTCTCTCAGGAGTTTGTTTCTTCTGTGGCTGTGCACACTAGTGCCCAAGCTCACCTCCTCTGGTAAGTGCCTAGCAAGAACATCACATCTCTGCTGCCCACTCTTCAGTCTCTTGGTCTGAAGAGCTTTACTTTTTATTTACCCATCAATGGCTTTTGCAATAATTTCTTAAAAACTGAAGCTGGTAAGGTTCCTAGACTGCCAAAGGGCTAGAATAAAGGCACAAAATACACTTTGTCATATAGCCCCAGGTGGCTCTGGGGCCAGCTATACATA
Source organism: Tokudaia tokunoshimensis (assembly GCA_036184795.1). Taxonomy (NCBI): domain Eukaryota; kingdom Metazoa; phylum Chordata; class Mammalia; order Rodentia; family Muridae; genus Tokudaia; species Tokudaia tokunoshimensis. The sequence continues at coordinate 68,679,172 of BTHU01000013.1, forward strand.
CATACCTGGCATCATCAGTAACTATCAATGAAGACAGAAGTACACAAGAAGTAAACTCTTGTCTTACAGACATTTGGGAGACTGAAGATGGCTTAGTAACTCAGGCCGGACACAGGGCCTGCATCATGCAATCAATCATGGGGTAGTGTGTGGGCTGAATAGAGACATTTCTATCCAAGTCAAGGTCAACTCCTAGACTCTTCAAGCAGCAGAAGTAAGCTAATACACAGGAGACCATACACCCAGCTACCTGCAGTTTGAGGACCTTGCAGTAACTCTACCTGAAAGGAAACATTTTGCCTCAGGATCCCAGAAAACAAGTTCTTAAAAAGTAGAAGAGGAAGAAGAGGAAGAGGAAGAAGAAGAAGAAGAAGAAGAAGAAGAAGAAGAAGAAGAAGAAGAAGAAGAAGAAGAAGAAGAAGAAGAAGAAGAAGAAGCCCCAGAGGGACGTGCCCCAGGGTGAAAGTGACAAATTGAGAGACAGAGGAAGAAAGTGAAGGGAACAAGGGAGAAGGCATAGGGATAGTTGTCTCTGAGGGGAATAGGACAAAGGTCTGCCTGTGGATAGAGTGGAGACAGATGTGGCCCATAGGCACATGGTGGTTTATACAGGAAAAGGGGAACAAACCCTATTTAGGATGAAGAGTTTAATTTTAATTGGACACATTAATTAGGTGAGATAAAGGTGGCTTTTGATAGTTGGGCTTCAATACTTTGATAGATGGGCCTTGGTAGACAACCTCAGGAGGAAAAAGTGGTCAAACAAGGGGATAGACCTGGGGGGTGGGGGTAGCTTTAGGAATGTAATCTAATGGTTTCTAACAAGGCAGAAGGAACTGGGCAGAAGGGAAAGGCCTGCGAGAGTGATGATCGCGACGCTAGACCTGGCCTGAGTCCCTTCACTACCCACAATATGTAGGAAGCTTGCTCTTGCATTTTTAACTAGGAAGTAGCTCCGGGCACTATAAGCATTCTTGAAGCTTATGTCCTGAGTCCTAGGAGATGATGCAGGGCTGGAACTGATAGAGTGAATCTGGATGCAGTTTGAGGTCTTTTATGACTTCCTTGGGGGCAGAGATTAAAGAGGAAGTGAATCTGGAAGGAAAAATGGTGGCAGAAGCTGAGCATTAAATGCACTTGGAGAGACTTGATTGGTTTGCTACTGGGCTCATTGTGACACTGAAGGCTGATGTTACTGATCCCTGTCACTAAAAGACTGAAACTGACAATCAACACAAGTAAAGCTAGACCTCCTTCAGGAAGTCGTAGGTGGAAGTAAGAAACACTGAAGACTTCCCAGACTCCAAGGGGGTGGTGCCACACACTTACCAGGGGCTTTACGAGACCTAATGGATGGGACATAGGCGTGCCTTAGAACCCACAGATCCCATGCACACAAACTGATCTTGTACTTGGCTGCTCCAGCTTGTTCACTCATGACCTACTTAAAATGCTATGTATTCTGGGTCCTAACAACAAAATCTGTAAGTCAGGGGCCAGCAAGATGGTTCAAAGGGTAATTGTGCTTGCGGCCAAGCCTGATAATCCAAGTTCAATCTCTAAGACCTACATGGAAAAACCTCCTGCAAATTGTTCACTGACCTACACACAGACAAAGAGACACACAGACACATACACACACAGGGTGGGGTTGAGGAGCCTTGAAACCCCAGGTCCAGGGAATCTGATTTCCTCTTCTGGCCTCTACAGACACATCCACCCTTATGCACATATTCCCCTCAACACACACTTATACATAATCATAAAATAAATAAAACCCTTAAAAATACAGCATTTCCAATTATTTTATGCAGAAAAAGTTAATACCCAGAATAATAGTTTCCAAAACTGACAGCCGCAATTCCATCCTCGCAGAGATCTAGAGTTGGTTTCTCCTTCCCTTGAATCTAGGCTGTTTTTGTTCGTTTGCTTGTTTGTTTTCCCTTGCTGCAGGGCAGAAGGAATGCTTTGCCTGCTCAAGGCTGAGTTCTAGAAAAGATTGGAGACTGTCTTTTTATGCAGTTGTAAGTCAGACATTCTCTAAGGAACCCAACTCTAAGTTGAAAAGAAGGCCCAGCTAGACTCAAAGAGACTCAGGAGGAGTGGTACAGTGCCCACCCCAACTCCCGTCCCGGGCCTAGCCTAGCTTCTTACCACAGCCCCAGGGAACTGCCAAATTGGCAGACAAACCACCGACTAAGCTGTGATGTAGGTGTAGGTCACGTAACCATGACTGTCTTAGGGTGGTCAGTTAGACTTGGTGTGTAGCTCAGTAGGAAGAGTCCTTGTCTAGAACACACAATAATACCCTGGGTTCCGTCCACAGCATTGCATAAAGCAGGTATGGTGTTACATGCCTATATTCCCAGTCCTTGAGTAATGGAAACAGGAGTATCAGAAGTTCAAGATCATCCTTGGCTAAAGAGTGAGTAAGAGGCTAGCCTGGGCTATAAGACCCTGCTTCAAGTAAGTAAATATATATATGTTAATAATATATGTGTATACATATATACATATGTACACACACATTCTCTCTCCACATATATGCATATATATGGAGAGAGAAGAAAAAAACAAATTAATAAACAAATATGTTTGAAAATTAAACTTGTGATTAGAAAAAATGTGCGTCTTGTTGTTACAAGATCTGAACCTGGGTCTGCTATCTACCAAATGATTTGGTAATGGGCAACACCAACATCACTCAAGAATTTCTGCAACCACTGTAATGTGATTTATATTTTCTGAGGACAACAGTCAAGGTGCTTCCTATCCACTGGGCTCTCTGTATCCATGGTTACTGCATATGAATACTTAACCAATCATAGATTAAAATAGTCACAAAATATTGCCTGGGTGTGGGGGGTGGTATTCTGGAGATGGAGTTCACTGAGATGTTTGGAGCCTTGAGTTCTGTTTCAGCACCACATAAAGCAAACAGGGTACTACATGGACATAGACGCAGGAGGAACAAAAGTTCAAGATTATCATCAGCTACGTAGTGAATTTGAGGCAACCCTAAGAGTCAGCCTTTAAACAAAGAAAACAAATAGATAGCTGAAATGCACTGTCTAACTGGATCCTCTGTAGCGACCTCATTTAATCTGTTCAAAGGGTGGGAGACATGATTGACAGGAGGAGAGAGTGCTATAATAAAGGATGAACTTCCAATAAAAGAAGAACTGTAGTCCAGATGTTCTTGGCTTGGAGTCAGCTACGCCAGCAAAACCTGCGATATTTAAAAGCATAGAAATGATGAATGCTTTGCATGACAAAGACTGCCCCAGTCAGGTACTAAGAGCTGCTAGCTCAGAAGCCCCATGCCCTACCCTGGGAAGCCACTGTGCTCCTAGGCAAGCATTGCATCACGCTCTGGGCTTTGGGCTATCTCATGAAAGGAAGGCTAGGGACTTCTTCAAAGTAGGGATCAAGTCAAGAGAAAGCCAGAGCTGGGTCTCTTGTTGACTTGAGAAGTTCATGTCACTAACCACAGACAGTGAGTGTAAAAACCTGCAAAGTAGAACAAAAGGAGTGCACAGCTAGTCTTATACACCAGGATGTGGAAGCATCCTATAAAAAGCGCATGAAGTAAGGGCTTGGGAGATGCTCATTTGATTAAGTACTTGCCTTGCCAACATGAGGACCTAAATTCAATCCCTAGGTCCAACATAAAATTGCAGGGAGTGGTGTGCATTTTTTAATCTTAATCCTGGAAATACAGGGGCCTTGGACCTCTCTAGATGGTAAACCTAGCTCCAAACAAGACTCTGTTTTTTTTAAAAAAAATTCAAAACACATAGAACATATCTAAAAATGATAGCCAAAATTGTTCTCTGACATGCACGCATGCACACACACAAGCACAATGCGCACAAAGAAAGAATATTGAAGTGAACTTCTATGACACAAAGAAAAAGAAATAGATCAAATACCAAGGTCTGTAGCTAAATGGTTTCTTTTCCAGCTGTAGAGAGGGTAATGAGTGTGCAGAAGGGCTGGACAATAAACCCCGAATGCGCAACAAAACCACCCAAGAGCATTGAGGGAAGAGTCTGGTCTAGGCCAGAGACAGTGAGTTTTGTCTCTGCTATGTCCTGGCTGCTCTAAGCATCAAAACATCAAAGCCATGGGTTTAAATGAGACAATCTCCCTTGGCCTAGAATCTGTAATGGTGTCTTTACCCCCAAATAAGTACTTCCTGGTCAGGTGCTCTTCAGAGGGAGCTAAGCAGAAGAAACTGCTGTGTCTTTTTACTGAGGGTCAAGGAGTCTCCAAAGAGAACTTGACCTTCACTCAGTGCTCCCTTCTGCCACTCCAGAGTTCCATTTCAACAGCTGTCTGAAGATCACAATTTAATGGCTCCTTTTTAACAGGAACAACAAAAAATTGTAATAATGGTTGAAGCTTGATTGTCCACTGGAGATACTCCATCTAGACACATGGAGAGAGTCCTTGCACCCATCTCTGTCTACTACTGGAAGGTATTTTTAATGGCCATTCTGTTCAAACATCTTCAGCTTGCTGTTAAGTGTGTGTGTCCAGTAAGTGTTAACTTAGGATGGTTAAGGGCGTGTCCCCACTATTCTCATTTGTTAAGCATGTCTCCATTGTTCTCATGTTGATGACATCTCTTGTGTCGGCTGCACTGTCATTTTGTAATATTCTGATTCTCAAAGGAGCAAGGGAATTCTGATTTGTCCTCTAACAGGTAAGAAACTGACATATTTAACAAAAGAGGCAAACAGGGACCCCCAGCACTAGCTTTCCCCACCATCTTTGCCTCTTTATTGGAGTACTGACAAATGAATACACTTGTTATGTGCTGAACAAGCTGTAAGGAATGCAATGGTTAACACTCGTTATCCACTTGACAGGATCTACAGTGCCCTGGGAATGTTGGTGAAGAGTTTCTAGTTGGGCTAACTGATTAGTAAGATACATGTATAACCCATAACCTCCTGCCCAAGGGTGGCACTGCCCACAATGGGCTGGGTCATTCCACATCAATTATTAATCAAGAAAATATCCCCACAGACTTGCCAACCAGCCAATCTGATGGAGGCTTTTTTTCTCAGTGGAGTTTTCTTCTTCCCAGAGGACTCTGGCTGGTTTCACATTGATAAAAACCAATCAGCACATGGGAAGTGGGGGCAGAAGGGGAAGGGGGAAGGGGGAAGGGCAGAAGAGAGGAGAATCAACACAAACCAATTTTGCTTACTTTGAACAAAAATAAAGTAAAATAAAGCCAAATACTTTCTATACTAGTAACAAAAAAATTAAAAGTTTACTTTAAAAAAAAGTGTTTAATACTCAGTATATGGTGTTACTAACTGCCAGGATTAGGTTACTGACAGCTTACACTGAGTGTAGGATACTGCTTATCTTCGGATATCTGTGAGATAATATCCACCTACCAGATACCACCATGGTTTCCTACAGTCCCTCCCCTCCACTCACTAACATCACATACCTTACAAATCTGTTTTTATCTACTTGGTAGAGATCACAAGGGCTTTGAATAAAGTCAACAGAAATACATTTAGGGATAATACATTTATATTCAGTGAATTAATTAGTGCTGGCTCAAGTTAGAAGCTCCTTGTCACATTTCTGAAGGACAACTTGATGACATGCATGAAAAGCCTTTAAATAAAATTTTGCTTTTACAGTTTTTACTATCCCCAGCTAACCACGATCTAAGATATTAGATGAGGACTGGCAAGATGACTCAGTGAGTAAAGATACTTGCTGCCAAGCCTGAAATCCTGAGTTTGATCCCCGGGACCCATATGGTAGAAGGACCTAACCATCATATGTTTGCCCTGTCATTCATAGCATATGTACATAACACACTCACACACACACACACACACACACACACACACACACACACAAACTGAAAGTGCAAATAAAAAATAATAATAATATCTGGAAAACTTCTGAAAATCATTCATAATCTTTAAATCCCACAGCACTGGAAACAGCCCTCTAAAGACTTGTGCTGCCCACTGCATCCCCACCAAGGAACGGTCCAGAGTCTCTACATTGAACCTGATACCTTCACACTAGTAGCCACCTTTCCTATCAGTTCAATTGTTCTGGAGTCACAGTTAGTGTTAAGTAACACTTATGTTACCTAAAGTGGTAAAACACTGTATGTATGTACACTGGTTTACACAAGCATTAGGCATCATGAAAACTGTCCCTTGGATAAGGAGAATGTTATGTACTATGTAACATGGACATTCTATTTTATTTGTTTGTTTGTATTTGTTTATGATTATTATGTGTGCATAAGTGTTTTGCACACACATTATGAGTTCCACATGAGTGTCTGGAATCAAAAGTCAGAAGAGGGTGTTAGAATCCCCATGTCATCGGCAAGAAAAATGCTCTTATTCTTAAAGCCATCTTTCCAACCTTGAGCTTTCTATTTTAAGAGGATTACACTGAGGAAACATTAATCTTATTCATAATTCATTAAAACGCATGGACTCTTACAGTGCTCATATACATGCAGTTTATACAAATAGGCACAGGTTTACACATAGGAAAGGAACATGAACAATATGTAGATAAACATATAGACATACATACATATAAACACATAGACTCATGAACACAGACAAACATACAAAGATAGATACATACATAAATATACACACATATCACATGTACACATTTATATGCGTAAAACACACATAGACATATATGTGCATGGACACAGATGCACACATTCATGTGTATACATGTATAGACATATGTACAAATACACATGCATGCACATACTTCTTTGTACAGAGCAGATGATATGATGTTAAGAGTAGTTATTTCTTTCTGGTAAAAGATAAGTCCTTTTATTTAAGTGCAGTGTGTGTGATGGCTTGTATATGCTTGGCCCAGGCAGTGGGGCACTATTAGGAGGTGTGACCTTGTTGGAGTAGCTGTGGCCTGTTGGAGTAAGTATGTCATTGTGGGTGTGGACTTTAAGACCCTCATTCTAGATGCCTGTAACCAGTCTTCTCCTAGCAGCTTCAGATGAAGACGTAGAACTCTCAGCTCCTCCTGCACCATGCCTGCCTGGATGCTGCCATGCTCCTACTTAGATGATAATGGACTGAAACTTTGAACCTGTAAGCCAACCCCAGTTAAATGTTGTCCTTATAAGAGTTGCCTTGGTAAGGTTATAAGGTTAGTTAGTAAAACCCTAACTAACACAGTGTGTGTGTGTGTGTGTGTGTGTGTGTGTGTGTGTGTGTGTGTGCGTGCGCACATGTATACATACATATATGTGTGTGTGTGTGTGTGACATTTATGTGTATATGTGTATGTGTATATGTTTATGTATACTCTAACACTTAGCTATGTTCCTAAGTGAATTCCCATGGTAGACATACATTATACCTGCAATTTCAAATAACATTGTTCACCACTTCTCTCAGACTCAAACACTACTTTCTAAATCTTGTTTCAAAATGCAGACTGCTCTCCAAAGCAAGGCAAGTTCCCCCATGCATCTAAGCATCTCTGTTCTGAAATATTCGTGCTCTGTGTTCAGGAAAGCTCAACCTCGCTTCAGCATGTGCCACCGCATGTCATGAATATCAGGGAGATAAATGCTTTTTGACACAAATGACACAGTAAAGACCACAAAATCTCACTCCATTAAGAGGCCCAGGTTTTGGCCTTAGAAAAGACCCCCCCCCAAATATTTCTTTTCCTTGCTGGCACAGCAGGCACAAAAGAACATTTGTGGGCTAAGGGGATGGATCACCATTCCCGCCATACCTAGTACCCACAGAGAGACCAGCAGCCGGGCGAGTGCCTTTCTAGAACCCCAGTGTTGGAATGCAGAGACAGGCAGACCCCAGAAACTTGCAAAGCAATCAGACTGGTAGCAAAAGGTGATTCCAGATTAGGAAAGGAATCCCAATGTGGACCCCTCTACATGGCTGCACGGGTGAGTGCAATTGGACACGTGCACAGACAAGAAAACACACTCAAAATGCTCTGGATACTAATTTTTTTTTTGCACATCAAGCCATGTCAGGCCAAAACCAAGCTACTTTCTTGGTTGCCTTTCTTGTTCATCCTGGACAGAGTTCCCTCAACTAGAAAACACAGCTTTGAAACTGAAAGTATCCCCCATGGCCACCTGAGACCAATTTACTAACTAACCAACTAAATACATAAATAAATAATACAAACTAATAATAAATAGTAAATGTAATAAAAATTCAAATCAAGTTTCTGAACTGTGAATGTGGCTCAGTTGATGAAGTAATGGCCTAGTATGTACAAAGCCTTGGATTCCAAGCCCTAAACAGAATACCTGGGTGTGGTGATGTGTGTGGTAACTCTAGCACTTAGGAGGCAGAAGCAGGAAGATCAAAAGTTCAATGTCACCTTTGGCTATACAATGAGTTTGAGGCCAACCTGGGCTAAAAGAGGCACTGTCTTGAAAAAGGAAAAAAAGATAATTCTAATGAAAAGAATTATAAGTTTCATTTTTAAACAGAGAAATGGAATATTTAGGTAAGGATAGTGTCATAGCTCTCTACTGTTTATAATGAGCTTGATGCATATTCAACATCGAATGAAGAGATTCAATGGAACTGTGAATGTGGCTCAGCTGATAAAGTACTGACATAGCATGTACAAAGCCTTGGATTCCAAGCCCTAATCAGAATAACTGGGTGTGATGGTGTGTGTGGTAATCCTAGCACTTGGGAGGCAGAAGTAGAATACATAGGACAAAATGATTATAGAATCTGAGCTCTGACTTTGATGTGAAGGGTTAGGATTAATCACTTAGTGAGGACAACTTAAGTGATAGTCAACTAGTATACCTCTCAGGCCCCATCAGAGCTTCTTTGGAAGCTAATGCAGACACTCACAATTGGTTGGAGTTCAGGGATAAAGTGTCCGTGGAGTGCTTAGTCCTAAATGGAGCATCTATATGACATTGCTAGCAAGGCTCAGGGACCATTGCAGAAGAGAGAGTAGAAAGATGGTAGAAGCCAGACAACCAGGAAGACCAGGGCAAAACAGTGTGTTCTGAACATGACAGGCATGCTATACCCATAAGCTCACAGCAGCTGTGGTTAGTGGCATAAGACCTGTCCAAGATCTACCCAGCTGGCATCCCAGTATAGAGAGAAGGGTATCAGGGAGCCCACACCTCTAGCTGAGGAACTATTGGTAGTTGATGGCTGCTGTGACAGGATGACTGTCTTCTTTAAGGGTATGTGCATGCTTCCTGGTAAGTTCACAATGAGCCTGTGGAGAACCTCATACCCATATGTATATGGGAAACTCAGATCAGATGTTAGCCTCCGAGAGTTATTAGATAGGTAGATAGATAGATAGATAGATTAGATAGATAGATAGATAGATAGATAGATAGATAGATAGATAGATAGTAGATAGATAGATAGATAGATAGATAGATAGATAGATAGATAGATAGTAGATAGATAGAGAGTAGATAGATAGTAGATAGATAGATAGATAGATAGATAGATAGATAGATAGATAGATAGATAGATAGATAGATAGATAGATAGATAGTCATATGAAGTTGTAAAGAGGATAGAGAGGGGGATGGATCTGGAAGGAATTAGGAACAGGATATGGGGAAGTGAATATGATCAAAATACATTGTATGCATAGATGAAATTCTCAAACAATGTAAGTTCATTTTAAAATGTCACCTGATGGTCAAATACATGAAAAGAAGCATGAGAGAAACTGCTCTGCCAGGGGACCTGAATTAGGTTCCCAGCGTCCATGTCTGTGGCTCCCAACTGCCTGTAACTCCAGCTCTGGAGGGATCCAATGCCTCTACATGCATCTGCACTCCTGTGCACACACCTGCATGCAGACATACGTTATACACATAATTTAATGTTTAAAAAAACTCAAGAAAATAAAAATAAAAATAAAAATAAAGAACTTCCAACAGGTCCCAACATAGGCCAAGTAGCTCTAGCATGGCTAAACACAATATACAGTAAATTTACCCAAAGACAAATTCCTTTTCTACTACTGAATCCACTGTTTTGGGAGTACCTCCAACCCTGTGTCATTACATATGTTGTAAACTTTTCAGCTGTCACTGACTCATGCTTCCTTGAATACAGTCTGCAGTAGATGCCAAATTTTGCAAAGTCTACTGTGGTAACCTTTCAAAGGTTCTAGGACAACAGCTTTTAAATTCATTCCCCACTTCCTCTCTTACCTAACTTCAGTACAACTCATACCACATCTATAGTCTATATTATTACTATCACAGTTTTAAAAGCATAAAATTTGGTTATTGTCCTAGGTTCCTTTTTGTTGCTGTGATTTAAAATAAAATCTTAAAAAAGTAAATCGGGAAGAAGGTTGATTTCGAAATTACAGATAACAGTTCATTTCTGCAAGAAAGTTATGGTAGGAAGAGTTTGAGACAGCTGGTCGTACTACATCCACAATCAAAAGCAGAGAGAAATGAAATCATCTGTGGTTACTTGCTGTGTTCAGCTCCATTTCTTCACTATTATGCAATCCAGGATCCTCTTTCTAGGTAATTAAGGTACCCACACTAGACTGGGTGTTCTCACATCAATTAATTAAAACATACCCCATGGGTATGCTTGTAAGACTCTAGCAGGTCCAAGCATGGGAAATATGGCTCTGACAGGCCTTGCCCTTCCCCCTTCCCCTGTCTAGCTAAACCGTTTGATCACATTCATTCCTAAAGCTAGCCACTAATTTGATCACTTCCTCCCCTGGAGGCTCACCACCAAGGTCAATCAAAGCACTAAAATCCAACAATCAAAAGCCCCCTTTTGGCTCACCTAACTAACATACCCAATGAAAACAAACCAATAACATGGGGGGGTTGGTTCGTTTCCCTTTTTCCCTCTATATACTGCAATTTGTTTATAGAACCATGTCTGTCTAGTCTATATCCAGAGGCAGTCCTTTGTCCCTCTGGGCCAATCTATCTTCACCCTCTCCCTTGTTACTCTTCCCTTCTCCCTCCTCCTCTATCTCCTGCCTTTGTCTCTTATTCCATGCCCTTTGTCCCTCTGGGTTAAACGCATCTCCTTTGTACTGAGAACTTGGTCTTGGGGTGTCATATGCTGATATCATACTTTCAGTCTTCAGCTATCGATTTGATATAGCTCAGAGTCACCTGAAACCAGGTAATCTCTCAATTGAGAGTTACTCAGATCAGATTGACCTATGAGTGTGGTAGTATCTTGACTGTTAATTGATGCAGGAGGGCCAACCCACTGTGGGTGAAAATATTCCCTAGGCAGGTGGCTTTGGGCGTATAAGAAAGCTCGATGAACAGAAGCCTAGTGGCAAGCCAGCAAGCAGCATTCCTTCGTGGTTTCTGCTTCAAAATCTTCCTTGGGTTCCTGCCTCAACTTCCCAGAATGATGGGACCTGCAAGATGAAACAAACCATTCTCTCCCCAAGTTGATTTTGGTAATAGTGTTTGAAAACAGCAATAAAGTAAAGCAAATGGTTATGGGGTGATATATCATTGTGGTTTCGAATGTTTTTGCTTATTGATAAGGTTAAACATTACATCCAGATTCCTAGTCAAACCATGTTCCTGCTTGCCAGATACCTAATACAATATAAATGTATTCAAGACTTTGGTAACCATACCACATCCATTTCTTTTATATTATCAGATTCTACAACTCCTCTATGCCAACTCAATTAAATGCTTCATCCTACTACAAATAGATCCTGCTCTTTTCTTTTCCTCCTGCAAATATTTACAGTTCAAATAACATCTCCCTTAAGAAGACTGCTTTATTTTCTCAGTCAAGAAGTCTGTGTAACTTGAACATGCAGTCCTTGATTCTCTGCTACAGATCACATTTGCCTTTCCTATACTGATTTACTCCTAGGTCTTATCATTATTGAACAGAGAGTTCCTTCAGGCCAAAGACTCAGTCCTGATAAGTTGTTTCTCTCCTATTGTACCTAGAACACTGTAGGATTTTAATAAACAGCTCAACATTTCAACGTGTGATCAATTGGTTAACACCATCAAAATTTCTGTAATTTCAAACCAGCAGTGTTGCTTTATTTTGTGAACATGAGGAAAGAAATTTCATTGCTATTGCTTTATCAGTTTGGTGATTTTCATTTGGGTGGGGGAAGCTGAGTGGGGTGGGCGAGGCTTGGCAAGGTGGGTGGGGTGGGTTGGCATTTGTTTTGCATCCTCATTCATCCTAATTCCCTTAACCACATTATTTAACATCTAGCTTTAGAATAAATGACCAACTCTGAATGCCAGAGCTAGGGAAAAGGCTCAGTTCGTAAAGTCCTTGCGATGAGAGAATTATATTCTGAATTCAAACTTCAGCATCCTCATTTTAAAAATAAAGAAAAAGAACATGTGATGCCATGCATTTTCCAATCCAGCACTGGGGATGACAAACTGGTAAATCTCTGAGCCTGGTTATCAACTAGCCTAATGGAATTGGTGAGCACCAAGTCACTGAAACACTCTGTCTAAAAAAAAAATGGTAGATAGTGTTTTAGTTTCTATTCCTGTTGCTGTTGTTAAATACTCTGACAAAAGCAACTCAAGAAAGCAAGACTTTGTGCTCGCCCACAATTTAAGAAATAACTGTTCATCATGGCAGGGAAATAAAGGTGGGAGGGGCTTGAAGTAACCAACCAGTCACCTCACATCTACAATGAGGAAAGAGAGATAAATGACTTCTTGCTGCTCGGCCACTTTCTCTGCTTTTCTAGTCCAAGATCCCATCTAGGAAATGGTATCACCCAGAGAAGACTGGTTAGACGGTTAATACAACCAAGATAATCACTCACAGGTGTTCCCAGAGCCCTACCTCCTGAGTGATTCTGGATTCTGTTGAATTGAGGATTAGTGGTAAACAAGGATGGTGTCCTGTAGAAATACCACCCAAGGTAGACCTCTGGCCTCTACATGCACACATGCACACATGTGCATTGCACATACACACACACACACACACACATACACACACAAATATGGAGCAGATTCCACCTTGCGAAATTAAACAGCTAGCTATGACATTCTTTGTGACTGTGAGTTGGCATTTACATTCTCCTCTTCTCTTTCCAAATATTAAGCATGTGCAGACAGTCACTTGGGTTCTGAAACAACTTTTGATGGACCACATTTCAAATACATTCTAGAAACATATTCAATTACTTCATTTTCATTGTACTCACTCAATGGTAGCGCCTCGCCTAAGTTCAATTAGACTTACTTGAAATTAGAATTCACAGGAATGCATTTCATTTAGATTTACTGGAAGATGTCAGGCACTGGTTAATTGGCCTTGAAGCAGCACGTCCATGAGGTCCCTCCTGAATGAACTGTCCATCTTTGACATGTAGCTGTTCTTGTTAGATAACATTGATTGGGTAGCTCATCCAGCACTTGGGGCCAACCAGGGGTTATCCAACACTCTGACAGTTACATTAGATGGAGATTTTAAATTACTTGTGTGTACCTTGAAGAGAGCTTCAGGTTGGGTCTAGAATGGTCTGTGTTCTGTAACCTGAAGCTTCTCATTTCTTTCAATAATGAATGATTTTGCTTAGATGATTCAATCAAACATTCTCAAGACCAACCTTGTGGCAGACATGATTTTAGACCCCTTGTTTATCCAAAAAGTACTTTTTGGTTTCCTCTTTATGCCTGGTAATTGGCCGATGGTTAGATTACCTCCTACCCTAAGGAATCTAGAGAATGTTTGAGATTGGTGCCTGGATGTCTAGGAAACATAGCAAAGCAGCTTATGGATTCCTAAAAATGACTGTAATGCTGAGCCCCAATTAATTCTAGTTTGTCTAGAACTGTCAGATGCAATAGTCTTATACCCAATTAGGTGTGAGACTGTGTTTCAATTATTAATATGAACTGGGTAAAAGGGATGAAATGCACTGCCTCATGTTCTCTGTGGGTTATGGTCTTGATTTGAAATTCTTAAATTGTGAAGATTAACTGTTTGGCAAAACATGATGTCAGTTTTCAGATAGTGAGGCCATTAATTAGTGTTCATTAAGTCGCCATTATGAGAGCAATTTCTCCATATGACAAGGAGGATTAGGGGGTTTGGGAGATAACTCAGTTGGTGTTTGCTGTGCAACCATGAGAACCTGAGTTCCATGCCTAAAACCATATGAAAAAGCTGAGCCTTTTGGCATGTGCTTATAATCCCAGTACTGGGAGGCAGAGGCAGACAGATCTCTGGAATTTGGCTAGCCTCTGTTTCAAAACAAAGTACACAATACAAGACAACAAGCAATATTTGAGAGTGACCTCTGGCCTCCACGGGCATATGCATATACAACTGCGTGCACACACACACACACACACACAATGTAAAGAGAAAGATTCACATTCATTAATTAGCCACACTGTATTATATTCTGCATTTCCTTTTACAATAGGTATCTATAAAGGCCAGACAGTTAATACTTTGAGCTTTTAAGATTATATATGCTCTCTACTGGACCTGTGTTGAGAACAACCAAAGCAGCAGGTGAAGTGAACAAGTGTGGCTACATTCCAATACGGGTATGGAAACAGCCTTGAGAAGCTAGTATCATGGGAAGGTTGGGGCATGGTGGAGAAAATCTGCTCACCTCACGGTGGTCAGAAGGTAGAATAAGAGCAGAAAAGGCCCAGGTTCCAGTACACCCGTGTGATGGATAGATTTAATTGTCAATCTGATGAAACCTACAAACACTTGGGAGGAGAGTCTGAAAGAGGAATGATCTAGATTTGGTTGGCCTGTGGTATGCCTGTGAAGGGCTGTCTTAGCTGAGCCCCTTGAGGTAGGGATACCCATCCTGGATATGAATGGTACCCTTTCATGAGCTGGACCATGAACTGTTTAAAAACAGAAAAAACGAGTTGAGCAATAAACACACACACACACTTTTGCTCTCTGCTTCTGACTGAAATTCCTGTCTTGCCTTCCTGGAATGTTGGACTGTGACCTGAGATTGTGAGCTAAAAAAAATCAATCCTTTCTCCTCTAAGTTGCTTTCCATCAGAGTCTTAGCAACAGAGGTGAATCAGGATGCCCTTCAAGGACACACCCTGGCCCTGGCAAGGATCTAATCTCCACCTTTTGTAGGTTTTACCACCTCCTAACAGGACCAGAGGCCTTTAGTACATGAATCCTCGGGGTACATTTAAGACTCAAACGATTTCAGTCTGTGTGAAAAGGAAATATCAGACTCAGTCTCTTCCATCCCATGGGGGATTTGCCAAGATAAACCATCTATGACAGCTGGGAGATAGGCCCCTTAGCATGTATAGGATACTTTGGCCAACTGTGGCACTCTCTGCTTTCTAACTATCCCTACCCCATTTCTCTTCCTCCTCATTCTCAGTGCCCTGGCCATGCATGTTTCAATTCACATTAGAAGACAAACCACCTCAATGCTTTGCTTGTAAAGATTTTGAACTAGAAAAAAATGGGACCAAGAGGCCCTAGATATAAGCCTCTCTGGAATAATGGGTTTTTCAACACAAAAATGAACAGGAAGCATCCCTTAACATTAACATCCAAGGAGGAGTTGACCATGGTTACTATAATGTACAGCAGGGCTGAAGTGTCCTTTGGGATTCCTTGACTGATAATATTCTCTGGTGATGGGTCACAGATCACAAGGAACTGCAAGGTATAACATAGACTGGCAGCTGAGTGGCGTATTGCTTTATTTGTAGTAAAAACCAAATTCTCTCTCTCTCTCTCTCTCTCTCTCTCTCTCTCTCTCTCTCTCTCTCTCTCTCTCTCTCTCTCTCATACACACACACATACACACACACAAACTCTCACACACACACACACACACACACACACACACACACACACACGCAAGCTAAAGAACAGAAGGCTAATATCATTTGCTACAGTTGAAAATATCAGAGTTCCTTCACCCAGTTTCCAGACTTAATTCAAAGACATAAACCTTAATATGAAAAGTATACATTAGCAAAATCTGACAGTTCCTTTGACGCTCCTGGAATAGATTCTATACATCCCTGTTCAAGCTGTATTAAGTGCCGGCTTGGGTTATCAATCAGGGGGCCATGGGAGGTTGTGGAATCCATAGTGAAGGGACCTATGGGGCCTACTGAGGAAGAATTCTGCAGCACTAGTCCAAGCACGTGCTGAGAAGACATCTGTTTTTCCTCTACAGAGACATATAACCATGTTTCAGGGCAACTTCACCTCTGAGAAATCCCAGAAATTTCAAGAAATGTTAAGTACTGAGTCTGAGCTGAGACTAATACCAAAAGTTTAAAAAGAAAAGCTGCCAAGGCCCTTGGGCTGAAGCATGTCATGAGCATGACATTAACCTAATTCACAGTGTGCCTAAAGAGGCCACTGGGCCACATTTTGGTTACTTTCCCAGTCCCTGGATGTGTAATTGGTATAGACCCACTCCATCATGAGCAAGACCCTCTCACTGTTCCCAAACTATGCAAGAAGAGTCATAATGGGAATAAGAACTAGATGAAATTGACACTTTTCTGCAGAGGTGATGAACTGTGAACAATACTGCACCCCTGAAGGGATGGAGGATATTAGTGCCCAACTCCAAACCTGAAAGAAAGGCAGGTAAGATGGGCCCACTGGTACCATAGCTGCGTAGAGACGTTGCTGCCTTCTGATTGGATCTGCAGCCTGTTCCACAGGGGGGAATTCATAGCTGGTGGTGTAAATTTGGCAAAAACCTATGTCTGGGGAGGTCATAGTCCCTAGGGGGCACCCTCCTACCATTAGCTTATTAAACAGACATGTGGTTAAACTCTCTAAATGACTGACTGGTCCTGCAGAAGAATATACAAGCCTTGCAGGAGTTTGTATGTTATAGAGAGATCCAAGGAAGACCTCTGGAGGCCCCATCCCTCCCTGGAGATGAATGTGCTCTCAGACTTTGCTGAGGAGGAGAGATATGATCTCCAGTGGTGTCTCCACTGGTAAGCTGCCTGAACTCCTGGAAATACCCTCTCACTCATGCTCATGCAAGCAATTCTAATTAAACTCAGAGGGTCATAAAAAGACACAAGACAAACAAATGTGAACAAAGAAGAGGACCTGTTGAGAAGGAGTTCATCAGGAGTGGGAGGGAAGTGACAGGCCAACAAGAAGGTGGTGACAATGACCAGAGTATACTGTATCAGTATGTGTATATGAAATCACCAACGATGTAAATGAAAATTAAGAGAAAAAAGGGGGCCATAACCCCAACGCAGTCCCTCTACCCGAATTACCCTTTCCCAGGTAGTCAGCATTTACTCCCTGGGTCCCTTAAAGCTTCCTTTCAATGTCACCTCCTTATCACTAACCTTCTTATTTCTCACCTGTCCACACTGCCCCTCCCTCCACAACACTCTCAACTCTCACAGATGGCAGCCTCTCACCTCTGTTGCCAATTGACACTGGCAAGATTCCACAGGGCAGCAAAGTGTTCACCCTCAACCTCTCTATCTCAGTAACAAATGCATCTCAGAACAGTCTTGGCCATGTCCACTCATGAAAGCAGCCCTTTGTCTACACGGAGCTCAGACTCGGTTTTAAGCAGCAACCCACAAAGCCCTCAAGCCCATACCTTATCCCATCTGCCCCTTTTCCGGCTAAAGAGCTCGTCAGCATCAGATACGCTGGGTAGGCAATTATTCTGATGGTGGCTAACTTGGCTGCAACGTCCCCCTCTTGCTTTCTTATTCCTCACACCCACAACCATGAAAATGGCTACAGCCTCTGGAGATGGAAGTCGGCATCTGGCTGTCTTTTCTCCTGCTGGTGTGTGAGTGGGATTGGTCTCCAGTTGGACTTGTAAAGAGCCTCCCATTAACAATAATGGGCCCTTTGGATGTTTCAATGCACAGCCAGCTACTGGATTCGTATGCTCCGGGAGTGAGAGGAGGCTGATGAACTCACTTTCTGAGGTGGAGAAATCACTGCCATTAGTCACTCGCCCCTGTCTCCTCTGCCTCACCCACATAACCAGAGGGTCGTTTACCTACACACGCTCACTGTCTTATTAAAGCCAAAGGCAGCACGGGCCTCAGTCTCTCTGCCTGTTCCTAAAACATGTTATTTGTGATTCAATTTCACATGGCCTGCAGAGGCAATAAAGGGCAAAGGGAATTGCCCTACAATGTATTCCGAAAGCCTCCTCGCACACCCACACTCCGGAGGATAACAATTTGCCAATATAACCTTTAATTAAATGAGCAGAAATTCTGCAGAGCCCATGGTGTAGGAAGTCACTAAATAGAAGGAAATTATGTATGAGTTGCCCCCCAGCCACTCGTTTTAGCCTGAATAGAATCTGTCAGTAGGAACTTAAAAGTGCTTTGAGACAGAAGCAGCTCTTTCTCCTATATCATCAGCTCCGGGCATGGGAACCAAGGATGGTGGGCCTCTGGTCTCACCCAGTGGGATAAAATGTGGTGCCCCCTACAGGAAGTACAGGGAACGCAGCTGCTGGTGAGGCTGGGGAGAACACTCAATGGGTAAAGGGCCTGCCTTGCAGGCATGAAGACATGGGCTTGATCTCCCCAAATCTACATTTATAAAGTGGGGTGGTGGAATGTGCCTTAAATCTCAGAAGTGAACATAGATGGATTCCTGGAGTTTGCTGGCCAGCTGGCATAGTCAAACTGGCAAGCTCCAAGTTAAAGGGTAGACCCTGCCTCGAAAAATAATATGGAAAACCACTGCAGATGTTACCTGACATCAGAAAATGACTAAAGATGTTACCTGACATCAGCTTCCACATACATGTGCACCCATGTGCATGCATAACCTTACACACACACACACACACACACACACACACACACACACACACACACACGCAAGAATTACTAGCAAAAAGCTGAGCCACTCATAGTTCCAGAGACTTTTGCATTGAATGAACAACTTCCCAGTATGGCAGACTCTTCTCTTCAATTTAGAGCTGCACCAATTTGGCAACTGCCACTGTGAAAACCTGGGGGCAACAACCCCAGAAATCAGCAATACTGCGAGGGCGATCCTGGAACACCTAGCTGCATGGAAGTCTATCCTGCTGAGGGAGAAGGAAAGATAAGTACAGTCCCCCCCACCTCTTCTAGCTCACCCGCCCCCTCCAACTCACCCACCCCCCCTCCAGCTCACCTGCCCCCTCCAGCTTACCCACCCCTCCCATTACCACTTTCTCCACTCTTCAGCTTTAATTAAGACCTGCCCATGTTCTGCCCCACAAAGCCCAAACTTGTCAAATCCCCAACTCACGCCCTTCCCTCTTTCCATGCTATGGCCAGAACATGAGTCTAAAGGCCACGTCTCTGTCCTGGACACAGGCCTCTGGACATAGCTTGGGTCCTGACCTAGGTATGGACCTCAGAGCCTTCTGCTCCAAAGTACTCTTTGCTGTTGTAACACTTCCTCACACTCCTAGCCTCAACTGAGTCCAGAATATTCCAGTATGTTTCCTATTTCTGTTCATAATATGTCCTATGAATATGATGCACCCACTCCCACTATTTCCACAGACCCTACTCTAGCTCTACCCTCCCTATGGCCTTTCCCTCTGAGGGACTCACCTTATCCTTCCATTATATATTCTCTCTCCTCTCTCCCTCTCCCTCTCCCCCTCCCCTTCCCCACCTCCCTCCCTCCCCCCTCTCTCTCCCTCTTGTACTCCAAACTGGCTTCAGGAATGTGAGAATGACCTTAGCTTTCTGATTCTCCTGCCTCCAGCTCCTGGGATGGTATTGCTGTCATGCACCACTGTGGCACTAAGTATGAGCCAGGCTTCATGCGTGCTAAGCACACTACCAACCTACACTACTGTTCCTTGTCTCTAAAGACTAATCAGACTTCGTGTATCCTAGGTGGGCACTCTGTCAACTGTGCTAACTCCTTGCCCCTTCATCTTTTCTTCTTAGAGCTTCTCTCACAATATCATGTCTTTTTTTTAAACCTCCTGGTCTAAGTTGAGTACCTGAACCTAGTCTCTGTCATACCTGAGTAAGTGATGTACTCTTAGATGCTCAAAGATACTTGGTAAATATGGGTGACGTTTCATACTGAGGATTATTTTGGGGAAACTTGCACAAGGATTAGCTGTATTTCAAGGGAAAATAATTTCTGATCTTGTGGAAAATCATATCACATTGGCAACAGGAATCTTGTTTGTGTGTGAGTGATGTGTGCATGTACTGTGTGAGAATGTGTGTACATAGGTGCATACATCTATGTATATGTGTGCAGAGGTCACTTTCTGCCTTATCTTCTTGACATAAGGTCTCTCACTGAACCTGGAGCTAGACTGACATCCAGCAAATCCCAGAGATCTTCCTGCCTCTGCCCCTCACAGCACCAAGGCTGTAGCTGTGGGCACAGCCATCCTCAATGTTTTTACATGGATGCTGGGAATCTAAACCCAGGTCCTCATGCTGACAAAACAAGCTCTCTTACCTATGGAGTCATCTCTGTAGTCCTGGGGATAGGGATGTTAAGGAGAACAATCCTATAGCTGAAGCTTCAATAAATGGAAGTTAAACTATAAGGCTCTAGGGAGAGAGTGAGCAAAGAATGGAATTAAACTGCTAGATTTTATTAACCCAGGGCTACCGGATACATAATCTAATTTCTCCAGGGAAACTCTGTGAGGCTTAAAGAAAAGTAGAAGCAGATTCACTCTTAAAGGGGATGAGGAGGTAATCAATATAGACACTGACTGACCCTGAGGACACAGTTACACTTCAGTTTACTCCAAGAAATCTCTCTAACTATTCTGGGCCACTACATTCCCTACCTTTGTGGACTTAAGCATCAAATAGCCCAGTTCCAAATTATACCACCTTCATTATTCATTAAAGTGTGTGGGAAGAATTCTTGTTCACCAACTCAGCTATGGAAAGGTTATAATGGAAGTCTCTGAATGCCCCATGGGGACCAATGTCAGCTGGCTCTATGTCCCTATTGCAGATCTTCTTGAATACTGAAAACAAACTCCTTTTGTATATATATGGTCTCAACCAATGGGAAGAAAACAGGTCCAATGGATGACTTGGTGCTAAGTGTGGCGCTGTTTGGATAGACTCGCACTTCAGCTTTCAATAGCGAAAGCTATGTGACTTTTGACTGTAATTTACCATCTATCTCATGGCTAACTCTGGACTGACCTTGTCCATGGTTCCCTTGTATTGCTGTTTGCTTCTGTTTCTTCCCTCTGAGCACAATTGTCAGACATAAATATCTTCCAGCTCATCTCTTGTCTATTCTCTGTTTCCTCTGATTCCGTGCTATGTCCCAGCTCCTAAAGTATTTGTCAATCTCATTCCTTGGTGGCCTTTGTCATCTAGAAGAGAGGCTGGTATAAGGTAAAGGACCATAAGCACACTACCTAGTACATATGTAGTAAAGTTTGGGATCGAACCCAGGCTGCCTGCATTCAAACCATACTACCCACTTTCCACTCACAGCCTCTCAAAGGTAAGTCACAGCTTCTGGAGTAGTTTAAAAGCAAACCAAAAAGAGAAGAATTGGGGAAAGTGGGGGAAGAAACCAATTCCTCAGTGTGCCGAGCTCCCAGAAATAAAGACTCATGACACCTGGTGAAAAACCACTGATCATCTCATGTGTCCAGTGAGAGTACTGATGGATGTGGCCACATCAGTAACTACTGACATGAATCAGTATGTACTGACATAGTATCCCTATGTAATCAGGAGGGTGTTGAGGAGGTGTTTAAAGTGTCATGAGGATGAATCAGAGAAGACAGGAGGTAAAACTGGATAGAACTTGCCTCCTTGGTTCTCAGCCTCAACTAGGTCAAATGTGGTTTATGTTGGTCATAACACACTAAAGTGGGAAGGGCCTAAATAGAAGTTTGTAGTTGATTGAGGCATAGTAATAGTCACTTGTAATCCCAGGACTCTGAAGGCTGGGACAGTAGATGCATATGTACTGATAGAGAGACTGATCTCGGAAAGAAGAAAGGAAAAAAGAAAGAAGAGAGGGAGGGAGGGAGAAAGGAAGGAAGGAAATAGAGAGGAGGGGAGGGGAGAAGAGAAGAGAAGAGAAGAGAAGAGAAGAGAAGAGAAGAGAAGAGAAGAGAAGAGAAGAGAAGAGAAGAGAAGGTTGGGTTGCTTGAGTTCCCCCAAACTTATATGAGACTCAGCTAATGTTCCCAGTCATTCCAATTCCCTTTTCACATTAAAGTGACCATCACTAAGATGATGGTTTCCAGAAAAGCCAGGGTATAAGGTACTTAACAGACACTTATGGAATTACTACATTAAATTAATATCATGTTTAGTAAATGCTTCATGATTAAGCTCTTTGCAAATAGCCTGCTGCTACTAGAGTGGTCATGAACAAAATTACTTATGACAAAAAGTGACATGAAAACAGCAAGACAACTGTAAGGGCGATACGATTTCCACTGGCTTCTTCCAAAAGCTGAACAGATGAGGGAAATGACCCAAACACAGACGGAATGATTGCAGCCCTGTTAGCAGCCTGAGATCATTTTCAATGCACCTTGTTCTTGCTGCTTCCCAATTGTTCAGAAATGTCTTATGTTACTCCCAAAGTTTCAAACATGCCCCCATAGTATTTTAAAATAAGCTCCTCCTCAGCAGGAATTGATATTATGATGAATTTTCGCACAGGACCAATTGTAGCTGAATGTGAGCTGCCTCCCCCCACCCCAAGCAATCAGTAGGAAATATCTACTGGGGGGTGGAGAGACAGCTTAGTCTATAAAACAACTGCTGTACAAGCTTGAAGATCTGAGTTCTGTCTCCAGAACCCACAAAGGTGAACTAGGACTGGGGTGATGGCTTGGTTGGCAAGATGCCATACAAGCGTGAGGAGCAGAGTTCGATCCCCAGCACTCACATAAAAAGGCAGGCATGGTGGTGAACATACATTCTCAGCTCTGGAGAGGTGGAGACAGGAGGATCTCTGGAGTGTGCAGGCCATCAAGGGACCCTAAAGACTATTTCAAAAAACCCCATTTCAAAAGAAAAAAAGGTGGATGCTCCTGAAAAATTATACCCAAGATTGTCCTCTAGCCTCTATGTGCATGTGAATCCTGCAATTCATGAGCATACACATACACAGAATTGAAAACAAGGCTTGGTGTAGAGTCATGTGCTTATAATCCCAGTGCTGGTGAAGTGGAGACAGGTGGATCACCTGGGATCACTGAACAGTTAGTATCATCTACCTGGTGAGTTCAGACTCCATCTCAAAATCAAATCAAAACAAACAAACAAAACCAAGCTATACAGCATCTAAGGAATGACATGCACTTGTATCTGTACAATACACATACACACACACACACACACACACCTGAACACATACACACACTTGCACACATGCATGTATGCACACACATACCTGCATACGTGCATGTATGTACACACACATGCATACATGCATGCACACACACATGCATGAGCATGCACACTTACATGGATTCCCTATCCACCACTGGTAGCAGGGAGATCAGCTCTGTCCTACTGCAGAGAAGACTGGGAGGTAGGAGCTAGAGGGAGAGGCTCTAGCCTGAACTTCTCACACAACTGCAGGCAAACCAGCTCATCTATCAGCATCTAGTTTTCCTCAGTAGAACGAGGATGCTGCCCACAGGGGTCCTACATCACCATTCTCTTGGCAACAATCAAAGCAGCCAGATGGTTCTGAAATGTTCTTGGCAAGGCCAGTGTTTGCATACTCTCCACTCCCCAACCGTCCCAGCTCCCAGTTCCCAAACCCAGCACAAAGCAGCCCACTCTTCTTCTCCATCAGTCTGCCCTCTTCACTCCTGACCTGACCTGGAATGTAAAGTCCTGCCTGCTTAGCTCATATCCAAGAGCTCCACAATATCCATGGAAGCCCCTTTTCAGCTTTTCTGAACCCAAAAGAAAATTTTTTATCCGAACAAACCTCTACCCAGAGTTGGCGTGTTATGTGTTACGTAGACCTCTCCCATCTGGGTCTTAAAACACAGGTACCATATTGATATTGAAGTGCTGTGAATGAAAATGTAAACTAGCTCAGCCCCTGTGAACATCAGCATGGCTCTTCCTCAGAAAACTGATTGTAAGTAGATCTACTGTAAATCCCAAGACACTTCTCCGTACTTATCCCCAAGACTCCAAGCCAATGCATCACAGAGATCCTTGAATAGCTATGGTTACTGCATAGCACCAATCACAATGGCTAAGTTACGAACCAGCCTGGGTGTCCAACCACAGGAATGGATCAGGAAAACATGGCTTATACATGCAATGGGAAGTTTACACTGTAGAGAATGAAATCATATCACCATGGGAATGGATCAGGAAATGTGGCTTATATACACAATGGAAGTTCACATTGTAAAGAATGAGGTCATAGCATATGTGGAGAATTTCACCTGGGAGCATCATATTTAGTTGTCAAGTTCATCACAGAAAGACAAATAATTTCCCATTTCTCTCATTTGTGAGCCCTGAATTTTTATACAGACATAAAAACATACATTTGCTAATGATATATAGATAAAAGCAAAATTATCAGGGAGGCAAAAGGGAGTGGTGGTTGAGAGGGAGAGGGGATGGAGCCAGTATGACATGGAGGGAGGGCAGAACACCCCCAAAGTACATTAATATACATGCATGACAATGGCTGTGTATTTCCCTCTGTAATCACATTTTCAAATTTTGAAGCAACTATTTTAGTAGCAGAGAAGTTAAAGGGGAAAATAACACATAGGAAAAGAAACCTGGCAGAATTTTCAAATCTATCATGTTTTAAGCACACCTTCCCAGAAATTGGATTTTTCCCCCTTATGTGGAGAAGCGGTGGCTTGTTCCAGTGAGTGGCCAGCTGGCTAAGGCCACAGAGGTGGCTCCAGTTTAGATGTTAACGCTTTAGCCTCTCAGTCTTTTATCACATCGGGGCATCTCAGCTTGAATGCCAACTGGCTCATTGATTGGTGTCAAAATCACATTTTCTATTTCACCCAATGTTCTTTCTCTCTAACACGGTGTCTTCTCTCCCAACCTGAGGCTGAGCTACCGATCGGGAGAAATCACACATCGGTGGGCTGTGGGTTATCACACAGAGGGCAAGAAGATGGCAGGTGAGGAGAACCACACAAGATGGATGGCCTTAGAGGAGTCGTTCAAAGGTGTCCTCTGCGCCTGTGTCCCTCCAGCTGGTGCACATGCGATGCATACGCACTAGACTAGAAGTCTGCCATCAGGAGTGAAGGTGAAGACAGAGCCAGACTCCAAGGAACTGCACTAAAACTGTCAGCCCTTTCCCTTTGGTCTCCACCTGTGAGCACTGGGCAATGCTGGAATCTGGGCTGAAAACTCAGACGGTCAGGCTGGAGAGAAGACTCAGTGGTTAAGAGCAGACGCTGCTCTTGCAGAGGACCCAAGTTTGGTTCCCAGGATCCAGTGAAGCTCACAAATTTCTGTAACTCCATCTCCATGGGGATCTGACACTTTCTTCTGGCCTCTGTGGGCAGGCTCTCATGCACAACTTGCCCCCCCTACCCCCACTTCTCAGCATCCATATATACCATATAAATTGAAAATGAAAATAGGGGCTGCAGAGAAGGCTCTGCAGTGAAGATAGTAAGTAGATCTACTGTAAATCCCAAGACACTTCTCCGTACTTATCCCCAAGACTCCAAGCTAATGCTCTTGGTTCTTGCAGAAGACCAAACTTTGTCTCCCGGCACCCATATCAGATAGATCACAACAACCAGTAAACCCAATTTCAGGGGATCTGACACCCTGTTCTGGCTCCCATAGGTATCTGCATGTTTGTGGTACACTTAAACTCACACAGATACACATATATTCACACACACACACGCACACACACACACAGTAGTAGTAGTAATAGTAGTAGTACTAGTAGTAGTAGTAAATAATTTCTTTTAAAAATAAATAAAATTATTTTTAAAAGCAAGACTATAAGGCAAATGGAGTCAGTAAAATATAGACCTTTTTTGCTGTTACTTCCTGAGTTCAATTTTCAAATATTTGGTGTTACTCAGTTTTCTATTGCTATCACAAAATAGTTGAAATAATTAACTTACAAAGAAAAAAGGTTTATTTGAACTCACCATTTGGAAAGTTCCAGTTCATGACTGGTTTGTCAATTGCTGCCTCAAAGTAACACATCATGACAGGTATGCATGCCTCACAGTCTCTTTTGGAGGCAACGCCCCCAGTGACCTAAGGGACTTCTCACAAACCCTCACCCTTTAGAGGTGTCGCCACCTCCCAACAGTGCCACACTGACACCAGGCCCTTACCACATGAACCTTCAATGGATATTTAAGATGCTAATGGTTAAATCATCTACCTTTCAGTCCCAGTTCTAGAAGCATCATGGGCAGAAACTGAGTCATTGGTCTTCCTCTCAGGTCCTACATTCAAGAATGAGACTAAACATGTAAAATCTAGGCTACAAGGGACATGATTGCATGGGGTTGGCAACTTGAAGACAACATGGCTTCAGGAAGAGTCCTGCCAAACACAATTGTACAGAAAACTAAAAGTTTATGGCTAAGTGTTGCCAGAAGAACAAAGAGAATACTTAACTAGTGGGTGTGGCATATGTGTTGTAAAGTTACCATGACTGAGTATAGTTCATTGTAATGATTAATCTTTCTCGGTCAATTTGGTAGAACCTAGCCTCTAGGCATGTCTGTGAGGGAGTGTCAAGATTAAGTTAAATGAGGTAGAACGACTCACCCTGGGTGTGAGCAGCACCATCCTATAGGTTGGGTCCTGATTTAAAAGAAAGGAGAAAATGAGCTGATGCCAGCATTCGTCTCTCTCTGCTTCCTCTCTGTGGAAGCCATGTGACTAGACAGTCAACTTCTTGCTCCTATTTCTATGCCTCCTGCTCTGTGGTGGAATGGCCCCCTTGACTGTGAGCCAGAATAAATTCGTATTCCCCACCATAAGAGTTTTCTGTGAGGTCACACCAAGGAGAAAGGTCAGTATGCACTGTCTTGACAGCAGTTCTCCATACTGCCCATACTGTCCTAAACGTAGGCAGCTGAAGCTTGTTGCCCATACCAAAAATAACTTCAAGGTAGAACAGTTTTATTTCCTCTCACCACCACTGAAGGAAGTCAGGATAAGAGCTCAAGTATACTTGTGAAGAAGAAACTTCAAGGGATGCTGTTTGCTGGCTCCCTCACAGGTCCATGCTTAGCTAGCTAGCTCTCTGTACAGCTCAGTACCACCGACCTGAGGAATGTCTTCCACAGTTAGCTAGGACCGCCTATATCAATTAACAATTAAGACACTCTCTCAGACATGCCCATAGGCCAATCTTCTCCCGACCATCCCTCAATTGAGAATCCCACCTCAGTTAACCCTAGGTTGTGCCAAGCTGACAGTTAAAACTGGGATAAAGAGTGAATGCACGAATCCTTTTCCCTTTCCCCTTAGACGTCGTATCCTCCATACTGGCAATCTACATTCAGTGGGGCTCTGGAGAGCCCACACTACACTGTCTTGCTTCTCTGTGGAATTTCTTAAGCTGCCTAGGCCAGGTTCCCTTTGGCCTCCACCAGCAAGTACTAGAAAAGGGTAGAATTTGAGGGGGAAAAAAAATCATAAAATCAAGCACATGAAGCAGAGTCTGGAAAACATCAGCTGTTTTTGCAAAATTTGTTCCAGAGCATTTTACAGCCAAACCCAAAAATTGCAGCCCTGCAGTCTGCAGGAGCTTCTGGAAGCCTGGGGATTGGAGATGCCAATTATAAAGCAATGGTGGGCCATTATTGATCTTCTGTTAGCTCAGCAGGCTGACACTGGAGAAGGGAGAAGTTCACACGCCACACAGAGAGCCTTCTTATCTCTTTTCCAGTAGAGCTCAGTTTGACATCTATTCCCCAGGTAGCACCCAGCACCCAGCAGCCTGACAGGTGCTACTGTGGACCTGGTGCTATCCTGAGACCTTATCTTGCATCTTGTTGCCAGAAAGCCTTCCATTGCACCCCATAAGTATTATGATCATAATACTGGTAAGAGATGGATAGTCAGAAAGTCAATGATGTTAAAATGTGGGTCCAGAGCTGGAGAGACAGTTCATTGATAAAGAACACTTCTTGCTCTCCCAGGGATCTTGAGTCCAATTCTTAGCATCCATGCCAGGCAGCTCACAAGAACCTATACCTCCAGCTGCAGGAGATCTGACACCCTTTTCTGGCATCCAAAGTTACCTGCATACATGCAGCATACACCCCCAAAAGACACAGACACATAAGTCTTTTTAAAAATGTACAGGTCTCACAGCTGAGATCCAGCTGAAACGGGAAAGAAAACCAGAGAGAAGTACTGGTGTCTGGAAGGAAAGCCGCCTCTCTCCCTAGTCTGATTGAAGCACCTCGCCATCAAAGAACCATGAATTCCAGCACAGATAGTGACATGTACTGTGAGGACTGCTGACACGGAGGCAATATCCCATTCATATGATGATATTTTATCTGAGAGTGGCAATGAGCCAAGCTGATGGTCTGTATTTATGTGACTTTGGGTGGCCCCGTTCCTCTCCCAGACATTTTCTGGGAAATTCAAAGACGGCTATTAACTTTGTTTACTGTGGAGATACCCTAATTTCCTGTATCCCTTGAGCTAAACTGACTTTTGAAGCACTCCTCAGGAGCTTCCTGACATCTCATTTAGATTCCTTAGCGACCCACCAAAATGGTATGCATGGCTATCATAAGGACATTGAAGTGTGACTCTCTATCAGAGAAGCCCACGGCATGCTTTGGGGTGTATCTTAATTTCTTCCTGGGTGTCTCTTTCTCTTAATCAATGTACTTTAAAATCTACATCAAGGACTCTAGAGATGGCTCTGCAATTAAGAACACTTGCTGCTCATGCAGAGGACCCTGGGTCGGTTCCCTGTACTGACATCTGGTGGTCCCCAATTGCCCGTAGCTATAGTCCCAGGAGATCTGGTGCCTTCCTCTAGCCTCTGTGGATACCTGAACATAGTAAGCAGTACATACATTTACACTCAGGCACACACACATATACCAACATTAACATTTATTTATTTAAAATAAATAAATAAAATATATTCTAATATCCAATGCTGCTTTATACTGGCTCATCCTGAAATACTTTTCTGCGTCAAAGCCAAAAGTTCTGGAATTGCTTGAATGAAGATCTCTGCAGAGAACTAATGCTCATCATGTTCCTCTGGTGACACTGTAGAACTGCACTCACTGACTTTTTTATTTTATTTTATTTTATTTTAGGACAAGGACTCATTATGCAGCCCCGGCTTGCTGGCACTCACTATACACACCAGGCTGGCCTCAAACTCAAAGATGCCTTCCTGCCTCTGCCTCCCAAGTGCTACAATTAAAAGGCAAGTACCACCACTCAGCTGATATTACGTAACGTCCTTTACACAGTTGGTGCAACCTGTGTATTCTATGAATGTCAAGTGCGAGAGGGCTTTGGCAAAAAACCTGTCATGGGTAACCTTTGCCTTGTATCAAAGTGTATACGGCTCAGTGACAGAGGCCCCGCAAGCTCTTGTAACAAACCCACCTTACCCACAGCCTCAGTCATGAACAGAGGATGTTGAAGCTGACAGAGGACAATGGTATCTCTGGTGACATCACACCACACAGACACCTGCTGCAAAGTCTATCACTCTGCCTGGCAGATTTCCCTGGCTTCCAAGCTTGCCGACTAGGCCAAGCCGTTTCCCTGAAGGTCTGGAAGAGGCTCTGTGAGAGTGTGTCAGGAAAGTCGAAGAGATACCTCAGGCAGTGAAGCGCTTGCTCTGGAAGCATGAGGATGCGATTTCAGAACTCACATTTCTAAGAAACCAGGGTGCCAATGGTACATGCTTGCAATACTGGCCCCGGAGAGATGGAGATAGATGGATTCCTATGGCTCTTCAGCCAGCCAGTGTAGCCTAATTGGTGAGCATCAGGTCAAGGAGGGATCCTGTCTCAAAAATGGTGAACGTCATACCTGAGGATGACAGCCAATGTTATCTTCTAGCCTTTGTAATGCCCCACACTAACCTGTAAGCCCCACCTGCCCGAGGATCAGGTAACTTCATGGAATTCTGGGAGTTGCAGTTCTTGGAAAATAAGAGTGCCTCATGAGAAAGTACAGTGGCCTATAGGTTAGTCTTATAAACTCCTATAATGCGTGTCTTGAAGCCAGTCAGCTAGGAAATCCCAGGAAATAGTCTTGACCAAAGTCCATTTCTTGGTCAGTATTTTATGTGTAATAAAGCTTGATTCAAATTTGGCCCAGCAATGGTGGAAGTGTTTTTCCTCCAGTGAATCTTAGGATTGACACTTCCATACATGTATACTTACCTAAGCACATGTGTATCCTCACATACGTGAATAACAATGTGTCAGGTGATCCACAGAGGTTTAGGGAAATGGAAGAGGTAGGGAATGTGGCAAAGAAAGAGGGTGAGAGACGATGCTCAGTCTGCAGAACAAGAGAGGTCACTTCAAGGTTCCTTTATATTCCTGGCAGATGACAGGCAGAACATGATAATATCTGTCAATCACCCACTGAACAACACTTTTAAAAAAAAGATCAGTTCTTCTGTTCATTAAAAACATACTTGCTCCATTCAGCTTCGGAACAAAGCTGATGAGAGCTGAAGAGGAATGTTTTTCAAAAGTAAAGACTATAAAAGAGCACTGATGAGGCGTCCTTAGACTCAAGGACCCAGAGAAAGCACCAGAAAGAGGGGGAGTCGTGAAGATGGGGCTAAGGAGGAGGCGAGCTGCAGGTATCTCACCAAGTACCAGCAGCAGCCACAGTGGGGTCTCACCTGCCTTTATTACCCATAGACCCCTTGGCTTATTTTGACTGTTTTCTAGTCATTGACTCCAGCCACAAACCAAAGGCTTAATCACATCCACAGTTTTCCTGCCAGAGTTTGCAAAGAGCTGGCTAGTGAGACAAAAAAATCACCCTTCTAGAAATTTGTAGCACCCTACACACCAAGGGGCTTACCCTCTCTTTCACCCAGGAAAACACTGAGAACTATCTGGGATTGCACTATTTAGAGAAAGGGAAGAAAAATCAATTTCAGATTCCCTGGGTGAGGTGGGAAGGAATAATTTTAGGTGCTCACAGAGGCCAGAAGAGGGGGGTGGATCCCCTAATGCTGCAGCTACAGACAACTGTGAGCCACTGAGATGGGTGTTCAAGTCTGAACTCTGGTCTTCTGAAAACCAACCAGTGCTTTTAACCACTGCACAACTTTCTCCAGCCACAGAAAGGAATAATTTTCACAGAGTGTTTACAGATGAGTTGGTGGCAACTGGCAGGAAGAAGAAGCTGTGTTTCAGTTTTCTGCCCAACGGAACATGAAACAAGGCATGCCAAGGTTATTAGGCACTTTCCTCCGGCAGGTCCGTGTGTTTAGTAAGCATTTCTTGGACGGTAAATATAAAAAGACGAGAACAAGGGAAGCCAAGAGGTTTGCTGTGCCATTGAATGGCAGGAGAGGTGGTGCCTGGGTAAGTAAATATAAGATGTCAGTGCATTTCACAAACTCCCGGGTCAGCCCCCAGCAACCTACAATCTCATTTTGCCCACAAGACATGTGTTCATGCACAGAGGGCCTCATGAACTCTGCACAGTCTAAGTGAAAATACACTCTCAGAGCATCCAGGAAAGCCTTCCATTCTCTTACCCTCTAGTCACCAGAGTTTCCTTAGGGCTAAGGAGATAGCTCAGCAGTTAAGAGCCCTTATGGCTATTACAAAGGTCCTGAGTTCAAGTCCCAGAACTCCACAGGAAGCAGCTCATAAATGCCTAAAGCTCCAGTTCTAGGGTATTGAATACCCTCTCTAGCCTCCAAAGACACCTGTACATGGATGCACATACCCCCGTCCAGACAGACACATAGACACTCAAAAAACAGTAAAAATAAATAGATTTTTCTTATTAAAGGAGAAGCTAATCACCACCTCACAGGCTAGCCTCTAATTCCCTCTGTAGCCAAGGATGACCCTGACCTTTTGATCCTCCTTCCTCTAACTCTGGGGTGCTTAGACTGCAGGCATGCTCTACCACACCTAGTTTATCGGAGCCTGTGACTAGACCCCGGGGCTTCTGGAACGCTAGGTCAGCACTCTGCCAACTGAACCCAGTGCTGCTCTTTCCCTGTTCTTGCTTGATAAGAGGTCTGTGAAGAGCTCACCCACAATTCTATACCTATCAACAGACCATTGGCACACTTACATTTTTGGAATTTTTGCTTTGCTTGTTTCCTGGATTCAAAACTGCTTTATCATGATTCTTTTATGCTCCTGGTCAAGCCCTGCCTTGCTCTTCTCCCTGTATCTGCCTGGAAGCAAACTTCTAATTCTCAACAAATATTAACTGCACCCTCCCCAACTCCAGGGTGTCACCAAAGCCTTTCTGGTATCCTGTAGCATAGGATAGTCTCAGCTTTTACCTGCTGTCAGGATGTGCTGTATGTTTTGGAATATGGATCAGACAAAAGGAAGTAAAGGCTTGGCAGCTGTGTAAAATCCCAAGATACATTCTTTCCACTGGTAGTCTAATGATTTCCCCAAATGAATTATTTAATTATATCAATAAGATTTCATTGTATATCGATACCACATTTCCTGCAGTTTTAATTTTATACTCATTTGAAGATTGACTTTATTCTTAGTTATGTATACACATGTGCTTCTGTGTTTGAGTATGTACCTAAGAATGTAAGGTGCCCATGAAAGTCAGAGAAGGGTATTTCGAGTTATAAGAGTCTGTGAAGAGCCTGATGTAGGTGCTGGGAACTGATCTTGGGTCCTCTGCATGCACAGTGCCTGCTCTTAAATGGTAACCTATCTCATTTGTTTATGGACAGGGTCTCATGAACCCAGCTTGGCCTTTAATGGAGTGACCTTGAACTTTTGGCTCTCTAGTGTTCACATCCTGAGTGCTGGGGTCACAAGTCTGCACCACTGAAGTGAGCATCTGTGCTTGGGATTGAACCCAAGGTCTCAGGCACAATGGTCAAGCTATCTATTAGCTGAGAAACCCATTGATCATTTTTTTTTTAAGATTTATTTATTGTTATATGTAAGTACACTGTAGCTGTCTTCAGACATACCAGAAGAGGGCATCAGATCTCTTTACGGATGGTTGTGAGCCACCATGTGGTTGCTGGGATTTGAACTCAGGACCTTCGGAAGAGCAGTCAGTGCTCTTAACTGCTGAGCCATCTCTCCAGCCCCCCCATTGATCATTTTAAATAGTGAATATACTCCAAGTCTTCACCATCTCGGTCTGTTACAATGCAGAATGAAGCTTCAGCATGACTTTTAAGGGAAACAAATCACAATCCAACTGTAGCACAGAAGCGTCTAAGAAGGTCAGGTGCTCTCCTCTCAAAAAGAACTAGGGAAAAAACAGAACAGTAATGTAGAAGAGTAACTCAAAGACCTGGATCTAAGAGTGTGATATAGGCCACCTGGATGCCCACAGAAACACTGGAGCCAGAGAACAGTCATTAGCCACTGGACCACAAACATCAGGTCACATAGCTGGAAGTGAGACTATAAAACCAAAAGCAGGGAAGAGGGAGGAGGGAGAACATTTATATACAAAGAGAAGCTCACGCAGAGGAGCAAGTGCTTCTGGACCTGAAGCTGGAAGGGGCTTTAGCACTGACTCTGGCCAGGAACTCTAAAGTCTTAGAGAATCTGTTCTTAGAGAATACACTTTGCTTGATATTCCAGAGTTTGATGTAGAAACCACCAGCAATGGAGTAGGTAGCAGGTTTGCAAGAAATATGGACAAGGAAGATAGTAAAATGCTTGCTGCAAGCATGAAGACCTGCAATCCATGCCCAGCACCCCATGGAAAAAAACAATGGGCATAGTAGTTCAAGCAACACACACACACACACACACACACACACAAATATATACTTTAACGACTTATTTTATTATGTCTAATTTGCGTGTGTGTCCTTCTTATATATGTGTATTAGTATGTAGATGTGAGATGGGTGCCCATGAAGGTCAGAAGGGGTTGTTCAATCTCCTAAAGCTGAAGGTACAAGCAATCGTGAGCTTCCCAATGTAATGTTTAGAACTGAACCTTCATCTTCCTCAAGAGCAGCAAGTTCTCTTACCTGCTACATCATCCTTACAGCCCCACAAAACATGTGACTGCCTTAAGATTTTAAAAACAAACTTTAAAAGGAAATGTAATCAACGGTAAAGGGGGAAACTTCATGTTTGAGGTAAAAGCCAAACCCACAAATGTGGAAGGAAGTCTGCAGCTGATGAAATCGAAAGATCCGAGTCTACAAGGTACGAACTTCAACAGCATGGAGAACATTCTAGTTCCAAACCCAGGGCAACTTGTGATGGCTCAAGAGACTGGTGCTCACATAAAGAAGTTTAGTCTGGAGATAGCTAGGACAGACGAAGCAGGAGATTCATCAAGGTCACTAGGAATAAAGCCCTGATTACCACTACTTTACTCAGAGGAACCACGCTTGGAAAGTCCAATTTTTACCTCATGATTCCAAGAATTGCAGCCAGTAGTCACACTGGGAGGGAATTGACACCTTGACAGAGACCAAGATGAAGGACGGGCAAATATAGACGCTGGAAGAGCTGGAGAGATGGAAAGGGTCAAGGGGAAACTGTTAGCAACCCGAAGTTGGGAAATCACTTCTCAGAACAGATGCTAGTTACTTTTACCGATGCCATGAGAAAACACTTGACCAAAAACAATTTAGAAGAGAAGGGTGACTTTGCTCCTTTTTATTATGAGGGCACAGTCAATTATGGCGGGGAAGACATGGTGGCAGCAATATGAGGTAGCAGATCATATTGCAGTCACTGTCAGGAAGCAGAGAGAAGGGTGGGGAAGAGACAGAGATAGGAGGGAGGGAGAGAGAGAGGAAGGGAGGGAGGGAGGAAGAAAGAGAGAGATTAGTTTTGATGCTTATCACCCCTGGATCCATGGAATGGAATGGTACTGCCCATTTTCAGAATGTGTCTTCCCAGCTCTCTGAGCCCAGTCTAGAAAGTCCCTCATAGACACACCCAGAGATTTGTCTAAGTGCCTCTAGACCCTGTCAAGTTGGGCTGTACCAATGGAGCATCAATCCTTCAGGGGCTCCTCTTGACCAATGAACTTCACATCTCATCAGCACAGGGTTCTGCTCTTAGCAAATACCAACACTGACTGATTTTTTTTTTTTTTTGCCATAATATGTTTCTAGGCGTCAGATAATCTTTCTTCATAGGGACAGTGTTATATTAGAGTTACATTTCAAGGTTGTTCATGAAGAACAAATTAGCGAAAAATAAATCACAGGTATGCCTAACAATTTGTCACAGAGGCAGAGACAAACAGTAAATCTCTGTGTACAATTTAAAAGCCTCATAAAACTATGAACAGAAAGACCCAGAGCACCGACATAATGTCCTATGCACATCCCTTAGAAGGGACTCCATATGCCAAGGTTGGATCTATCACGCCATAAAATTTGACCTGAAATAAATAAGCTGACTCTAATGCATGTATTAGTTAAATTTTTGATTAGTGAATCATTTTGTTTGCCTTGTCGAAATCAGCATGGGTTTAAAGGAATGATCTAGAAGCTATAAAACAAAGAAAAACTTAATCCTAGAACTCCTCCTGGAAGCTCTTGTGCCAAGACTACACAGCTGTCAGCAGAAACAAGATGGAAGGAGAAAAGTGACTCCTGAAAGTTGTCCTTTACCCTTCACATGTGCACCATGGCATGTGCATGCACCCCTCCATCACACAGCAGCAGCAACAGCAACAGCAACAACAACAACAACAACAATAATAATTAATATACATTTTAATTAAAAACAAGTAAATAAGTAAAGTATTCCATTCTGTCATTCAGGGTATAAAAATGCAATTTAGAAAGACAATATATCAGCAAAAACCTTCTGTAACTTATGATTTTAATTGGAAGTAGACACTTGTGTTAATGTTTATAAGTTAAAATTTCTATAGTTTGGAGACAAATTTGTTTTATTTTGTTTTGTTTTTCACCAAAACTCATGTTGACTTTTGTATTAGTCAGGATTCTCTAGAGTCACAGAATGTATGGGTAGTCTCTATATAGTTAGGGAATTTGTTGATGACTTACAGTCTGTAGTCCAACTCCCCAACAGTGGTCAGCAGCATGAGGCAATGGTCAGTCCCATGAGGCAAGCAAGCAAGGAAGAGTGAGTCAGTCTTCCTTCTTCCAATGTCCTTATGTAGGTCTCTAGCAGAGGGTGTGACCCAGATTAAAGGCGTGTGCCTCTGAGTCCTTAATCTGAGATGACCTTGAACTCAGATCTCCCTGTCTTAATCTTCTGGAATTCATAGCCACTAAGCGTCAAAATCTCCATGCCAAGATCCAGGTCAGAAACTTATCTCTGAGCCTCCAGATTAGGATCACAAGTGAGCTTTCCAATTCTGGATTGTAGTTTATTCCAGATATAGTCAAGTTGACAACCAGGAATAGCCACTATAGTGTTCATGCTTGATCCCCAGTATGGCACTGATGAGAAGTTTTGGGGGTTTAAGAGGGAATAGACCAATAAGAAAGAGTAATGTTCTCTCTCTCTCTCTCTCTCTCTCTCTCTCTCTCTCTCTCTCTCTCTCTCTCTCTCTCTCTCTGTGTGTGTGTGTGTGTGTGTGTGTGTGTGTGTGTGTGTGTGTGCGCGCACATGTATATGTGGAAACCACAAAACAATTTCATCATCCCTCAGGAGCAGTCCACTTTGTGCTGTTTCTGTGGTTTTGTTTTTTATTTTGATTTGTTGAGACATGGTCTCTCTCTGTCGTCTTGACTATCCTGGAATTCTCTATATAGACAAGACAAGACTAGCTTTGAACTCACTGAGATCCAACTATCTCTGCCTCTTGAGAGCTGAGATTAAAGGTGTGTGCTACCATGTCTGGCTCCACTTTATCTTATGAGACAGCATTTCTCATTGGGCTGTAGCCCATCATGTAGACTAGGCTGGCTGGACAGTGAGCCCTAGAACTCGGCCCATCTCCACCTGCCAGTGCTATGATTAAAGATATATGTGACCTTGTCCAGATTTTTCATGTGGGCTCTGGAAATGGAACCCTGGTCTTCAGACTTGCGAACCAAACAACCCTATAAACCGAACCTTCTTCCCAGCACAATATTAGTGTTTTTCTCTTGAGAGTGAGTTTGCACTAGCCATAGTCTGGACCGGTTACCAGGAAAGAGGTTCCCATAAAGCTAATATAGGTGTTCTATGGCTCACCCATGAGCTTCTTTCACACAAACTATATGCTCTTCCATTTTCTCTGCCATGTTCAGACTCACATTAGCATTCTCCAGATAGAAATTTCCAGAACTCAAATACCCTGCCTCTCTTCTTTTATATATCAATTATCAATCCTTTTGGTGTTCTGGCATAGAAAGAAAAGATTAACTGAGAAAACAAATAGCAATAAAAACAGTTGTGTTATAATGGTGAATATAGAGTGATTCTAAGTAATATTTTATAATTTAAAAATTGAGGGATAGGTAGAGCTAGGGAGATCCTTCTTCTGGTAAAGTGCTTCTTACACAAGCATGAAGTCTTGAAATCCCCAGAAAATAAGTAAAAAGCTAAACATAAGTTCACATACCTGTAGCCCAGCACTTCTGTAGATAGAGACGATGGGACCCTGGGGCTCACTGGCCAGACAACTGAGCTAACTGGTAAGGCCAGGTTCACTGAAAAACCTCAAGAAATAGGGTAGAAAGTGATCAAAAAAGATAGATGATGTGAATCAATGGCTTCCACATGTATACACACACTCCATACATACACACACACAAAAACACACTCAACATATGCACACATATACACATACACAAACATACCCACATTCACATATTCACACATTTATACATACACACACATAGATGCACAGGCACAAACATATATACATATAAATACATTCACAAAATAGTGAGATATTGCTGCCCAATTTTAATAAGTTCTATTGGGGGACAGGAGAGGTAGAGTCAATTGACAGACCCATGCGTAAGTTACTTGGTTCTCAGTACAGAACACACTTGGGGATGTGTCACCTGTTCCAGACTTGCTTTAATCAAGACTGACTCGATATTTGTCAGCTGGATCCTCTCCAGGATCCTCAATTTACTCTAACCTGAAAGTAGCCACTGAGACTCCTTCAGCAGAGCTGAAGGAAGCAGGAGATACCAAGCCTTTCTCTCCTTCCCAGCAGGCCTCGCTGATAGGTCTGGGCATTTGATCAATGGTACTCTTTGAAATAGATACCAGGCCATTAGCACAAAGTTTTCAAAAGCAAAACACCCTCTCTCTAAATTTCACAGGATGGCATGAGGCAGCCTCCAGCAGACAGATGAAGGCAAAGCCTAATTAGACCACAACTGCATCTTAACTTCATAGACAAGTAATTTATAGGATCCAGCCATTGGCTAGGGAGATAAGGGACTAGTTCAATAGGGTAGGAGACTCTAACTTGAAGTCAATACAAGAATACAAATGGTAGTCACATAAATATTTAAAAGTTACAAGTCATTCCAATGAATTGTGCAGTGGAACATGGTTTATCTTCCTTTCCCTGACATAATGACAGACTTTAAAAATATATTCAGAACTAGAGATATAACTCAGAGGTCGTGTGCTTGTCTAGCATGCACAAGGCCCTGGGTTTGATTGAGCACTAAAATAAACAAATAAATTTGAAGTTATGGTTTATAGATGACTGAAAATTGCAACATTCCAAATTTCTCCATCATTGGACCCATGGGGCAGTTGTGCTAACAGCCCACAAGTGTGGAATGAATGATGTAGATTTTGTTACGACATACTCTTCATGAAAGCTGTTTTTCTTGCCTCCACTCAACAAAATTGCTAATGGTATAAAGTTTGACTCTATTCGTTGTATAAAGCATGGACATAGTTAAATTTTTAACCTTTAGGATAATTTACATTATGAATTCAACTGTGAGTTTATAATTTACCCACAAATTACAAAATCTAAATTTAAATAAACATAAAATTATTTTAAATTTCCTGAGGAAAATATTAATTATATTTCATATCAGGTCATTAAGTCAAAGTAGTTTAAATAAAGCTTGTTTTTTTCTTTTCTTTTTAATTGAAATTAAATCTTGTTAAATGGTTTGTTAAATGAGACAATTCTTAATTGCCATAATGGTTATCTAACATGATCAATTGCCAACGTAAAAAGTCAAAATCACTCGGTATGAAATGTTTCGTATTGAAAGCTACTCCTTATCCATCACATGCAGTTGATAAGAACCCACAAGAATAAATAAGAACAAGAGAGAGGTGAGACTGAGACGTGTACTTTGCATTCTGGGAAACTACACTTTCTCAAAAAAGAAGCCATTCAGCCTATGCATGCAGAGAGGAAGACTTTGACCTTTCCCTGAACAGATGTCTACTCACCATAGGTAGAGCACCTTCACCAGACCAAAAAAATGATTCCACCCAAGTCCATGTTGGTACACCAAAGAGTTTACTGAAGTCAGGAGACCAGGCCAAAGCTGGCCTCAAGAGCATCTGTATCATCAAACAACCCTTCCAAAGAAGCTGTATCATAAGAGCTTGGGGCACAATTTATAGGCAGCTCCACCACAGAGTCCCCAGCAACTGTTATTACTTATGTAACTAGGGGAAGGCCTTGTGAATCTTGTAACTTTCCCAATTTCCTGAGCCTGTAAATTTTGTAAACTTCCTTAGCCTTGCAAGTTTCCTTGAGCTTTTAGCCTTATCAGCCTTCCCTCTTTTCTCCGGGAGGGACTATTTCAATTCAGAGGCAACAAGTGCACAACACAAGGACACTCATTCCACTCAATCAAAGAAGTCCAGAAGCAGTTCCCTGGAAGCTGAGCAGTGTGACTGCAGTCAAAGAATAGGTGTCCTACATAGGTCTGGTGAGCCAGAGCAAGGGGCAAAAGCATCCAGGAACTCATGCTCTTCTCTCTCTTCTCTCTCTTCTCTTCTCTTCTCTTCTCTTCTCTTCTCTTCTCTTCTCTTCTCTTCTCTTCTCTTCTCTTCTCTTCTCTTCTCTTCTCTTCTCTTCTCTTCCCTTCCCTTCCCTTCCCTTCCCTTCCCTTCCCTTCCCTTCCCTTCCCTTCCCTTCCCTTCCCTTCCCCTCCCCTCCCCTCCCCTCCCCTCCCCTCCCCTCCCCACCTCTCTCTGCATGCATTTGTGTGTGTGTTCCCAAAGCACAGTGGGGACCCTCCTGCTTACGTAACCTCCCACATATATGACCCCATATGACCCTGTGTCACTTAAGTAGAGAGTCTGAGCTAGAACCTAGGATTACAAATATTGTCATGATTTCTTTTGAACCCCATCATTGCCACTCTTGGATACAACTTTGCCATCCTTGGGTGCATATTTTCTATTTCTAAAGTCACACATTTTTCTACTTTTCAGCTGAACAGTCTCATCATCTATCCAACAGGCAAGGAAAACATGTTTGGGTGGGACTTACTGAGAAAGTAATTTTGTCTCCGATGTGAGCTTTCTTAGTAATTTTCTAGGGCAATTGTGACTTTATAGGCTTTGTGGTTTTACACAGACTTTAGAGCCTTGTCCCCAAATAATGAGCAGGCATGATGAGAATTGAAGCAAAATTGTCTCAAGCAGCAGGTGCAATTCCAGGGATGAGTCACAACCCATGGTAAGATGTCCCTTGGCAAGCCTGGGTCATGGAATATTAAGGCACAGAAACCCTTTTTTCCAAAGTACTATTGACATCATCAGATCAGTTTAATTGTGTGTAAAGTTAAATTAGTTTAAACAAGTCTCTATCTTCCCACCAGTACAGTAGTTGCATTGAAGAAATAGAAGCTCAGTGTTGATGGAAGAACAGAAAAGAAGCAAGGAGCTAATTTGGATACATCAGTTACTCCATTCCACAGGACCTATCCTGCAGCCCTTCCACAGCCAATGCCAATGCTCAACACCAATCCCAGTGTTTAATCCAATCATTACATGGGTTGTTAGAGACAGAGTCTTAGACCTGACAGTCCTTAAAGCCAGACTTAGCCTTCTGTCCTCCTGAAGACATTTGTAGTCTGGGGTCCAGTTCAGACCCCCTGCCTAAGTGATACAGGGTCATACAGGGTCATACATGTGAGATGTTATGTAAGCAGGAGGGTCCCCCCTGCCTCTGTGCTTTGGGAACACACACATACACACACAAGGCAAGTAATAGCAAAAAGTAGAGAAAGGAGATTTATTCATTGTGGCCATGTGTGGAAAAAGAGGAAAGACATCCAGGGACCCCACCTTAAGCCCATCTTCTGAGTTCTGACATAAGGTCTAGGTTTGAATAGAAGCGTGCATAACTAAGCAGTGCTGGTCAAGCTGTGGTCCTGACCATCATTGACTAATCATTTTCTGGGCTCTAGTATGATCTTGTAACATCCTAAGACACAAGTGCTCTCTCTCTCTCTCTCTCTCTCTCTCTCTCTCTCTCTCTCTCTCTCTCTCTCTCTCTGTGTGTGTGTGTGTGTGTGTGTATGTGTGTGTGCTACCAGGTTTCAGCCCTTTTTTTTTCTCCCAGCTTGAGAATCCCAATTTCTTGGGCACCAGTTTCAATAGTCTGACAGCCAATGCCAGAAGCACAAGCGTCTCCTCTTCGAATGTCTTTGCTCCTATAGGGGTGTTTATGGTGTTAGTTTGTGAAAGGCAAGCTTCCCAGGCTTGAAGGCCATTCAAAGTCTTAGTCTCTGGTCATCCTCAGTTCTTGCCATGATAGGTAGGAATTGAGCAAATATTTGATATCTGTTATCTGGAAAAATTATATGCATGCACAAAAAAATCTGCAAGGTAAATCCTGTTTTTAAATCAAGAATTTATAAACTCACTTTTGGAGTGTAGCTTGTTTGTAAGCAGAGGACTGCCTGGCCTGATGAAGGTCACTCAAAAAACTTGTATTCTGTCAGAGGTTGCATGCATACATTTTCTGCTAAGTTTTTGTCAAGTTGACATAAGCTAGGGTCATGTAGACAGGGAGACCCCAATCAACAGGTGAGCCTGTGAGGCATCATCTTGATTAGTGGTTGGTGTGGAATAGTCCAGCCTACTATGGGTGGTGCAAGTGATCCAGGGTAGATTAGGAAGGCAGCTAAGCAAGCTATGGGGAGCAAGCCAGTAACTGGTATTCCTCAACCATCTCTGCTTCACTTCCTGCCTCCAGGTTTCTGCTTCAGTTCTTACCTTAACTACCCTTCACGATGGTAAACTGTAAGATGAGGTAAGTCCTTTCCTCCCCAGGTCACTTTTGGCCATGGTGTTTTATCGAAGCAATAAAAAGCCAACTAGGACAATAGGTACCACACTTTCAGTTCTGGAAGCTCCCAGGGAAACCCATGGAAAGAACATATGTTGAATTTCATTTGGTCTAAAGGCAGACAAGACTAAAACAACACTGGGGGTTCCATCACAGTCCTTTGATACCAGCACTCAGAAGTCAGTGGCAGGAGGATCTCTAAATTTGGGGCCAGACTGGTCTACATAGCAAGTTCCAGGCAAGACAAGATTGCATAATGAGACCTTGTCTCAAAAATAAAATTAAAAAGAACAATAAGGACTACAAATAAGTTTTGAGGGAGGAAGGGAGATTAGGGCAAAAAGACTGATGCCCAAAGCCCCTACCATACTGGGTACCTTGATTCTGAAGAAATGGCAGTCCAACCCAAAAGGGGAAGACCTAGGCTGTTCCTTCTTCCACTGATGGTATCTGCAGGCACTGGAAGATGATGCCACCAACGTTCTGGAGTTTTAACTTAAACAGTAATTTCTATAGGCTAAAACCATTCTTCTAGATTAAATGTGAAATATCCACATCCCCCCACAACCCCCACCAGGTTCATGTGTTAAACACTTGGTCTCCAGCTGGTGGCGCTGTTCGGGAAAGTTGTAGCGTATTTATGATGAGGAGCCAAGCTAGAGGAAGTGGGTTGACTTCCTCTTCACTCTCTGCTTCCTGACTGCTATGCAAGGTGACCGGCCAGCCACCTGCTCCTGGCACTATCCCTTCTGTGTGATAAGCTGTACAGTCCACTAGTGAGTCAAAATAAGTCCTTCTTACTTTAAATTAGTTTCCAAAAAAACAAGCATTTTGTCATGGCAACTAGAGGAGTTACTAAGACAGCCCTTATCCTTAGAAATACAAGCAAAGAGAAGAGGGTGTCTTTGGGAGGGCAAAGAAGAGCAGGCCCGCTGGGAGTACAAGACTGAAGTATTCTCGTTCCCCTGTCTGCTGAAAGTCTACCTTTTAGAGGAGGGCATTACCTCCCTCGCCCCACCCCTCGTGTTCACCCTGATGCCTGATGCTGACGAGCCATGAGATCCTCTATGGAACTGCTTTTAGTGACAACTCTCACCCTAGTTTCAATTGCTTGTTGTGACTTTTTTAAAGACAGATTCTGGTCAGTGCCTGCACCAGGGGCCGTTCTGAAACAACGTACCATGCCCCACCTCACAACTCTGCAAGTCTCCCAAGAGGCAAGCTCTAACCCAACACACACAGGTGAGACACCCCCAAGGTTCCCAATACCCCTGCCTGTTAGGACCCCAGCAAGCCTAGCAGCTATGGGCTCTGCCGTGGATCGAAGCGCCATCTTCCTTCTGGTCCATGCATGCACCAGTGGCAGTCACAGAGAAGCACACCTTGCCGCACTCCACATCTCTACCTGCTTCCCAAGAGCCAGGCTCTAACCCAACTCGCATAGCAGTTGCAGATCAGCACACCACGCTCCAGCCCACAGCTCTGCCTGACCCCCAGGAGGCCTGTTCAAACCCAAGCCACACAGCTCCACTTGCCTACCTGGAGGCCTGCATGGGACACTCAGGCAAACCAACTCAATGGCGACAGCAAGCACAAGAACATAATCAGCAGAAGGCAATACAATATGGCATCATCAGAGCCCAGCTTTCCCGCTACAGCAAGTCCTGGATATCCTAACAAATCTGAAGAGCAAGACTGTGACCTTAAATCCATCTCATGAAGATGATAGAGGCCTTTAAATAGGATATAAATAATTCCCTTAAAGAAATACAGGAAAAAGCCAGGCAGTGGTGGTGCATGCCTTTAATCTCAGCACTTGGGAAGCAGAGGCAGGTGGATTTCTGAGTTCAAGGCCAGCCTGGTCTACAGAGTTCCAGGACAGCCAGGGCTACACAGAGAAACCCTGTCTTGAAAAACCAAAAAAGAAAGAAAGAAAGAAAGAAAGGGAGGGAGAAAGAAAGAAAGACAGGAAAACACAATCAAATAAGTAGAAGCCCTAAAAGAGGAAACAAATTAGGTCCTCAAAGAAATACAGGAAAATACAATCAAACAAGCAAAGGAAATAAATAAAACAGTCCAAGACCTAAAAGTGGAAATAGAAGCAACAAAGAAAACAGAAATGGAGGCAAACATGGAGATGAAAACGAAAATAGGAAGCACTATCACCAACAGAACACAGAGATGGAAGAGAGACTCTGAGGCCTACAAGATACCATGGAAGGAATGGATACATCAATAA
Source organism: Tokudaia tokunoshimensis (assembly GCA_036184795.1). Lineage (NCBI taxonomy): Eukaryota > Metazoa > Chordata > Mammalia > Rodentia > Muridae > Tokudaia > Tokudaia tokunoshimensis. The sequence continues at coordinate 68,723,829 of BTHU01000013.1, forward strand.
AAGAAAATGACAAATGTAAAGTTCCTAACCCAAAACATCCAGGAAATTCCGGAAACAACGAAAAGACCAAACCTAAGAATAATAGGAATAGAGGAGGTGAAGATTCTCAGTTCAAAGGGCCAGAAGATATTTTCAACAAAATCAAAGAAAACTCCCCTAACCAAAAGAAAGAAATGGTCATAAATGTACAAGAAGCCAACAGAACTCCAAATAGGTTAAACCAGAAAAGAAAATCCTCCCATCACATAATAATCAAAACACTAAATGTATAGAACAAAGAAAGAATATTAAAATCTGCAAAGATAAAAGGCCAGAACTATCATAATTACATCTGACTTCTCCACTGAGACTCTAAAAGTCAGAAGATCTTGCAGATGTTTTATAAACTCTAAGAGACCACAGATGCCAGACCAGATTATTATACCCAGCAAAACTCTCAATCACCATGAATGGAGAAAGATATTCCATGACAAAACCAAATTTAAACAAAATCTTCCTAGGGTCCTGAGCCAGGCTCTGCCTCACAAGGAGCAGGGTGCAACCTTGAGTTCATAGTTTTATCATAGAAAAATGCTGAGTGCAGGCAAGGTTACTGCCAGATGGTGTCTGTAGCTTTCTTTGTCTCTTTTAACCCTTGGTAGAAAAGGCAGTTCATCTTGTTCCAACACCAGAAGGTGTCTGTCAGTATCTGGGCAGTGAAAGGACTGGTCTTTAAGTACAAAACAGGACCTAGATTCTAACACCAGGGACTTACAAAGACTGGTCTGATTCTGTGGAAAAGACTAAGGGCGGTGACCTGCCACCAGCACAAGGGCATTCTGAACTGTTTCTTGGGAATAGGACTAAGTTTCTACAGTCACCTACTGTCCACAAACCTTTCTGGTGGTTGTTATGTAGTCCCCAGATGACAGGGCAGGATAAGGATAAGTAGGGGTTGAGTTGAGAAGCATCGCACAAATTCTAACCATGTGTGATGGTTTGTATATGATTGGCCCAGGGGGTGGCATTATTGGGAGGTGTGGCCTTGTTGTAGAAGGTGTATCACTGTGGGTGTGGGCTTATGACCCTCAGCCTAGCTGCCTGGATGTCAGTATTCTGCTAGCAGCCTTCAGATGAAGACTAGAGTTCTCAGCTCCTCCTGCACCATGCCTGCCTGGATGCTGCCATGCATCCCGCCTTGATGATAATAGACTAGACTTCTGAACCTGTAAGCCAGCCCCAATTAAATGTTGTCCTTATAAGAGTTTCCTTGGTCATATTACCTGTTCACAGTAGTAAAACCCTAAAGACACCAAGCATCTAGAACTTAATTCAATTGGAAAGAACCTGGCAGAATAACTTGTTAAAGCTTGAGCTGCCTAGGGGTTCTGTAAAACATTAACAAGGGCCTGCTAATGTAGCTTAGATTGCTACTTTGCCTGCCCGTCATGCCTAAAGCCCTCAGTCTCATTTCTAACATTATAGGGAGTGGTGGTACACACCTGCAATCCCAGCAGTTGGGAAAGGGCAGGAAGATCAGAAATTTAAGATTATCCTCAGCTACATAGTGAACCCCAGGTTCTCTTGGACCATGAAGACCCTGTGCATGTGTAGGGGTGGGGGTGGCAGAGGAGAAGGGGTGGATAGTGCAGACAAAATCATACTTGGCTACCACTCACCAGCTCCTAAGCTGCGATGTTGGGAAACCTAGTTGTTGATTTGGGAAACAAATGAACATTGCAGATTCTGTATGATTCTTTTAAAACCATCCCTCTCTTCACAGCCATCGAAACTTGTGTCGGAATGGAGCCACTTCAGGAATGAGCACTCACAGAACCATCTGGAGCGAATTAAAGTGTTTCTGCGAGAACTGTCCTTTCTCTCAAATGCATTCCATCAGGATGGTCCTCGGGCTTCTTTCTACCTCTGAGTGACAGCGTGTTGCTATAGGAAAAGATGAGCAGGGTCCTATCCAGCGGCATCTCATTTTCTTGTAACAAAAGTCCCACCCTTGTCAAGCGTAGCCTTGTCTGAGCCACTCGCAAAGGACAACTCTATATTTTCCACAGAGCTGTTAAGCAATCTGTCCTTCAATGCCTTTGCTAAGGGCCTCTTGGCACATCGCCTTGGTGATGTCTGAAAGGCTATTTTTCTACCGATAACACTATTATTTTGAGCTGTACATTAGCTTGACATCTAGGTACCATTACTCCCCCTTTCCCTTTCCCCCAAAAAAACAATTTTTAAAAAATTAGCCACTCACCTTTGTTGTTTTTTTCCCCTTGTTTACTTTTTTTGATAAATAATGGGCTTGACTACATGCAGGTTTATCCATTTATTTAGATGTGATGTACTTCCTACGAACAGCCAAGTGGAGTCTAACTAGAAATCATGTTTGTACCTGGCCTCCTGAGTTATTTATGTTGGAAAATGGCAAACTGGATCGCAGGGGAATATTCATACGAATGTTATTATAAATGGCAGCAGGGCCCTAGCTTTAGCATTTCAGCATTGGAACTAATCTCAGACATGCCACGTGTCAAAAGAATTAAACACATACTTGTCAAGTGCTAAGTATTAATGAGCTGCCAAGGTGGAGCATGGGGAATTCCTGCCATTGCAGTAGGCAGATGAGCAATGGCTGCCTAGGCGGCTTCCCCTAGTGCTAAGATGCCTGAACCTCAGGGTGTGGCAGAGGCTGGGGAGTGACAGAAGGGTGACTCAGAACTGGGCATGCCATCCCGGAAACGAGGAGACTACGCTGAGGCCTATGACTCTGACTCCTGTGAGACTATTTGCTTTGTTTTCTCTGTGTGTGTGTGTGTGTGTGTGTGTGTGTGTGTGTGTGTACATGGACATGGAAGGTACAGGTCAACCTTATCTGTGGCTCCTCTGTCCCCATCCAGCTGACGTTTTAAAACAGGCACTCTGACTGGCTAGACAGAGCCATTCGCTGAAAACTGAAGTGAACCTGTTTTCCCAAGTTGATCTTGGTCATGGTGTTTATCACTACAACAGGAAAGCAAATTAGAATGGGCATGCATTGCCCCCATGATATATTCCTAGAAAGCAAGTAAGAATTAAACCCAGAGCTAGCTAGCTGTCTTGTTTATGCTTCTTATACCCTTCACCTCACCTCACCCCCATCCTCCCCTCAATGTCTACCTGCCTAGCCTAGAGCTTGCAGTTTCTTTGCAACCAGAGATGATGCTTCTGCTCTCTTGAGTACTCTCTTGAGTGTATGTGCCTAATATACAATGGATTCCCAGCAGACACTAGGTCAAATGGTCAGAAGTCAAGACTGGCAGGCAGGCTGAGGGTATAAAAACTCAGACTATCTCTTGACCAGGCCACACCCTCCCATAGCAGCTTTTTTTTTTAAATAACCCTTGTTAAGCAATCCCTACCAAGAGCCTGTCTGAGAATCTGTAACCCATAACAGATTCACAGATTCCAGGAAATGGCAGGCGCCATTCCTACTTCCCCAAAGAAGTTACAGACCTTGGGATGCCAGACTCAGGGCATCAGAGGGTTAGCACTGAAATGGCTATGTGCCCCCCTCCTCAATTCCTCCACATCCTCAGTCTTATCTTCCTTCCCTGTAACATAGGCGCCCTCATACTGCTGCCCTTAGGAAAATCGGGGAGAGTTTAACTGCAGGATGCTGTGGGCTACTCCTTAATCACAGGCACAGCCCCTCCCTCTTCCTCTAAGACCTGTAAGAAGGGACCCGGACTCTGCCTAGCAGGTCTCCACTCCCACCAAAGTCCCCACCATGCCGGCTGCCTATCAATGGTGTGAGAGCCTGGACGCTCCTCAGAGCCCCTGACATGTGGCTAGCTGGCTGTTATGTCCATGACATTACTAACTCTTCTGACAGGACAGTTCACTTCAGTGTTCTCCTTGAGCCCTAAACCCCAAACCTCGCTTTTCAGAGAGGATCCCAAGACTGTCAGAGTGCAGAGCTGTAGAGAGATGTATGTCCACCTCAACCACAGCTCCAGACTCAAAACAGCTACCCTGGCAGGAGACTCTATTGCCTCCTACTGCAGGGTCTCCCCTCACTCCCCCCAGCCAACTGTGTGCCCTCCCTGCCTCTCTTCTCAAGCATCCTGTGAGCAGTAAACAGAGCAGGCCTTGCAAACTGTAGGTCAAGATTGTCAGCTCTGCTTAGGAAGTGGATGAAATACATTTCACAGTCTCACATGAGGATGGGTGCATATTATTTAATGAAAAATAGAAAATACATACAATTTGTATTACCATTTATTAATTATATAGAATGAGTCACATGATGACATTTCCATATACTTATATGTTATATAATACAGTTTGATCAAACTTACCCCCAATTTGTGTGTATGTGGGGGGGGAAGCCAGTGAGTTGAATTAAGCCTACAGAAGCCTGGGTAAGGAATTATTTATTGGAGCACGGGCAACGTATCAGTGGCTAGACCCTGAAGGAAAATGTCTCCCCGCCCCCTAGCAAGTATCATCTATGTACAGATCTTCAGGGATGGGTGGGCCCATATGCCCCTCCCCTCAGCTCGAATGCTTTGTTTGCCTTGAGTGTGTATTGATGTAAAGCCTGGGTGGCAAAACAGGATTTTCACAAGAAGTCTATCTACAAGCACCTGTCATATTACAAAAATTTTAAAACCTACTACTAGTTAATGAGATTAATGCAGTCAGCCATCCATATAATATCACTGCAGAGTGAGGCAACATACAACAGTAGCAGAAACTGAGGCCGAGAGCAAAGGAGGAGGCACAGGAGAGCAAATGGCACCCAGTTTCCAGGGGCTCCTCACACAAAGCAACAGAAAACTCAGCACCACTGGGGGCTCCTTCTGCCACGGGCTCTGTACTAAGCGGAATATAATTACCAACATTACCTGCATCCAACGTTTCTCTGCTATGTGAGGATTGATGAGACATACTATGTAAAATGCTTAGAGCACCCTAAAGACAAGTGCAATATAAATCCAGAATGCCATTGAACATTCTCATTATTATCTTTAAAATGAGCAAAATGGGGAGAACAGAATCTCGCCTCAAGTTTTAATGGGTGCCGGCAATGTGGATTGTCAGACACAGTTGGTTTCCATGGTACCTACGTCTCCGTGGACTGGCGCGACATAAGTAATGTCTTAGGCATCAACTGTTTATTTTGTGATGAAACTCAGTTTTCCCTCCTTGGGGCAGGGGATTTTGTATTTTTGGAAATAAAGCTAGATTTGATGACAGTCTTCTAAAAATTTATTTTGATATATCAATTTCCATGGCCAATATTGGCTGGGCCTTACAGGTGTGTGAAGAAAACATCGACACCGCCATTCGTCAAAATCTCCGTCCCAGAATGGGCCTAGGGTAAGGTAGCATGAGATTGCTCTAGCACAAAAGCTTCAGAACTTCTGAGTCTAACCTCTCTGCCTGGGATAAGCTTACCAGAGTCACCTGAGAACACCCATGCGTGCATGCGTGCATGCATGCCTGTGCATGTGCCCAAGTGTAAGTCCACATACTTGCATGCATGTGGAAGCAAGAGGTTGACTTCAGGAGTCTTCCACAATCATTCTCCATCTTATGGGGGCTTCTTTTTATTAAAATAGATTTTTTTTCACCTTCTAAGTATGGCTTCCACTCCCCCAACTCCTCCCAAATTTTACCCACATTCACCCCATCCACATCCACACTTTATCTGTCTCTTGTTAGAATTTGAAAAAAGGGAGTGGGGCATCTAAGGAATAAAATAAGGTAAAAACAAAAACTAGTAGACTAGGATAAAACAAACAGAAGAAGATAAAACATTATTAGACAACAAACCTCCAAGAGAGGTTTGTTTCCCCCATTGAGTTCCTTTTTAGTTGACCATCTACTGAGAGCTATGGGGCCTACCCAGAAGAGCAGTTTGTCTCTGACTGTCTTACTTTTTAAGATAGTCTCTCACTGAACAAGGAGCTTGCCAATTTGACTAGGCTGGCAAACTGTGAGCTCTAGGGAACCTGTCTCCACCTCCCCAAGACTGAGATTACAAATGCTTACCACCACATCGAGCTTTGTATGTGGATGCTGGAGATCTGAACTCAGATTGGCATGCCTGGGCAGCAAGTCCTTCACTGACTGAGCAATCTCCCCTGCCCTGAAGGCTCCTCAGAGCCATCCTGGAACTCCTCCCCTGGGCTGTCATTTGTACTTTGTATAAAAGGAGCTTCGAGCATGTTTATACTGCACATCCAGTGATAAAATGCCTATGTTTACACATCTTTACAATGTCAAAGGACTTCACAGGTGTCGGTCTAGAGGGGTGCCAGATTCCCTTTTCTGTTATTTCTATTTCCCAGACCAATTCCTCAACTTTGTGTTCACTAGAAGAAATCAGCAATGGATCAAAATGGAAGCTGGTGGCCCAGTAAGTTCTACAACCAAGTTCTTTTCATAGTACTGTAAGGTAATTGCAGATACCTGACTTGTTGTCGCTCTTCTACATGCGGAGCTCAGCACCGGGAGTCTACACGCTTCCCATTAAAGGTCAAATAAGTCTTTTATATTAGCTTCGTCTAATGGAGAGATGATAAAATCAAGGATATGAACTGATCAGGAATTGATCCTGAATGGCATATTTCTGCAGGAAGCCAAGGGGATTAAAACATACGCGCCTTTCTTTGATTTTCTTCTACCATTCCTCCTTGTTGGTCGGGAGATCATGTGCATTCATTTTATACTCTGTGACATTCCTCTGTCATGTCTAAGAGGTCTAAGCATCTAGGACACTAGATGTTGCTCAGTTGGAAGCGGGCCTGTCTGATATGCACAAATGGTAGGTTCCATCCTCAGAACTGAATAAACATTATATGTGATTGGTGGGCTCTTGTAATCCCAGAATGGGGAGGTAGAGGCAGGAAGATCTAAAGATCAAGGTCATCCTTGATAACACAAGTGAACTTGGGATATGTGAGATCAAAGTCTGTAAAACTAATAATTAATTAAAATAACATGTAGGCAGGTAGGATAGCTCAGTAGGTAAATCAGCTTTCTGCTAAACCTAATGACCTGAGTTCAATCCTTAGAACCCACATTGAGAGAAAAAACTATCTCCTAGAAGCTGTCCTCTGACCTCTGCTCAAATGCTTAGGCCTACATGCATGCATGAGCATGGACACATGCATACACTAAATAAAATAAAATGTAACTACTGCCCCCCAAATTCTCCCAAAACATTATGCCATAATCCCTAGAAACTGAAATGTTACCTAACAAGGAAAATGCCATGATGATAAAGATCTGAAGGTAAGGAGATAATAATGGCTTTCAAGAGTGAGCCCTTAATGCCAGGAGATACAGTCTTAGAAGATGACAGAAAGGGATTTGATCCATAAAGATGTTATCATCTGAATGCTGTCCTCCCCAACTCAAAAGGGAAGCATCCTCATCAATGCAATGGTACCACCTGTGGTCTCTGAGGACTTACTAGATCATAAAGGCAAAGCCCGTATATTAATCTTCCTTCTATGGCACTTTTAGCTATCTGAAAATTGATAGATATAAAGCATAAAGGTTTCCGTAAATTCATAGTTGGGGATGCTAATTAGCCATGGCAGAGGAGTCACATTGGTTTGAATTGATAGTAAAGGCTCCTGTGACATCATAGCATGGAATGTGGTATTATAGTAGAATTGTGCCCACAAAAGAGCACAGTGCTAGAAAGGCCAGTCTTATCTCATTTACAACAGCACACTCTTGTAGGAACTCTTCAGCCAAAGAGACTGCCAGGAACCCATGTGCACTAAGACCCTCTTCCAGAAGGTCCAACTCACATCAGCATATGGCTTCTAGGACATACAACCCTTGGGGAACACACTCAAACCATATCCCAACAACAGCCCTCAGAAATGAATTGATGTTCCTATGAAAATGTCCTAGAGACCTACCTATCTTGCCTCTCCTACATGGAAAGACTGTATTGGTTACTTTCTTCATTTCTGTGACCAAAGAGCTGACAAAGCACTTACCGAAGTAAGGGTCCCTTTGTCTCTCCATGAGAAGGCATGGTCTATCATGACGGGGAAGGCACGGCAGCAGGAGTGTGAGGCAGCTGCTCACATGGCATCCACAGTCAGGAAGCAGAGAGATGGGTGCTGGGGCTCAGCTCATCTTTGCCTTTTTATTTAGTCCAAGGCTCCAGCCCAAGGAATGACACCACCCTCATATATGGTAGGTCTTCCCCCTGTTAACCTAATCTAGAAATTCTCACAAACATGTCAGAGATTTGTCTCCTGGGTTATTCTAAAGCCTGTTAAGCTGATAGTCATTATGAACCATATATAAGGTGTGGTGGTTTGACTAGGTTTGGCCTCCATAGATTCATGAGTCTGAAAGCTTAGCTATAGGGAGTGGCACTGTGAAGGAGGTGTGGCCTTATTGGAGGAGGTGTGTCATTAGGTAGGTGGGCTTTGAGATCTCCTATGCTCAAGCTCCATTCAGTGCGGAAGACAGTCTCCTTCTGGCTGCCTTTAGAATTCTTGGCTCTCCCAGTGTCATGACTGCCTGCACAGTGTCATGCTTCCTGCCATGATAATGGATTAAAACTCTGAAACTGTAAGCCAGCCCCAATTAAATGTTTTCTTTTATAAAAGTTGCCTTGATCATGATGTCTCTTCACAGCAATGAAACACCAACTAAGAGTCAAGGACACAGTAAGAAATTACCTGTCTGCACCATGGAAGCAGGGCCAAACCTACCAACACTTTGATCTTGGACTTTTTCAGCTACCATAACTATGAACAACATAATTCTGCTGTGTCTCTGACATTTTTGTGATAGTGGCCCAACTGTAAGAATGCAGATGCTGAGAAAACTGAGCAGGAAGAGATGCAGTTGCTACCCTTGGACTCCAGGGAGATCCATCCACAAAGAAGCAACAGCCTCAAGACCATGGAAGAGCCAGGGAACAGGGTCTCTCCTAGAGCCTTACAAGGTTGTAAAGGCCTACTTGCCGTCTCAAATTGGACCTAGATAAGCTGATTTTAGACATCCCTCATTAAGACCCTTTGCCTCAGTGGTTCTGGACCATGTGAAATTGACAAAGCCAACTATTACACCCACCGACAGCTGTATCTATGTGGGGAGCAGCCCCCTCTTCCTCAACTTGTGAGGACAGCAGAAAATAGCGACCACCCTAGCTGTCGAAGCTGATGAGGCCTAGTTAAAAGAAAGTCAAAGTTCACTCAGATTCAATATGGCGTTAAACAAAATACTCCTCCAGTTACTCTCTTTTCATTCTTAAGCCACTGGTTTTTTTTTTCTGGAAAGTAAGCATTTATTTATTTATTTATTTATTTATTTATTTAGATAGATAGATTGACTGCTAACTTACTCTGTAGACTAACCCTGGAGTTCTGATTCTCCTGTCTCTACCTCTTGAATGTGGGGATTATAGGCATGTGGCACTACGCCTGGCTTAGGTCATGCTGCCCGTCAAGCCCGTGGCTCTCTGCATGCTGGACAGGCACTCTACCAAGCCCACCTACAACATTTCTTCTTCTTTTTTTCTGTGATAAATATGTTTAGTATCAAGAATGGGATTTTACTTTAGAAGTCTGATTGTCATTATGACTTTTGTAGTTATGGTGGTATTAAGATTTTCTGGCCCTGCAACTCGAACTCAGGCAAGTGCTGTACCACCAAGTTGCATCCTAGCTTGGGATTCTGAGTCTAAAACAAGTACTCTTGGCCAATATCGTATCAGGACATAACTGGAAAATCCCTGAGGAAAGGTTGCTAGCTATAATCAAAGCATGCACCTGACCTGAGGCACAGTTAAGGACTTTTGCTTTCCAGGTCAACGGTCAAACTCAGATTGACTCTGTGGTGAAGAACAGCCACTGTGTGATAGCATCAGTGACCTGGTAGAATGACTCAGGTCCCAGGCAGGAAACAACACGCCCTGCAGATTTTTTTTTAGTATTAACTAGCTGCTGGCAGCGCCATTTAGGAGTTGGGGTGCTCTGCTTATGGCTCCTTTGGTGTCCCTCTATATTTTTGGTTTGGGATTGGCCTTTCCCTCTCTCCCAATCCCTCCTCCCTCCTACCTCCCTATACCCCATTCCCACTGAAGCTCTCCTCTCCTGACACACCAGCTTCCATGTTCTTCTGGCTATTCTGTCACCCTGTAATGCTTTTCCCTTTATGCTTTCCTTGCCCCCATTATGGGCCCCTTTCTAGTTACCTGGCCTCTATACCCACCCTCTCATAAATGTACATATATGAAGATTAGAAACTAGTGTCTGCATAGGAGAGAATGCCGGGTGTTTGAGTTTCTGACCCTGGGCTATTTGATGTAATCATCTCCAGTTCCATCCATTTTTCCCATAAATTTCATGATTTCACTTTTCTTTATGCTGTTATACAATCCTGTTGTGTGTATACACAGCATTTTCATTATCTACTCATTAGTTAATAGACATTCAGGCTCATCTTTCCCTATACTGACCTTCGGCAAATATAATTGAGAGCTTATTATGAAGATAAAAATACAAAAAGATATTCATTTTTAAAGTGAATTAAGTGAGACTTAAAGCTGCCTACATACATGTCTTGACCTACTTACAAAGCCTGACCTGAGTTGCTCTAGACACTAGGGACTGCAACCTAACTTGATGTGTGAATAAGCTGTAACCTACTCTTGCCCACAAGTAGCTGGATTTCAGCCAAGCCCAGTAGCTGAGTTTTCACCAACCCCAGGCAGCCAGTTGTTCAGACAGAGTTTAAAGAAAGTGAATTGAGTTTTAGCTGAACAACCCATCCTAGTACTGCCTTCCTCTTTCTGCTCAAGCCTATTTCTTGATCTTGGTAGTAGAACATTCTAAACCATCACTAGTCCCCACTGGTGTCCATAATCACAAATACAGTAGACTCAAGTGCACAAGAACATATTATAACTCCTCTTTTAAGACCACACAGAAGCACAGAGGAGGTAGCTCATTTGGTAAAGTGTTTGCAGGCAGTAAGACACCAGTTCATTAACCAGAACCTTCATTTAAAAGCAAAATCTTAGCAAGGTGGTAAGGTGGTGTTTATGTACAATCCCAGCACTGGAGATGAGTACGATTACCTGGGGTTTGCCAGTTCTCCTAGTCTAATCAGTCAGCTAGTTTCTGGATGGGAGACCCTGTCTCAAACAATATGGAACTGAAGACAACTTCTACACACAGAGAGAGAGAGAGAGAGAGAGAGAGAGACAGAGAGAGAGAGAGAGAGGGAGGGAGGGAGGGAGGGAGAGAGAGAGAGAGAGAGAGAGGGAGAGAGAGAGAGAGAGAGAAATAAAGAATCCTATGTGTTGTAGATCTTTTCTTCCCATACTTAAGCATTAGGACAGAGGACTCATGGACTCATGGGGATCTGCTCACAATGCAGATTCTAATTCAGAATTTACAACTTCCAACAGGTGGCTGATGCTGCTGGTCCATGACCCAAACCATGAATATTAAAATTATAGGCAACATCTTGGGAGAAATGGTTCAATTAACCACTCCAGGTACTAACAATGTCCAGGACTAATTGGATTCATAAATAATCTCTTTTTTCTACCCTTCATCAAAGGCAAGTTTTAAACTTGTAATGCTCTATTTCCATGCCTTGATACCCTATGTGGTGGTTTGAATATACTTGGCCCACAGAGAGTAGCACTATTAGGATTTGTGGCCTTGTTGGAGAAGGTGTGTCACTGTGGGGGTGGGCTTTGAGACCTTCTTCCTGGCTGTCTGAAAGTCAGTCTTCTCCTGTTTGCTTTTGGAACAAGATGACAAGATGTAGAACTCTCAGCGACTTCAGCACCATAACTGCCTGGACTCTACCATGCTTTCGGACATGATGATAATGGACTGAACCTCTGAGCCTATAAGCCAGCCCCAACTAAATATTGTCCTTTATAAGAGTTGCCTTGGTTATGGTGTCTCTTCACAGCAATAAAACCCTGAGACACCCTATTTAGAGAAATATCATGCTCCTTGAATAGGAGGAGCAGCATCTTATTCTTTACAATCAAATGAATATCATGCATACTTAAATTCTCAAACATACTTGGTGAATGTTACAAAGTGAATGTACTTTGTGACAAAATAGAATGATCTGCAGGACTGATCAGAGGTGAGCCCAATCCCAGTGGACTTTCTAAAAGAGGCAACTTTGCAAGAGGTTCAGTTATAGGAAAATTCCATGCCCAAGAAAGAGCTCAGCCTCGCTCCTCTGGAAGCTTCCCTTACAGTCTAGACTTCTCCCTTCAGTCACCAGCACAACCCATGACTTCGTCACCTCTGTCAAGACAATCTTGAACCTGAGAAACATTGACGACCCATCAGTTGTCTTTTAAATAGAGATAACATACAGCTGTCATTTCAGCGTGCTATTTAATTTTTCAAAATGGCAGCATACAAAAAGTAGACTAATAAATTCCCAGAAAACTATGTTTCTGCTGAGTATATCATGTCTTTCAAAGAATTATAATTTAAAGCCAAATAATACATGAAGTCAAATGACTGAGGCTCAGCTGAAATACTTCATAGACTGTTTTATTTCTAAAGTAGGGTGGATTTCTCCACATACACACCCAATTTTATTAGGGTAAGAGAATGGCTTGTCTTTGTAGGGGTGTGTGTGTGTGTGTGTGTGTGTGTGTGTGTGTGTGTATACACATGTGTGAACATGAGGGTACATGTTGATGCCAGAGGGCATCCTCAAATGTTTTCCCTGGCTCCTGACGTTTGAAATGGGAATTTCTCAGTGAAACTGGAGCTGGATAATTAGGCTGGTTAACCAGTGACACCCCCCACCCCCAGTGACCTGTCAGCTCTGGGATTACAAGTAAAAGCAACTTAGCCTGACTTTCTTTCTCTCTTTTTCTTTTAATTTAAAATGTTTTTCTTTTTTTTTTTTTTTAATTTAATTTTATTTTATTTTTTTAATTTACATTCCAAATCACTTCCCCTTTCCCGTTTCCTCCCTCCCCGAAAGTCCCATAAGCCCCCTTCCCTCCCTCTTTTCTCCGTTCAACCCCCTCTCATTACTCTGTCCTGGCGTTCCCCTACATCCAGTCTTTCCAGGACCAGGGGTCTCTCCTTCCATCTTTTTAGAAATCTATTGATATGCTGATTGTGTCTAGGGTATTCTGAGATTCTGGGTCAATATCCCCTTATCAGTGACTTCATACCATGTGTGATCTTTTGTGATTGGGTTACCTCACTAAGGATGATATTTTCAAGTTCTGACCATTTGCCTAGGAATTTCGTGAATTCATTGTTTTTAATTGCAGAGTAGTATTCCATTGTGTAAATATACCACATCTTCTGAAATGTTTTTCTTTTAAAGATTTATTTATTATTATGTGTAAGTATACTGTAGCTGTCCTCAGACACACAAGAAGAGGGTGTCAGATCTCATTACAGACGGTTGTGAGCCTCCATGCGGTGGCTGGAATTTGAACTCAGGACCTTCAGAAGAGCAGTCAGTACTCAACCACTGAGCCATCTCTCCAGCCCTAAGCCTGACTTTCTAAACATGGATGCTGGGCTCAAACTCAGAATGCAAGGCAAACATTTCACCAACTGAGCTGTCTCCCCATCTTCATGAGGAACGTCTTTTCTTTAGGAATTCAACATACCTGTTGCTCCAACTGGACCTGACTCTCACTTGTTCATGGCTTTGGTTTCTTACCCAGTTAGACACTTACCAAGCACAGTAGCCAGGTCTCCTGATATAACCGTCAGATTTGGCTAAAAGCACTGTCCTCCAGCTTCACAGCCATCTTGTAAACCAGCAAAGCAGTGGAAGAAGCTGTCCACAGAGCCCTCTGCCTGCCAGAACTCCTGACAACAGTAAGTGCAAAGAGGAAATGTCCTCAAGTTTCTAAATTGGCAGGAGCCCTAAAGTTTGTCAGAAAATGCTAAAGATTGTTAGCCCAAAAGATTTCTCGTGAAACTGGCTTTACAGTTGTATTAGAGTGGGGTGCCCCTCCACAATTTTCTCACTATGGAAGCACAATAGTGAAGATGTAGCTTGCAGAGGAAGACTCCTGGAAGCAGTAGAACTATCCTGACACCAAGTATTTATTAAGCAACTATTAGTGTAAACTATGCAGTCAGGCATGAAGATATTCTATAGAGACTCAATACTCCCTATTGAAAGAAAAAAACTGTAAAAAATTGGAATTGCCTTAAGAGGAAGAAAAGGCTTTGTAGCTTTTACCACCCAGAGGCAGAATTTATTTCCCAAAAGAAATTTTATACAGTTCTAACAATCTGCCAGACCACCCCGCCGGAGAGCCTGGAGCCAACACTTAGACCAGGATTACTTAGTTATTCATGCCTATTACCCTCTATTTAAACCTAAACCTCCAGTCAAGACCCCAAAGATGGTCTTGGGGAGATCACTAGATCCCTTTATTCACTCTGTTCACTCTCTACCCAAAATGACCACATCGAATAACTCTTACTTCTCTGCTTTCAGTATCACTCATCTCTTTAATGGCTGGGCGGCCCTGAGCACAGCTTCTCAGGACTGCAGGGCCCTCGCTCAGAGCCTTACAACTCCTAGGATAGGCACTGCCACACAATAAGGAAAGGAAACAGCCTAAACAGTGATAGTGCTGAGGTCAACCCCATAACACACTCCTCGTTGATGACCAAGGAAGGCAGGATTCCAAACACCTGGCCAGAAGGGCTTCTTTACTTTGTTCTCTTGCTATATAAAAACCTTCTAGATGCAGTTTCAGTGCTGAAATACGGAATTTGAGGTATCTGCAACCTGTGTTCCCAGGCCACTGCCAATCCTATTTGATAACAAGTAATTCAAATCTCTTTATCTCTCCTACTTTGTAAAGTTTTATGCAAATATTTTAATCCCACCACTACCACACGGTAAAACCTTTGTTTATACAAAGATCCTGCAACATTCTCATTTTAAAGTAGAGACACCTTTGTCCTTCATTTTCTCTGCACATTAACAAAAAAAATAGCCCATCTTAAAAGACTGTGAGGAAAGACAACCACCAATGCGGAAAAGACAGTCACTGCAGAGCAGTACACCCTCTTGATCAAGAGTAGATTTGCATTGTTGAGACACTTCAATTAGTCTTTTCTTTGTGACCTTGAATCTATTTCTAACAGAAATATATATAGAAATATATGTATAGATACAGGCATACAGTATAGAAATAATCTATCACTATATTTAAAACCAGCAACAAGGGGCTTCTTCCTTGTCAAACTCCTCTCACACTTGAGGATCTGACTGTCTCTGATCTCTAGACTCAGATTCCAGGTGACCAGTGATTTCATTGAACCCATACAGAAAATTTACCTATCTGGGGACTTTAATTACTTCTGCCAATCCTTTCTTCACTGCGGAGAGTGGATAATAATGGTTCCCCATAGATTCATACATTTAAATGCTTGGTCACCAGGGAGTGGAACTATTTGAAAGGATTAGAAGTATTAGGAGTTGTGACCTTGTTAGAGGAAGTATGTCCCTAGGGGTGGACTTTGAGGTTTCAAAATCCCATGCTAGGCCCAGTTCTCGTTCTCTCTCTCTCTCTCTCTCTCTCTCTCTCTCTCTCTCTCTCTCTCTCTCTCTCTCTCTCTCTGCCAATGGATCAGGATATAGCTCTCAGCTTCTGTTCCAGTGCCTGCATGCATGTCCCCATGCTCCCCAACATAATGATAACAGACTAAACCTCCAAACCTATAATTGCTTCAATTATAGTGTCCAATTAAATCCTTTCTTTCATAAGAGTTGCCTTGGTCATGGTGTCTCTTCACACCATGGGAGAACCCTTATCTAGGTAAGAGTTTTACCTAACCTGGGCAGTGTTTGTGCCTACTAACCACTAAGAAGAGAAGTGGATAGAGCTTAGAGAAATTCCTGACAATCAGTTTGATGGCTTTCCTCTGTTCCAGATGCAGAAACCACAATTGAGATCATTAATACATCAAACAAGAAGAATACTAGGTAGCTTATGGATGTTAGCAGATTTGCAGGCCACAGTGGACTGCCTTTGGTCTCTGCCTCCTATCTGTCTGGCAACACTAGGAATGAGAATTTCACCATGGACTCTTAAGATTTAAATCATTTTACAAAGTGGTGATGGTATCTGATCTGAACTTTTTGTCTTTCTTTCTTTCTTTCTTTCTTTCTTTCTTTCTTCCTTCCTTCCTTCCTTCTTTCCTTTTAAATTAAGGCAAAGCCACCTCTTCCTAGTCAAAAGAATAGAATCTAATCTCTAACACTGGCTCTGGGTAGAGACCCTACATTCTAATTTGCCCAAACTATTACATACTATTGCCTTTACATTTTAAGAGCTGCTTAGTTGAGCCTGTCAATCACCTGGTCAACAGTCCTCTCTCCCCAGGCTAGCTGAGAGCCCCTCAATGTGATAAAGCCCTTATCCTTCCTAGAAACCAGACCTTGGTGCAGCTACTTGGAGGGTTCCTACTGAGTAGCCCTGCAGAGCCTGCCCTCTTTTCTTAGTTACTCAACAAAGTGTATCTTTTCTGTTTTCTTCTTTCTATCCCCCTACTCCCAACACACACAGGGTAGCCAAGCTTTTCTTGATACTCTGGGCTTACTCTTCTCTGAAGCTAACCTCTCCCACTACCATTTCTTTTGCCATGAGCCTGCTTTCAGACCTCCATTTAAAAATGCATAGTTTCCTTCCTTTTCTTCCTCAACTTCCTCCTTCAGGCAGCCACCAAGACTTATAGCTTGCCTGACCTGTTGTTTTCCCCTCAATTTTAATAAAGATGACTCTCAAGCTATCTTCTGAGTCTGTTTGTTTCTTTTGTCAATGAGACTAAGAACCCAAGATAGAGACCTTGAATTCCCCAATAACATAAGAAGTGTGAAAGATCTCCAGCCATAGGAGACCCTCCCTATACAGTCTGGGGACACTTGTCCAATATCGTGTGTAGGAGAGCACTGGAGACTGCAATAAGCCAAGAAGTCTCCATTGTTCATTGATGACCTCAAGCCTCACTCCTACCCTAAAGCTGGTGACAGCTGCTCTGGGGATGTATTCCAAGGGACTGCCATTATTACCAGGGCCTGAATCCTATTAACCCTAACAAGCCAGGCTCTAACTCCCATCCTCAAGAAGATGGTTAAAAACCCAAGCTATAGTGAAAAGAAGATGAGATGACTCAGTATGGACACATTGGGAAGAGGAACAAGGAGGCCCAGTGAACCTCCAGCCATCTTCAGGGTGTTAGCATTACTTTTAGGTTGAAATAGAAAAAGGTGTATCACTAAGCAGTCCTGGCCTCGGTATAGGTTCCACCCATCACTGAGCCATCACAGTCTGGGCTCCAGTCTCTCCTGCAAGGTGGTCTGACAAGTTGCAAGAACTGTAAGAAACCTCATCCTTCCAGAGAAATTCCTCTTTTGGATGGCACAGCCTTTGGCCTTTTTCTTCCCCAGCATGAAACTCCTGGGGAAATTCCAATTTCCTGAGGACTAATGTTTCAAATAGTCTTACAGGCAAAGGGACAGGCACAAGTGGCTTATTAGAATCACTACATTCCTGCCAGAAATTCCTTTACATTCTGGAAATACAACCAGCCCTGAAATGCATCCAATTGTAATGCAGCAAATGCTGTTGCCGCAGGCAGCACTGCGGAGGGCTATGCCAGTTTTAAATCCTATCAGTGGCTTCCAGGGATCAGGTCCCCGCCCTTCACTATGCCAGTGTCTGCAGGTGAAGGGTCTAGCCGGTGGATCTGGACTTTGGAAACATTAAAGCGGAGATCTGGGGTTTCCAATGTTTTCACACATCATGAAGCCAGGTTTCAACATGACCACTCAGTTCAAGTAGTCAGAAACACAGTTTCTGTTCTCCAAATGGATGCCAAGGCAGGGCACACTGGGGCAGGCAATACCTGCTATTTCCTCCACTGGGGCCCTTCGCCTCCAGGCTTAGCCTTGAGTGAGGTGGCTGAGGGTGGGATTTGGGGGGGGGCGGTGTTCAACTTAAACAGGAAATAAAAGCACATAAATCTAATATTGTTAAAATGTTACTGCCTCCTTTCTCCCTGAGGATCTCCTTGCTAAAATGTGTTCAAAGTGTGCAAATGTAACATTTAGAATCCAGCCTTCTCTACTCGGACCACAGTATCTGCCTGTAAGTTTCTAGGTAATGGATTTCTGGGTGTCACAATCCCTTACTTTGGAAGTGAGTTTACATCAAAGGGAGTCCCTATGGTCACAGATCTGGTTTCCACCCATTTTCCTGCCTCCTGCTTGGGAAGTCTGGCTGTAGGCTCTCTCTTTGTGAAACCTCCTCCACCCTTAGAAGCTTATACAAAGAGATCCTACTTTTGCCTTGTGGGCTCTGATTCCCATCCTCAGACATTTGCCTTTCTTTCTGGGATGCTGTGACCTGAACTCTCCTTGCAGTTGCTGCCATGCCCTTGCCTCTGTCTGTCTGTTCATGGCATCAACAGCTCTTCTAATAAACTCTATATTCCCCAGTAATTCATCTCAGTGCCCTCTTGGGGCTCTAACCCATTCAAAACCCAGCATAAAGTCCTGCAAAAACAAACAAACAAACCTCTGCACTAACAATGTGTTAAGCATTTAACAAGGACTAAGAGCTAAGTGCACCATAGTTACTTTTACACTGTGGCGATTTCCAACAGGGGCATATGGTTAAAGTTGCTATTGTGGGACTGACTGGCTCAAAAGGTGAGAACACCTTACATATCTTCAGTGGTACTCTGGCTTTTCCCTAAAATTCTGCTCATTTATTTTTTGTATGCACATGTGGCAGAGTGTGTGTGTTGTCGGAAGACAACTTGTAGGAGTCAGTTCTCTCTTTCTCCCATGTGGATTCCAGGAATTGAACTCAGACCATCAGGCTTGGCAGCAAGTACCTTTACCCACTGAGCTACCTTGCCCACCCTGGCCTCTAATAGGCTTTAAAGGATCCAGGTGCCCTTCAAAGAGGGCACTTTTGATCAGATTGAGCAGAATGTGTTCCGAGAATAATAAACTCTGTAGGTAGCATGTCGAGAATAACAGAGACCTTTACTTCCTTACTTTTCTCATTGCTGTAAAAAATACCTGGCAAGAAACAACTTAAGGAGGCTGGGCTGTGGTGGCACATGCCTTTAATCCCAGCACTTGGGAGGCAGAGGCAGGAGGATTTCTGAGTTCGATGCCAGCCTGGTCTACACAGTGAGTTCCAGGACAGCCAGGGCTACACAGAGAAACCCTGTCTCAAAAAACCAAAAAAAGAAAAAAAGAAACAACTTGAGGGAAGGAGGAAAGGAGGGAGGGAGGGAGGGAAAAAGGGAAGGAGGGAAAGAGGGAGGGAAAGAGGGAAGGAGGGAAAGAGGGAAGAAAAGAGAGAGGGAAAGAGGGAAGGAGGGAAAGAGGGAGGGAAAGAGGGAAGGAAGGAAAGAGGGAGGGAAAGAGGGAAGGAGGGAAAGAGGGAAGGAGGGAAAGAGGGAAGGAGGGAGGAAGGGAGGGTTTCTTCTGCCTCACAGTTTGAGGATACTGTCATGTTGGGAAGTCATACATGGCAACAGAGGCATGAGGCATCTAGTCACACTGGATCCAGTCAGGAAGCAGAGAGAATTGTTCCTGCTTAATTTACTTTCTCCTTTTGTCGGGAACCTCAGCCCATGGGCTATTACCAGCTCAGTTAACTCAGTGTAGAAGTTCCCTCACAGACATGCCCTGAAGGTGATTCTAAATCTTGTCAAGCTGGCAATTGAGACCAACCATCACACTTCTCAAAGTCCAACTTCAATGGAAAATATACACAAGTGCATGCACACACACACACACACACACACACACACACACACACACACACTGAGGACATGACCCTCCAAGGTATGGTTGAGGAGAAGGTTTATGGTAAATATGGACAAGAAAACAGGTAGAGGCATCTAGAAGGGTCCAGACTGAACTAGGCCAGGGGAGAAGAGAGGGATGGGGGAAAGCAAGAGAGGAAGAGAGAAAAGAGGAGAAAAGGGGGCTAAGAGAGAAGCCAAGAGGCTAAGAGCAAGCCAGGAGGCCAAGAGACTGTGTGTTCAAAATGGCTGAGGCTGGGATAGAGATCAGGGGCTGGGAAGGGGCAGGGTGTGCCAGCCAGGATGACTCTGTAACAGGTACTGAGGGATGCTGGAAGAACCTGGCAGTCCGTTTCACTTTGACATGTTATATAAGCAACTCTGCCATTTGTCCCGAGCTCAAGACCTAAAACAGCTGAAGTGTGCTCACTTATTTATACAGTCAAGAAGCATCTGCTGAACATCTGACATCTGCTTTGCCCTGGGCACTGCTGGGTGATGGCATGAGCCGGAGAGAAAATTAAGGATAGAGGCTAAAGAGATGGCTCAGTTGGCAAAGTGCCTGCCACACAAGCACAGGGATCCATCCGAGTTTGAAAAGATGGGTGTGGTCATGGAATTCTGTGATCCCAGTGTTTGGGATGGAGACAGACAAATGTCCAAGCTTTCTGATTAGCTCATCTGGGTACTTGGTAAGCTCCAGACTCAGCAAAAGACTCTATTAAAAATAAGGTGGTAGTAATAATGAAAAATGCCCAACATCAATTTTTGGCTTCTACATACATGCTCATACACATGTGCACACACACACACACACACACATACACGCACTGGAAAAACACAGTTAGGAACAGCTCCTGCCATCAAGGAATACAACAAAAACCAGACACCGTCAAACGACCACACAAGTAAATGTAGAATGAAAACTATTAGTTTTGTGTCAAGGACATTTTAATGAGGTTGAGCTAAGCTTCCCTGAGACTTTAGAGAAAGAGAATGAATGATATGAACTTGGAGACGGGGAGGGAGCTGTAGGGATGAAAAAGTGTGGAGTCCGAACAAAGAGCAATTAGACAGAACAAACAACATGTAAAGGCCAGGGTGTGAGCTCAGCCACGTCTACTGAAGGACTTGAAATGGGGATAAGGTGCGCAGAACTAAAGCGTGTGAGAGACTCAGTGTGTGCTCCCCAGATTCATGCACTGGACCTCATCCCAAATATACAGTAAATATATTGGAAGTGATGCCTGGTGACCTTGTGGGCACAGGAATCAGGGGAGTGTGTATGCACAGAGGAGAGGATACAGAAGGACACAGAGGAGACAGCTATGTGAAATTTAAGGAGAAAGGGATTAGTGAGATGGCTCAGTATATAAAGGCACCTGCCACCAAGACCGATGACCTGAGTTCAATTTCCAAGCCTCACATGGCTAAGTATCTCACTATGTACCTCTGGCTGTCCCAGAACTCACTCTGTAGACCAGGCTGGCCTTAAACTCACACAGATCCATCTGCCTCTGCCTCCTGAGTGCTGTGACTAAAGACACATGCCATTACAGCCAGCCATGAAGTATTTTAATTATAATAATAATAATAAATAGTGGAAAAGGCAGAGAGAGCTAATAGTGGCAGATCAAAGGTCTTTGTCCAAGAGGCAGTATTGGACCCTTGAACTTCCAATTTAATATTCTTCTCATGTGTTGTCTCTACATAAATGAATTTTACTCTCTGCCACTTGGCCACTAGTAAGCAGTTGCTTTGCTCTACCAAGGCACCGACACCATGATTATCCTCTGATGGCCCCCAAGAAGCCTGCAACACAGACAGATGGGCAGGCATGCTGATGAATGGGGCCTAAGACTCCAATATCCCCTTCCTCAAATGCTGTGCGTGTCTCCGACAGAGAAATGAAATATCCGAGACAGGCTGATTATACAAATAAAGCAGCAGTATTGTATTTGTCTACCAGGCTGATCGCAGGAAATTTGCAATTTATGATGGATTTCACAAATAGAAAAAATAAACAGGCAATATCATTTATTATAGCCACATCTACATCAATAAAGAGAAGGAGAGAAGAGTGGCAATAATCTGAATATTGGAGGTAAAACTTTCTCTTGATATATTCAAGCCTTTGAATCAAAATATTATCGTATTCTAAGAGGTCACTAATTTAATTTTGATGATGTTTCCCCAAGAGACTGCGTTGATAGATCATTGTACACTGCAGAAAATGTCTTTGCTTGGAAAATTAAACTAGTCAAGAAAACAACTATTAAAACATTCTTATGGTAAGCTGGGGATGTGGCTCAGTTGGTTTAAAAAAAAAACTTGCTGAAAATGCAGGAAACCCTGGATTCTATTTCCGGCACTGCATAAATTGGGTGTGGTAGTGCACACTTGTGATCCCAGGACTTGGGAGGTAGAGGCAAGAGGACCATTAACTGAAGATCACTTTTAATCTACTTAGTGGGTTCAAGGTCAGCCTGGGCTACATCAGTCCCTCACCTAAACAGAGGCTAAGAAGAGCCCAGAGAGATGGTTCAGTGATGGCAAAGAACATGGCTGTTCTTACAAAGGACCCAAATTTAGCTTCTAGCTCCCACATAAATTGATTTACAACTGTTTCTAACTTTAGTACCAGGGCATCGATGTCCTCTTCTAGCCTCCATGAGCATGGGCACACACACACACACACACACACACACACACAGACACACACTAAATAAAGAACTATTTTAGCAGATGTATTGTAGACTGGCTTTCTCCAGAAGGTTTCCTTTGCATTGTTTCTTCCAGACCCACTCATGCTGAAGTGCCTGCCCTAGGGTTACCCTGGTCGATGCTCTATTCTCTCACGATTGCCCGGCCTAAGTCAGATAGACTCTCATTGTCCTTAGTGGCTGACCACATTTGATTCACGGGTTTCCTGGGCTCTCTTTCATTGATTTTATGAAATTCTGTAGCACAGTTTACAACTCAACTTCTGTGTACTAATGTACTCTGGGGATTACGTGCAAGCCTTGAAAAGTTTCCTGAAGTGCCACAAAAATTATCTATCTGCATTTTTAAAACAGATGGTTTGCTTCTATTTTATGTTTGTGAGTTCTTGCCTGCATATAAGTAACCCACATCAATGGCCCATGTGTGTACACATGCATGTCACACACAGATGGGAAGAAGAAAGGAAGAAGGGAGGGAGGGGGGAGGGAGGAAGAGAGAGAGGGAAGAGGGGATGGAGGGAGAAGAAATGACAAGGGAGAGGGAGGGAGGGAGGGAGGGAGGGAGGGAGGGAAAGGGAGAGGGAAGGAGAGGAGGAGAGCAGGCAAGACAAAGGTGTTCAGGAATAGGCACTTTTGTATTGTTAGGGTTTATTCTGCACTTTACTTGTGGCCTAGTGGGCATCTCAGTACTGTTTTCTCTCCCAGGGTCCCTCATTTTTTCTCACTATTTACCAGCTCAGCACCTCAATACAGTGCAGGGATAACCACAAAAATATGCCGCAAAGAAAATTAATAATTACTACAAAAGCTTCCTCATCTTGCCTGGGTTTATGAATTTTGGCTCCATTATACAGAAGTTAGAATTTTTTTTAACAGTGAGGAGGGAACCTTTAATTGATTTTTTATTGCTTCATGTGCTCCGAAGACATACTGTGTTTTGTCGTCATTTACACTTCATATTAAATTCAAAATATGTTCGAAATGAGCAAATATTTATTTTCATTTGATCCATCTGTTAAGTGAAATACTAAAAAGACAGCTAAATGACTATATTAAATTCAGTGGTTTATAAACAATTTATATGTTCATTTGTTCTGGGTTAAAAATGCCCCCAAAGCACAATTTTATGAAACCCACAAAGCAAACTCATCATATTAATCTGATGGATGTAAGCCATGGCCTCCTCCTCTCCACTCCATTAATTTACTTCCTAACTTGAGTTAATTAGTGAGGTTCCTAGTTTTAAAAGTTCTTTGAAATGCACTGGAGAGGGGTGACAGCCTTTGCTCATGCTGCTTTGAAAACCTACCACAGAGATGACTGGCTAAATACAATGGCAAATTTCTTGGGGTCTCATCACACACTGAGTACCTGATTGCCAGTCAACAATGTCTATGCTGGGAGTCAGTGGGTGATTAATATATAGTTGTTATAAAGAATCGGGAGAAGTCTAGATGGGAAGGAGAGAAGGTAAGGGGAAACTCCTTTGAAGCAATTACTACTGTGAGAAATTGTCTCCAACGGGCTGACCAGATACAGAGACTGATGTTCATCAGAACCGAGATTGGGAGATGAACTGACATCCCCTCAGAGAAAGAGGGAAAAAACAAAACCCAGAGATTGGTCAGACGGTAAAGGTAGGAACTGTGGAGATGGTTCGGCGGTTAGGAGCACTTGTTGCCCTTCCAGAGGACCCAAGTTCAGTACCCAGAACCCACAGCGCAGGTCTCATCACTGCCTGTAACCGCAGCTCCAGGAGACGCAGTGCCGCCTTCTGCTCTGCTTGGGCACCTTCACGCGCATGCACGTATTCACACACACATAAACATACATTAAAAAATAAAAATAAACTCTTTAAAGTATAAACTACGGCTAACCGTTTAAGATCATGTCTAAGGGGATTTAGAAGGGAAAAGAAGCTTCTCACCAAATGTTCAAGCAAACAAACAAGCCTTCTGTCCCTCCTGTGATGTTTTGAGCAACAGACAGGGGGTGACAGATTGTATTGGCTTCGGTTCCCTTGCTGTGCCACCATTATTTCACAGGACTCCCCACTCAGGCTCCCAGAGCACCAGCCTGCCGACCTTGCTTGGCTTGTTCCTTCCTTGCCTATGTCTTGCCTCACACCATTTTCCCTCCACTGGAACTATGGAAGTCTGGGCCCTGTCATTTCCGCCCTGTGATCGGGTTTTGTCGATGTTGCTGTTCGTTTTTAAACATGGCGTAATAGATGCTAGGCTAGCCTAAGTGAGGATAGCTCTGATCTTTTGATCCTTCAGCTTCCACGTGCTGAGTTTAGATGGCAGCTATACACGTTCGCCTCCGGTTTTATGCTGCGTCAGAGTCAGAACCTAGGCTCTCATGTGTGCTAAGGACTCTACTAACTGAGCCACCACCCCAGCACATATCTTAAGCCCCCAATTCCCCCTCTATAAAATGGACACATATATTGCCCAGGACAGCTGTGGCAGAAGAGAAGAGGAGAGGAAAGGGCACCAGGGTTAATATTTAAGACCCAGGGCTAACGCAAGGAGCAGAGCATGCAGAGTATTCAACTGTAGGATACGGTGAGCATCCGCGAAAGAGCGCAGCTCCAAGAGCCCTGGGCCATAGGGGGTCTAATCTTCTTTCCTTCCCACTCTCTGGCCCATTTCCTTACTTGGGAGTGACCTCTCTTTCATGGAAAACTATCTGCCTCTAGCACTATGTAAATGTCCTTGATCCAGTGCCCCCGTGCCTGGAACAAGAACTTAGAAATCCCAGCTGGCACTCGGGGCCCCTTTCCATGCCAGTAATACAGCCCTTGGTGCCAGAGGCTCATCCAAGTCGTGCAAGCTGATCTCTTATCGTTTACTATAGACTTGGATTAAAGCCAAGTCAGCAGCTGATGCGTTCTAAGCCAAAGGAAGGGCCGACTTAAGAATCAAGTGCCTTCTGGCCCTGGGACTGCTTACACAAGTTTCTGACACCCAAACAACCCCAGGATTGATTTTTCTCAGGAAATGACACTGAAGAGGAGGAGGAGAATGTGCGTAATCTCAACTCTCCTTTGACCAGACTCCCACTCACATACCTATGACATCACTTTTCCTTGTTTTTGCTAAAAAATATTTTCAGCAGCCTTTGGTGACACAGGCTACAGATGTCTGGGTTAAAGTCCTGGCTCCCAGGGGTCAGAAACAAGACCCTTCTGCTTTGGTTTTGTTTGTCTTTTAAGATTTTTTTTTAAAAATTATCTGTATGTGTGTACATCGGGGGCAGGTATCCAAGATGTCCAGAAGAGGCCATCGTGGCCCCAGAGCTGGAGTAGTTAGAGGCAGTTCTGAGCTGCTAGACGAGAGCCCTGGAGCTCTAAGCAGGCTCTGCAGGAAGAGCAGTAAGTTCTTCCCTGCAGAGCCATCTCTCCAGCCCTTAATTCGGGATTTTTTGTTTTGCTCTGTTTTCAGTTTTGTTTTAGGGTATCAGAGAGCCCAGGGTAGCCTCCAATTCACTAAATAGCCAATGATGACCTTAAACTTCTTCTTTAAAAAAAATTATTTATTTATTATCTTCAGACACTCCAGAAGAAGGAGTCAGATCTCATTACGGATGGCTATGAGTCACCATGTGGTTCCTGGGATTTGAACTCAGCACCTTTGAAAGAGCAGTCAGTGCTCTTAACCGCTGAGCCATCTCTCCAGCCCAACCTTGAACTTCTGATCCTCCTGCTTCTACCTCTCAAATGATAGGATTTACAAATGTGGGACATCACACCAAGTTTATGCAATGCTGGTGAAGGCTCTTGGGGCTTCCAGCATACTAGGCGAGTACTCTCCCATCCGAACCCCACTTCCAGCTTCCAAAGAGTCTTCTTCTGAGGGTTTTGGGGTCTCCCTAGAAATAGTCCCCTTAAGCCCAGAGAAGGCCCTCAGTTTCAAATACTTGCATCACCACCAAGTTCGGGAGCAAACTGTGTTCTCTCTCTCTCTCTCTCTCTCTCTCTCTCTCTCTCTCTCTCTCTCTCTCTCTCGCACTCTCCCTCCCTCCCTCCCTCCCTCTCTCTCTGCAGCAGAGGGGTTGGCATTGAGAAATGTCGCGGTCAGCTCCTCAGATAAACAGGGATCCCTGCTCTGCTTCACTGTACTAAGAAGGCACAGACCCACAGTCCAGCAGAAATCTACACAGAGTCTCACGTACATCTCAGAGTGAGTAGATCAATGCTCAAGTTTCTTAAGACTCACAGATCATATTTGCCAGAAATAGCAGTCTGAAGATCAAGTATCCCTGAGAAGCCAGCTTCTTCCAAAAAAATGCAGACAAAATTTCCCTGCCTGATCAAGGCTCTCTGGCCTAAGGATCCAGTAAGATAACAATCTCTCTCTTTATCTCTGAAGGACTTGTCCCGTCCCTGTCCAAAGGAACTCTCAACTGACCTGGGTGATTTCATTTGTCCCTCTTATCACCTAGTATCTTTATCTAAGACACTGTTTATAGCCTGAAGTCACAGAAATGATGTACCAGGCCTTTCAAAGTCACAGACCCCAAATTTCCTAAACCCAAAGAAGAGACATCTCCCCACACACCCGATGAGCACCAAGACCCTTATTTAGCCCCGACTCTTTGGTTTCACTTCTCAGGCCAGAAGGCCCACGTTCCCCCGAGACCCAGACTCACTCAGGAATATGATGGTCTGTCTTCTTGCTGTGCGGCTCTCTTCACTCTCGGATTTCCTCAGCTGCATCTGTGGCCCGGCCCCTGCCAGAGTGCCCCGCTTGCTCTTCTTGAGCGCTTTCATCATATTCCAGCACATGAAAGCCACAGACACCAGGACCACCAGGTAAACAGCGAAGGCCCCAAAGATGCTGGACTGGAAGACCTCCCAACGGTTGGAGAGGCTTGTGCAGATGGACATGTTGGAGCTTCCAGGTTCATCATGGTGACGGGTGCGAGAGAGGTTGCAGCCGAGTCCCCTGTGAGTGGGTACTTTCACCAGCGGGTACTCGATACCCATGGCAAAGAGCAAAGGTAGTGCCACCAGGGCGGAGGTGACCCATACAAAGGCGATCAGCAGTTTCACCTGGCAAGGTCCAGACACGGCTTTATACCTGAAGGGATGACAAATGGCTATGTAGCGCTCAAAGCTGAGGGTCAGCACGTGCAGCAATGTGGCATAGCTACACATCTCAAAGAGGAACGTGTGGAGCTTACAGGACAGAGGGTAGCTGGGTGTGGTCAGGGGATTCCAAATGATGCTGTAGAACTCCATGGGCATGCCAATCAAAAAGACCAAGATATCTGAACAAGCCAAACTGACCATATGATCTGTCACCTCCTTCTGCAAATAGCCCTTTTTCTGCAATACCTGCGTGACCCGGATGGTGACGCTGTTGCCCAAGATGCCTACCACGAAGACGATCAGGTACACCAAGAAGAGGGTGATTTTGATCCAAGTGGCCACCTCAAATTCAGGGACATGGCTGTGATCGATGACACGGGAGCAGATGTTGCTGGAGCTACTGGATGAAGCCATGAGGAAGAGAGACCCAGACCACCAGGTCCCCAAATGTCTCTACTTTCCTTTCTTCCGCCTCCCAAAGAAGCCCCGCCACTCACCAGTGTAGACGCAACAGTTTCTGTCACTGTGGTTGGCTGGCCAAGACTGGCTTAGTTTTTCGGCTCTCTCATTGAAACTTCCTGGAATAATTCACCCTAGAATCTCTGGTGACAACGCCAGTGGATGGCGGTGGAGTTTGGAGATAGTCACTCTGGGATGAGGAGGGACCAGTCCGGAGGAGCCTCTGACCTCCCTACTCAACTCTGAGTAAGAGCGGTGGATCGTCCTTTCCCTTCCAGGTCCCTGGCACTGACCTCCCCGGCTGACTTCCAGGAGGGAAGGGACGAGGTCTCCCATGGGTCAATCATTAACCACAGCCCATTCTGCTTAGCAGCCTGCTGTAGAACCAGCCCAGCCAGCCTCAGGGTCTGACTCAACACAGATTGTAGCAGAAAAAGGAATAGTACCTCCTCTCCCGCCCCCACTTGCTCTTGCAGCAGTGTTCTGGCCAGTCTTTGAAGTTTCTTAGGACAGGCAAAGTGAGTAGGTGTGGCACCTGGGAAGGCGGAGGGCTTTCCTGGCCTTGGAGAGAGACAATCATCTATAAGTCCCTAGATATGAGATGTCCTGCCTTGCAGGATTGGTTTGGCTGTGGCTTGCCCGGGAGAACTCTGCAAGTGCTTTCCCAGTAGTGCCTAGGTTATAGGATACCCAGGTATTTGCAATGTATTACTACCTGGAAGTCATCTCCAACCAAGCTAATAAGAATAAGATCCAGTTTGAAGCCTGGCTTGGCTCCAAGCTTTCTAATGTCTTGCACAGTGCACATTGCCTCTCCATCCGGCCCGGGGAACCTGAGCTGCTTGTGGCTGTTTCAGGAAGCCATTCTCTCCCCAGAGGTAGAACTCACCAGCAGCTGGGAAGGCAGATGAATGCGAAAGGGGTGCCTGTGTTCCAGATGCTGGTTAGGGAAGCACATCCTTCAAGGGAAGCTGTTTCCACAAGCTGTAGGACCACAGCAGGAGCCCGTGGGCTCTCAAAGAGGTCCACCGCTTACATGGGTGGAGGGATTCTAATGGGCAGCTTGAGCCTTTCAGTGTAGAAATTTCACGTAACTCTAAAATCAAAAATGAGGGTGGAAGCGAAAGAAAGTTAGCAGACATGTGCATCTAACAATCAATATTATGTTGTGCAGACATTACTAAGTGGGGACTTGGGGAGGTCACCGTAAGCCAAGCACTACTGTTCTGAAGAATTAGACTGTTTATAGTCCTGGCTCATCCTGACAACAGTTTTTCCTTGTCTGGGTCACCATACCTGGATTAACATTTTAAAGACAGAAGATAGACTGAGTCCCCTTGAATCATAAAAATCACTTCGTTGGGTTGGTTTTCTATTGATTGTTTTTTGTTTTGTTTTTTTAAAAAATGGTTTCATGAAGCCCAGGATGGCCTTCCAACACCATATAGGCCAATTTAACCTTGAACTCCTGATCCTTCTGTCTCCCCCTTCCAAGTGCTAGGATTGCAGGCATTTACCACTATTCTTAGTTTATGAGGTATTGAGACTGAGGGCTTCAAAAATTCTGGACAAACCCTCTACCAACTGAGCCACAACCCCACTCTGTGAAATCTTAAGAAAAAGTCAAATACATAAAAACAGGAAGCTGAGAAGGGCAATTCCCAGAGACAGGGAAGGAAAAGAAGTTCACCGAAGGGTGCTGGTTTGCAGTTGCACAGGGTCAATGTATCTGGATATCTTACCTAACTTGGGACTTGAGTTAATAGTACTTTGAGGCTCAGTGGGAAGTATATTAAGAGACCATAGGTGTAACACACTTAACAGTCGCTCTGTGGGGGTGGGGACAAGGAAACAAGGGGCTTGTTTGTAGTCACCATTTCACTGTGTGTTTTAGCTTGATTCGTGTTGCTATGGTAACACCAAGCAAGAGCAACTTGAGGTGAAAGGGGTTTATTTGGTTTATATTCCCTAGATCAGCCATAGAGGGAAGTCAGGGTAGAACTGAAACAGAACACATGGAGGGTCACTATTTGCTAGCTTACCCATGCTCCTGGTCTGCTAGCTTCCTTCTCATACAGCCCAAGACTACCTGTCTAGGGATAGTACGGCCCACACTGGGCTGGATGACCACATTGTAGAAGAATGAAAAAAGACCCATAGTTATCACCCTGCCCCCAAATCAACTCCAAGTGGATCAGAGACATCTTGGAGTTGAATTGCTAGGGGGAAATAGACATGAGTGCAGGAAATACAATTCCATTTGCCCAGGAATTAAGGCCAACAATTGACAAGTGGGACCTCATAAAATTTAAAGGCTCCTATACTACAAAGAAAACCATCAATTAAGTGAATAGGAAGCCCCCAGAGTGGGGGGGGGAGAATTCTTGCCAGCTATACACCTATAGAAGATCATTATCCAAAATAGATAAAGAACTCAGAAAAAAACAAAGAAATTAAATGACTGAACTAAAAAAGGGGTGTATGTAGGTGAACAGAGTTCTCAAAAAATAAAAGATGGCTAAAAAACATATGTTTAAATGTTCAACATCCTTAGCAATTAGGAAAATGTAATTTTGAAACTATTTTGAGATTTGATCTTACCCCAGTCAGAATGCCTAAGATCAAGAAAACATATAAACGCAAATGCTAGAGAGAATGCTGGGAAAGGGAACCCCCTTCACTGCTGATGGGACTGAGACCTGGTGCAGCCACTGTGGAAATCAGTGAGGAAGATTCTCAAAAAGCTGAAAGTCAGTCTGGCACATGGCCCAGCTGCGACATGCCTTGGCATGTCTTCAAAGGACCTCACATCCTACTTCATGGATACTTGCTTGCTCAGCCATGTTGAATGCCACTCTATAGACAAGAGCTGGGAAATGGAAACAACCTATGTGTCCTTCAACTGATGCATGGACATGAGTACGTGTGCACTGGTGCACAATGGACTGCTCCTCAGCTGTAAAGAAAACAGAGACTGTGAAGATTTTAGGTAAATAGATGGAACTAGAATATATTTATTGAGTGAGGTAATCCAGAAAGGCCAACACCCCATGTTCTCTTATTTGTGGATCCTAGCTCCCAAGTCTCTATATTTGAATATATAATAATCCTTTAGTTGCAGAAGTGCAGGAAGTAGAAATGGACCATGGGGAAGCAGGGAAAGGTGCTCTAGAGAGGATAAGATACAGGACCATAGGCTATCTAAAGTGAATAGGACAACACAGGAACTATGAAGGCAAAGAACAAAAGCCAGAGATAAGGCAAGTAACTGTGGAGAGAGAGTGAGGGTAATAAAGAGAAGAGGAAGAAAGAGCATAGGTAGCACTAAAGATGTTTGAAAAAAGCCACATGTACATACAGACACATATATACATACACATACATACATACATACATACATACATACATACACATATACATACATACCAAACACACATACATATCTATGCCATGAACATTAATAGAATTGTGTGTGTGCCTGTGCACGTGTGTACGTGTGTGTGTGTGTGTGTGTGTGTGTTTGTGTGCGCGCGCAGGGTACCTGTGCACACATGTATATGTGGAGGGCAGAAATCAACATCAGAAATTATTCTTCACATTCTGTCCACCTTGTTTATTTATTTGGTTTGTTGGTTGTTTGATTATTTTTGAGACAGTGTCTCATTATGTATACAGTTTTTTTTTAAAGATTCAAATGTGTGTGTGTGTGTGTGTGTGTGTGTGTGTGTGTGTGTGTGTGTGCGTGCGTTTACATGGGCACAGGTGCTCTGGGAGGCCAGAAGAAGCCATTGGATGCCCTGGATCTGGAGTTACAGGTGATTATGAGCCATTAGATGTAGGTACTAAGAACCACATTCCAGGCCTGTGCAAGAACAGCGATCACATTTCGCTGCTGAGCCATCCATCCAGCCTCATGATTCTTTGGGGTTGTTTTGTTTTGTTTTTTATCTTCACAACTGTACAAAGTAGGTATTATTGTCCTCATTTTACAGATGAGAAACTTTAGTAGAGGATAAAGTGACTACCAGACAACTCCAAAGGGTAAATTCAAGGCCAAGTATACCCGGCACCTAAGCACTTTCCTCCCTGTGGCAGTGTCTCGCTTAAGCTTCTGGAGCAGGGCATTCTGGGAAAGGCTGACCTGTGTGCCACCACCCAGTGATTCCCCTGTCCCCAGCTGCTGCATCCCAGCCACCCTCGACTTCACCTTCTTGGGCCCCGAGTAGGGAGGGGCCTTGAGGAAAGACTGGCCTGTCTCACTCACTTCCGCTTAAGAGTGACTCAGCACGGAATTTGGTGATACTGCTACTGCCTAGCTACCACTGACTTAAACTCATTGGTTCGGCTCCATAGCCCTCCATAGCCCTTGTCACATCACTGCACCCCTTTGTCCCCACCTTCCTACCTTGCCCATGTAAGCAAGAACGCCAAAGAATAAATTGAGTTCCTGCTTTGACAAGACTCCCAGGCTGGTGTAGTTCTTTGCAGGTAGTCGACACTCACCATCCTGCTCAGCCCCAGAGAGACCCGTTGGATACCAGCTTCTCTCCTCACAGCTATCTGCTGGGACAAAAATGTTCTTTGCTAAGATGAGAAGAAAAATTATAAATGCATAGTCAAAGTGAAGATCAAACTAATGGAAATTCTTCCCTAACAGTAAAGATGGAAAAATGTCTAGGAGAAATAAATGTACATTTCACCTTTGCTTTTCCTAAGGCCAATTTAAAAACAAATTTTTTAAAAAAAAACTGTTCAATGAGCTTTCTCTTGCTGAGGACATACTTGTGTGGCTCTTGGTCAGGGTTTGTACAATCTACACATTTTCCTAGCATAATTTCATAGAGGGCAAAGTGGGGTCAAAAGGAGAGACATGAAGACCTTTGTGGCCGAGAAGATGGCTTAGCTGGGAAAGTGTTTGCCTCACAAGTTTGAAGATTTGAATTTGGATGCCCAGAGTCCACCACAAAGCCAGGTGTGATGATGCATGCCTGTAATCCCAGCGCCACAGAGGCAGAGACAGAAGGGCCCCTGCAGTTTAGTGGCAGCTAGCTGAGCCTACATGGAAAGGAATGTCTCAAAAAAAATAAAGTGGAGGGCTGGAGAGATGACATAGGTGTTAGGAGCAGGTACTGCTTTTCCAGAGGACTGTGGTTTTGTTCCCAGCACCAACATCGGGCTCCCCTCAACCACCTGTCACTCTATCCTCCGGGCATCTGCTGCCTTATTTTGGCCCCCATGGGCACCTGGATACACACACACACACACACACACACTCACGCACACATAAACACATTCACAGAAAAAGAAAGAACGAAATGCAAATAAATTTAACCAAGAACGTAAAATGCTTGCACACTGGAAAATATTAAGCATTGATGAGAGAATTGAAGGTGATGCAGTTTAGTCCCCATCGTGGAAGAATTAACACTGTAAAAGGCCATTCTACCCACAGTTGCATACAGACTCAGCATAACCTCCATTGAAATTCCAGTGGTGTATATTCACAGAAATAGAAAAAACTCTAGAATTCATATGGAAACTACTGAAGATCTTGAATAGCCAAAGAAATCAATCTTGACAAAGAAAAAGCTGGACGCACTGCAACTCATGATTTTAAGTTACATTAAAAATTGTAGTAATATAAACCTTTTTATTTTATTTATTTATTCATTTATTCATTTATTTGGGGGATACTAGAATACAAACTACACACACACACATACACACACACAGAAAGAGAGAGAGAGAGAGAGAGAGAAATACAAAGAGACACAGATCAGTTGAACAAAATAGAGACTCTAAAATAAACTAAAGCATACACAGTCAAGAAGTACCTTTGGACACGGCGACTGTAAGCATGGTATACAAAGGACGGTCTGATAGGGAAACTGGATATCCTCATGCAAAAGCACAACCTTGGAGCCTTGGCCTTTAACACTATGCACAAAATCCAAACATGTAGCTGGAAAGCTGGAGAGAAAGGTTGGCTGGCTCCAGGGGCCTGCGCACAGTTTCCAGCACCTACACTGGGTAGCTCACAACCACCTGTAACTCCACCTCCAGGCGCTCCAACACACTTTTCTGATATCGGAGATGACCTGCACACATGTTCGCATAAGCACACATGCACAAAGGAACTCCTAGAAGGAAGCATATTGACCTTGGCAATAGTTTTGTTGTTTGGTTGGTTGGTTGGGTTTTTTTGTTTTGTTTTGCTTTTTAGATATCACACCAAATATCCAGGCAACAAAGCAAAGGGAAACACATAGAATTATAAAAAATGAAAATGATGTGCAGTTTGGTTCTCGTGTGGAACCCCTGACAACTGGAGCAGAGGCTGTCTCTTACTGCACCTTGATATGCCAAGTGACTTGATATTCATGAGAGGCCTCCCCTTCTCTGAGGAGAAGGAAAGTTGAGAAGGGAAGAGGAGGGATTTGGAGGGAAGGAGGGAGGGAAGGCTGCGATTTGGATGTAAAGTAAATATTGCGCCAGGATGAAGCCAATAGCTACTGCTGCTTCTGTGCCTGGATACCAATGCAGGCATTGTGGGATCCACAGTGCCACGTGTCAGGATGCTCTTGGGGTTCACTTCTGTGACTGTGTTGCAAAATTTTCCATGTCCGATCTTATTAGGGCAGTGGAAGGCCTGTGATTGGATAGGAAAGGAGAGGTGGAGCTAGGAGCTAGAGGGTCTCAGAGAGGAGAAGGGTGAGAAGGAAGAACCTAAAGAGTCCAACGTGGTGTTATCAAAAGCTTAGAATATTTGAGTTAAAGCTTTTATCATAACCAATTGGCTCTGAAATTACTGTATTGGCGTCTCGTAATTGTGATTTTAAACATACATAAATTCAATTGGATAGCTAATCAAGGGCTGGAGAGATGGTTAAGAGCACTGACTGCTCTTCCAAAGGTCCTAAGTTCAATTCCCAGCAACCACATGGTGACTCACAACCATCTGTAATGGGATCTGACACCCTCTTCTGGTGTGCCTGTAGATAGCTACAGTCTACTCAGATACATAAAATAAATAAATCTTTATAAAAGAAAATTAATCAAGCTTTAAGAGTTATGCTTCTACCAGGTAATTGGATGGTGAACTGGAAGACCATGAGTGTGTGGGGCATTGCGTGGTAGTGAGAGGAACTCTGGGTCCCCCCACCGCCGGAGAGGTGGCTAACAGAGGGACAGCTGAGTGAGATGTCCCAGCGGAGGCCCTATGGCCCCGCAGGGTTGGAGAGTTTGCGGGCCTAGAGACCAGCAGCTCCAGAGAGTTGACAGTGGCAGGAGCGCTAGAGCTTAATCAGAACCCGTGGAGAGTTGACAGGCAGACATTTTTAATATTTCCCACAACAACTATGCACCTAGATTCCTTGGAGACCATTATGAATTCAACTTTGATAAATGTGTCATGTCTCCATGGAAGTCAACTACTACTGTGTCTGCACAGGTAGTGGATTCACAGGGACACACTGTGAGACTTTGGTGTCTCTTTGTCCCTTGTCACAGTGATGTCTTCACTCACGTAAAGATGCTGTTGACAGCTGTGCTTGTCACTTCTGGCCTGGATACACAGGTGAGATGGACATAAATGGATGCAGTAGCAACCCCTGCTGTCTTCAGAGAACCAATAGGAACACATTGCAGGCCTGACTTCCTTCTTCAGCTACCTTGGAGCCTCAGGCTATGTCTTTATTTGTCATCCTGGATTCCCATGCAGTACATTGGGCTTTTACAGGGTTCTGGGGATTCAAACTCTGGTCCTCAGACTTGCACAACTACCTTTTTTTTTTTAAATCCACAAAGCCATCTCCCCAGCCCATTTCCTCTACTTTTAAAACCATCATCACTCCCTCGGGAAAATATTAGCAGTTTGACAAATATGAGATTCCTTCTCATGACTTCCTTCTGACTATAAATTTCCCTTTTTGCAAACAAGGAATGCAACAAGGAACCAAGGAACCAAACACAAAAAGACAAATCCAAAACTTAAGTTACAACTTGTCCTTATCTTTTTCTCCTAGCTGTGATCAGAGTCAACTATGTCCTCATCACTAACCCTTTACGCGATGGGAGAGAGACCTTGCAGTGATGACCACAGCTGTATACAGAAACAACCAGGGGGTTCAAGTCTGTGACTTAGAACACTGTATTCAGTCTGGGCCTAGGAAGCCCTGGCAGATAAAATCAGCATTACCTACTATTTGCCATTGTGCTTTCAATGTGAAATAACCCCCATCCCACAGACTCATGTGTTTGAACACTTGGTCACTAGCTGGTGGGACTATTTGGGAAGGTGGTGAAACCTTTAGGAGGTGGAGCCTCTCTAGAGGAAGTTGGTCACTGGAGTCTAGTTCTAAGATTTTATGACCTTGTCTCATTTTCTGTTCACTCTGCTTCCTGACTGGAGATGTAATGTGTCCATCTGGTTGTCTGCTCCTGCCACTGTGCCTTATATGCCATGATGGACCATGACCCCTTAAACTGTGAGACACAGCAAACCAGCTCTTGTTTAAAATTGCTTGTCAAGTGTTTTGTCTTAACAATGAGAAAAGGAACTAATGCACTTTCGTGGCTTTGGTCTCTACTTTGAGCTGTTGGAGCTCTGCTTGAGCCTAGAGTCCGTTGAGATGTTCTCATGACAAACTTGATGCTTGGAGTTGTCACAAGTGTATCTCATCATGAGCCACATTATTATCACCTGCTCAAGGGCATTAGAACATATGAGCTTGAGCTAGCTTGGAGACAGGAGAGAAGAAACATGTCTGGGCTGGCCAGATTGGCCATCATTACAGGATTGAGTGGGCGAGAGGCTTGGGTTTATTTCAATGTACTAAGGACATGAGAGAAAAACTTCGATAACTTAGCAAGTCCAGGAATAAAAGTGATTCCAAAATATGGTTGCTGTCACTGTTACTCTCATGGGCTTGCTGGAAGTGACAGGCCTACATGTAAAAAGGACTTGGGGAGAATCAGACACTACACGAACCATTTAACAGGGGAAAGAAGAAACTTTTTAGGGAGACATTCAAGATCCTTAAAATTCTGATGTCTTATTTTGCCTTAATTGTCAACTTTACACACACACACACACACACACATACACACACACACACACACCCTAGAGTCGTGGGAGAGGAAAGACCCTATTGTCAACTTTACATGCACACTCTGGAGTTGTGGGAGAGGAAATATTCTGTTGAGGAATAGCCTGGATTAGATTGACCTATAGGCATGTTTGTGGGGGGTTGTCTTAAGTATAAACTGATGTGAGAGGGCTGAGCCCACTGTGGGTGACACCATCCCTACGTGAGTGAACATGACTGATATAAAAAAATTAGCTGACTATGAGCTTGAGCAAACCAGTAGCAGCATCCTTTATAGTTTCCACTTCAGGTTGTTACCTTGAGTTCCTGCCCGATAAGTTGTGACATGAAAGTTTACCTCTAATAAACACTTTTATC
Organism: Tokudaia tokunoshimensis; assembly: GCA_036184795.1. Taxonomy (NCBI): domain Eukaryota; kingdom Metazoa; phylum Chordata; class Mammalia; order Rodentia; family Muridae; genus Tokudaia; species Tokudaia tokunoshimensis. The sequence continues at coordinate 68,761,393 of BTHU01000013.1, forward strand.
TTATAAAGTGAAATAAATCCCTTCCTCCTCTACATTGGTTTGGTCATATTGTTTTACCTTAGCAACAGAGAAAAAACTAGAATATGCTGTATTGCTTGATGCACAGAAAAGAGAAAAATAATGCTAGCTTTCTTTTTTTTCTTTCCTTCCTTCTTTCATTTTTTGGGGGGGAATTTTGTTTTACTTTTTTGAAAGAGTTTTTTTAAATATTTTTATTAGATATTTGCTTTATTTACATTTCAAATGCTAACCCCTTTCCATGTTACCCCACCAAAACCCCCCTATCCCATCCCCCCTCCCCCTCTCACTTCCCACCCCAATTTCCTGACTTGCATTCCCCTATTGTGGGGAATCGAGCCTTCACAGGACCAATGGCCTCTCCTCTCACGGATGTCTGAAATGGTCATCTTCTGCTACATATGTAGCTGAAGTCATGGGTCCCTCCATGTGTACTCTTTGGTTGGTGGTTTAGTCCCTGGGAGCAACAGGGGTACTGGTTGGTACATATTATTGTTCCTCTTTCAGAGCTGCAAACCTCTTCAGCTCCTTGGGTCCTCTGAGAGAGTTTTAATATGTAGCCCAGGCTGGCTTAGGACTATGTAGCACAGGTTGTCCTCAAGCTCATAATCTTCATGCTTCAGTCTCTGAAATGCTGGGATTATAGGAATGAACCACCAACACAACCACATCATGCTCCTGGTTTGCTTCCTTTACACATTGTGGAATTCCTGAACTGTTACCAACTGTGAGCTTCCCAGAGGACCACATACTAGAAAGAGGATATAGTCAGACCTCATAGCTGTCTATATCTGCCTACATCTCTGTGAGCAAACAACATCCAATTTCCAGACAGAGGAAGGAGCCTTGAGGTAAGAGCTCCCAGCCTTCATTCCTCTCCAGATGATTCCAAGAAAACCAAAAGACCTGGTCTTGCTGAGCCCTGTGTGAATTTCAGATTCATGAGCAAAACAAATGTGTTCATGCTTTAAGGAAATAAATTTTGGGGTATGTTTTTATATAGATATTTCTTATAACTGATCCCAACACTGTGCTCTAACAAGAGGGGCTTCTTACTGAAGTCCAGCTCTCCTGTATGTTGCATCCAGAAGGAATGGTGTCCTTCCTTTATCATGAAATGCCCTGTGTTCTCCATGTATCCACTTTCCACTCATTCAACAAACATGTGTGAAACACTCAAGTGTAGGACTGTTACAAAGACATCTCCTCTGTCCCCTGGAATCTCACCATCTAGACACCCTGGGTGTCACAACCCCTTTTGGGAGACTAAATGACACTTTTATAGGGACACCTTAGACCATCCTGCATATCAGATATTTATATGACTCATAACAGAGGTGGAATTACAGTTATGACATAGGAATGAAAATAATTTTATGGATGGGCATCACCCCAACATGAGGAACTTATTAAAGGGTTGCAGCCTTAGGAAGGTTGAGAACCACTGGTCTAGAGAGACATGGAAATCACTGAACTGGTATAATGGTATTATTAGAGGGATAGTGTCCAATCCTATGCACTTTTCAATCCTTTTTCAAATCCTACCTGGTCCATAATATCTTTTCAGCACATCCCAATTAATTCTTCTCCCAGTAACAATATATTGGTTATCACATAAAAGGCATCCACATTTCTTCCAACTGTGTGTTTAGTGACTTCATCTCCCTCCTTCTTCCTCTCCCTCTCTTTCTCCCCCTCCCTCCTCCTCTTCACCTCCCTCCCCTCTTTTAAAACAGGGCGTCAGCAATGTAGTTCTGTCTAGCTTGAAACTTGTTATGTAGACCAAGCTGGCCTCAAACTCACAGAGATCCTCCTGCCTCTGTCTCCCAAGAGATGGATTAAAGCCGCATATTACCAATGTCTGACCTGCATTGATTTCTTGAAATTGACTGCAGCAGGAGTATTTACCACAGGAATTTGCAAGGACTTCCCTGGGGTTTTCTGCCTCATCTCTTTTCCACCTGCAGCGCTGTTTGCCATTTCTAGATATTTTATTAATGTATGTAACTTTGGATACTATTTTATGATGTTTTCGTACATGTATTTAATGTATTTTAATCATAGTCACCCCTGTCACCCTCTCTTATTCTTTCCAAACTCTCTAATCCTAAGTCTTCCTTTAGGCTAGTCCCCATTATACTTTCATGGTCTGGGTTTTTTGTTTTCTTTTTTGTAAATCAATGACTTTAATTAGGATTGCTTATAGGAGGAATGATGACCTATAAGTGTTTACACCACTGAAGAAAATGTCTCTCCCACCTCAGAAAGCATTAAGTACACATAGATAGAGCCTCAAGAAGGGGAGGGTGGGTAAGGTTTTTATGAACCCCACCCCTACAGAAACCATGCAGAGTGACATCTAAAGCATTGGTCATCTCTTTTCTAAGGATACCATTCACCTGTTATCTATAAAGGACTAATTTGGAGGGGTTGATGATGTTTTAGCAAAAAATAAAATAACCAATTGGTGTGTCCTTCCCTCTTAACTTCCCTTAGTTGCCTGTAGTTCTTTAGGCAGAAGGATGGTAAGGGATACCCACCCCCCACCATCCACATTAGCATACCTATTGTTATTGTTCATGGTCAACACATGTTTGGGCAGTCATATGGTGAGACTTTATGGATGTGGCTTTTGACTTTACTAGAAAACACAGTCTTACAGCAAACTCTAATCAACTATACAATATCAAATGATTGGTTCTTAAACATACATACAAGAAACATTATATCGGCTGAGCAGGTTACATTTAGGAATATATATATATATATATATATATATATATATATATATATATACATAATAACAACAATTAATGAAAAAAGAGACCATAAACTTGGAGGAGCAAGAAGGGATGTGTGGCAGTATTTGGGTAGGTGGAAGAGAAGGAAGAAATTATGTAATTAAGATCTCAAAAAAATTTAAAGAAATAAATTTTAAATGAAAATTGTCCAAATGTAGTATGAGCAATAAAGACAGAGATCACAAAATAAAATAAGATAAAAGTTTCTAGTTGTATATTTTCAAATAGCTGAGAGGGAGGCTTTTAAGTGTTCTTGCCACAAAACACTTGTTAAGTATTTGGTACTTCCCTGCATGCTGAACTGATTGGCTCGGTTTGATCTTCCATAATGTAGATACATGTTGAAACATCCTGAGGTACTTTGCACAATTATTACTTGTTAGAAAGAAAGTAAAACTTTGAAAAATAGATCTTCTGGGAATGCAGCTCTTTTAGGAAATAATTGGCTGTGTTGGTAGAAGGATGATAAGGACTCCCTCAGCTGTGGAGAATGTTACTGGCTAGGAGTCACTTGGCTCCATTCTGGACAGTTTGCTGGCTGCTGGAGTCTCCACATCCTCATGACTCTGGCACGCCTGCCAAGGTGGTTTGTAGATAAGCTTAAGCAATGCTAGGAGTTTCTGGACTCAGGGACTGCAGAGCAATCATTGCTGAGGCTAGGCTTGTGGTGACCAGAGTAAGAGCTGAGGGAAATACAGGGAAGTCCTGCCTACTCACCCGCCATGAGGGAAGAACTGCTTTGTATTTCTAAAAGATAATAACATTTCCCATCTTGTGGGTTAACTTTGACTCTACCAGAAGAGGTGCTGACAGCTGTCCCCGGTAGCTTTAACTGTCGACTTGATATAATCTAGAGACATCTGAGAATGGAGTTTCAATCAAGGCACTGCCTAGATAAGACTAGCCTATGAACATGCCCATGGGAGATTGTCTTGATTGTTAGTTGATGTAGGTAAATCTAGCCCATGATGAGCAGCACCAATCCCTCAGCAGGTATTCCTGGGCTCTACAAGAAAGCAGTGTGAACTAATGAGAGAGCCAGCAAGCAGTGTCCCTCCATGGTGTCTGTTTCAAGTTCCTGCTTGAGTTGCTGCCTTGGGTTCCCTTGATGGTGGACTGTGACCTATAAGATAAAATGAATCCTTTCCTATCATCAATTGCTTTCAAAGTGTTTTATCATAGTATCAGGAAGGAAACTACAGCAACATTATGTCCCCATTCCATACCAAAATAGCCTCATTTAGACTTGAAAGTCTTTGCACATAGCAAAGTTTACTTTGAAATGATCAGAATGGATCCTTAATGTAACATGACTAATATTCTTGCATCAAAAAGATAGTGACTAGGGGAAAAGTTGAGTAAGACAGACAAACACAGAGGGGGCAAAAAGTGTGGGTGGCCAGCTAGACCTAGCCCACAGGCCATATATGTAGCTTGCCAACCTCATAAGCAAGATTATCCCCTTGAATAATGAAGTCTCCAATTCCAACGAAGTGGGCAACCTCCTGTTCTCATGTGGAGCCTTCTCCAGGGGAAAGAGCTGAACTTCTCTCAGAGAGCTGCTTCATCCAAGGTCAATGTACCTTCTGAGGACATCCTAGTTCAGGGACTGGCAGAGTATGGTGATGTGGAGTGATAAGGAGACTTCCCATGCCCTGTCTCTATCATTAACCAACCAGATGGAGAGAGCATATCAGTTGATTTAGTGTATTTTATGGCTTTGTGTTTCTCCAGCTAAACCTGTTCTGCGATATTGAAAAGGTAAGTTCGATAACAGAATCAGGAATGTGATCATTTAACTGGGTTGAGAAGTGCCTAGGATGTTCTAGCTCTGGATGAACCTGTGGTGGTGTTTCCATATATTATTGAGTGAGCTAGGCTATGATCTGCCCTGAATGTGAGCAACACCATCCCATGGCCTGAGGGCCAGAGAGAATAAAAGAGAAGGAGAAATACCACAGTACAGGGATAGTCTCATCACGTGTGCCTGTGCATGTGTGTGCATGTGTGTTTTCCTCTCTCTTTCTCCCTTCTTTCTGGCTGCCATGTTATGAGCTGTTCCTTCTGCCACACACACCTTCCTTTCAAGGATAGACTGAGATCTCTAAATCTGTGAGCCAAAATGAAACTTTTCTCCTCTGTTTTACCCAGGTATTTTTATCACAGTAAACAAGCAAACAAACAAAAATAAAACCCTAACATGGAAGGGACCCTCCAAGTCCCATCAGAAGTATTCCAAGTCCTCCCACCTCCAGTTACTTTTTCCTTTTTCTGTTCAAATTCTGATTTTTTTCTTTAAAATGATGAGAGCACTGTATTCGTTAATTTTTTGTTATGCAATGAATACCCTGACAAAAGACAACTGTCAGGAGGAGAAGTGGATTTATTTTGGCTCACAGTTCTGAGAGGACACAGTTCAACATGGTGGGGAAGACATCACTGCAGGGGCATAAGGCTAGCCTGGCAGCCAGGAAGCAAAGTGGCCACATTCCATTCACAAACAAGAAACAGAGAGAAAACAGAAAGTAGCACTAGGCAAAACCTAAAACCCCACCTCCTGTTGATTCGCTTCCTCCAGCAGGAGGTCTCTATCTGCTAAAAGTTCCATGTCCTTCCCCAACAGCGCCACCAGGTGGGGAACAAGTGTTCAAACACACAAGCCTGTGCTGGACACAGCATACCCAAACCACAGAAAGTGTTGTATCAAAACATAAAGTAAGATTGATGGGAGTTGTTCTGTGCTATTTCATCCAAATTATAGCACCCCTTCTAAGATGGAAGACTCGGGGAGTCATGCATTTTACCAGACCTTGTAACTTCTAAGATTCCTAAGTTCTCTCTATATGGTTATAAAGGCATTGAACAATGGAAGGGGAGAGGGGTCTCTTCCATTAGCCAAATATATGCTGCAGGGACCTCTCAGGATATAGTGTTTCATGAGTCATCAGTCATGCCAGGGTGGGCTTTTTGATAAGTCATCCATGCTCCTGTAAGCAACCCCAATAAACTCACTGGCTCACTAACCTACACTCTGGTGGAATCATTCCTTCAGACTGTCATGGGTGCCCTATCTGAGGTAAACATATATTTTTTTTCTCATCCCCTAAGTACAGCATAAAACATTTTGCTTGGAGGCATCTGCTGCAGAAGCAGAGGGAAAGCTGATAGAGGAGGTCTCTGGGTCACCACAGACACTATGTGTTCCCTCACTCTATTTATCTGTTGGCCACAATTGTTAATAAGGAAGTTCCTAAGCATTCATTTGCTAACTTTGCTCCTAACTGTAGGAATAAATTGCTCCAAATTTGTTGTGGCAGTACTCTGCAGCGTGCCAGTGGGCATACTTGCCATTCTTGGCAGACTCGCAGGGAACTCTGTGACAATCTGTCTTGTCAAACCTTGCCCTGCTTCACAAGGTGGCCCTGCCCATTCATCCATCCCTAGCTGAAAGAAGACGATGCTGACATCTTCAATATGAAAGTCACGTTTGGAGCCAAGAGCTCTTGGATGAGGCTGTGGGACAGTGTAGAGATAACAGGATTTGACCTCAGTGGTCATTGGCAGGAATTCACAACAAAGTATCTTTAATATTTTCAATCACTGTAATGACTAATGTGATATCCTGTGCTGATTAGGTTTCTGTCAACTTGACACAAGCTAGTTTCTTGAAAAAAAACCCTCAATTGAGAAAATGCCTCCATAAGATTTGCCTATAGATATTAGCATTTTATTGATTAATTATTGATCTGTTCATCCTACTGTGGACTGTGCCACTCCTGGCCATATGAACCTGAGGTATATAAGAAACCATGCATAACAAGCCATTGTGGCTAAGCTAGTTAGCATTCCCCCTCTTCAGCCTCTGCTCCAGTTCCTGCCTCCAGGTTTCTTATATGACTTCCTATAATGATAGACTATAAAGTGTAAGATGATATAAACTATTTCTGTCTCAAATTGCTTTTGGTTGTAGTGTTTCTCCCAACAATAGAAAGCAAACTAGGGAAAATTCTATACAGACATGGCAGCTCTGAGCTGCTTCAGTGTTTCCGGACAGCCACCTTGTTGAACCAGGATTTGATCCAGAGCTGACGCATGGGAGGCTGGAGAGATGGCTCAGTCAGTAAAGCGCTTACCTTGCAAGCATGAGTATCTGAGTTCAGTCCCCAGAACTCATGTTTAACAGCCAGGTATGAGGGCACACATGTATCCCAAAACCAGAGAGGCAGGGGCAGGATGGTCCTCTAGCTGGCCAGTCTCACTTACTTGCTGAGCTCCAGGACAACATGAGACCCTAGCTTAAGAAACAAACTGGGGCTAGAGGACGGTACAGAGGTTGACATATATTGCTGTTGCAGAGGATGTATGTCCAGTTCACACCACTTTTCTGAGTCGCTCACAGCTGTCTATAACTCCATTTCCAAGGGCATCTATTTCCTCTGGCCTCTATGGGCACCCCATATACACTGTGCATGTGCATACACAGACACACAGGTATACATAATTTAAACTAATGACATAAATAAATCTTTAAAAATATACAACATATACACACATGCAAAGGCTTCTGAAGGATAAAACCTGAGATTGTCCTCTGGCCTCCACGTGTACCCCACATACATAGGAGCCTTCATGTGCATGGATATGTGCATATCCATGCACTGCCTGCACACACACATGCACACACATATACTCATACAGACACATGCAGAAACAAACACACATGTGAATACTCACAAACATGTGCACACACATGCACACACACTCACACATAAGCTGTCTCATGGAAAAAAATCTCCAATGTTCTTCCAATTTCATTCTACAAGAGGACCTTCCAAGAAAACATGAGACCAGAGAGAGACTTGACAGCCACGAGCCAAGAGTGAATTGGCAGACAACACAAACACATGAATTATCTCAGGAAGATCTAAAGAGAAAAACAAAAGTCCAAAATCTTAAAGAGGCATCAGTTGGGGAAGAAGGATGTAGAGACCCCAGATGAACCAGAAAAGAGATTAGAGAAAACAGATAAGAGGAAGCAGGGACCGGAAGACCCCTGGAACTCCTTCCAGGTTAGCCAAATCAGTGATGCCCTGATTCAATGAGAGATCCTTCCTCAAAGATTAAAGCAGAGAGTGATTGAAGAAGCCACTTCTGGCCTCAACACACACATTCACTCCTGTGTATACATGCATACATATATACATACATACATACATACATACATGCATACATACACACACACACTCATACTCATACACACACATGCTCTCTCACATACACATACTCTCTCACACACACATACTCTCTCTCTCTCACACACACACACACATACACATACACATACACACTCATACGCACACATACTCTCACACACACATACACACACACATTCATACACAGACATATTCTCTCACCCACACAAATACACGTACACATGCACACATGCTCACACACAGTTCAGATGAGGAGAGTGATGATTGTTCCTATCTTGGTTTCTTAAACAGGTAAGAACAAAGATGATCAAATGGCTTTTCTACTGTCCATTCAAGGATGTAAGCCCACTGCTTATTTCATGGTTTTACATATAAAGATGGCACCATGGCACAGCCAGATGGGTAAAACCATAGGATGTGGCTTGAAACACAGGGAAGCAGGCACTGGGGGAGGGGCAGCACTAGAGTTTACCTGGTGGTACTTGAGTCCTACCTTTCTTTTCTTTAAAAGGATCTGAACTTTTTAGACGTTTATGTTCTCCCAACAGAGCATTTCATCAGCTTGCAAGCATCCTAGACAATACACTTTCTTAATCCCAGCACTTGGGAGGCAGAGGCAGGAGGATTTCTGAGTTCGAAGCCAGCCTGGTCTACAAAGTGAGTGCCAGGACAGCCAGGGCTACACAGAGAAACCCTGTCTCGAAAAACAAACAAACAAACAAACAAACAAAAAAACACTTTCTCTTCAGTAAGTGTAATACCATTTCCAAGGTCTCATATATTCTGAGGTGTCCCAGAGCCCCAAACCAAGTCCATAATTTTTTCTGTGTACTCTTTTAATTGGCAACAAAATCATTCATTTCTGAGATGATTTCATTTGGCAAGCAGACCTTCTCAAGAAAAGTAATTAGTGTTAAATTTTCAGTAATTTGGAGACAAGTGGTGTTAATGAGGAATGGGTGTGACAATGAAGTCGAAGGTAACATTCCAATTGCAGGGTTTTGCCAAGGACTGGAAATAGGGCATCTGAATGATGTTGCAAATTAGGAGCTGGGAGAAAAAACTCTTGGTAACTGAATTGCACATAATCTAGGCAGAAAGGGATCTTTATCTTCTCTCTCAACTTTCTTCCTTCATGGGTAAGGACTGGAACACAATGGCAACTTTCAGTTTCTTATGCTAGCCAAAATTTTAATTTTAAAAATCTCATTTAAAAAAAGATAATCTCCATTTAACAAGCTGGGAGAAGTGGACATTCAAAGCTTATCTGATACAGTTGTTTTGTTTTGTTTTGGTGTATTTTGTATATCCAGTATATTCATGAAACACCATTGTTCTCTATCAAAACTAACACACCACTAGGAGAATATGCTTGTCTTGTCCTGTGTCTGTCTGTTCCTCACTCAAACAGCCTAGAGCTGAGGTTTGTTAAGACCCTGGAAGGAAACAAATTCACAAGTCTCAGGAATTCAATAAAACTCAAAAATCTCAGGAATTTGATAAAACTCACAAGTCTGGGGAAGCACCCGAAACTTGACAGGACTCACAGGCACCTTCTCAAACAGCTCAGACAGCTGGTGAGAAATGGTCTTTTCAGACAATCCAAGCTGCCTGAAAGTGAGACCGCAATATGAGCCAATGAATGAGAAAAAAAAAATGTCTCCTTTGAAAACAAACAGCTACTGTATCAAGTTGCCTCTCAGCTTCACAAGGAATGCAGCTTTCAAGAGTTGTCATTCTTGCTGGGATAGGTCTCTCAGTGACGCTGCTGCTTCTGAGCCACACGTGCTCCTGTAAATAACCTCTTACACATATTCCTGTAGGTAGCCCTAATTAATTCACCAGTTCACTAATCTAGACTTGTGCAGAACTGTTTCTTTGGTTTGTCATTTCAGTGTCACATCTGGGGTGAACAGATATCTATGTATGTTTCCCCAGGAAAAGTCACACAGTATGCTTCTGCCATGTTTCTCAAAGTCCCATTTACACTATCCACTCTGGTAAGGGGTGGTCCTCTGGATTGTACTTGTGACACCAACAGTTAAAGACAGACAGCTGTGCCCTGAGATGCACTGTGCATGGTGGAAGAAATTTTTGGCTTGAAGTTTCTGCCCACCCAGCTCCTTAGTTCACACCTATTGTCTGAGTCTTCTAATTCACATGTTGAGTATTATTCGGTTTTCACTGTGTAACCCATTTCTCTTCAACCCGGAAAGGGTTTTATTCCCATAAGGTTCTTCAATTGCTTGTGTCCCTCTGGACTTCACATTTTAGAATTTGCAACAGGAATACTGCATAGGGTGACCATGGAATCCCATTTACAAGTATGTTTATTGATAGGGTGACTCTTCTCTTCCAAGGAGCCTCTGAACTCTCGTCTTGGTGTGAAAAGAATCTGACCTTGTGTGGAAGCTCCAGAAACATGTTGTTCACTTCATGATTGGTAACTTCTTTAGTTCTAAGGTCATTGCTATGTGAAGGGACTCTACAAGGATGACATAATCAAATGACACAAACCATAATACTTCCTTGTCTGCATCGTATTTAGAACTGAGAATACCACAGAAGTACCAAATGTATCTCTTTTCATGTGGTCATGTTCCTGATACAGTTGCTAGGGGCTGGCTCTACACCAATTCTGTAATTACAATGCCTTATTTATTTATATTACACAATCAACAATGGCATGTAGTCATTATGATTAATTAATGTTAGTAAAATAATACTGAAAAATTGGTCAGGTTCCCCAGCAAGAACTCTGTCTTCCAATCAGGACAGAAGTGGGAAGACAGGGGAGACCATCAAGGATGCCCCTTTGATGAACACCATGAAGAACACTATGATTACAAATTCATGAGCTGGGAAACATGGCATCTGGATGGAACATATCTAACAAACATTCAGGCCAGAGTACATGAGTGTGCGTCAGAGACTAACCACATAGGTCACTAAAGCATCATCCAGCATTCCTACAAGAGATGAGAAGAAACCCAGATGGGGTGAACCACGTTTAAGGAATGCATTTGTGAAGATTTGGTAATTAAAGTCAGCATGAAAGCGGAACTCAGTTAGGACTAACCATGAGGCTTCCTTTCCTCCAGCCCTCCCAGTGTGGCAAATGCTAGCACAGTTGCCCTAGCCCTCCTGATTACAAAGGACACTAAGTGGCAGAAGGAGGAAGCTAATCAGGCTAGAATAAACCATAGAGGTAACTAGAGGAGATACCCACATTTCCTTAAGCAAGGAAGAATTATCTTGCATGTCTTAAAGGACTTTGGATTGAGGGAGGGAGCAGAGAGGACCTTAGAATATTGGAAACTCGAATTCAAACACAGAAGAGAGCTCATCCTTACCAGAAACAACCTAAGCCAGGGTTCTGGAGAGCTAAGAATAAATACTACTCTACTCTAGGAATATAGGACAGGCACATGGGAAGAGCAAACGTATCACCCGGGGGCTTATCCTCTGGCAGTTAGAGCTTGTCTTCCATTAGTTCTAGGCTAAGCCAGTGGCCATGTAACTGGAATACCAGAGTTCATTGTTGGACATCCTGTACAGATGCCAATAAGCAGAGTCAGAACTTGAATCTTTAAAGCTGCTTTATTCAGAGAGCTGGCTATCTGAAAATACAGTAGAATGATATCCCCCAAAAGTCTGTCTTGCATCTCATCTCCAGCCAGCAGATCATATAGGCAGAAGAAAAAGGGGAATAGAAGTGGTACTCAACCATTCCAGAACTCAGGCTCGCCCATCTGGTCAGATGGCCAGCACATATCTGACATTTGTAAGGTCTGTGCCTCTCCTTATCACTCTTTGGACTCTTCCCTCATTCTTAGGATGCCTGGGCTCAGGCATATATTGAAGTGCTGAGACTTATTAGTTTCTGTTGGTATTAACCTTGTATTCCTCCAGGGCTGTGTAAGCTGGGGGAGTATGAACCTGGAACAAACCAACCATTAGCGGTGAGCATGCACTGAGCTGGTAATAACATCTGTGTGCTGATTCTTGGCAATGATGCAGAGCACAAGTGCATCTCTATAACACATCCCTCCTGAATCTACAGTGCTCCTGTCCATCTCTCCTATCCCCTGTCAGTCAGATCCAGGAAGGCAAACTAAAGCAGAGCATCACGGAGAAAAGCAGCCAGCACTGGAGAGCATCTGGCACTGGGTGGAGACTCCAGGGGTGGGTGTGGGGGATTTGGTGACATGGTTAAGCAGCTAGAGTTCTTAATTCCCTGCCACCGCCACTGCCACAGGAGGCGAGGCAGAAGGCAGCTAGAAGCAAATCAGTTTGGCTTTCAATGTGGAAGTTCAACTGATTCATTAATATTTTAACAATATGCACAATTGGTCCTGTGATGCTGGAGTTACAGACCTGGTAACTCCATCTCAGTCTCAGAGAACAAAGGTAAAGGTGTAACATTCTAGTGACCTCGACCTGACTTTCTATGACCTGTCACCTGTAGTTTCTCTCCAAGACAGATTTTACCTTCAACATGAAAACTCATCTGTTAACACCCATCTTTTGCCTAAATTTAAGATAAAGAAATAGTAGGTGCAAGGCCCAAGACCACTCGTGGTGTTCTGTAAACAAGTGTGTCAGAGTCGGGCGGTGGTGGCGCACACCTTTAATCCCAGCACTTGGGAGGCAGAGGCAGGAGGATTTCTGAGTTTGAGGCCAGCCTGGTCTACAAAGTGAGTTCCAGGACAGCCAGGGCTACACAGAGAAACCCTGTCTCGAAAAACCAAAAAAAAAAAAAAAAAAAAAAAAAGACAAGTGTGTCAGATCTTTAGAGTGCAGGGGCTTTTCAATGCACATATTCACAGAGTGCAATGGCAGTCCAATGTTGAAAGAGCCAAAAGCAACCTGAACAGGACCCGTCCACTCTCCCAACTCCCCAGCAAAGAATAGTGCTGGATGAACGTCTAAGACACGACATAAGAGATTCACAGAATCTAAAGGAATAGGACAGGGCTAGCTAGGCTAGTGTACCCATGCACCCTCACTTTGACTTCTGTTGGGGTGGGAACCAATGTCAGCTCAAGTAGCCTCCTGTGGGGAACAAAATAACAGAGACACGGCCTCCTATAGGCATAGCTAACAACCAACATGAGGTTCCAGCTGGTGATTCTCCAAGGTAACAGCGTCACAGACATCTTTGGCTCTGGGCCTCCCACCAGGGCTCAGGTGGTAAGGTACAGAGAGCAGCCCAGGGAGCATGTCTCTGCAGTCTTCATTAATTCCCTTCACACAGACAATGCCCTTCACTAGAAGTTCTTCTCTGGGTCTTGTGTGCAAACCCATCCAGTTTAGACTTTATTACTCCACCACAAAGTAGCTGAAAATGGATGACAAAGGCTCCCTCTAAGACCAAACTTTAGCTAGGCAGTTAGACTGCCGCCTCAGCTTTATGTGCCTGTCCTTGGCAGCTCAGACTTTTGCAAGACTCCTGGTAAACTATCTTTGCAATCCCTTCTCTGTTTTAGCTACCACCATGGCAGGAGTGGGTGGTGTCGAGGATAACATGTTGGATTAGAGATGAGGAGGTTAAGAAGGCATGCTATCTTCCAGAGAACCTGAGTTTAGTTCTCAGCATCCCCATTGGCTCACAACTACCTGTAATGGCAGCTTCAGGGGACCCAACGCCCTCTTCTGGCCTCCTGGGGCACTGCACACATGTGACATACATAAATATAAAAAGATAATTTTTTAAAAAAGAAGTCTTTTTTTAAAAAAAATTTTAACCTGTCAAATAAGCCAGTTGGAAGAGGACTAGAAACTCTTCCTGACGTGGGCTTCATGTAACAAAAGAGATCAAATGTAAGAAAGGCCTGCGATACAGAAACCCAAGAGAAGGAGGTGCTGCATAATGAAGTATACCAGCTCCTTAAACCCCTGATGCAGCACTTGTTAGCATATGCCCCTTTCCAGTGCACTAGCCCATCCATCTTTACAGGAGTTGCTTTCTTAAATAAATAAATAACAAAAAGTCTCTGTTTCTATTACTGTACTATGTGTGCCTGGTTCAATTCTGTGTCCCAAGACACGAAATCCCAAAACTTCAAAGGGTGCTCTTCAGATTGAGATCCATGCTTATGCCGCTGTCCTGACTGCCTACATTCTCTGCTCGTCTTTATGGATACTGAAAATGTGGTATATTTACACTATGGAATACTGCTCAGCTATTAAAAACAACGAATTCATGAAATTCTTAGGCAAGGAGAACTGGAGAATGTCATTCTGAATGAGGTGACCCAGTCGCAAAAGAACATACATGGTATGCACTCACTGATAAGCGGATATTAGCCCAGAAAATTGGAATGGAATACCCAAGAAACAATTCACATATCAAATGCTGCCCATGAAGAAAGAAGGAAGGCGAGGCCCCTGGTCCTGGAAAGACTCAATGCAGCAGTGCAGGGGAATACCAGGACAGGGAAGAGGGAAGGGGTTGACTGGGGAACAGGAGGAGGGAAGAGGGCTTATGGGACTTTCAGGGAGGGGGGATCCAGGAAAGGGGAAATCATTTGAAATGTAAATAAAGAATATATCTAATAAAAAAAAAGAATTCTCTTACCTTTCAGGTTACCCCTCAGTCACTTTCCATCCACTGACCCCTTTATTCAGTTCCCTGGGTATAAATCTTCAGGCCTTTGCTGTGTTTGGAGATAGCTCAACCTCTCCCGCATATTGTGATAAAGTTAACTGGCCTTACAATCATCTGGAATGACATCTTTTTTTCCATTTTACCCATTCTCTTCTTTTTCCTTCCACATCACTTCCCACCCTTTATATTCTTTCCTAAACATGCTCTTTCTTTAAGGAAACTAGTGATACTCAGTCTCTTCATCTTTCATTCAAGTAGTAGAACAAGGCTGCAATCATGGCTAAGTCAGTAGGGTGCTTGCCTTGTAAGCATGAGAACCTGGATTCAGTGCTCAAAACCTGCACAGAAATCTGGATTATACACGCTGGTTTATAATCCTAAAATGGCAAGATGGGAGACGGAGAGCAGAAGCTCACCGGCCAGCTGGTCTACCCTACATGGTGAAGAACCAAGTCTGTGGAAGACCCTATATCAAAGAATATGTGCAGGGTACCTAAGGAATACATGTGAGGTCACACTCTGCCCACATGCACATATGCACCCATGGGCACACATAAACACATAGGGGATGAATAGTGCATACTGCTCCACCAGAGAACTACATTCCATCCCCTGCGCCCAGCCTCGCTGCTCATAAACACCTGTAACCCCAGTGCCAGAGAATCTGATGCCCACCCTACTTCACAGAGACCCACTTCCCCAAATGTTCACCGTTGCCTCTTCTGCTGAGGATTTGACGGCTTTGCTGATTAACTCGAATGGTGGTAACTACCGAGAATGTCATTTGGAAGTTAAGTGGAAAAGCCAATTGTGCATTATGAATCTGAAATTGCTTTCATTGGGATGCTCTGGAATGGAATTATCAAGGCTTCCTTTAATTAATTTGGTGGAGAAGTTTATTGTGTGGAGCTTCTGGGATAACTCGAAAGCTCTGATAAGAGAGGCAGACGGCTGCCGTCTGAGTACTCAAACTCCTGAGCTTTGTGGTCTAAAGAAATGGCCCGAGCATACCCATTCGGTTACCTGGCAACTTATAAGTGCAAGTGGCAGGGGAAAGGAAAGCCTGGGGATGGTCCCCTCCTCCATGGGGACCTGTATATGAGACTACTGTCCACACAGTAAAGAGTGTGAATGCCAATGAACTCGCTCAGCTTACCGAAGGAGGTGGAAATTCAGAAAAGCAAAGGGATTCGAGAATGTGAAAACTTCACCCTGAAGGGGGGAGAACCCACACACCTGAGATTAGAAAATCCATTTCTTTCTTTAGAATGATAATTTTTACCTCGTAGCAGAGAGGCAATGAGTCACTCTGATTACGTCTGACTCTGCATCCTGTGCTCCACAGCCCTGCTCTGAGCATAACATGTGACAGAGCACTTAGCGTTGGGGCAGAGCATCTTCATCCAGACTGTAGCACTGAGCCCTGTGCTCTTCAAAGATGCTTCATAGTCATCAAGAATTCCCTCAAAGTGTGCTTTCTGGAGCTGTGGACATGGCTCAGTGAACGATTGTGATTACCATATAAGCATACAGAACCTTAGTTCAAATCTCCCAGATTCACATAAAAATGTCAGGCATAGCCTCATACCCATCTGTCTCAGCACTATGAGGGACAGAGACAGGAATCACTGGGGCTAGGTGGTCATCAATCCAGCTCCAAGCTCAGTGAGGAGCCCTGTCTCAAGGTGGTAAGACAGAGCGACAGAACAAGACAATCTGTGCCCTCCTCTATCTACACACATGCATGGCCACACATACCTGCACACACAGGTGCACATACACCATACAGCACACTCACATACTCTCTCTACTGTGGGGAATTTACAATAATACTTCCAAACCTATATGAGCACACGCTTTGCTTTACAAATGATTTTTCCAATGCTTTAATCAAGCTAACAAGAGTTCTGTTCTGTGTGTGTGAATGAGAGTTCCTGGAAGGGAAGTGCAGTCTTCGAAGGCTGGCTGATTAGAACTGCAGGCAGAGTTCCATAGAACTCATATGGAGAAGTGGGCATGTTGCAAGTCCAGAGTCAAATTATCTTGTGGGTATATTTAGCTAGACCTTTATTGCCTTCCTCTCTACATAGCCTAACATCTTTTGTGACTATTAGGTAAACCCTTTAAAACATATCAGTAGAACCCTAATCTCCATCAACTGAAAGCAGATAGCATCTGAGGCCTAGAGCAGAGTTCCCCCAGCTTTGCTGTAACCAATGTTCCCACCAACATATTTGAGAAGTGTGCTGCTTTATGACTTTCTTTGTTTTGAACTGTAAAAAGCTCATGGAACTGCTACCTCACAAGGACAAGGCATCTGAGGTGACCTAAATCTGTGCTCCTGGCCATGGTCACATATACTCTAGAAACAAATTCTCCCTCTTGTTCCATGGAGGTAAGAGCTGTTTCTTCTGCAGATAATATCTCACTTCTAATTTTTGACATTCAAAATATTAACATTTCTACAAGTGAAATTTAATTAGAACTCTGAGCCAAGTCTGTGGGAAGTGGAAGACATTGAGAAGCTGGGTCTGCGACAACAATCCAGTTTTACAAGATCACAGCTGGCATCAGTACT
Source organism: Tokudaia tokunoshimensis (assembly GCA_036184795.1). Lineage (NCBI taxonomy): Eukaryota > Metazoa > Chordata > Mammalia > Rodentia > Muridae > Tokudaia > Tokudaia tokunoshimensis. The sequence goes on from BTHU01000013.1 coordinate 68,778,613, forward strand.
TTCCAATGAAGGCTGGTGTGGACAGTCACGACATGTAACAAGAAACCCGTTGGAGCAGGCAGAGCTACTCCAGAGCTTATCCAGAGGGTTGCAAGTCTGAGGTCATCCAGGACAATTTAGTCAGACCCTGTCTAGAAATAAACCACAAAAAGGTCTGGGGGGGTTGACTGAAGATGGGATCACTTGTCTTGCATGCTTAAGGGCCCAGGTTTGACTCCCAATATATAAAAGTGAGCATTTTGAGGGACTGTCGAGATGGTTCAGCAGGTACTCATGCCTGCCACCAAGTCCAGTGACTTGAGTTCAGTTCCCAGGACCCACACGGTCTCCCTCCTGTGTGTGTACACAGGCAGACATACACACTAATTAAAATATTTTTCATATGTTGACAAATTTTAATTTTAAATTTTTTAAAAGATTGTTTGAGGCGTATCTGAAGTCCAGATTGAGGCTTGGGGAAGGGATCCTAAAGGCCTTCTTCCTGCACTCCCTTTCCATTTTTCTGACCTAGAGCAGAGTTACCCTGGCTTTGCATAACCATCTACCTGATGTTCCCACCAATGAATTTGCAAGTGTGTTGCTTTATGACTTTCTTTGTTCTGAACTATAAAAAGCTCATGGAACTGCTACCTCACAGGGAAATGGCATCTGAGGTGTCCTAAATCTGTGTTCCTGGCCATGGTCACTATGTACAAGGCCAAAATAGATCACCCGAAAACCCTAGTGTGGGAGACTGTTCAGAAGAGCCAGTCCAGGGTGCGAAGGGCCTCCATTTTAGGTGGGCCATGACGATTCCTGTAAACAGCACGTTGGTTTCCAGAACCATGATAGCCTATTTTTCTAGATTGTTATTTCCCCACCTTAAACCCCAGTAATGGTAACAAGAGACGTAGATTCATCACTGACATTCTTTTTTTTTTTTTTAGTGATTTGATTTTTATTATATTCACTAAGAAAGGCTCACATTAATAGTATCTCCTATTCTTTTTTTTTAATTTTATTTTCTACGTTTTTTTATTTACATTCCAAATCATTTCCCCTTTCCTGTTTCCTCCCTCCCCGAAAGTCCCATAAGCCCCCTTCCCTCCATCTTTTCCCCATTCAACCCCCTCTCGTTTCTCTGTCCTGGCGTTCCCCTACATCCAGTATTTCCAGGACCGGGGTCTCTCCTTCCATCTTCTTAGAAATCTATTGATATGCGAAATGTGTCTAGGGTATTCCGAGATTCTGGGTTAATATCACCTTATCAGTGACTGCATACCATGTGTGTTCTTTTGTGATTGGGTTACCTCACTAAGGATGATGTTTTCAAGTTCTGACCATTTGCCTAGGAATTTCGTGAATTCATTGCTTTTAATTGCAGAGTAGTATTCCATTGTGTAAATATACCACATCTTCTGAATCCATTCCTCCGTTGAGAGACATGTGGGTTCTTTCCAGCTTCTGGCTATTATAAATAAGGCTGCTATGAACATAGTGTAGCATGTGTCCTTATTGCATGCAGGTAAAGCCTCTGGGTATATGCCCAGGAGTGGTATAGCCAGATCCTCCGGGAGTGTCATGCCCAGTTTTCTGAGGAACCGCCAGACTGCTTTCCAGAGTGGTTGTACCAGTTTGCACTTCCACCAGCAGTGGAGGAGTGTTCCTCTTTCTCCACATCCTCGCCAACAACTCCTGTCTCCTGTGTTTTTGATCTTAGCCATTCTGACTGGTGTGAGATGGAATCTCAGGGTTGTTTTGATTTGCATTTCCCTAATGACTAAGGATGATGAACATCTCTTTAGGTGCTTCTCAGCCATTAGATATTCTTCAGGTGAGAACTCTTTGTTTAGCTCTGTACCCCATTTTTAATAGGGTTACTTGCCTCTCTGGAGTTTATCTTCTTGAGTTCTTTGTATATATTGGATATTAGCCCTCTGTTGGATGTAGGGTTGATAAAGATCATTTCCCAGTTAGTTGGTTGCTGCTTTGTCTTTTTGACAGTGTCTTTTGCCTTGCAAAATCTTCGTAATTTAATGAGGTCCCATTTGTCTATTCTTGATCTTAGAGCATAAGCTATTTGAGTTCTGTTCAGGAAATTCTCCCCTGTGCCCATATGTTCAAGGTTCGTCCCTAGTTTCCTTTCTATTAGTTTCAGTGTGTCTGGTTTTATGTGGAGGTCCTTGATCCACTTGAAATTGAGCTTAGTGCAAGGAGATAAGAATGGGTCAATTTGCATTCTTCTGCATGTTGACCTTCAGTTGAGCCAGCACCATTTGTTGAAAAGGCTATCTTGTTTCCACTGGATGGTTTTAGCTACTTTGTCAAAGATCAAGTGACCATAGGAGTGTGGATTCATTTCTGGGTCTTCAATTCTGTTCCATTGATCTACATGCCTGTCACTGTACCAATACCATGCAGTTTTTAACACTATTGCTCTGTAGTACAGCTTGAGGTCCGGGATACTGATTCCCCCAGAAGTTCTTTTACTCTTGAGAATAGTTTTAGCTATCCTGGGTTTTCTGTTATTCCAGATGAATTTTTGAATTGCTCTTTCTAACTCTATGAAGAATTGAGTTGGGATTTTGATGGGGATTGCATTGAATCTGTATATTACTTTTGGTAAGATGGTCATTTTTACTATATTAATCCTGCCAGTCCATGAGCATGGCAGATTTTTCCATCTTCTGAGGTCTTCAATTTCTTTCTTCAGAGACTTGAAGTTCTTGTCTTACAAATCTTTCACTTCTTTGGTTAGAGTCACGCAAGATTCTTTATATGGTTTGTGGCTATCGTGAAGGATATCATTTCTCTTACTTCTTTCTCAGCCTGCTTATCCTTTGAGTATAGGAAGGCTACTGACTTGCTTGAGTTGATTTTATATCCGGCCACTTTGCTGAAGTCGTTTATCAGCTGTAGGAGTTCTCTGGTGGAGTTCTTTGGGTCGCTTAAGTATACTAACTATCATATCGTCTGCAAATAGTGATAGTTTGACTTCTTCCTTTCCAATTTGTATCCCTTTGACCTCTTTTTTGTTGTCTAATTGCTCTAGCTAGAACTTCAAGTACTATATTGAAAAGATATGGAGAGAGAGGGCAGCCTTGTCTAGTCCCTGATTTTAGTGGGATTGCTTCAAGTTTCTCTCCATTTAGATTGATGCTGGCTACCGGTTTGCTGTAAGTTGTTTTTGCTATGTTTAGATATGGACCTCGAATTCCTGATCTTTCCAAGACCTTTAGCATGAAAGGATGCTGAATTTTGTCAAATGCTTTCTCAGCATCTAATGAGATGACCATGTGGTTTTTTTCTTTGAGATTGCTTATATAGTGGATTGCATTGATGGATTTCCTTATATTGAACCATCCCTGCATCCCTGGGATGAAGCCTACTTGATCATAGTGAATGATCATTTTGATGTGTTCTTGGATTCGGTTGGCAAGAATTTTATTGAGTATTTTTGCATCGATATTCATAAGAGAGATTGACCTGAGATTCTCTTTCTTTGTTGGATCTTTGTGTGCTTTTGGTATTAGTGTAATTGTGGCTTCATAGAACGAGTTGGGTAGTGTTCCTTCTGTTTCTATTTTGTGGAACAGTTTGAAGAGTATTGGTGTTAGGTCTTCTTTGAAGGTCTGATAGAATTCTGCACTAAAACCATCTGGACCTGTGCTTTCTTTGGTTGGAAGACTTCCAATGACAACTTCTATTTCTTCAGGGGTTATAGGACGGTTTAGATGGTCTATTTGATCCTGATTTAATTTTGGTATTTGATATCTGTCAAGGAAATTGTCCATTTCCTCGAGATTTTCTAGTTGTGTTGAATACAGGTTTTTGTAGTAGGATCTGATGATTTTTTGAATTTCCTCAGTTTCTGTTGTTACTCTCCCTTTTCATTTCTGATTTTATTAATTTGGATACTGTCTCTGTGCCCTCTGATTAGTCTGGCTAAGGGCTTATCTATCTTGTTGATTTTCTCAAAGAACCAACTCCTCATTTTGTTGATTCTTTGTATGGTTTTATTTGTTTCTACATGATTGATTTCAGCCCTGAGTTTGATGATTTCCTGCCTTCTACTCCTCTTTGGTGTATTTGCTTCTTTTTGTTCCAGGGCTTTCAGGTGTGCCATTAAGCTGTTAGTGTATGCTGTCTCCCGTTTCTTTTTGGCGGCACTCAGGGCTATGAATTTTCCTCTTAGCACTGCTTTCATTGTGTCCCATAAATTAGGGTATGTTGTGCCTTCATTTTCATTAAATTTCAAAAAGTCTTTGATTTCTTTCTTTATTTCCACCTTGACCAAGTTATCATTGAGTAGAGCATTGTTCAGCCTCCATGTGTATGTGGGTTTTCTGTTGTTTTTGTTGGCATTGAAGACCACACTTATTCCATAGTGATCTGGTAGGAGGCATGGGATTAGTTCTATCTTCTTATATCTGTTGAGGTCTGATTTGTGACCAATTATATGGTCAGTTTTGGAGAAGGTACCATGAGGTGCTGAGAAGAAGGTCTTTTCTTTAGCAGTAGGATGAAATGTTTTATATATATATATTAGTTCCATTTGGTCCAAGGCTTCAGTTAGATTCACTGTGTCCCTGTTTAGTTTCTGCTTTCCTGAACGATCCATTTCAGAGAGCGGGGTGTTGAAGTCATCCACTATTATTGTGTGCGGTGCGATGTGTGCTTTGAGCTTTAGTAAAATTTCTTTTACGAATGAGGGTGCCCTTGCATTTGGAGCATAGATATTCAGAATTGAGAGTTCTTCTTGGTGGATTTTTCCCTTGATCAGTATGTAGTGTCCTTCTGTGTCTTTTTTGATGACTTTAGGTTGAAAATCAATTTTATCTGATATTAGGATGGCTACTCCGGCTCGTTTCTTGGGGCCATTTGCTTGTAAGATTGTTTTCCAGCCTTTTACTCTGAGGTAGTGTTTGTCTTTGACACTGAGGTGCGTTTCCTGCATGCAGCAAAATGCTGGGTCCTGTTTACATATCCAGTCTGATAGTCTATGTCTTTTTATTGGGGAATTGAGACCATTGATATTAAGAGAGATTAAGGCATAGTGATTATTGCCACCTGCCATTCTTGATGCTATCTTTATGTTTGAGTGGTTATCTACTTTTGGGTTTGAAGCAAGAAAGTTACTATCTCATTTTTTCCAGGGTGTTGTTTCTCTCCCTGTATTGGCGGTTTCCACCTATTATCCGTTGCAGGGCTGGATTTGTGGAAAGATATTGTGAAAATTTGGTTTACCATGGAATATCTTGGTCTCTCCATCTATGGTGATTGAGAGTTTTGCTGGGTATAGTAGTCTAGGCTGGCATTTGTGCTGTCTTAGTGTCTGCATGAGATCTGCCCAGGATCTTCTGGCTTTCATAGTCTCTGGTGAGAAGTCTGACGTGATTCGGATAGGTCTTCCTTTGTATGTTACTTGGCCCTTTTCTCTTACTGCTTTTAATATTCTTTCTTTGTTTAGTACATTTGGTGTTTTGATTATTATGTGACGGGAGGTATTTCTGTTCTGGTCCAGTCTGTTTGGAGTTCTGTAGGCTTCTTGTACGTTCATTGGCATCTCTCTCTTTAGGTTAGGGAAGTTTTCCTCCATAATTTTGTTGAAGATGTTTACTGGCCCTTTAAGTTGCAAATCTTCACTCTCATCTATACCTATAATCCTTAGGTTTGGTCTTCTCATTGTGTCCTGGATTTCCTGGATGTTTTTTTGGTTACACGTTTTTTGCATTTTGCATTTTCTTTGACTGTTGAGTCGATGCTTTCTATGGTATCTTCAGCACCTGAGATTCTTTCTTCCATCTCTTGTATTCTATTGTTGATGTTTGCATCTATGACTCCTGATTTCTTCCCAAGGTTTTCTATCTTCAAAGTTGTCTCCCTTTGTGATTTCTTAGTTGTTTCTACTTCCTTTTTTAGATCCTGGATGGATTTGCTGAGATCCTTCACTTGTTTGTTTGTATTTTCCTGTATTTCTTTAAGGTATTTTTGCATTACCTCTTTCAGGATTTCTGCCTGTTGACCCAAGTTCTCCTGCATTTCTCTTAGCGATTTTTGTGTTTCGTTCTCATGGGATTCCATCTGTTGATCCATCCTCTCCTGCATTTCTTTAAGCAGTTCTCGTGTTTCCTTTGTAAGGGCATCTAACTGTTGATTCATTTCTTTAAGCACTTTTTGTGTTGCCTCCCTATGGGCATCCGTCTGTTGACCCATATTCTTCTGCATTTCTTTATGCAATTTTTGTGATTCCTTTGAAAGTGCATCTACCCGTTGATTCATTTCTTTAAGCGATTTTTGTGTTTCCTTTGTAAGGGCTTCTAACCGTTGATTCATGGTCTCCTGTAATTCTTTATTAGATTTATTTGTGTCCTTCTTGTGATCCTCTAATAGCATCATGAGAAGTGATTTTAAATGCAGATCTTGTCTTTCGGGTGTGGTGGGGTATCCAGGACTTGCTGCTGTTGGAGAGTTGTGTTCGGATGATGCCATATTACTTTGATTTCTGTTAGTAACGTTCCTACATTTGCCTTTTGTCATCTGGTTACCTCTGATGTTAGTTGGTCCTGCTGTCACTGGCTGTTGGTTGGACCTCCTGTGAGCCTGCAAAGCTATTTCTGGCCCCCCTGGATTACCAAGATTCCCCTGGCACCGATTTCTGGGGCCTGCCCTGCTCCTGAGTGACTTTGGAGCCCTGATGTGCCTTGCCCCAAGTGATGTTATATTGGGGATTCCCTGCACATCCAAAGGCTCAGCATAATGGATTCCCGGAGCAGAGGTCGTCAAAGGGAGGCTGGTAGGCTCCTGCCCTGTGCAGAGGTGTGTGATCTCTCCCGGGGGGGGGGCGTCCCTCTGCAAGGCAGAAGTCCCACAGCAGAGCTGGCGCGCTGGTTACTGCAGATCTGCCCAGCTCTTGGGCACACAAGCCGCCCGAGACACAAGCGATATTATGCCTGGCTTTCTCCGAGCCTGGCAGTCCCAACTACCTGGCCACTGGAGCAAAGATGGCAGAGTGCACTCTGCACTCTCTCCGTGGCGCTGGTCACCCTGCATAGGGGATGGCCTACAGCAGATCTGGTGCCCAGACGACCACAGCGCTGTCCCGTTCTTGGGAGCAGATGGAAGCCCCAACAGGCCGTGTCCCAAGCGATGTTATATTGGAGAGAACCTGGGTACCTGTCTCTTCAGTGCAGTCTACCGGAACAGAGGTCGCGGAAGGGAAGCTGGTAGGCTCCCGCCCAGTGCAGGGGTCCCTCTGCCAGGCAGAAGTCCCACAGCAGAGCTGGCGCGCTGGTTACTGCAGATCTGCCCAGCTCTTGGGAGCAGCATACACACAAGCCACCCGAGACCCAAGCAATATTATGCCTGTCTGTCTCTGAGCCTGGCAGTCCCAACTACCTGGGCCACTGGAGCAAAGATGGCTGAGTGCACTCTGCACTCTTTCGGTGGCGCTGGTCACCCTGCAGAGGGGATGGCCTACAGCAGATCTCCCTCACTGACATTCTTAAAGTTACCACTCTCTGGCTAACCCTAGCAATGGCCAACCAGTATCCAAAACAGGAAACTCCAAGTTCCTTCCTGTTGCAAGATATTTCCTAACCATTCACATTGAGGCAGTGAGAGACCAGTGATTGGCGGGGAGAGTGGAGGAGGAGCTAAGAGAAGTGAGGGAAGGAGAGAGAGATAGACTCGGTAGACCAGAGGAGCGGAGGAGAGAGGGAGACAGGGATATCTAGATAGCTTTAGACGTATTTCTGGTGTTTTGGAGAGGTTAGAAATATTGGAATAAGACTTTATCATTGTAAATTGGCATTATGTAATTGGGAGTTTTATGTACATAAAGATATTTGGATAACTATTTAAAAGTCATGCTTTACCAGGGACTTGGTGCAGAGGCTTGGTGGGGCGGTGCCATTATAATTATTTAATACTGCACCTTCCCACCCTCTTCTTTCTGTCTTGTAACTACCCCTGTGGACAGGTGTTCGTTCTTACAACTCTGTAAGTTTTTCCTCCCGAAAAAATAATGTCTTTACTGTTGGAGCAAGAGAGATGGATGGCTCAGTGATTAAAATCACTGGCTACTCTTCTAGAGGACCTAGGTTTAACTCCCAGCGTCCATATTATGAATCTCAACAATCTGTACTCCAGTAACAGAGGATCTAGTGTCCTCTTGTGGTTTGCTTGGGCATTGCATGCACACAGTGCACAGACATGTAGACAAAACACTCATACACAAAAAATAAAGTTGTTTTTTTTAAAAGAGGTTCATACTCTTATAGAGTTGCTGTGTCTCTTCTCTGTCTTTTCTCCCTGTCGACCTCACAAAGAACAGAATATGCCTCTTGACAAAAGAGTTTATTTTGAGCTGAATATGTTGAGAAATTGGATTCAGAAGTAACTGATTACAGATTAGGAGTTATCCTTTTTAAGAAAAATTTCAAACTTCAGAGTCAATCTTCATTTGTAAAACTGAATCCTTTCTGCCTCGAGAACAGAGTGTATATTTTATAATCATAGTGGAGGTAACTCAGGAGCTCACAGTAAAGAGGGCCCTGAAGGGTGTGTGAACCCACCTACAGATTCTCAAAGAGGTTCCTGAGGGGTGGAGTGAGGACCTAGAGGCAAGAGACGCGAGAAATGGAGACAAGACAGGATTCTGATCAAGTCTCGTTTAATGCAGGTTCACATAGCCGTTATATGGTAAAGCATTTGGCAGCAAAAAATAAAACAGGATGTGGTAAGCAACCAGCAAAGACAAACAACCTGACCTTCACAGAGAATCTAATCTAAAGTATATGTTAGCACACTGTGTCTCATCAAGAATTCAGGGTACAGTCAGCAGCAACAGTTCCAGACTGACCAGACCACTTCCTGTGACTAATGCCCTCACCTCGACCCTGCTCAGACCTGAAAAAGACATGTCTAACTCCAGTGGTCTTCTACAGGTATGCACAGCAAACTCCTCCCTTGTTTGTTTGTTTCATTTGTTTTGTTTTGTTGTGCTTTTCCCAGACCTTTCCTGTCAGCACTCTCATCTTTGTTTCTACAGACAAGTTTTTCAGCCCTCAGTTACCTTGTGGGTAGAGCACTTGCCAATGCACAACACAAACAAACAAACAAAAACAACAAAACCCATCTAAGTCTTCCCTCAGCAGCCACTACAGATTGGTAGTTTGGTTCCAGGACACACTGGGTTCTAGTTCCTTATATAAGATGATTTATAATTTTCCCAGTTGCCCATGCATTTTAAATAAACTCTAGATGACTTAGAATATTGAATATAATACAATGCCACATAGATGTGTTCTAGTGTTTATTTCAGACATAAAGGCAGTGGGGATAGTCTGCATTTATGGTCATAGGCCTGATTGGATATAGAATGAACTGTGGGAACGATCTCTAGGTGACTCTGTCAGGGCATTTTGAAAGGAGGAGTAACAGGGGTGAGGTTCCCACACAGCTGGCAGCAGTTTTCACTAGTAGCCCAGGTATAAAGATGGCAAAGATGCTGTTGCATTCTCTCCCCAGCCTTCCCTTCTCACGAGTGAGGACATCTATGCTGCACCCGCTGCCTCCTTCCCTGACATCAAAACTCAGCTTCTTTCACTTAACAACTTGGGCTGAAAGCCAGCAGTTTTCCAGGAGCCCTTACACCTTCTGCACCAGATTGGGACTACTGAGACATCCAGCCTTGCACACACTGGGTTCTCAGCTTCTCCAGAGTGAGACAGGCACTGTTGGACTACCCAATCTCTCTAGTATAAGCTAATGCATTCCTTTTGTAATATATATTCAGGCTATTGGCTGTGTTTCTCTAGAGAACTGAGACTAACACAGTGCAGGTTGAGACTTGATTTAACTCTGTTCCTGAATGGTTGCTAGCATAGGTTGTTAGATTCACAGAGGCAGAACACAGAGATGAAATGCATGTGCCCTCATCTCTCCGGGTGTCTCCCTTATGCTTTAAGGCAGACAAGCTAGTAAACATCTGTTTGTTGTTCTCTTGTTAATCTGTCTTTTGTGAGGGCAATTTGTCTAAGTACGAGCTCAGAGCAGTAGATGAAAAATTATCCTCTGCGGTTCCAAGCCATTGAGCCAGTCCAGGGATTTTCAGGCTTTCCTATAAGGAGCAGCTAGAGAATAGTTTAAACTTGGCAGACCAAGAGACAAAATTGAGACTATTATGTGAGTACTGATGTGCCAATTTGAAACGTAACCATTCACAAATGTAAAAATCATTCTTAATTGATGAACCATACAGAAGTAGATGGGACAAAAAGACAAATACTGTCTAATTCCCTTTATATGAGATATGTACAATAGTCAGAGACACAGAGAAAAAATAGAACTCATTGCAGGGAACTGAGGATTTGTAGGGAGTTATTGTCTAAAGTCTACAGAGGCTCAGTAATGCAAGATGAAATCGGTTCCAGAGATGGATGGTGATGATGGCTTCACAACAGTAGGAGTGAGTTTAAGACCAGTGTGCTGTACCCTTGGACACTGTCAGAATGGTGTTATGGCAAGTGTATGTTAAAACATTTTAAGAATAAGAGTAGAAGGCAGTATTGCAGTTGACAGTAGCTAGCCCCTCTAGAAAATTGAGACCCACATGTATTTGCAGAAATTATGAAATAAAAGGTTGTAGAGATAGGTCAATAGGTAAACACTTGCTGGACAGGAATGAGCATTCGCCTAAAATCCACCTAGAAATCTAGCTGTGGTAGCACAGGCCAGTAATCCCAGTGCTACAGAGCAGGGACAGAAGATCTCTGGGACTTATTGGCCCATGAGTAAGAAACATTGTCTCAAAGAGGAGGAGGAAGGAGGAAGGGGTGGAAAAGCTGAGCACACACTGGTGCATGCTTTTAATCCCAGTGCTTGGGAAGCAGAGGCATATGGTTCTATATGTGTTTCAGGCCTGGTCTACACAGTGAGTTCCAGGTCAGCTAGGGCTACATAGTGAGACCATGTCTCAAAAAAAAATGAGGAAGACCCCTTATATCAAATTCTTATTTCCATGTGCCACACATATATGTGTACACACACACACACACACACACACACACACACACACTGAAGAAACTGGGTATTCCAACTAGAATTGAAGCATCAGGATAAAAAATAAAAGAAATCATTCACTGTGTTCAACAAAGACTTGAATACTTTTCTTTCCATAGACCAGAGTCCCTTTTATAAAAGGACAGAGTTGTGTGTGCACAGCTCTCCTGTAGTCCACTCTAGGCCTCTATTTTTCCTTCCTTCTTCTTTTCTCCCTGTACCTTCTTGTCCTTTTACTCTTCTCTGCCCCGGTCCCTGATATGCCCTTTTCCAGAGTCATAGGGTTTTCTACAGAAAAACGCCCATCTGTGCCAAGGGTAATGCTAAAGCTGTCTCAAACCAAATACCCATCTTGGACATTATTCACTTTGAGACCCTACAAAACATATTCATGTCATCTTGTCTGACAGTGTCAGCAGCAGCAGACTACAAACAAAGCATATATTTTATACAACTCCATTGGTGCGAAGTACTATACTAGCTGTTGAATGCAGTGTGTCTAATCCTTTAGCTTTCAAAACTTATAGGTGTGTGGATGTTTTGTTTATATGTGTGCCTGTGTAAAACATGCATGCCTTGTGCTCACAGAGACCAAAGAAAGGCATCAGATCCCAGTGTTCACAGCTGCTGAGACATCTCTCCCTCCACTTTCAAATTCTTGTAATAATGCCTACAAAAGCCCACAGTGAACCTGGCCCCTTTAATACCAATGGCTTTCTACTCAAATCTCAGTTCTATTCACTATTTCTTGTAGGAACCTAGGCAAATGGTCTAATTCCACCAAATCTCGGTTTGCACATCACACAAACAGAGGTGATCCCTAATCCACAAAGATTAAAATTATATATAGAAGTTGAGTTTAGGATGGTATCAGCATCGTGTTAGAAATGGATGCTGACTCTGATGGATAGTGAGCCTTGGTGGCTGACTTGATGGGATCTAGAATCATCTAGAGACAATCCTTTGAGAATTTGTGAAGGTTTCCAGATCTAAGTCATAGAGGTGGAGGCATCATCCCCTGGCCTGTGGTCCCAAACTGAATAAAAACGGGGGCCTTGGTTAGGGTTTCCTTTGCTATGAAGAGACTCCATGACCAAGGCAGCTCTTATAAAGGCAAACATTTAATTGGGGCTGGCTTTCAGGTTCAAAGGTTTAGTTCATTATCATCATAGCAGGAAGCATGGGGCAGTGTGCAGTCAAGCATGGTGCTGGAAAAGATGCTGAGAGTTCTGTATCTTGATTCAAAGGCAACCAGGAGAGATTGTCATCCTCAGGCTGCTAGGAGGAAGCCCTCTTCCATAATGGGTATAGCCTGAGCATAGGAGACTGCCAAAGTCCAATCCTCCCTCCCCCTGCCTCTAAGAGGGTGCTCCCCTACCCACCTACCCACTCCCATCTTCCTACCCTGTCATTCCCCTACACTGAGGCATCAAACACCCTCAGGCACAAGGGCCACTCCTCCCACTAATGTCCAACAAGGCCATTATCTGCCACATATGGGGCCAGAGTCATGGGTCCCTTCATGTGTATTCTTTGGTTGGTGGTCTAGTCCTCCAGAGCTCTGTGATCTGGCTGGTTGACACTTGCTCCCTGCATTGGGCTACAAAGCCCCTCAGCTCCTTCAGTCCCTTCTCCAACTCCTCGATCAGGTACCCTACGCTCATTCAAATGGTCAGCTGCAAACACCTACCACTGTGTTTGTCAGGCTCTGACAGAGGCTCTCAGGAGACTGCTGTTTCAGGCTACCATCAACAAGCACTTCCTGGAATCCACAATAGCGTCCAGGTTTAGTGACTGTATATAGGATGGATGCCCAGGTGGGGTGGTCTCTGGATAGCTTTTCCTTCAGTCTCTGCTCCATACATTGTCTCCATATTTCTTCCTGTGAGTATTTTTGCTCCACTTTCTAAAAAGCACTGAAATATTCACACTTTGGTCTTCCTTCTTCTTGGGCTTCATATGATCTGTGAATTGAATCTTGGGTATTCCAAACTTTGGGGCTAATACCCATTTATCAGTGAGTACATACCATGTGTGTTCTTTTGTGACTGAGTTATCTCAGTCAGGATATTTCAAGTTCCACCCATTTGCCTGAGAATTTCATGTAGTCATTGTTTTTAATAGCTGTTGAGGTACATATAGGTTGTTTCTGGCTTCTGGCTATAATAAATATGGCTGCTATGAACATAGTGGTGAATGTGTCTTTATTACATGTTGGAGCATCTTCTGGGTATATGCCCAGGAGTGGTATAGCTGGGTCCTCAGGTAGTATGATGTCCAATTTTCTGAGAAACTGCCAGACTTATTTCCAAAACAGTTTTACCAGATTGTAATCCCACCAGCAGTGGAGGAGTGTTCTTTCTCCACATCCTGCTAGCATCTGCTCTCACCTGAGTTTTTGATCTTAGCCACTCTGACTGGTGTGAGGTAGAAGCTCAGGGTTGTTTTGATTTGCATTTCCCTGATGACTAAGGATGTTGAACATTTCTTTAGGTGCTTCTCAACCATCTGGTATTCCTCAGTTGAGAATTCTTTGTTTAGCTCTGTACCCCATTTTTAATAGGGTTATTTAGTTCTCTGGAGTCTAACTTTTTGAGTTCTTTGTATATATTGGATATTAACCCTCTATTGGATGTAGGATTGGTAAAGATCTTTTCCCAATTTGTTAGTTGCTGTTTTGTCCTATTGACAATGTCTTTTGCCTTACAAAGCTTTGCAACTTTATGAGGTCCCATTTGTCAATTCTTGATTTTAGAGCATAAGCCATTGGTGTTCTGTTCAGGAATTTTTCCCCTGTGCCCATGTGCTCCAGGCTCTTCCCCACTTTCTTTTCTATTAGTTAAAGTGTATCTGGTTTTATGTGGCAGTCCTTGATCCACTTGGACTTGAGCTTTGTACAGGGAGATAAGAATGGATTAATTTGCATTCTTCTACATGTTGACTGTCAGTTGAACCAGCACCATTTCTTGAAAATGCTGTCTTTTATTCCACTGGATGGTTTTAGTTCCTTTGTCAAAGATTAAGTGACGTGTTTGTCTATTTTTAAGACAGATTCTCACTATGTAGCCCTAACTGGAACTTACTCTGCAGTCCTGGTTTCAAAATCACAGATATCTACCTCCCTCAGGTGTGCCCCACCTCTCCTGGGTTTCCATTGTTCTTGATCTCTGGACAAGCACAACATCATGGTAGACATCGTTGCACATGACAGAGAAGGATGCTCACCTTATTGTGGCAAGAAGCAGACAGGGAGGGCTATCAAATACTGCCCTCAAGGGCATATATCCAGTGATATACTTACACCTAATGGCGCTGCCTTCTAAAGGATCCATCACCTCCTAATAGTGCCACAAGTTGGGTACCATGTCTTCAACACCTGAGCCTTTGGAGGACAAGAAAGTGTCAGAGCATAAAACTTTAAGAAGAGGTGCACTGTAGCTCTTCCATCTCCAGGTGTCTCTGTTTTATAGAGAACATCAGGCTAGCACTAGACATTAGGTATATTTCAGGGAATCTCACTGACACTTTTTTTTCTTTAAAAATCCTTTAATTACCATTGTCTTAGTTAGGGTTTCCATCGTTGTGAAGAGATACCATGACCAAAGCAACTCTTATAAGGGCAGACATTTCATTGGGTCTGACTTACAGGTCTAGAGGCTTATCCATTATCATCATAGCAGGAAACATGCTAGGCAAACATGGTGTTAGAGGAGCTGAGAATTCTACATCTTGATCTGAAGGCAGTCAAGAGGAGACTGTGTCACAGTGGCCAGACTTGAGCATAGAGATGAAACCTCAAAGTTCCACCTTCATAATAATACACTTCCTCTAAGAAAGTCACACATCCTCCAATAAGGTCTCACCTCCTAATAGTGTCACTTCCCATGGGCCAAGCATATTCAAATCACCACATTCCACTCTCTGGCCCCCATAGATTTGTTCAAATACATGACTATATAGGGGCCATACCTAAGCACAGCATAATCCAAATGCATTTAGTCCAACTTCAAAAGTCCCCATAGTCTATTATAGTCTCAACACTGTTTAAAAGTACAAAGTTTAAAGTCTCTTCTGAGATTCATGCAATTTCTTAAGTGTAATCTCCCATAAAATCAAAATCAAAAGCAGATTACATACTTCCAACACATCATGTTACAGGATATAAATTACCATTCTAAAATGTCATGAGGAAATACTAGACCAAAGTAAGACCAAACACCAGGTGGATAAACTCCAAACTCTGCATCTCCATGTCTGATGTCCAACTCCTTTCAGCCTTGCTGACTGAAACACAATTCTTTCTCTTGGACTGGCTCCACTCCTTGTTGCAGCTTTCCTCAGCAGGTATCCCATAATTCTGGCATCTCTAATATCTTGGGGTTTCCAAGGCAACTTCAACTCCACAGCTTCTTGTTACAATGTCTGGTATTGACACATGGTCTTCTGGGATCCTCCAAAGGGTTTGTGCCACTTTTCCAGCTCTGCCCTCTGTAACACTCTAGGCTCTGGTTGATTCAACTACATTGTTGCTGCTGTCTTGGTGATCATCCCATGGTACTGGCATTTCCAACACACTGGGGTCTTCTGCTGCAACTAGGCTACACTTTCACCAATAGCCTCTCATAGGCTATCTTCATGGTGCCAAGTCTCAAATTCTTTGCATGATCCCTTCAGTCCTGGGCTTTCAACTGCCTCTGAGGCTGCACCTTCACCAATGCCTTTTCTTGGTCTCTCACAGTTCCAAACCTACTTCACACCTTACCATTACCCCTACATATTTTCAAAACCAGTGCCACCTGAGTGACTCTTACATATTACCAAGTCTGGCTGTCAGCATGAGGATTATCTCTGGCACATAGCTTCTTGTGCTTTCAGAAAACTTCCTAGACGATTTCACCTCAGTGATGCTGGTCTCTTCTTAATCACCAGTAATTTCTTAGCTCCAGATAACCAGCATCAATTGTCCCAGTAGTCCCTTCTATTCTTGACTCTAGAGCCAAAGCCACATGGTCAAATCTGCTGTGTTCTGTCGCTTGCTTGGGATGGTACATGACCCTCTTGTTATATTACATCTTCACCAGCTTTCTGTTTTCAATGGTTTCCTTCACTGCCTAAGTTTGGCTGTCCTGGAACTTGTTCTGTAGACTGACCTTGAACTCAGAGTCATCTATCCCAGAAACACCCAGGAGAGGTTGTGATGGTGTGCTGGCCCCTCTGACTCTTTAGAGCTTCTGTCAGGTTTCAGCTTCCACAACAGACTCCAAGAGAGTTCTTCCAACCAAACTGCATGGATCTAAGTGTGAGCTGAATTTAGAGAGAGAAGGAGGAAGAATCAGAATGCACAGGAATGAATAGGGGGAACTAGGAAGATAAGCAAAGCATTTGCCAAGCAAGCATGAGGACCCAAAGTTGGATCCCCAGAGCCTAGACATGGTAGCAGATGTCTATAATCCCTGTGTTCCTGTGGAAAGCTTGGAGGTAGAGAGAGGAGAATCCCCAGTCTTGTGGGCAAGCTAGCCTGGTGTGCCAGTAGTGACCAATAGACCCTGTCTTGAACAAAGTAGAAGGTGAAGGCTGACACCTGAGGTTGTCTTCCAACCTCCATATGAATCATGTCACGTGCACTCACATACAGCTGCACACACATGTGCATAAACATGTTATAAACAGAGATAATAAAATAAATAAATAAAGGAGGAAAGAACCCAGAGGTTTAGTAGTTTTCTACCTCTAACCTGAAGGAAAATTAAGATCTTATTTCATATCTGGTGGGTTAGAGCCACAGCTGCCCTCCTGTCTGGATGTTCTTCCTCCAGAGTAACAGGTAAAATGGGAGGGAGAAGATGCCGTGCTGGCAGGCTGCCAACTCCTCCATGGTGCCCGGAGAAGGGAGCTGTGTCCAGATGGTTCTGGGTAGGTACCCAGCAGAGTCACTGTGCTGAGAAACACTGCCAAGGAGCCTCGTGCCTGAACTGGGGACTGGAGCCACTTAGCTCTCCATCACAGGGTCATCAATCATGAACTTGGGGGAAAAAAACTTTCTCAGTGCTAGGGTTCATTATCAAGTTCTAATGAAAATATATGAGTTTCACAGAATAGTCTGAAAAGTGCAGAGTATCTGAATGCAAAGTGGTGAGATTGTGTGATGAGGTGCAAGAGGCAAAGTGACTACCTGATTAGAGCCAGGAGCAGAGCGAGAATAGAGGCTGCGGAGTGAGACCAAGTCCATGTCTTCAGTGAGGGGCGGGAAGCACAGAAAGAGGTGGGAGTGTAAGAAGGGAAAGGGAGAAAAATGGGAGGACATTGGCAAAACAGACAAGGTATCAACTCTGGAAGCCAGATTTATCTTCAAAAGCTAAGCTTTTTAAAAATTATATTATTTTGTGTGCATGCCTGAATGCATTCATATAGAGGCGAGGTCACTCAAAACATTAAAAGAGAGCATCACATCCTGGGAACTGGAGTTATTGGCATTTGTAAGCTGCCTGAGAGGGTGCTGGTAATCGAACTTGGGCCCTTCAAAAAGAGCAGCAAGCATTCTTAACTTCCTAGCCATCTCTCCAGCCCCATGTTAAACAAGCGACAACAGTTAATCCCAACATACACTAAAGAAAAAGATGTATATTCTGCATAGGAGTTCAAATGTACACATAATCCTTGTGCACCCCAAATTTCCTCTTAGCTGAGTTTGGTGGCAGGCTTGCTGTGTGCCTTCCTGCACCAGTTGTGCCTGACTGACTCTGTCTCTTCACTCTCCCCAGCCATTCCGTTACACTCATTGTTCTCTTTGTTAGGTAAGATCCAATATTTTCTGAAATATATCATTATTTATTAGGCATTGAAACTGTCTTTTAAAGTCTGCTAGTCGCTTTATTAGGACTCTCACCGTATTTCCTGTGTTCTGGTAATAAAGTAGCTCACATTCTGAGTGTCTTCCCTTAACTTTAATTTCTCCATAACCCTGTTATTTTTAGTGTGTGATTTTGTAGAATATGAGGGTGTTTTTTTTCAGGGAATTTTCTTCCTGTTGTAATATAAATTCTTGAACAAACTTCAAGGTAAATTTTATCATGTTGTAATAAAAATTCTTGAACCAACTCGATTCTATACATCATTTATTTAAGTCTAAATATTTTTCAAGAACTGTTTGTTGAAAATAGTTATTTTTAAGATGCATGGCAGCCTTTAATTTTGGTAGAGTGTTGAGATGATCATGGTGTTTGTTATGTGAGACTTTACCTGAGAACACAGGACATGAACATCTATTCACCACAGACAGGAAACCAAATACAGACTAAAGCAGTCATCATACCAAACTTGAAGTCTCCATTTCTTTTCTATTGCTATGATAAAACACCATGACCAAGGCAACTCATATAAGAGAACATTTCATTGGGCTTATGGGCTCAGAGGTTAGGGTATGTGACATTGGAGCAAAAGAATGGCAACAGAAACATCTGCAAGTTCACATCTAAGTCCCTGAGCAGGAGGCATATAGAGCCCATTGGGAATGGCTCAAGTCTTTTGAAATCTCAAAGCCTGATCCTAACAGGATAACACCCCTCAATCCTTCCTAAATATTTCTACCAAAAGAGGACCCATACTCAAACATATAGCTCATAGAGGTACATTTACATTCAAACCACCACACGTACAAACCAATTATTTTGTAGGGGTTACTTACAAGAGTGTGGTTCAGAGGTTACTCACAGAGACAGAGATAATGCATGAAAGCTGTATCCCTGTGGATCCTGCATTACTTGGAGTCAGTTCAGCAGGTCAGACAATCTCCTCCAGTTTACTCTGTCTTCTCCCCAACAGTTATTAGCTGCTTCCATAATCTTGAAAGGGGTCCTATGTGCCTTGTCAGTTTCAGGAACTTCTTGAAACTTGTGGGTTGTTTACTTCCCGAGTCTCATGAGCCTCCTCTTCTCTCCAGGAAGAAATGTTTTCATAAAGAAGAAATAGCTATACAACAACATACACGTCCTATATCACTTCCTCCCCTAGAATGTGGCCAGAGCATATGGATATGCTGGATCTCAATACCTTAACAAAGGCAAGGAGATTTTTACAGATGGCATTATAGTCACTAATTAATAAAGATGAGTTAATCGAATGGGAGACTATTCTGGGTGGGCCTGACTTAATCATGTGAGCCTTCAGAAAGGAACTGAAGTTCAAAGATACTCCTCCTGGGGTGAGGGTGGGGTGGGGCTCCACCCTCTCAGAGGAGAAGGGGAAAGTGGATCAGGGGAGGAATTGTGGGAGGTAGTGACTGGGAGGAGGACAGTGATCAAGATGTAAATTGAATAAATAAATATTAAAAAGAAGGAAATAAAACATCCTGAAAGTCCAAATGAGTTAAACCAGCAAAAATTAACTTTGGGGGCTCTTGCATGATGGCTCAATAGTTCGGAGTATGTATTGTTCTGTCAGAGGACCTGAGTTCATTTCCCAGAACCCACGCTGCATGGCTCACAACCACTTGTAATTCCAGCTCCAGGGACTCGACACCCACAGGCAACTGCACTCCATGTGTGTATTCATGCACAATTAAAATTAAATTAAAATTAAAAACCTATTCTTAATTTTATAAAATTAAAAATCTTCCTAGGTTGACATTTGTTCCACAGATTATATTTACAAAGGTGAGACACCAGACAGGAATATTTTGGAAAGATTTTCTAATAACAAACAATTGAAATAATTTCAGCATGATTTATCTGTCTTTAAGAAATGCACCTAACTTGAAGGGTCCCATTTAGGAGTGAAGAATGACACTTCCATTGCTCATCCCATAATGCCAGCAGGAGAGGCAGAATCCTGCATTCCTTGAAGTTTCACAATAGCACACTGAACTTGGGACCATTCCACATGTCGAAATAAAAAGAAGGTAATTACCCAAATAATTTCACTTTTTTTTCTTTCCAAACCTTTCAGCTGAAATAACCAGATAATTACAAATGGCTTATTTTGTATTCCAAGAGCATTTCAGGTTCTGTTTGAATTATTCATATGAATTCTTCCATTGTTCATTTTGACTTTCTCGCATGGAGCTATTCCAAGGCTAAGGAGAAAGTGTGTTGGCAATGACATCTGGACCCTGGATGGAGGCCCTGGAGTTACGGGAGAACATTAGCCAACCGGACAGCTGGCAATGTCTTCATTTACTGACCAGGCAGATTAAATACAAGCCTTTCTGGCTCCACTGGGGGCATTGCTTTTTAGATCCTGATCAAGAACTTACTGAGATCCTGTAGGATGCTTGAGCCCAGCACTTTGCAGCATGCAGGGCAATAATTATGCTCAATTACAGCCTAGCATGTGGTTTCTGGCATATAAAAATCTCCCTGCGGCAAACCAATCTTTAAGGCAAAGAAGAGCCCATTTTGGCCTTCTTTCATGCTGCTAAATATCCTTCCTTAATTCAGTCTCCAGAGGGCTTCCAACATTCCAGATCTCCCGCCTGCTGCCACAAAATCCATGTGAAATGATGGCATTGATATTTCCAGGGAACATTAGGACCCAACCTGACACAGGATGCCAATGCCTGGTCTCATAGAAACAGAGCCCCATTGAGATTATGCTACGTGAAACTAAACCAAAAGCTAAGCACAGAGGTGACCTTACAGAGAACAGCCCCAACTTGGGGTGGCATGCATTTTGAAAGGATTCAGCTAAGCCTACCTGTTTGTTCTCTGGTGTGCACACACCCACCAGCTGTTTCAAAAGAATAGGTGAAGTCAAGCTAGACATCTCAAAGAAACAAATAGAGAGCAAGGTGGGAGGTGCAGAAGTGTGGGCTAACAGTTCAAAAGAGACGTCCAGGTGAGACTCAACCCTTCCTTGCCTGTGCCTCTGGCACACATGATGGACTGAAAAAATAGAGGACTGAAATGCAATTTAGGAATCTGATCTTGCTTAGGAATCGGATCTGATATTGGGAATGTCATGAAGTCACTGGCTTTTTTGACCTCATTGTTTAAAATACATTCAGGCATATCACAAGGATGCTAATTTAGATTTTCTAGGCATTTCACCTTAGCATAATTTCTTAGTGACTCTTTCATCACATTGATAAAATACCCTGACAAAGCAACTGAAGGTAGAAAGTGTTTATCGTGGCTCACAGTCCAAAAGAATAGTCCGTCTTCTCAAGAAAGTCAAGGTAGCTGGAGCATGATGCGAACAGGTCCCATCGTGTCCACAGTCAGGAAGCAGAGAGCAACAAGTCAATGCGTGCTGCTCAGCTGCCTTTCTCTACTTGTACAGTCCTGGATCCAAGCCATTGAATGGTGCTACCCACAGTGAGAAGATCTTACCTTCTCTATTAATACAAACAAGATAATTCCACACAGGTATGCCTGAAGGTTCATCTTCAACTCAATTCTAGATTCTTTTAAGCTGACCACTAACAAGAAAGCAAGATGCAACAGAATCTAATGTAGAGTAGAGAGATGACATTCTGGCTAAGAAATTAGACTCAAGTAAATTACAGCAATGACTGGTAATATACAAAGAAATAGCTATAAATGTCTGTAATAGTAAGAGCACAGAATTATGTGTATCATTATAAAATGGGCACAAAGGAAAATAATACATTGATTATCCAACTAACTAGAATGTTCTATAAAATGTTATATAGCACATAATAACCCCATTGTAAATTTTATATAAAATTAATGTCAGTTTTAAATATCAAACATTTTTATATGCCTATGAAAAGTTAATAAGCAATTGGAGGAGCAATGAGATGCTTAAGATCAGCCAAAGGATGCTAGCTTGTAGTGTTCAAAATATGCCTTTTTCTTCTAGAAAACATCCAATAGTGACAGAGACCCTCAAAGCTATTCCAATAAGAAGGCACCTCTGAGTTGTATAAATCACCAGTGGATGATTCACATTTGATGTGAAAATGTCTGTATTCCTGAAATAAATCTACAGATTCAATGCAATCTCCAAGGAAATTCCAATGGCATTTTTACAAGAACTAGAAAAATAATCTGCAACGTCACATGGAAGCCCAAAAAACCATGAATAACTCAAGCAATCTTAGCAAAGAGCAACAATGAAGCTAACATAATTACTGGCCTCAAACTATGCTACAGAGCTATAGTAACAAAACCACAATTGTAGTACCACAAAACAAATGTGAATGCCCATGTAATAGAATGGAGGTCCAGAAATAATCCCAGATAACTGCCAAAAAGACTATTTCTTTTAAGATGGTGCTAGGATATCACACTGCACTCTAAATTCACATCTCCATACCTATAGATTAGTGCAGCTCTTGGGTATCAACAGAGAAGTTCTTTTACGTGGTGGTTAGCTGATAATACAGAAACTCACAACTGATCAACTGCAGAGTGTCTGGGGAGTGCTCAGTCATAAATGGAACATCTATATCACAAGCTCTCCCCCAAAGGCTCAGGTAACATCATGCAGAGAAAAGACTGTAAGAGATAACAGCAAGACAACTGGAGCAAAGTAGTGTCTCTGGATATAAGATATTGCTATGGATGCCTCACTGTGTCTACAAAAGGTCAATCTAGATTCTAACATGGAGGGGGTACTCAAGAGCCCACATCCTAACTGAGGAGCTACTGAAAATTGATTGCTGCTGGGAGGAGAGCCCATTTTCTTTTCTTTTTAATTTTTATTTTATGTATGTTAGTATTTTGCCTGCATGTGTATCTCTAAAGGCTCCAGATCCCATGGAGTTGGAGCTACACACAGTTGTGAGCCACCATGTGGATGCTTGTAATTGAACTGGGGTTGTCTGGAAGAACAGACAGTGTTTTTAACTGCTGAGTCATTTCGCCCCAAGAGTCAGTTTTCTTCAAGGGTGTAGCCACTAATAGGTTTAAAATGTTTCTGTTGGTCACTCTATAACCATGAATGTGTGGGTAATACAAATTGGACTTTCTGAGTTATTGTAAGAAATAACATTAGGAATGGGATTAAGAAGGGAACTGTATCTGGGAGGAGTTGTATGGAAGAGTAAAAGTGAATACAGTCAAATACATGATGTGCATGTATGGAATTTTCAAAGAATTTATTATTTCAAGCAATAAATAAACAATGTCTATGTAAACAATGTACTGAGAAAATGGAATTTCCACATGTAGAAGAATGAAACCTTTCACAAAAACAGTAAGAAATAGACCAAGAACCTTAATGTAAGACCTGAACTCAAAACTCCTGGGAGGAATTAGAGGGAAGACAAGGTATGTGCAAGGGCAAGGATTCTATTTCAGTTCCAAAGGAAATAAAGCCAATAATTGATGGATGAGATTATATATAATAAAAAAACTTTTGCAGAGCACAGGAAACAATCACCAAAATGAAGAAGCAACCTAAAGAATTAGAGAAATTAATTGACAATTACATATCAGTCAGGGGATTAATATACAGTATATATGAGGAATTGTAAAAATTATATACCGGAATGCCAAAAATCATCCAGTCAGTGTATGAGCTGAATAAATAGATCTGGAAAGAAGAAATATAATTGATTAATCCTTAGCTATAGAAAAATGCAAACTAAATCTACTTTGGAATTCTGTCTCAGCCCTTTCAGAATAGCTGCAATCAAGAATAAATGCTGGGAGTCTTCCCTTCTGGCCACCATCTGCAGCAGGAGAGAGGCAGCTCCAAAGCCTTCTGTGCTTAGCCTGCCAGGAGAGAGTGATCTCCCAGCAGCGATTTCACTTCTGAGTGCGGAGGTGAGATCTCCACCTTCTCTCTGGAGGGGAACAGCTAGGAGCGCACAGGGCATACGATCAGTGGAGCAGCTGGGACAGGAGTCTTCCCTTCCGGCCGCCATTTGCAGCAGGGAACCAGACAGTTCCACAGCCTTCTGTGCACAGACTCTGCCAGAAGAGAGTTGGTCTCCCAGGAGTACAGACATAGGATTACAGGCCCATAGGAGGGACAAGCTCCAGCCAGAGACAGCAAGACCAACTAACACCAGAGATAACCAGATGGCAAAAGACAAGCGCAAGAACCCTGTGTGGTGGTTTGTATACGTTTGTCCCAGGGAGTGGCACTATTAGAAGGTGTGGCCTTGTTGAAGGAAGTGATTCACTATTGGGTTGGGCTTAGAGATCTTCCTCCTGGATGCCTGAGGATGCCCAGTCTGTTCCTGGCTTCCTTTGGATAAAGATGTAGAACCCTCAGCTCCTCTGCACCATGCCTGCCTGTATACTGCCATGTTTCTGCCTTGATGACAATAGACTGAACCTCTGAACCTGTAAGCCAGCCTCAATTAAATGTTGTCTTTTATAAAACTTGCATTGGTCATGGTGTCTGTTCACAGTAGTAAAACCCTAACTAATACACCCTGCCAACAGAAACCAAGGCTACTTGGCAACATCAGAGCCCAGTTCTCCCACCACAGCAAGTCCCGGATACCTCCAACACACTGGAAAAGCAAGAGATGGATTTAAAGTCTCATCTCACAATGCCATTAGATGACATCAAGAAGGACATAAATAACTCCCTTAAAGAAATACAGGAGAACATGGGTCAACAAGTAAAAGCCCTTAAAGAGGAAACACAAAAATCCCTTAAAGAAAAACAGGAGAACATGGGTCAATAGGTAGAAGCCCTTAAAGAGGAAACACAAAAATTCCTTAAAGAATTATAGGAAAACACAAACAAACAAGTGAAGGAATTGAACAAAACCATCCAGGATCTATACATGGAAGTAGAAACAATGAAGAAATCACAAAGGGAGACAACTCTGGAGATAGAAAACCTTGGAAAGAAATCAGAAGTCATAGATGCAAGCATCAACAACAGATTACAAGGAATAGAAGAAAAAATCTCAGGTGCTGAAGACACTATAGAAAACATTGACTCAACAGTCAAAGAAAATGCAAAATGCAAAAAGCTTGTAACTCAAACATCCAGGATGCAATGAGAAGACCAAACTTAAGGATTATAGAGAGCAAAGATTTCCAACTTAAAGGGTCAGTAAATATCTTCAACAAAATTATAGAAGAAAAATTCCCTAACCTAAAGAAAGAGATGTCCAGGAACATACAAGAAGCCTACAGAACTCCAAACAGACTGGACCAGACCAGAAAGTTTTCCCAGCACATAATAATCAAAACAACAAATGCACCAAACAAAGAAAGACTATTAAAGGCAGTAAGGGAAAAAGGTCAAGTAACCTATAAAGGCAGGCCTATCAGAGTTACACCAGACTTCTCACCTGAGATGATGAGAGCTAGAAGATCCTGGGCAGATCACATACAGACCCTAAGAAAACACAAATGCCAGCCTAAACTACTATATCCAGCAAAACTCTCAATTACCATAGATGGAGAAAACAAGATATTCCAAGATAAAACCAAATTTACACAATATTTTTTCCACAAATCCATCCCTACAAAGGATAATAGATGGAAAATGCCAACACAAGGAGGGAAACAGCACCCTAGAAAAAGCAAGAAAGTAATCTTTTTCCAACAAACCCAATAGAAAGTAACCACACAAACAAAAATAACATCAAAAACAACAAGAAGCAATAATCACTATTCCTTAATATCTTATAATATCAATGGACTCAATTCCCCAACAAAAAACATAGTCTAACAGAAATATTTTTCATGTAAATCTTCAATTTTATCAGAAAATGTTTGTGATTCCACTTTCAATCAATTTAGCAATGTTTTTTATGTCTACCATTTTAACTGTATTATTTTCCATGATAATCTTTAATTTTAACATTTTTCTACATATTTCTTCAATTTTATCAGAAATATATTCCATGTAAATCTTCAGTTTTGTCAGAAAAATGGTTATAATTCCACTTTCAATCAACTTAGGAATATTTTTATGCCCACCATTTTATCTGTATAATTTTTCCATGAAATAGTCAATCTTAACGTGTTTTTCTATATATTTCTTGAATTTTATCAGAGATATTTTCCATGTAAATCTTCAACTTTATCAGAAAATGTTTATAATTCCACTTTCAATCAACTTAGAAATATTTTTATGCCTACCATTTTATCTGTATAATTTTCCATGATAATATTCAATTTTAGCATTTATTCTATATATTTCTTCAATTTCATCAGAAATATTTTCCATGTAAATCTTCAATTTTGTCAGAAAATGTTTATAATTCCACTTTCATTCAACTTAGGAATATTTTTATGCCTACCATTTTATTGGTATAATTTTCCATGAAATAGTCAGTTTTAACGTGTTTTTCTATATATTTCTTGAATTTTATCAGAAATATTTTCCTTGTAGATATTCAATTTTATCAGAAAATGTTTATAATTCCACTTTCAATCAACTTAGAAATATTTTCATGCCTACCATTTTATCTGTAATTTTCCATGATAATCTTCAATTTTAATGTTATTTTATATTTTTCTACAATTTATTAGAAATATTTCCCATGTAAATCTTCAATTTTATTTTAAAATGTTTCTACATCCTTTTTCAATTAATTTAGCAATGTTTTTTATGTCTACCATTTTACTCTTTAATTTTCCATGAAAATTGTCAATCTTAATGTGTTTTTCTATATGCTTCTTCAATTTTGTCAGAAACATTTTCCATGTAAATCTTTAATTTTATCATAAAATGTTTTTACTTCCTTTTTCAATAAAAAATAAAATAAAAATAAAAAGACTAAATGCTGGTGAGGATATAGAGAAAGAGGAACATTTATTCAGTGCTAGGGGAATGTAAATTTCTTCAGCCTCTATGAAATCATATGTTCATTACTCAAGACAACTGAAGTAGAAACACCATATGACCTAGCTCTACCACTCCTGAGTGTATAACCAATGGATGTTAAGTCAGCATACCATGGAAATACTTTCAGAATCATGTGTACATCTGCTGTTCTCACAGTGTCCAGGAAATGAAACCAGCCCAGATGTTGTCAACAGATAAATGGATAAAGAAAATGTGGTACATGTATGTGGTGGTTTGAATATGCTTGGCCCAGCGAGTGGCACTATTAGGAGGTGTGGCCTTGTTGGAGGAAGTGTGTCACAGTGAGCAGGGGTTTAAAACCCTCATCCTAGCTGCCTGGAAGTCAGTCTAGTCCTGTTTGCCTTTGGAACAAGATGTAGAACTCTCAGCTCCTCCTGCACCATACCTGCCTGGATGCTGCCGTGCTTCCCACCATGATGATAATGGAGTAAACCTTAGGGGCTACTGGTATCTGTAAGGGGGAAGGGTCTACAGATATGTAGTATAGTATGTATGGCAGCTGAAGTCTGACCCTACTCTCTTTTATTTTTTAGACAGGGTCTCTATGTAGCCTTCACTGTCCTGTCCTGGAACTTGTCATATAGACCAGGCTGGCCTTGAACTCACTGAGGTATATCTGTCTCTATCTCTCAAGTGATGGAATTATAAGCATGCACGCACCACCATACCTGACATAGCATTACATTCTTATACAAAAAGACATGCAGATAACATGGTGAAATCCCTAACAGTTTACATGCTAACCCAGTAACCCAGTATTTTAAAAAGAATCACTCACAAGCATTTAAAAATAATGATAAGGTTTTTTTGAAATATCAGCTGGTAAAAAAGTGAGATATGCATATGTGTGTCTATAATATGTCACCTGAAGCTAATATTCGGCACTCAGGAAATTCTTTGTGTAAGTTTAAGGCTAAAAATCCAGTGACTAGAGAGATGGCTCAGTGGTGGACAGAGTTAATAGTTCTTGCAGAGGACCAAATTATAGCTCATAGCTCCTTCCTCTGGCTTCCATGGGCACCTGCATGCACATGAAGTGTATACAGACAGGTACACACACACACACACACATACACACTAAATGAATGAATTAACGCATAAATAAATAAATAAATAATCAAGCTAAAATTCAGACAAGAGAGCCAAGAGTCTCACCATTGAAAAGAGATAGCTTTGGGGGACAGGAAGTAAGGGGGTACATCTTGGTCCACCGATGAGTTGGGCTTTCAGTGCTCTTAAAAACATGTATTTCAATAAGAAAAGAGGGGAGGATAGGAGAAGAGAAAGAGAAGACATATCCCCTCTAATTGCATTACTAGAATCTGAGTAGTTTTTGCTAGGTTTTATTCTTTCTCTACACTTTTACTTATTATGTAAGTTTGATATTTCCAAGCTGTTAAGAAACAATTACATGCACACTTTAACTTGCCCTTTTATACATGAGCACATTCTCATCATTATAAACTCCTAATTTACAAAGTGATGTATTTCCAAAGGGGAAGTGTGCCTCAGGGGCATGGGTGGAGGAGGTGCATTACACCTTGGGAAAGGCTGGTGCTAAGTACCTAGATACTTTCAAGCCTACAGGGGAAAATGGTTCTGAAGTTCCGTGTCCACCCTCTCCTTCAGGCTCACTCCTGCCTGGGAGACAGTCTCAGCTTGACTCATGCAGCTTCTTACTCTCTCCCATCAGTGAGGCTGCTCAGGAGCTCATTTCCCACCCAATGAAAGACTGGGAGGTAAGGGCCTGGTTTCTGCTGAAGGCTTTTAAGGAGGTCCATAGCAAATCAATTGCATTTTTAAGAGGGGGTGGGTAGGCACACTGCCTAGAACTTTAAGGAGACACATTAGGGCCTCTCTAACATTCGTCTACAGTTTTCCTCACTGGTTTCTTACCTTTTGCTGACAGCTCAGAGTGCTCTACCAGCATTTTGTGTGTGAAGCCTTGGTGGCTGCATGTAAGCCACTAGTCACACTCTTTTTGAGATTCTTGATAGCACTTCCCTATTCTGTCTGATGTAGACTCTTCCTCAAGAGAAGGCAGCTCTGCTTCCAGTGTACTGTTGCTGTACATCACTATCCAGCTAGTACTGAGAACCCCAAGAAGGGTGTGAGCAAAGGAGACTGTGTAAGTTTTTCTGGGTGAACTAGACAGGCACCAACAATAGACAAAAGAATCAATTCCACCTAATGCAACTTGGTGAACCAGTGAGCATATAGGGTTATCCACTGTGGGATGGGTGAGGAGTTATAGGACTAGAGATGACTCAAAAGCAACTGCATCATTGACAGTCCACCACACTCTGTTGGAAGGATATCATAGAAGCTGCACCCCTGTAGGATATATAGACATCTCCAATTTGTTATATAGTCTCTTCTCCCCAGCAGTTCTTACTCCTATATAGTCTTGAAAAGCAGGCGGGGGGACTTGTGAGTCTTGTAAGTGCCAGGAACTTTCTGAGACTTGTGAGTTGTTCCCTTCCTGGTGTTAAAGAACCCCCACACAAGATGGAAGTTCTCAACTCAGTTCATATAATAATAATAATATGAACTGAAGTTCAGAGATGGGGTCAGGGCAACTTGAGTTAACTACAAGGCTGATTGGTTAAAAATTCTGTGTCTGTGGAGAGCTGGAGTATTGTGGATCTAGAACCAAATAATCTTGAGCTATCTTAACCCCCTTCATAGCCTTTCATTGTCATCTATGTCTGACCTAACATCCTTGTGACTACTGAATACATCTTTTGGAATACAAGAACAGGTCCTGGGCTTCCAGCAACCCAAAGGCCAAGACTACTATCAGGTAGTACCTGAAACCTACAACAGAAATTGCCCTGCTCTCCCGTAACCACCTACCTGGGGTTTCTTCTCATGTATTTGAAAAAAAAGTCTTGTTGTATACATGTATTTGTTCTGTTACTATAAAAATGTCATGAAACTAATACCATATTCAAACATGAAATTTTGGACAATTTACTTTAGTGTTCTTGGTCTGTGTTCACTCATATTTGGCTCCAGAGTAAACAATATCTTATTCTAGTTGTGGTTTTGTGGCCAAAGTAGTTTGTCTCTTAGGTAAACTCATCCTGTGTCTAGATTCCTCATACAATACCCTTACCATACAGAGTGTTACAGAATGCTATATGCCAGAATCTTTTCACTTCCCAAGCCCCCCATATACAAGCAAATACTTAGCCCCCAAATTTCATTTCTAAATTTGCTTCATAATTATTTATGTGTGTTTTGGGGTGCCACATTACACCTGCTGAAGCCAGAGAACAGCTATGTGAAGTCAGTTCCTTCTCTCCTTCTATCTGTATATGGGTGCTAGGGATTGAACTCTGATCATCAGGGTTACATCGTAAAAATCTTTACCTGCTGAGGCCAGAAATGCTTTGAGGAGCATTCTGTTAATGGCTTTCTAATTAAGAGAAAGCTTCTTTTCAGGGTTAATTTGATATTTTGACTGTAGAGAGGGTGATCTTCTAACAGTGAAAACTTAGAACAGTGGGCAAGCATGGACAGTCATCACATATTCTTAGGAAGATCCAAGGTGTCTCTGACATTTCCTCAATTGTAGGAGATAAGACTGTATCTGAACTTGAAATGCACTGAGCTTTCTGATGAGAGGTGGAATCAAGGAGCTCAGATTCCATGAAAAGAACCCTTTACAGACTTCAGAAGAGCAAGTCTTCCAGGACTCGAATGTACAGCAAACATAGACCTGGTTAGATGTATATTGTTTTGCTTACATGTGTGTTTGAAATGAATTTATTTATCTTGCATGTTTAATAACCTTACCTTGTTAGCATGAGCCAGGCTTCTGGAATAAACCTTAGGATCCTTACATGCCTCCTTTCTAAGTATAAGAAAGCTTCTCATACTTAGTTAATCATTTCCAGGCTAGAGTCATAGCTCAGAAAGTTAAGTACTTGCTTGGCTGAGTTTAAACCTTCAGAATACATCTTTAAGAACAACCATGGGAGCATGCCTTTATAACCCCATGCTGGAGAGGCATAGATTCCTGCAAACTGCTCACTAGCCCGCCTAGATTACTGGATGAGCTCTAATGCAGTAAGACACTCTGCCTCAGAAACACAGGTGGATGGAGTAACAGCATTAAGCTTACATGTGCACATGCACATGCACATACATTCGTGTACACATGTGCGCACACACACTTCCATTTTTGGTTTATAAAGGTAGATCTTGGCTATTCATTTATAATTTTCAAGTGAGGAAACTGAGGCTCAGAGTGATCTATGTGCCCAAAAGCACACAACCAATTAGCACCAGATTCAAGACTTTTAACTTCAAGTGGGGGAAATAACACTTAAATGACCCCATTAGATAACCGTATCCTTTGAAATTTATACCATGGCCTACCAATTACTTAGGGTCTATTGTATCAGGTACTTTACATATAGTTTTTATTTAAATCTTGACATAAAATCTCCAAGTTAAGAATCATTAATGGATGTCATTAAAGTGTTTAAATAATACTATTATGTAGCACTTATGATGTTCTGAATATTCCCTGGATATTATCTCCAGTTTCACAAACCCTCTTGCTAAATCTCTTTGCCTTTATTTCAAACATGAAAGGGCCTGGGTCCCTAGGGATAAAGAGAATCACAAGGGTCACATGGCTTGGAAGTGACTAGAGTTGGATCCAAATCTCAAAGCCTGCATAGTACCCTGCTGCTGTCCATGTAGGTATCTGTAACATGTCCATCTCTTGGTGGGTTTGCTGGGTACCACAGGATACCCCACAGCATTAAACAGCTAGTTCAAATAATGAAGCAGCTTGTCTAAGGAGACTGATGTTTCCAGGAAGGGCTGAGGTCTCAGCATAGAAAAGAAAAGGAGAAGAAGGAAGAGGAGGAGAAGGAAGAGGTGGAGGAAAAAGAGGAGGAAAAGCAAGGAAACTCATTGATATTTGATATTTACTGCTTATACTGTAAAGTTGGTGAGAAAGTTGATTGAAAAGAAACAGCAAAGAGTGAGTGACTCACTGGGCAGCAGCACAGACTGTGTTTAAGAAAGCACCAGCAAAGGGGACCTCTAGCAGAAGAACCAAAGCCACCACCCACTTAAAGGGCGTGGTGGTTCCAATATGCTTGGCCCAGGGAGTAGCACTATCAAGAGGTGTGACCCTGTTAGAGTAGGTGTGGCCTATTGGAGGAAGTATGTCACTGTGGGGGTGGGCTTTTAGAGAGCTTCCTCCTATCAGCCTAGGATGCCATCTTCTGGTTGCCTTCGGATCAAGATGTGGAACTCCCAGCTCCTCCAACTCCATGCCTGCCTGGATGCTATCATGCTTCCTGCCTTGATGATAATGGACTGAACCTCTGAACCTGTAAACCAGTCCCAATTAAATGTTGTCCTTTATAAGAGCTGCCTTGGTCATGGTGTCTCTTCACAGCAATGGAAATCCTAACTAAGATACAAGGGAAGGGGAAAGACTGAAAATTTGCCATATGTGTCCCACAGTGGCCCATTGCTTGGAGTAGCTGGGGAAATAATGTGAGTGGTGTGTTAAAGAATGTC
The DNA here is from genome assembly GCA_036184795.1 of Tokudaia tokunoshimensis. Lineage (NCBI taxonomy): Eukaryota > Metazoa > Chordata > Mammalia > Rodentia > Muridae > Tokudaia > Tokudaia tokunoshimensis. The sequence continues at coordinate 68,810,953 of BTHU01000013.1, forward strand.
AGATGCCCAACAAACATTTCTCAGGGTCTGCTGTTATTGAGAGTCAAGAAAACCAAGAGTCAATGTTTTTAGTTCTGGGGACCCAGTTCCTTTATCTGGGGAGAATTGTCATTGTTTAATCAAAATCGGAGGAGCTTAATGAAATGACATGGCCATGACTGACATCATTGGCCTACATGATGTTAATCATGTGGCTGTGTGTGTGTGTGTGTGTTGTAGAGAGAAGGGAAACTCATGTCCCTATAGCATGAGGTGTGAGAGATTTCTTGAACAAAGAACCATTGTTTGGGGGTGAGATGACTCTTGGATACAGTGTTTCCCTTAGTTACAGCCCCCAAAGCCACATATCTGTTGGGCCATAGTGATGCAGTTTGAAATTTCAGTACTGGGGAATCAGAGACAGGAGGATCCCTGGGATTTGCTGGCCAGTCAGTCTAGCCAATCCATGAGGCTTTTCCAGTAAGAGACTTTTTCTCATTAAAAAAAAATCAAAGTAGCTGGTCCCTGAGGAAGATCAAGGTTGTCCTTTGGCCTTCATGTGCTCACATGCACCTGCACCAACACACATGCAGCTGCCTATACAAACACACACCAACACAAATACATATACCACCAAAAAAGTGATTTTGGAAAGAGGTGAGGCTCTGCCCTCACTCTGCAATGATTTTCAGAATATCCTCTAGTTAAAGGAAATTGCCATAAAAATCACTCACCAACGATTAATATCTCTTACGTGTAAGTGATTGTCTTAATCTGCTCAGGTTGCTCTGAGAAAAGACTAAGATCTGGGCATCTCATTAAAAACAAACAAACAAGCCGGGCTGTGGTGGCGCACGCCTTTAATCCCAGCACTTGGGAGGCAGAGGCAGGAGGATTTCTGAGTTCGAGGCCAGCCTGGTCTACAAAGTGAGTTCCAGGACAGCCAGGGCTACACAGAGAAACCCTGTCTCGAAAAATCAAAAAAAAAAAAAAAAAAACAAACACACAGATGAATTTCTCACAGTCTTGGAGGCTGGGAAGTTCAAGGTTAAGGCATTTGGCAGCCCAGCATCCCAAGAGAGCCGCTGCCTGGTTCAGACATAGCTGTCCCTTCACTGTGTGCATATGTCAAAAGAGCAAAGGATGTTATTGGGACCATTTTCTTTTACAAGAGTACTAGATACTCTTTGAGTAAATATTCTACACTTATGTCAGTTATACGAAGACCAAATGAAAAGATCATATTGGATAATTTCAAAAGCATGTTGAGCTGAGAGATTTAGAGACTGCAGAAGAGCATCAAGATTACTCTCTGAAAACAGGTAGTTCACAAAGAAGACTGGAAACCTTTCCCAGCTGGATTGCACGGATGGAAAGAGACTTGAGAAGAACATGCTCTAGAGAATCGGGGGAGAGGTTCTATGGAAATGACCTAGAGAGGGTCTAGAGGCGCCTGGCCTGGCCTTTTTAGTATCTGCCTTTCTTGTTCACTAGCTTGTTCCCATATATCCTTCTCTTTCTTAATAAACTGTCTCTGTTGCTATTTATAATTCCCCCAACAGTGGTGCAGTTAGGACTAGGATATGATCCACAAGTCCTTGGCATCAACAATAGGCCAAATTCAGACACAACACAGTACAAATAACAGTCTGCAACATGAGTTATTTCCAGGAAATTTTCTACAACTTAATTTTATCCATTGTAGACGGCTCCTCCCATCCTCTCCTAAAATGTTGATATGATTCATTTTGCTTTGGAAATTTAAATGCCATTTTCTCCCACAGCTGCACCGAAGTATATACACACACACACGCTCAAACAACATTAGTCTCATTAAAAAATTACATACACAAACAGACCGCAGGTGGGTGTGGATACAATCAGCGAAGCATTACTTAGAAACCCATCAGTTATCTTGGGAAAGGACAAGGCTAGGTCTTTGTCTCAGACTATGCACAAGATTACAGACCCTGGGAGACAAATTGTTTAAACATAAAACCAGACAAATACAAGACAGGACTGGCTGCCCTGAAGAGGTTTTACTCAAAAAATAAATAAGCAGAATATTGGTTAAAAGAAAGATGTTTTTTCCAAGTGGAAACTGAAAACTATTGATAAGTTGAAATCAATCCAAAAATCATCTAAAAACTGCAAGACTAGGGGGAGCTGATCTCACCCCCAGATGTCCCAGGAAGGACCTCTAACTATGGGGGCAGTTCTGTTGCAGATTGTCACTGCAGAGGAACAAACTTCACTGAGGACAGACTTGGACACCTTCCCTGGTACTGTTTCAGTTAAAGAGGCAATGTCAGCACAGAAAGGGTGGGGAGGGGTGCAATTCTGCCAGCCCTGGGGCATTCTTACATCAGTGTGGCTTTCCTACACTGATATAGAAGAGATATAGATGGATGGCAATGATTTCATAAAAGTTTTCACAGTTACAGAACAAATAAAAGTCATATGTAAAGATATTTTTCAAATACATGGGTAGAAATGGTTGAGAATTGGTCTTTTGTTGTGTATTGTAACACTAAGTGTGGGTTCCCAAGACCTGATTACCCCAGAGACAAGAGAGTCAGCATGTGGACCCAAGTGATTCTGTGTGACCTTGCCCCCAAGTTATGTCTGATTGGTATATCAAGATACTGACAGCCAATAACTGGGCAGAAGAGACATAGGCAGGTTTTAGGGTTCACAGGCCTGTGGGGGTCGGAGGAGAACCAGAGGGAAAAGAAGGTGAAAAGTAGAGAGAAGCCACCATGGGTTAGGTGAGTTCATGAAACATGGCCCTGAGGGCTGGCCAATTGTAGTTAACGCAGTCCAGATGAAACGTATTAATAACTCAGGATTACCATTAGGAAATAGATTAATAGCATAGAGGGTAGATATCTGCCCAGATCTAGTGCTGATTAAGACTTATTGTAAATATAAAGGTTGTGTGTGTGTCTTTTATCTGGGATCTAAGTGGGTCACCTGGCTCAAAAGGTGGAGTAGAAATCCCAAATTAGGATTTAATATTTCTACAACAGGAAATATCAGATATGTGCACTACAGGAAAGTCTCTGTGGTCGTCCTCAAATGCTATCTGATGATATTCATAGCTTTGGGGTTGGTGTAAGGTAAATGTCTGTACCTGTGTTCCAAAAGGATTCACCTGACAGTTAATGCTTAGCGGTCAAACACACTGGTGAGTACACATGGTTAGCTGAGGGGCTAAAGGTAGCCCAAGGCCATTTGTAGTTTGACTCTGGATCTGCACCATTCCAACCTTTTCACAAACCACTGAAGTGCTAATTAGTCAAGTAACCTTGTAAGTGTGTAAGTATGGCTTCCCAGTTGTTCACAATTATATTTGGGCCATGTAGACACCAGGCAGAAACTGTTGGAGAAATGAGAAGATCATGGATGATCTCTAAACATTCTGAGCTCTTTGAGAAATGCACAGATGTGCAGGGGGGACACTCAGGAGCCTGAGCAGAGAGAAGCCATGAGGGCCTGAGCAGGGACAGAACACTGAACCCATTCTCCAGTCAGCCAGAGCCACTGGTCAGGCTGGGAGCTGCAATCTCTAAGCCCTTGAACGTGACCTCCACAATTACCACTCTCTGATCCCTGAGCTACACAAAGAGAGGCGACAAGAGGAAGATGAACTTCACTCATCAACACAAATATAACAACAACAAAAAAATCTGAGCAGAGAATCATTGGTAACACACTGCAAAGAAGACAGAGGTTACCGCTGTGTGTGTGTTAGTATATGTAAATGAATGTATAAGGGTGTGCAGGTATGTATATGAGTATATGTGTGTAGGGGTATGTGTATGGGGTGTGTGTAAGGGTAGGGGTATATGTGTGTATATGATGTAAGGACAAGTGTAGTAAGGGTGTATATGTGTGTATGGGGTGTGTGTAGGGATGGGGTATGTATGGGGTATGTGTGTATATGTGTGTGTGTAGTAGGTATAGAAGATGGGGTGTAGGGGAATAGGGGTGTAGGGGGTCAAGTGAAACCTCAGGTGACATTCCACATTGTATTTTGAGGCAAGGTCTCAAAACTGACCTGTAGTGCTAAGCTAAGCCAGCTCGACAGGGAGTCCCAGGAATCACCATATCTGCCTCCCCAGGGCTGAGATTACGAACACCACTCAACAGCACACACTTAACTCTTCCAGGCCCTTCTGATCTCTGAAATGCTCTTTACTCACTGAGCTATCACCCCACATTTGTTTTCTTAACTACAGTCATGTGACAAGAGTAGAACAGAATCTTAGTGTGTGTTTAATTTGTTTTTCCCTGGTGGCTAGGATGCTGAATATTTTTTCATATGCTTATTAGCCTTTTGTGCTAAAAGTATATAATAAACATGAAGGAATGTGTCTTTATGAAACCTGTCACCAATAAAAAATTATTTCGAAAATATGTGTACAAATATATCTGAATAATTGATACTACAAAATTCTTTAAAGCTAAGAGAAAAATCCTCATGGCCTTCAGCTATTATGAGACAATAATTAGATTTGACATCAAAAGTATAAGGTAGAAAATAAACTATTGATGGATTACACTTTCAGAAATTTTAAAGTTGTTTTACTCTTCAAAAGATAATATTCAAAAAAGGAAAAAGGCAAAGATAAGGATGAGGACAATGTTTACAAATCAGTTATTTGATCAGGGATTTGCACCCAGTTCATGCAAAGAATTCTTAGGGTTCAGTAATTACGAGACATTTTAAATTGTGTCAGAGATTGTAATAGACATATCACCCGAGAAGATGTATGAATGGCTGTGGAGGACATGAAAAGATGCTCGATGTCTTTTTAATAATAACAGAAATGCAAATTCAAAGCACAATGAGCTGTCTGTCAATACCCACCCACTCGAGTGCCTGGAATTAAGAGACTGAAGATGCCAAGTACCGCAAGGATGTGCTGATGAGCTTCAAAAATAGCACAGCTACTTCAGAAAAGAGGCTGAAGATTTCCTAAATGTTTACACTGCTTGTCCACTAATTGAATGGGCCCGTGTCCTCACGCTTCCATGTGTGTGGAGGTCAGGGGATGAATTCAGGAGTCAGTCCTTTCCTTCTGTCTTCTGATTCTCCTGTTAACAGCCCTGGTTACCCCAGGCTGGTCACCTATGAGCTTCTGGGTAATGTTCCTGTCTCAGCCCCACACCTTGCTGTAAGCATGACAGGGTTACAGATGTGTTCCACTGCATCGGCTTCTATGTGTCTTCCTAGGATCAATCTCTGGTCATCAGGATCGTGTGAGCCATCTCTTCACCTGCTGACCCATACCCACACTCCCTTGGTGGTTGTTTTCTTAAGCAATTTATACTTAACAAATGACCCAACAATCCTACTCTTAAGTATATGAGAAAGATGGGGGGGGGGGGTGAAGGCTCATGTCTACACAAAGACATGTAAATATTTGAAGTTTCATTGCTCAAACACAATAAACAAGGATTTGGAATGACCCAGATGTCCATTAGCTCATGAGCTGACAAACTTAAGTTTTGCAAGCTACGTGATGGAATGTTACTCAACAAAAGGAGCAAGCTACTGATATGGCAACATAGGCAAATCTATAGATGCTATAGCATAGATAAATACTCAGATATCACAGTATGGGTAAAAACTACCAATTTCATGGTGTGTACAAACTTACCAACATCTCAGTATGGACAGCCTATCAACTTCTTGGTTAGACAACCTACCAATACAATACTGTAGCAGGTACAACCCACTGACACCATGGCCTGAATAACCTAATGGCACTACAGCATATACATTAAATGAAAGAAGCCAGACACAGGACAGCACATGTTAACATTCCTGTGAAATTCCAGGAAAGGGAAATTGAAAGAAATGAAATGAAGATTGTTGATTGCCTGGCACTCATATAGGAAAGACTGTGGGTAGGTGAGCTGACTCAGTGGAAGCATTTTGCACAAGCTTGGCATGCTGAGTTTGTTCCCCAGAACCCACAGTGGAGAGAGAAGACTCATACCTGAAGGGTGACCTCCTCATGCCCACCCCTAACTCCACACACATACATGGAAGAGAGAGAGAGAGAGAGAGAGAGAGAGAGAGAGAGAGAGAGAAACAGAGACAGACAGAGAGAATGAGTCTTAATATCTGTTCTGTTGCTATGAAGAGACACCATGACCAAGGAAACTCTTATAGAAGAAAGTATTTAATTGGGAGGAGCTTGCTTATAGTTTCAGAGGTTCATCCATGATAATCATGGTGGGCACATTGCAGTAGGCATAGTGCTCAAGTAACAATTGAGAACTACATCCTGATCACAGGCAGACACCGAGACTGGACCAGGAATGGGCTTTTAAAACCTCAAAACCCACCTCCAGTATTTTCTACAGCAAGGCCACACCTACTCAAACCTATACCTCCTAATCCTTCTAATCCTTTCAAATAGTGCAACTCCCTGGTGACTAAACATTCAAATATATGAACCTATGGGGGATATTCTTATTCAAACAATTTCACATAAACAACACACACACACACACACACACACACACACACAGACACACACACACTGTCCAAGATAGGAAGGGAACCAAAGCCCCTGCCAGGGTCTACCTGGAAGGTTAATGCTTTCACTATTTGAGAAGAGATGGGTTTCCTTTCTCCCTTGGGATTGGCTGGGCTATCCCAAGAAATTAGATAATCTGGACAAGCACTGATTGGTTCCTATCATGGGAGTTCTGGTTTCCTCTGGCAAGAAAAATTCCAGCATCTCTTTGTCTTGGAGAAAGTAGAACCACCAAAAAGTCAGCCATCTTAAGTATATACAGGAAAAGCACATTAATTTACCTATAGATTCTTTTCCCTGTCTGTCTACAGGGATCTGCCTGACTCCCAGGCCCCATGACCATCTACAGTTACAAAAATAAATTGAACTGATTACTGGTCTTAATGCAATTTTTTTGCATATAAATTCTATCGCCATACAGCTGTTAGAATAAAATTAAAATGAATTAAAAATGAAAGGCACTGGAACAGAGCAGAAAACCAGTTATGTTTTTATGAAACATTTCAGAATCAGGTGGTGCAGGAAGAGCCAGAGAAAGATAAAAGCAGTGTTTGGTCATTTCTTCTTATCTTCTGACAGTCCTAAGGCATAGACACACAGTCCCAAGTAACTGACAGTTTGCTAAGGCTGGACGAGGACAGAAAGAACTGGCAAGGACCAAGAAGCAACTCAGGTTTTCAGTTCAGAGTGGGCAGAATTGACACCCCAAGGGTACTATGGAGGTCCATCTAATTTGGCTGAGTATAAGGCATCTGATAGACATGTGTACCTGGAGCACAGGCAGGCGCCACCTTGAGGGATCCAGGCCTGGATCATTCACTGTAGTCATGAAGTGAGGATAAAGTGAACATGATGCTCATGAGAGCATGTGTCAAGGGTGGACAGAGCAGATGACTCTGGTCAACACCCACCTAGGGCCTCAGGGGGAAAAGATGGCACTGCGACTCATGTGATGGTTTTGCTTGTCATTTTGATGGGATCAACTAACAGACACACCTCTGGACCGGTCTGTGACAGTGTTTCAAAGTAGGAATAATTAAGGAAGAAGAGTTTCCCCAAGAGAGGACAGCATCCTCCAGTGGGTGGCCCAGATCTAAAGAGATTCAAGGGGAAATGGTGGCTTGGTGGCTTAGCTGCCTGTCTTTCATTCTTGGTGGCAAGAGAGTGCAGCTGTTGTCACCTTTTGATGACATCATACTCTAGCTGCTTTGGCCTTCCAGTATGGAATGTGGAATGAACAGTAACTAAGACTCCTCCAGGCTAATCTTTAGTGCCTGATCGAAACTGCTAAGGCATCTAGCTTCATGGATGGAGGAGTCACTGGGCTCTCAGGCTCTAGTGTGCAGATGGCCAATGGGGGCTCATCCTTGCCCAGGCAGTCCTAGGTTCACTTCTGTCAGGGTGATAAAATACCTGAAAACATGGGACTTCCAGGAGAAAGGGTTTGTTTTCTCTCACGGAAGAAAAAAAAGTCACAGCAGCAGCAAGCTTGAGACAGACAGTGTGACATGTCACACCCATAGTCAAAAAGAGAGAGGGGTAAATACATGTGGCCCTACTGCTGCCTCATCTGATTGATTGCTCAGTGCTCGGCTGCCTCACCTGATTGCTCAGTGCTCGGCTGGCCTTCCCTGCTACAGAGCTCAAGGTCCACCACAGGAAACATGGACACTGTCCTTCAGAGTGGGTTTTCCCACTTCAATGAACTCAATTAAGATAACCCTCCTCTGTCAACCTGATCTAGACAATCTCTCACTGAGGCTCTCTGCCCATGTGACTCTAGGTTCTGTCACATTGACGGAACTAGCAGTCACAGAGGTCCTACTGTGTGTAAGCTGCTCTAGCAAATCCCCTTTTTAAAAAATGTATACACACCCACACTAACAGGTCTGTTTCTCTAGGGAATCCTGCCTAATGTAATGTGAGTGAGGAAAGTTTCCTGTGCCTGTGTGAGAGTCAGTCCAGTGAGGGCAGATACAGGGAGGGTAACCACCCAAAACAACCCACTGCCCTTTACATCTTCTAGATAACAGAGGCAGAGAACACGGTCACTATTGACCTTCTGAAATCACTGAAATAGGATTATCTACAGGTAAATTGCACAAAGCAACATGTTAGTTCTGATTTTTTTTTTTTGGTTTAATGTTATATTTTAATTATAAAATGTTAGAGTGGTGCCCCCTTTTCCATAGGGGATATATTCCAAAACTCCCAGTGACTACCCCAAGATGGGATTGAACACTATGAGGGGTGTGTGTGTGTGTGTGTGTGTGTATGTGTGTTGTATATGTGTGTATGTGTGTTGTGTGTGTTGTGTGTGCATGTGTATGTGTGTGTATAGGTATGTGTGTGTATGTGTGTGTGTATGTGTATGTGTGTGTATGTGTGTGTGTGTGTATGTGTGTGTGTCTGTGTAAAACCATCCTGCATGTGCCTATGGTGAAGCTTAGTTTATTAATTGGCACAATAAGAGATGAATAATAATAACAATAACAATAAATAAAGCAACATGCTGGGTATATGTCTCAGTTGGTAGAATGCTTGTCTAGCATACATAAGCCCTGGGTGTGTCCTCTGCAGTATAGCATAATTCAGCATGGTGGGGAATTACTACAAGGCCAGTATGGGGGAGGTGGACAGAGGCAGAAGAATCAGAAGTTCAAGGGCATCCTCAAACTACATACTGAATTTCTCTCTCTCTCTCTCTCTCTCTCTCTCTCTCTCTCTCTCTCTCTCTCTCTCTCTCTCTCTGTCTCTGTCTCTTTATGTGTGTGTCCCTCTTATTCTTCAAATATGTGTATTTATATATGTAAATGTATAAAACATAATTATAACAATATACTATAATAAAATTAGCAGAATTCTTTTTTAAAGATTTATTTATTTATTTATTAAGTATATATGAGGACATCATTGCTCTCTTCAGACACACCAGAAGAGGATGTCAGATCCCATTATGGATGGTTATGAACCACCATGGGGTTGCTGAGAATTGAACTCAGGACCTTCTAAAGAGCAGTCAGTGCTCTTAACCACTGAGCCATCTCTCCAGTCCCTTGCAGAATTCTTGTGGCCTGGGGATGTTATCAAGTAAACAAGGGTAGTCTGACTTCAGGCGCTGCAGTAACCCAAGCCAGTCTGTTACTGAAGTGACTGGCAGGCGAAGGATGCACTGGATAGTGCTGTGACTCATGTCCCGAGCAGGGCAGAGTTGAGTGACAGGACATTTCATCAAGTGTAATGTTGGGCAATTAACAGTAGTCACAAACTGCTTGTTTCTTAAATTTTGCAGCTCATCTTTTGAGCATGGTCAACCATGAAAACTGAAACCACAGGAAATGGAATGTAGTGAAGGAGATACAACTGCAGTGTGATCTTAAACATGATACAATATGAAAGGTCACACATTAAAATGCCTGCTCCTCGCCACTCCAGTTCCTCGGAGATGACACGCTTTAATGTCCCTTAAGTATTTGAAAAAGATGGTTTCAGGGAAAGAGATATTTAGGGAAATATCAAGAAGGCATGTGGGATGAAGAGAGGAGAAAGTAGATACACCAGAAGGGGAGAGAAGGGGAGCGGGACCAGGAGGACAGAAGCCATGAGATATAAACAGCCAGACACAGGCCAGTGTGGCTAACATTTCTTGGCACTACTCATCCCAAGAGGGCTCTCTCTGTCTCCTTGCTCTCTTTCTTGCAAGAATGGCTGTCCTTTCTGGTCCTGCCAGCCATACACCTTCTCCCATACCTTGTGCCTCATAGCCTCGGATGGAAGGGGATGAGAGAGGTGAAGCTGGGTCAATGATGAGGAACCCATGCCAAAGGATGCTCAGATTTGGGGTAATCATACATGCCCTGCTTGATATCAACTTGAAAAGGAGTACCCAGTACCAGGAATGGGTTACCCTTTGGTACTTTTTATAAAGTCAGTCCCCTTGATAAGGACAGGGGAGGAGTTCTGCTGTTGTCCTCTGGTCACATAGGAGGAAATCAAAGCACTGAGAGGTTAAGTGAGTGGTCGGGATCAGGTTCAAAACCCAGGAGCCTGGCCTCCAGGGGCATCTGCCTCCACGTCCTCAGAGGACTCAGCACACAGACGGAAGGTAATCCTGAACTGATTTGTATAGGTTTACCTAGGAAGATCCTGTAGATCTATGACAACATTCGACTATGATTTTATCAAGGCTGAAAGCACTACATTCTTGGAGAATTCTGAGATTGGGATCCAAGGCTTGCTTCCCAAGTGAGTCCCTGTGCTTGTTAAGCAAGCACTGTACCCACTGAGCTATTTCCTCAGCTCTCCCAAACAAAAGTTTTAAATTTGGGTGCGTACACGTGTGCGTATGCGTATGTGTGGGTGCGTGTGTGGGGGGGGGATTGTGAATGCAGGTGAGTGTGGAGGTCAGAGGACAACTTTTAGAAGGTTCTTTGTTCTTTAACTCTGTTCTTACATGGGTTCCAGGGATTGAGCTCAGCACATCAGGACTAAGTATCAACTTCTAACACAAAAGGAAAGCACAGGTCCCTGACACTTATTCTTTTTGATTTGCATAGCACTTTAGTTTACTCTGCATGCATGTGTGCCTGCCATGGTGCAGAGGCAGATGTCAGAGGAATGTGTTTGGGGATCAGTCACAGGTTGTCAGACTTAGTGACTTCATGGCGGTTTTTCCTGCTTGAGACAACTTACTGACCCCAAGAACAATTTGTTGCTGTTGAGATAGAGTCCATGGCTGGCCTGGAACTCACTATAAAGACCAGGCTGTACTTGACCTCACAGAGATCCACCTGCTTCTATCTCTTGAGTTCTGGAGTTAAAGGTATGTACCACCATGCCCAGCCCCCAAATCAATTTTTTTTCTGGAGAATTAAGAGAGAAAAAGTGCTCTTTCAGAGCATCAGTGTTCCTAAGGGCTAGTGGGAAATGTCAAGGCAGGCAGCTTTAGAACCAGTTAAAGACAAGGGCACACTTTCCGAATGTGCCAAGAGTCAATCACTGGTGACAAGGGTCTCATCTGTATCTGAGTCCCCGAGCTAGGAGACAGAATTGAGGTTGCACATGAAAGGTATTCCTTTCAAAGGCTCCTGTGCCCCATCGCCTAAGGACAGCAATACAAAGTGTGTGGTGGCAGGTGCCTCACTGGGAGGACAGCAGCCACAGCTTCCCTGAGACTTGTCTTCCTCCAGTGAGAGGGCTTCTAGAGCATCTCTCCATTGAGACTCTAGTTGTCCAAACCTTCCTGTGATGCTTGCTCATTCCTGGGTGAATGAAGCAAGGGCCATTAGTTCAGCATCCTGGGGACCGGTGTGAGGCTTTGATCCGTGGCCATACTTAACAGCTCTGCTGTGACTATTCAACGCATTAGTAGCCTCAAGGAGTCAGGTAATGAAGGGTGTCAGTAGTTACGCAATAACAGGGGAAGGCTGTTTTTCTTGTCTTCTTTCTCCACCTTTTCCCTCTACAAGAAGCTCTTTTGTGTGTGTGTGTGTGTGTGTGTGTGTGTGTGAGAGAGAGAGAGAGAGAGAGAGAGAGAGAGAAGAGAGTCTGAGTGTGTGTTTGTGAGAGACAGACAAAGTGTGTGTGTGTGTGTGTGAGAGAGAGAGAGAGAGAGAGAGGGAGAAAGAGGGGGAGGGAGAGAGAGAGAGAGAGAGTCTGAGAGTGTGTGTGTGGTGTGTGTGTTTGTGAGAGAGAAATACAGACACTGTGTGTGTGTGCATGTGTGTACTATAATGGATGTGATATATATATACATATACATAGATAGATAGATAGATAGATAGATAGATAGATAGATAGATAGATAGATATGCTCACGGTATGGATGCATGAAGGTCTCTACCTGCATTATTTGCATATCTGAAGGATTAATTCCTAGAGGTAGAACTGATAATTAGCACATTGATTCTTCATAGAGCTTGCCTTATTTCTCTCCACTGTGGAAGTTTTTAAAGAGATGCACCCATACATCACACAAAGTAAGAATGGAGACCTACTTGTTTGAGCCAGGTAGTAAAATGCTTACAAGAAAACACAGGGATGAGTCTTTGTTGTCTTAGATTTTTACCATGGGCATCTAGACATGATACAGAAAGGTCAGATATCAAATGGAAAGCAGATCAAATAAACTTCATGAAAGTTTAAAATTTTTGTGTACCAAAGAAGAGTGAAGACAACCTAGCTAATAGGAGATTATGTTTGCCAGTGCTCCATCTGTCCTGCTTAGCTTCAACTGTCAGTTTGACACAGCCTAGGGTCATCTGAAAGGAGAGTCTCAACTGAGGAATTGCCTACATCAGACCGGCCTGTGGGCATGTCTGTGAGGGGATTGCCTTGACTGCTAATTGATGTAGGAGGCTCAGCCAGCCCCATAGGCTCAGGGCCCTGGGCAGATGGATGTGAATTAGGCGTGAAAGCTAGTTGAGTATAAGCTGGCCTGAAGAGCCAGCTAGCAAGCAGCATCCTCCCCAGTTCCCACTGGATGTCTTTTGCTGTGAAGTGAGTTTCTTTTCCAAGGCAATGTATGGAATAGCAAGCAGGCCTGCCTTCAAGTCTGTGCCTTGAGTTCTGGCCTTGCGTCCTCACAACGACGGATTGTGGTCTGGAATGGCAAGATGAAAGAGAGCCCCTTTCTTCCCCTGAGCTGTGTTTGGTCAGGGTGTCACTCACGGCAACATAATGGAACCACAACAGAGTCTGGCACCGCTCTGGACTCTCTAAGATTCTGCCAGTCTACTCCGTACCCACGAATCAGACTGAACTAGCAGCCAAAGAATTCGTCTAGCTCTTGCCATTCAGTCTTCTAGGAACTCCCTTTCAAGTGCAGACCGCTCACCTTCTCATATAACTGCCCAAGCCAATATCGCTCTAAATCATCCTGGGGTATCGGGTATCCGGCCAGCCTGATGCCCAGTGGTTACTCAAGCTAGCCCCTCCTCGGCCGTTTGCTCTGCCCTGCCCTTCCTTGCTTGCAGAACCCTCTGCTTCCGACCTACTCCTCTTTCTCATCCTGGTGCTCCACTGCCCCTGTGGCCCTAGGATGTGGTGTGTTCCCTCCCCCTTTTAAAGGCATTGGCTTCTCATCATCCAGTCATCTCTATGAATTAAATCCTGCATGAACGGGGAGTCAAGTGCCCAGAATATACAAAGAATTGCCACTACTCAACAACTAAAAGATAAGTGAATTTAGGAATGATCAAAGAACTTCAGTCAGTATTTCTCATAGAAATACATAGACAGCAGTTGTTGGCGAGGATGTGGAGAAAGAGGAACACTCCTCCACTGCTGGTGGAATTGCAGGCTGGTACAACCACTCTGGAAAGCAGTCTGGCGGCTCCTCAGAAAACTGGGCATGACACTTCCGGAGGATCCGGCTATACCACTCCTGGGCATATACCCAGAGACTTTACCTGCATGCAATAAGGACACATGCTCCACTATATTCATAGCAGCCTTATTTATAATAGCCAGAAGCTGGAAAGAACCCAGATGTCCCTCAACGGAGGAATGGATTCAGAAGATGTGGTATATTTACACAATGGAATACTACTCTGCAATTAAAAACAATGAATTCACGAAATTCCTAGGCAAATGGTCAGAACTTGAAAATATCATCCTTAGTGAGGTAACCCAATCACAAAAGATCACACATGGTATGAAGTCACTGATAAGGGGATATTGACCCAGAATCTCAGAATACCCTAGACACAATCAGCATATCAATAGATTTCTAAAAAGATGTAAGGAGAGACCCCTGGTCCTGGAAAGACTGGATGTAGGGGAACGCCAGGACAGAGTAATGAGAGGGGGTTGAACGGAGAACAGAGGGAGGGAAGGGGGCTTATGGGACTTTCGGGGAGGGAGGAAACGGGAAAGGGGAAGTGATTTGGAATGTAAATTAAAAAAATAAAATAAAATTAAATTAAAAAAAAAAAAAAAGAAATACATAGAAATGGCTTACAAGCCCAGGGGGAAAAAAATACTTAGCATTAGGGTCATTAGAGAAATGCAAACCCAGACCTCAAGGCTCCCTGACAGTGTGGTGGATCATTAGCCCTGAACTTTATGTCTAAAATAATTCCCTTGAGGTGGGGATGGTAAAACAACAGCCACAGGCACAGGAACCTGCCTGGTTCTATTGCATCTTAAGACAGAACGTAGGTCTAGGCTATAAAACTCAAGTGACTTGCTTCCTCCAGTAAGGTTCTACCACCTGAAGGTTCTAGAGTCATTCAGAGCTGTGTCACTAACTGGAGACGAGTGTTCTAATGCTGAGTGCTATGGGGGACATGTCACATTCAGACCTAATCACTGTTGTATTAGCTGGGGTTCTAGAGGAACCGAACCAGTGGGGCCTGACTGCTCGTTTCCGTGATTGCTGAAGATGAAGGCTGAGTTCCATGACGAACTGTGAGCAAACTGGAGATTCAGAAGCTAGATTCAGCACAGTGTGAACTCCTGAGAGTCAGAGAGCTGATGGTGAGGGAACTCTCCTGTGTGCTAAGGGAAGGGGAAGACTGAAGCCCCTGCTGAAGCAGTCAAACAGAATTAGCTCAAGTCCCTTCTGTTTTTATGCTCTACCTAAGCCTTCAATAAACTAGATGATCTCACATACCCTCGGGAATCCTTTATTCCTTCCATCCACTTATACAGATGTTCACCTATCTGGGCACACCCTCATAGATGCACCCAGAAAGGAACATTTAACCACCTACCTATGCATCTAGTGGCCCAATCAAGACGACACTTAAAATTAAACCATCCTAGGCGTAGAGAATAAACGGACAGCAGAAATCAAGAATCACGATGATACACCACTTCAGCATGCTGGGATGTCATAATGGAAAATAAAGTCAGGCTGAGGAGGATGGCTCTGAGGAGATGGCTCAGTCAGTGCCATTCTGGCCTCACATGCACAAGACTGAATTAGATTCACCAGAATCCACACTTTAAAAAACAAGGCATGCCAATTGAAGGGGTGGGGGGGACGATGCAGGGATCAGGCGTGCCAGCTGAGGGGTGGACGCAGGAGGATCCCTGAGTCTTGCTGATTGACCAGCCTAGACTATTAGGTAAGTCTCAGGTCAGTGAGAGATACCTTCTCATAAGAACTAGGTGAATGCTACCTGAGGAATATGCGTGACATTTCCCTTTGGCCTCCACACACAGCAAGGATTTTATGCATGCTAAGCCAGTATTCTACCGACTGAGCTACAATCCCTAAGCCCATACAAATAAAACTTAAGTAAGAAAAAGTGTTATCCTCCCAGGAGTGAGACGCAAGTTTAAACTACTCCCAACTTCCATAATTCCTTCTCAGAATGGCAAATGTTAAAAAGATTTAGTAATACAGATGTTTTTAGAGGTGTTAAGAAATGACCATCATGCATTGCTACTGGTACAAAAGTGAAGGAACACACTCCTGGAAATCACCAGGGCAGCATGAGACAATGTGCAGGGGCTGGCAAGATGGCTCAGTGGGTAAAGGCTCTTGTTGCCAAGCCTGGAGGACTTACACCGTAGAAGTAAAGAAGTGACTCTGCAAATTGACTTTTGATCTCATACACACACACACACACACACACACACACACACACACAGGCTGGAGACATGCATTAGCAGCTAAGAACAGTTGCTGCTCTTGCAGAGGACCAGGGTTCAGTTCCCAGCACCCACTTTGGGCAGCTCACAACTGCCTCATACTCAAACTCTCTTCTGACTTTCACAGGCAGATACACACACATAAGCATTCTTTAATCTTAAAAAAAGTTTTTTAATAAATAAAAATATGTAAAAAAATAAAAATAAAAATACAACAGGAAGGGTCCCAGGGTGACACAGTAGTCCTCCTTCCTGCAGTGGCCACTATGTACTTTTCTCTTCCTGATTTTTCTCCTCACTCTCCTAATCTTCACTATATGCCTCAAGGGAAGTCAATAAACGGGCAATAATTCCCTTAAACTCTGTGAAATTAATTTCTTTTTGACTATCGGAATTGGCACTTCAGAAAAAACCTAGATGCCTTAATAATTAAAAAGAAACCTTAAAAGTTCCTCCTCTGAAGGTTCATGGCTATAAAAGTAATAAATGAAGCGCTCAAAATGCTGTGCTGTGGGTCGGGTTAATAATCCCAGCCTGCAGGATCCTGCAGTTTAGTCAACCATCAGCATCCGTGCTGCCATAGCGCCCCCTGCTGGCCAAAGGCAAACAAGTTTAAGCGGGATTCTGTCAACCCCTATGGAGAGGACTATCCTTTGCTAAAGATCTCAGCGTTCCCTCTCCAGCCTTGAAAAGGGTGTGTGTGTGTGTGTGTGTGTGTGTGTGTGTGTGTGTGTGTGTGTGTGTGTGTGTGTGTGTGTGTGTGTGTGTGTGTGTGTGTGTGTGTGTGTGTGTGTGTGTGTGTCTGTGTGTGTGTGTCTGTGTGTGTGTCTGTGTGCGCAAGTGCTCTTAGCTGCTAAGCCATCTCTCCAGTCCACCCCTCCTCCAGTCTTTCATGTTCCTTTTGTTGCTGCCGTGCCCCACTGCATTCAATTAGAGTTGACTGCGTGAGCATGGGTGGAAAGCTATTTGCTTGAGCAAGACCATCCTGTGACATTCTTAACCTCAGCTGCTGGTATTTGCGCCCTTCGCAGCCCTGCTGCTTGGCTGTCTGTACCAGAATCCCTCCAGAAACCCACCTCTGTTCCTCTTGCAGTGTACCCACCTGTCCCCAGGCTGCAGCTCCTACAGCCCATGGGCCTCAGTTTCTGCACTCCTGAGTGACCAGCTGGGCCCCCAGTCACTACCCCACCTCAACCACCATTTTCAGTTCCCACTGATTCTACAATTCCAGGTTTCTTAAATTAAGATCTGTGGACGAGACAGTCTAAACACCATCCATCTGGCTGCCTAATCAAGCTGCAGATTCCTGGGGTTTGGGAATAAGATCTTCTGAAGGGCTGGAACCAACAATTAAAACAAGTATGCTCTGTGTGTGTGTGTGTGTGTATGTGTGTGTGTGTCTGTCTGTCTGTCTGTCTGTCTCTGTCTCCGTCTCCCTCTTTTACACACACACACACACACACACACACACACACACACCTTGGCTTTTTCGTCTGTTTGTTCTTTTTGTTGTTGTTTGTTTTGTTCTCAGTTTCTCCAGACAACATGATTTTCTGTAGAAATTTTCTGTGACTTATAACCCTATGAATAATTAGTGCAAAAGACTCATTCTTGCCTTCAAGGGTTTGGGTAAATTATTCAATATATTTTACATCCCTTTCCTCTCTGAAGACTGACAAGTCTCCTGTCCCACTGAGGACAGGTGTGTAGCCATGTCTGGCTTTGGTCACTGAGTTGTTTGTATCCGTGATGCAGGTCACCTCTAGGAAGACACTGGCACACTTGTCCCATATTGTTCTTTCACTGGTATTGATGGCATCTAAGACTGACCTTCATCTTCAAATCTACCCCAATGTTACCTTCTGAGTCAGTGGTTCTCAACCCGAGGGCTGCAACCCCTTCACAGGGTGACCTGAGACCATGAGAAAACACTGATTCACAACAGTAGCAAAATGAGTTATGAAGTAGCAATGAGTATAATTTTATGCTGGAGGGTCACTCCAGTTTGAGGGACTGTATTACAGGGTCACAGCATTAGGAAGACTGAGAACCACTGTTCTTCATGAAGCCGTTCTTTCTTCATGATAGCTGAGAATTGAGAAGAGGGCCCCTTCTGAAACGTCTTCAAGGGCAGCTTCTGCAACCCATTCACTGGTGTACTCCCCAAGCTTCTCAAATACTTGTTCGCCCCACACAGATGTGCTGAATTCAATTACCTTTCTCAATGCAAGAGCTGTTATGTAGTACACACATAATATTTGTACAGGTAGATTTCAAAGAACATTTACCATAGTCACTGAGCAAGCAGAATTGAGAGGTGGGTAATGTTATTTATAATAATTAAAAAAAAGATGCCTAGTGAGTCAGATGCAACTCAAGGTTTCTGAGAATCTTTCTGTTTATCTCTCCCTGCGTGTCTCTCTCCCCTACTTTCTCTAATTACACATGAGATTACATCTGCCAAAAAAATAACCCTTTTTCCCTTCATCTTTATCTCTTGCTCTCCCTTAATTATTCCAAGTCTTCTTTAAAATTTCATTTTGCTGGGCGGTGGTGGCGCACGCCTTTAATCCCAGCACTTGGGAGGCAGAGGCAGGAGGATTTCTGAGTTCGAGGCCGGCCTGGTCTACAAAGTGAGTTCCAGGACAGCCAGGGCTACACAGAGAAACCCTGCCTCGAAAAACAAAAAAAAAAAAAAAAAATTTCATTTTAAGATTGTGTGAGGCTATGTGTGTGCGGACATGTGTGTCACAGCACACTTCTGACAGTCAGAGGACAGCCTGTGGGGTCTTAGAGCTCAAACTGAAGGCATCAGGTTTGGTAGCAAGTACCTTGACCCACTGAGCCATCTCGAGAGCCCATCAATCCAGATTTAATGGGTACCAATGGGAAACCCAGAGCAGAGGCTCATCCTGTGTGCTCCAGGATCGCCAATGAGCTCTTTCATGGCTCTGTATTATTTAAATTAGCCAACCTTCTATTTTAAGGGCAATGGGACAATGATTTTTCCATTTCTGACTGATTTATCTAACCTAGGTTTTTACATTTAGGAGAAGGTACATCCCTACTGAACGCTTCAGACTCAATTAATAGTAATTCCAACTTCAAAACGAATGTGCACTGAATCCCAACAACAAAGGGAGCTTCATTCTCAATGACCAGTAGCTGAGACTTTTTTAAAGCTCCCTTCTGCTTCTAACAACCCGATGCCCTCCCAGACATTTCGGCCTTAATTGGGAAGCTGCTTCAGCTTTTTTCAATCTATTTGAAAAGGATCGGAGATGTTACTTTTGGACTGCTTATCAGTATTATGCTACATGGTATTTTACTGCAAGCTAAAGATGCTTTGTACATATTAGGGGTAGAAAGTTGCTTGCAGAGCACTCCACGCCTGCTGAGAGAGCTATAGAAATGGATTGTCTCTTCAGATTCCTCATTATCTCAGGAGGAGAAACATTTCTACTGTCAAAACCTCAAATGACACACACAACAGAAAGACATCCGGCTTTTTGTCAATCACTAAGTCAGCGTTTTTTCTAAGCCATGTTCTCTGGGATGGAAATATCTCTGAACAAGACAGCAAAAGAACAAGAGCCCGCTGATCAAATACATTTAAAGAAAATTAAATTGGACCATGTCTTTGCTTCTCTTCCCTTGTTGTGATAATATCCTGACAAAAGCAACCTAAGGAAGGAGAGATTTATTTGGGTTTACAGTTCCAAGGGATACAGGTCATCGTTGTGGCAAAGAAGACGTGGAAAGTAGCAGGGAAGACTTTTTGGCAGGAGCCGGGGGCTAGCTGATCCCCTTGCTCCACATTCTGGAAGCTGAGTGAAGGCAAAGTGGGTGAAGACTATAAAGCCTTAAGCACCGCCCACTTCCTCCATCGAGGCTCCACCTCCTAAAGGTCTCACAACCTTTCCAAATAGTAGGACAGTTGAGCATCAAATGTTCAAAAAGACGAGCCTATAGGGGACATCTCCTACCCAAACCATATCCAACCATGCACAGCTTCCTCAGCCTTAAAACCCTCTTTCTGTATACAGGGCGTTAATCAGTTCATGGAACGCCGAAGTGAACTGGGAACCTACAACAGATTAGCCAGCTTAATCATGGAATCAGCTTCTGCTATGTTTTGTTTTGTAATTCTCATTAAAGTCAACCTAGGGGACACTAGAGCTGAGCAGTATATACATATAGTACATATATACATAAGATAGTATATATATGCATACATACACATACATAAAAACACACATATTGTATATGCTTGACCCAGTGAGTGGCACTGTTTGGAGGTGTGGCCTTGTTGGAGTAGGTGTGCCACTGTGGGTGTGGGCTTAAGACCCTCAGCCTAGCTACCTGGAAGTCAGCCTTCCACCAGTCGCTTTCATATCAAGATGTAGAGCTCTCAGCTCCTCCTGTATCATACCTGCCTAGATGCTGTCATGCTCCCACCATAATGAATCTGGACTAAACCTCTGAACCTGTAAGCCAGACCCAATTAAATGCTGTCCTTTCTAAGACTTGCCTTGGTCATGGTGTCTCTTCACAGCAGTAAAACCCTAAGACACATATAAACACATATATGCACATACACACATACATGTACATATGCATGCATACGGATGACTTGCCCTCTTCATTCTGGGATGTGACATGGCTGCGTATGGCCTATTGTTAACCACTACTTTAACAAAAGCATAGTATAACTTATTTTGTATAAAGTACAACAACTTGCCTTTTAAGATGTTTTTTCCTTAGTCTTTTTGTTTCACACATTAAGGAAAACCTTCACAAAAATTACCAGGATGCGAGACCGGAAATTATGAGTAATTAAGAGCTTGCTGTTCAATCATTAGGTCCAGGGTTCGGTTCCCAGCCCCCACATTGGGGAACTCAGAACTGCCTATAACTCTGCGTCCAGGGGAAGTGATAGCCTCTTCTGGCCTCCACAGACAGGCGGCATGAAGAGACATGCACACATACACATAAGTCTAAATGACAAGGAATGTGATCTGAACGTGCAATGTCCTACACAAGGACTGACTAACCTCTAATGTTAAATCATCCCTGGGCACTTACTTTAGATTATGCTAGGTAAACCACTACACTGTATTATATGCTGGCATTTATTTAACTTATTTTTGTTATTACCAGATATTTCAAGTTATGCTAATAAAAGGAATTAACACTTTAATGACCTGCCTGCATTTGGTATAGCCTCTTTGCTCAGGTTTTAAAAGGACATTTAAAACTCTCTCTCTCTCTCTCTCTCTCTCTCTCTCTCTCTCTCTCTCTCTCTCTGTGTGTGTGTGTGTGTGTGTGTGTGTGTTCATTAGTGTCAAGCCCTATTGATCCTTCTTGAAGCTGAGGTAATTTGATGGTTCTGGGATCTCATCTCTGATTCTCATGATTTACAAACCAAGTACTCTTGCTAGCTAAGTCATCTTCCCAGATCAAAGGCATGTGTGAACTTGAATTCACATACACAAACACAACATGAATGAGAGAGAGAGAGGGGGTGGGTCATGGTTTGAATATGCTTGGCTCAGGGAGTGGCACTATTAGGAAGTGTGGCCTTGTTGGAGTAGGTGTGTCACTGTGGGTGTGGGCTTTAAGACCCTCATTCTAGCTGCCTTGAAGTCAGTATTCTGCTAGCAGCCTTCAGATGAAGATGTAGAGCTCACAGCTCCTCCTGCACCATGCCTGCCTGGATGCTGCCATCTTCCAGGTGATAATGGGCTGAATCTCTGAACCTGTAAGCTAGCCCCAATTAAATGTTGTTATAAGAGTTGCCTTGGTTATGATGTCTGTAAGACCCTAACTAAGACAGAAGGTAATTAAGGTCCCCTTAATTTTGTAAAGGGAATTCTGAGTATACCAAGGCCACTATGAATACAATTGGAGATATAAGCTCTAACTTAAAATTCTATAAATCTATAAATTGACCAGGTCACCCATGCCACATCACCATTAAAAGCCCAACATACAATATTGTACAATATTTTATGGTATATGTTAACTCCAAAAATGTCAGATAACATTCTTCTCTTACTCTTCAAATTCTTCCAGAAATATTATCCACTAACAAAGCCTATTCTGAAAGGAGTATAGGAGGAAATGGCAGCAGCTAATAATGCTTAGGCTGGAGATGGCTTTAGTCAATTTGTTAATAAGATTATAGAGAACATTGTTTCCTAATTAGCTCCTGTGTCCTCTGGGGACATTTCATTTGTTCAGCAGGCATGCTTAGGATAGGCACTATAGACCTGGTGAGAAAAGTGACTTCTAGAAAGTTCCAACCCCAAGTTGATCCTGCATGATTGATATCAAAGTGGACATTAGCATTCTTCCTGAGACAGGGCCGGATACCTCTGAGAACATTTGCACTTAACCTTGTGAGCTCACTTCTACTGAGACAATGGGTTCTATCCATCAGCTGCCATGCAAAAACCAGTTTAATGTGAAGAATTAATTATGCCAGGCTGATAGAAGCCAGTATCTCAATAAAAACTTTAAAATTTACTTAAAGGGGAAACATGGATGCACAACACATACCAAATGACCCTGCAAGCTCCGAGACAACATCCATCCACGCTCTCCTGACACTGCCTCATTTCCTTTTTGTTACCCATGAAGTTCCGATTATCATTAACCTTGAAATTTTCCAGACAAAACACACTTTCTGGGGCAGAGGAGATGGTTCAATCTATGAAGTGTTTGTCATTTAAGCATGAGGACCATGTTCAGTCCCCTCCAACCAAAAAAGCATCAGCATAGTGGTTTATGTCTGCAAGCTTAGTGCTTGGGAGGCAGAGACTAGAAGAGCCTTGGGACTCGCTGGCCAAACGGCTTAGCCAAATGAAATCTGTGATGTCCAGGTTCAGTGGCAGACTTTGTTTCAGAAAACATGATGGAGGCTGGAGAGATGTTTCAGCCCTTGGAGACCCTTGATGCCAAGCTGGATGATTGGCAAGTATAATTTCTGGGATCTGTAGTAGGAGAACAGGTTCCCAGAGGGTAGCCTCTGACCTCTACAAGTACTGTGGCATGCACATACACAGAGAGATAAGTGAATAAATAACATTTCTCAAAACAAAGACAGAGAATGATATCTACTGTGAATTCTGGCTTCCATCTACACACATGTGCAGTTACACAAATGTGTCTACACTTATGCATATTTCAAAAACCTCAAAACCAAGACACAAGCACACTGTCTACATTGGGACCATAATTTGACACATCAGGTAATAATGAAATATTAATTATGTATGAGAAGGAGAAGACTAAAAACAGAGTTCAGAGATTCTTATGTGTGTTGAGCTTCAGAAAACTAACTGCAGGCTGATGTTGAGGGGCAATGAGCTGCTACTTGAATGGAACTTTTCCCCATCAATTTAAAACATTTTTCTTTACATTTACTTATTTGTGTGTGCCATGGCACACCTGTGGAGGTAAGAAGACAACTTGTCAGAGTCAGTTCTCTTCTTTCACTGACCTGGTAACAAATATCTTTACCTACCAAGCCATCTTGTTGGCCTCTCCCTACCACTTCTAAAGGTCTACAGTGCAATCTCTATATTCACAGGGCCTGCGTGCCTTCCTTCCTCCCTCTCTCCTTCCCTCTCTTATTTATTTATTGTGACAGCTAATCTCACTTGTCAGCTTGACACACTTGGGAAAAGAGACTCTCAACTAAAGAGGGTTGTGGTACATTTTCTTGATTGCTAATTGATGTTGGAGGGCCCAGTCCACTGTGCAAAAGTATCTTTTATTCTCCTGATATAACTGTCATCTTGGAGGCTTCCAGCTGAAGAATATGCTCACCCTTTCTAGTTCTTTCTAAACTCTGAATGGCTGGTTGAACTCAAGCTGTTCTGACTCAAACTCATCTCTAAGCTGACTTATTCAATCTGGCTTCTCTCAGCTTCTCACTGAATTTCTCTCAAACTAACTCTGGCAATTTGCTCTAATCTTCTGGCTCCTTCTCATTCTCTGGCACCAACTGCCTCTGCTGACCTGCACTGAACTGCATGAACTCACGAATGAACTCAGCTGCACTGCATTGCACTCACCGTACCGGCTCCCAACTGACTGACTGCTCTCCCTGTGCTGCTCTTAAACAGTCCCTCCTTCCTGTGCTAGTCTCATGAGAGTTGGGCATATCCTATCTCTGACTCACTCCATCAAATCTCTCTATGATTTACCACTTTGTCTGCCCCTTGCTTAGGCATCACTTTCAAACATGGCTGCTTCCTCTACCATATAACTTTACCTACGATATTTGGAATTAAAGCTGTGTGCTATGGGTGTGTATGTATTCCAAACAGAACATACAGATTTTTAAGGATGTGATCCCTTGCTAGAGTAGTGACGTTACTGGATTAAAATCCCTCTACATCACTGTGAGTGGTAAAGTCCTTATTCAATGAACTTATGCTGTGTGAATCTGGGAGAAAGTCAGTAAGCAGCACTCCTCTATGGATTCTGCTTCAGAATCCTGTTCCTGCCTCCGGGTTCCTGCCTTGAGCCTCTTCCCTTACTTCCTTCCATGATGGACTGTGACCTATAAACAGAGATAAACTCCCCCCCTCCCCCAAGTTGCTTTTGGTAAGAATGTTTTATTACAGCAACATAATAGCAAACTAAGATGTTTGTTTATGTATTATTTTTGAAATAGAGTCTTGCTATGTTATACCAGCTCCCAACTCCGGGGTTCGAATGATCCTACTTCTGTCTCCCTAGTAGGTGGTATACAGACTACAGTACCCAACTTCCAGCACTTTACTTTTTGAGACAAGTCCTAAAATACAAATCAGAGTCCAAGCACACACCTGTAACTCCAGCACTTTGGAAGCAGAGGCAGGAGAATTAGGAATTCAAAGGACAGAATTAACTACACAGTGAGTCTGGGGATACCCTAGTCATCTCAAAACAACAAAAAGAACAAGAAGAATGAGAAGAGGGGAAGAAAGAGGCAGCCAAAGAAGAGGAATAAGGGGGGGGGGGCGATGAGGAAGCAGGGGGTGGGCCTTAGAGGAGGAGGCCACAGCATAGACACCTTTAGATGAAGAGATGACGGTTCAGCATATAAGAGCACATACTGCTCCTACAAAGAACCAAGTCCATTTCTCAGCACCCGCACTGAGTGGCTCACAACCACCTATAACTCCAGCTCCAGGGAAATCAACATTTTCTTTTGGATCAAAAGCACCGCACTCATGTGCATATATCCACACACAGATATACACATATCCACATAAGTAAAATGGGCTGCTTCCATTTGGAGCAGAAAGCAGGAAAGAGTAGCTTCTTCAAACATTCTGACCTCTGTTGAGACCACATTACATATTACATATTAGTCCAGAAGTCATAGGCCACCAGGGTTGGAGCCATAATCCCTTCTTGTCAACTGCTAGGCAGGTCACAACAGAACTAGACCAGAGAAAGGTGTGGATTCTGTTACATACACTATCGGCCTGGCATCCCAGAGTACCTACCACCTACGTAGATGGCCTATCCAAGTATGGAGTCTTTGCAGGCACCCAGGGTGGGAGGTGGTATTGCTATCAATGCAGGAGCCAGCAGAAGTGGCTGCTGGGTGACAGTGGTGCACTGAAGCTGAGCCAGGGAGGCTGCTCTGCCTACTGTGTAATGTTAGAGCTCAGCAAGATGATTTTGAAAAGTTCATCACAGGCCATACACTTGCCACCTAAAGAGGATGTGAAGCTCCTACTGCTGAACACTTCACACGCTTTGGAGGAAATCCTGCTGGATCTAAGCTGAAAGCCTCCTTCCTGCTGGCTAGCTTTCATAGTACTACATGTGCTATGCAAGCTCCTGGAGAAAAGTCATCAGCGGGCTTACTCAGCTGTGGACCCTAGGTGCTACAAACAGACGTGCCAAGCAATGCACCCACTGGAGTAATAATAGCATGACCATAAGGGGGAGACTAACTACTACTCTGGCTGCCCTGGAGCCTGTCTCCACCAGAGGGAGCCCACTAGGCCCCACTGAGAAGGTTCTACTCTTGTCCTAGATTGGGTAGGAGCTCCTGGGGCCCTACTCCACCAGGGGAGATAGTAGCAGTAGAGGGCAGCCAGGGAAAAGAAAGGCACCGTCGTTAGCGACATAGCCACTGAGAAGTTACTTGTGAATCAGTAGAGAGCTTCACAGTAGCTCATGAAGCAAAAGGAAGAACAAGCAAATAAAATCTCATAGTGAGACAGGGGCTTGGTGGAAGGATGGCGTGGGGAGGTGGGTTGGTGGCAGTAGGAGGAGACTAAGAGGGCAAGGAAGATGAGAATGCTAGATTACATACATATATAAAATAACCCAGAATAAATCAATTTTAAAAATAATAAATCACTCCCCCCCAAAAAAAAAAAAACTTGAGGGGAAGATGGCAGGTAGGGGAGGAAAGGGGCAGTAATTCACCCCAATATTCACCAGTCCAATGGTGCTTCCTTCTAGGGAGGTGCTGCACAGCCATCACTCAGGGTAGCTGAGGCTTAGTCGCCAGTCTCTAAATTCCAAGTGGCAGTGATCATCCATGAGACACGAGCCCACCCACTCTGCCCACTGTGTTTAGACAAGACCATTGAGTTTTGCTTCCATGGTCTCAATTATTTCACCCTGTAAACTGCTGAAGATCTTTATAAACCATGATAGTAAAAACCAGAAAATTACAGGTAGAGATAACAACCAGTCAGAATGAGTCTTCGAGTAATTGACAGGCTTCTTCACTTAAATTCTAAAAACTTCCTCAGAAATCCACATTGTGTGTGTGTGTGTCTGTGTGTGTGTGTGTATGTGTGTGTTTGCATGTATTCATGTCTGCCTTGAGGGTGTGTGTGCACATGTAAGGATTGTGTATAGGTGAGAGGTCACTATCAACTGCCATTCCTCAGACACTGAATATCTTGGTTTGTTTGGTTTTTTTTTTTTTTAATTTTTTGTATGTTCATGTGCACAGACCCACACAAGCCAGAATGTGTGTGTTGATCAGAGAACACCCCTCAGAGGTTGCTTATTATCCCCCACCTTGCTAACACTGTGTGTAATGCTGCACTAGATACCTTAGACTGGCAGCTTCCTGGCAATCCTTCTGTCTTTACCTCCCGCCTCACCACAGGAGTAGTAGGACTACAGAGGCAGAGCTCCACATCAGGCTGTTTTATACAGGTTCTGGGGATCAACGTGTGATCCTCAGGCTTGTGCAGTAATCGGAGTCATGGCCCTGGGACAACAAAGTGTTTTTTGAGTCAGAGTCTTCCTACCTTACTAACTGGGCCAGCAAGCTCCAGGGGTCCTCCTGTCTCTATCACCTCCACTCAGGGCTATTTTTATATCTGTTTATATCTGTTCTGGAGATGCACTCAAACCTGCATGCTTAGCAAGGCAAGCATTTTGCTGAGACATCTTCCCAGCCTCTACTTCCCTTGTATGGCTTTTACCCTGCCAACCAGCATTAGTTTTTAGCATAAGAATTTCTGGTGGCCCCCAGTGAGAAACACAGCTGTCTGATATTTAAATTAATATAACACAGAGGTCTCAGAACTAAGCAAAAAGACAGCTAGATTTTAGATTCAGACCAGTTCTAAGAATGTGAACAGGATAAAGTGGAACCCTGAACAGGGAATTTTTTAAATGAGATTTATTAAGAGATTCAGAGAATGGCTTCTACTTAACTTGCACAGGAATGAATTCTGACTAACCAAGAGTCAGAGGGTCCTCAGACATGAGCTCACAGACAGGAGTAGTTCCAGAAGCACACACACTGTGAGCATGCCTAAGGCCTCAATTTAGGAGTCACAGCTGGGAATATTTTATAATTTTTTGATACATATCTCATTCTCCAAGGCTGGCCTTATATCCTCTAGGTAGGATGCGTGATGTTGAACTCCTGCTCCCCCTGCCTCTGCCTCCTCCTGAGTGCTGGATTACAGGTGTGCACCACTCACTTGGTTTATGCAGGCTGAGGAGAACCCAGGGCTTCAGCAGTGCCAGGCAAGCACCCTACCAACTGAGATGAGCTCCCAGCCCCACAATCTAATCATAAGACAAAAAAAAAAAAAATCAGATGTCATCCTTTAAGCAGAGTTTTTCCTTGCCTTTCTTTTTTTATTTTAAGCATTTAAATTTACTTAGGAAAAGTAAGATTACTTAAGGAAGCAGCACCCAGTTTTAGAGTAATTTAGCACATTTATATGTGAAAAATACAAAATTACTCAATATATCTTTAATACACAAATACATATACAAACATTTTATTCTATAATATTCTTTATCACTTCAATTTAAACCATTCCATTATGAAAATTTCTTAATTGAAGAGAGAATATTCCTTTAAAACTCTAAATGAAACAGAGCTTTCTCAACTAATTTATAGCCACACAGCCTTTAGAAATACATGATTTTCCAGTTTACAAGCCTTCTCTTTAAAACTGTTACAGCTTGTCATGTTTTTTAAGACAGAAGGCACCAGACACCAGGGAGGATCACAGAGTGCAGCGCCACCAACCTTGCATGAACGTATTTGTCACACTAACATTTCTTCTGTGTGCTTACTTTGCAATCTACCAAACCCCAAGCCAGAGCCCGCACCCACTGCAGGCAGTGCAGACTGGCGCCCACCTGTCACAAATGCTCAGCACACTTAGCTGGTCTCTCAGAAACTGAGAAGTACGTTTAAACATAGTCTCCAGAGGAATTTCGCTCCTTCAATAGTTCCACTGATTTCAGGAACTGAACTGATATATAAGGCAGGTTGGTCCTTTAGGGAAACTGGACTGCACGCAACCTACAGGGAATGTCCTTCATTTTGAAAATGAAGCAGACGTGTGGAAAATGTAGAGTTTCAAAGAACTGAAACAGCTCCTGTTCAGACTAGGCACTGAAACACTTCTACAAAGAACTTGCCAGATTGTCTCTTCACTGTAGAATGTTCCATTAAGCTAAAAAGAAAAGGATATAGAAAATGGTTATTTATCATTTACATCATCTTAATTTCTATACTGTAGAGTCTGAGAAGTTGAAATACCCATTATATAAAACACATGTATTTATTCAAGTAACTGGGGCTTGAACTTGAGTTAAAATTCAGGACAGGGCCAACAAAATGGCTTAGGGGAAAAAGGGGCTTGCCACTGAGTCTGATGACCTGAGCTCAATTCTTGAAACTCACATGTGAAAGGAGATCCAAGTCCCTCAAATTAGACTCTGACCTCCTAACACATACTGTGACAGTGCATACATGCACACACAAATCAAGTAAATAAATGTAAAAAAAATCAGGAACTTGGGGCAAATTTCATGGCAATGGCAGGTCTGACCCCACCACTGCATGAGAACTGTGTGCCAGGACTTAGAATTTTACTTCCAGCATATTCTACTGTGCTCTGTAGGGTAACGCCTCCTCCCAGCCAGCTCTACTCTATTCAATGATGCTCCGCCTTCTCCAGTCTTTACTATCTCTACATTCTCTGTCTCACTTTTCCTGCTACTGAAACACCACCTGGGTGGGGTGGGCTTGAATGTGACCCTGAGAATTATGACAAGCACTTCATGGAAAGACAACCTATAAAGAATGCAACAGCACTAAAAAGCTATAACTATGTTTACACTCATTTATAATTTAAAGATTTTTATTTCTATTTGTGTATGTGTGTGTGCGCGTGTGTCTGTCTGTCTGTCTGTGGGTGTGTACACATGAATGCAGCACCTTAGGAGGCCAGAAAGGATATGGGATCCCCTGCGATTGGTGTCACAGGCAGTTGTGAGCTACCTGGTATGTGTGAGCCAAGCTCAGAATCTTTGAAAGAACCCCAAGGACTCTCAGCTCCTGAACCTCCTCTCCAGCCCCATTATTTTCAATTGAAACTTGGTACAGCTGTTTCCACGCTTCACTAAAAAGTCAGCAGATGATAAAGGGCAAGTGTGTCTAGAAGGAAACTAGTAAGAAAAAGAAGATCAAGCAACGGCAATCAAGTCGTGGTAGCCGTGAAGAAATACAACTAAGTATTCCAGTCAGAAAGTGGGAGGGGAGCGACAGATAACAGGACTCTGGTTCAAAGCACCAGAATGTCAGCTATGCAGTTGGCTAGCTTCCTTGTATTTTATACAACAGAAAAAGTTAGGAGTTTATTCTCTAAACACAGTGGCAAGAGAGGTTCTAGAGAAAATATCAGGTACAGTTTTAATGATGTGATATTTTATTTAATCATAAAAATATAAACACAGAATATAGATCTATCCAAACTTACGCAGAAGCTATACAAAAGTGGTGGGAAATTTCTGCTTGTTTTGTTGGTAGTGTTTTCTTTTTCCTTTAAAATAAAGTTTCATGTATCAGGCTGGCCTCAAACTCACTATGTGGTGTAGGATGACCCTGAACTCTTCCTGCATCTGCCTCCCAAATGCTGGGTTTATGGCAAGTGTCACCAAGCACCATCAGGTGATGGCGACTGGCCTCTCCATTCTGGCTAGAATGACATGCAATTGAGAGGCAAGCACATGGTGTGGGAGTAGAGATCCTCATCTGTCTCAGTGAAAAGTTTGTCAACTGGAAGGCTCGACAGACAAGCAAAGAATGGGAGAATCATCTATCAAGAGACAGGCAAGTTTACAGGCAATTAAGATTTGATTCCCCTTCCTGGGGATCTACGGTAAGTTAAGGAAAGGAGAGATGTTTTCTTCAGTGCTATAGCCACAGGTAGGTTGCTCATAGTCTTATCAAAGTAACTCCTCCCCCACATTCCTGTAAAAGTACACACACACACACACACACACACACACACACACACACACACACGCGCGCGCGCGCGCGCGCGCAGGGTTGGGGGCAAACAAAGTTGAAGGACACCAGTTTGGAAGAAGATGAGGCTCAGCAGGAGTGGAGAGAGACAAGAAAGAAAGAGTAGTAAGGAATCGATATGATCCAAATGCCTTACATACATGTATGGAAATGCCGTCATGAAATGCATTATTATATGTGACTAATAACTGCTAACAAATAAGTCTTGGAGAAAGAATCAGTTATTTGTTTTTACAGTCCCCAGGCACAAGCCCACAAGCTGGTTTGCCCACATGTTCTCAGCTGTATTGTGGGCCTCATGTGATTTCCTGGGGGTGAGCAGAGCAGCCAAGGCAGGGGAGGCTGCTTTGTGTAGCTTTGCAGAGCTAGACCTCAGACTGTGTCCAAAGATACAACCACAGAAAGTCAAGAAAAGTAGCTTTAGGGGTGAATTTACTAAGCAGATAACAATTAGGCCACAAGGCCCAAGCAATTGCTAGAAGCTGGAAGAGCTGCAGGATATTGTGGTGGGGAGGGAAAGTCCAGGCACAATCATGAAACATTTCAGCAGGAAGTGTCTAAGGATATCCCAGAACAAAAGGCTGGGATCCCCGGAATTCCAGGAACTTACTGGAGCTTCCTATTCTAAATAAATAAATTGGATTTGTACTTACCAAAGATATGCTGGCCTTATTCCAAGACTGCTAGTCAACTAATATCTGTTATATATGCTCTTAGTCTTGTAAGAAATATAAAGGGCACTAATTCTTTAAAAATCAAAGAAGGAAAATGATTCTGAAACTTTAACAAAAGTGGCTCACTACCACTCATATAAAATATATACACACACATACACACATACATGTACACACACGGTGGGTGGGGAGCAGGAAGAGAAGCTGTGATTCACTCTAAAGTATTTAATTTTTCTTAGTTTTAAAATGAGAAAAAATGTTTTTCTAAAGGACATAATTAGATAAAATGACTTGGCATAAAGAAGAGTGGAACCCAAGGCTGGAGAGATGACTCGGCTGCTGAAGTGTTTGCTGCTAAAGCATGCAGACCTGAGCCCAGGTCCCCAGCATCCACATGAGAAGCCAGCACAGCAGCACACATGGAATCCCAGTGCTGGGAGATGGAGACAGGAGGATCCCTGAGCCTTGCTGGCCAGCCAGTGTAGTTAACCACTGATGTCCAGATTCCATGAGAGACTGTCTCCAAGATAAAGTCAAGAGTAATGAAGGAAGACAACAGATGTCAACCTCTGGCCAGAGGCCACATACATCAACAGATGAACACATCCATGCACATGGGGGAACACATGCATGCAATATGACTTAGAACTCACTGACTATCTAATTTGAGAAAGGAACCATTGTGATACCTTGAACTCAATACCTGTAAGATGGTTTTATCATAATGTATTTCCCAAACAAGGGAGCAGGCTCAAAGAGACCAAGAAGTTCCCAAAGTATCACTCAACCGGCTATGGAAGGGGCTGGAGACCTGGGACCCAAGTGGTTTGACTCCAGAGGCTGTAGCACTTTTAGCCGCCTCAAGGAACTCATTCAAGAAAATCTCTTGCAGGGGCAGAGTGTGGCATGGCCCACCTTTAATCTACCTGGAAGAGGCAGGTAGATCCCTTTAGTTTTGGGTTAGTCTGGTCTACACAGCAAGTTCCAGCCCAGCCAGGGCTACATAGAGAGATTTTGTCTCAAAAAAGAAAGAAGGAAGGGAGAGACGAAGGGAGAGAGGGAGAGAAGAAGGGAGGAAGAGAGGGAGGGAAGGAGGGAGGGAGGGAGGGAGGGAGGCTGGCAGGCCTGCCCCACATTTGGATATCCTAAGAATAAGAACACCATGAAGCACTGTGCTGACTCAAATACACACCTGGACTACAGACCACAGCCGCTAAGAAGCTCCATCCTCCTGAGAAACGCTGTGCATAGAAATAAGGCTTTCGCACTGTTCACTGTCTTCTGGAACTCTAAAGAAAGAAGGTAACAGTTAACAAAGCTTTAGAACTAAAAAGAAACCTCAGAAATGTCCCACCACCCTATCTAAAGCTGGGAGGTCACAATACAGTTAGTGGTAGAACCAATCGTCCCCCTCATGTTTTTGAAGCACAATACAAAAGTTTTCTCTCTTAAACAAAACAAAACAACAAAATTTAGAAAAAGAGCATGTAAGACAGTGTTAATGTATTCTATTATGAACTGCACCCAAAACAGTTTTCTACATTTAAATTGATTGTAGACCAGCAATAAGTACTCTTGTTTCACCTGTGAATCAAAGCATTTCCTTTCTAAAAATTAGCAGTAAAGAAATTATTTCATCATCCTAAGGATCCAAACAAATTTATTTCTCCTTATACAATATGAATTATATAATTTATTTGTTCAACAATTCCTGTCAAAATCCCTAAAGCCAGGTGGTCACTGTGGTGATTCTCCATTCACTGAGCTAACGCATCACTGCTGTCTTTGAGACAGGCTCTCCCTCTGTAGCCCTAGCTGGCTCTAATCTCCAAATCCTATTGATCTTCCCGAGTTGTTGAGATTACACAAAAGCACAGCCACACTCAGATGCAAACATAGAAAATCTATGTTGTGATCCCAGTATTCAATAGGCTAAGGCAAGAAGACCAAGAAGAGTTCAGGACCAGTCGGGGTTACAAAGTAAAACTATAGCTCAAAAAAACCCAAAAAACAAAAAACAAAAAATAAAAAATAAAAATAAGGGCTGGTGGTGGCTTGGTTGGTAAAATACTTGCCCCAAAGCATAAGGACCTAAAGTCAATCTCCCCCAATCCACATAAAAAAATCAGGGCAAGACAGATGGATACCTGGGCTCACTGCTGATAAGCCTAGTCAAATTGGCCCAGACTGCCCAAACCGGTCAGTACCAGTACAACGTCAAAAACTAAGGTGGAGTGTGATTAGGGAAGACATTTGACATTGGACTCTTGTCTCTGTTATGCATATATACATACATGTAGGTTCCTGCAGACACAACTGAATGAATGAACACACACACATACACAAACTTAAAACACGTTATGAGATAAAACATACCTCTGAATTCGATGTTTTCTGCATATAAAGGCAAAAACTCTTCTGACTCCTACCATCACAGGATCCCAATTATTATAATGGCATAGGAGAGTAACAATAAAAAATGAAAAAAATACAGGAATAGCGCCTGCAAAAAATAACCAAGAAAACTGCACCTAAAACAAAAGATTAAAATAAAACCTCAAAATTATCATTAAGGCAATTTTTTTTACCTTTAATGTACATTAAAATACAAAGAAGACAGGCTAAACACTGACAACATGTTATAAAGTATTACTATATAAGAGGATTCAGGACTTCAATTTACAATTCTATTTGTCTAAATAACCAATAGCAATACTTAATGCTCTAAAAAGAAAGATGAGCAAAAGCAAAGCAACGAAGGTATGCCAATAGTTACTAGCACGCTGCCCAGAGGACAGGAGTGTCCACAGATGGAGTTTCTGGGTTGCACACCATGGGATGCTCATTTCCTCTGTCACGGTCAGCCCTTGCCCACAAACGTAGTTTTTGTCCTTAATTTCCCACCATCTTCAAAATTTCATATTTGAAAATAAACCTTATGTATATTACAGCTGTGCTAACACAGTGTTACATTATAGTTCTTAACGTTAAAACCAAGTGAAACTGTTTAAGACAACTTATGCAAGCCTTTAGTGCCTAGATCCAACTAAATTATCCAAAACAACTTTCTAAGCAGCCTGCACTGAGTCCTGAGGTGGATGAGGGACACACTGGTGATCTGGTTTACAAAAGAAAATAGCCACTCCTATTTGTTAAATGAGGAAGATGCATTTGTCCTCTTCTGAGAGTTGCAAAGAAAGATAAGTAATAAAAGAGATGGCTCAATAAAGTGCTTGACTCAAGAGCATAAAGAATTAAACTTGATTCCTAGAACCTTAATAAAAATTCTGGAGATACCAAAAACCCAAATAAAAACCTGGTGCACACCTGCCCAGCACTGGGTAATGGAGACGCAAGGATCTCTCGACCCCACTGGCCAACTAGTCTACTTAGAAAGCCCCAGGGTCCAGGGAGAGACTGTCTCAAAATAGTTGGATGGCACCTTAGGAAAAACACTCAATTCTGTCCTTTGGCCTCCACATGCATGCACACACATATGCATATATGTACTCATCCAAACACACACATGCACAGAAAAGAAATGAAATAAAGGAGAGTTTTCATAGGCAAAACTCCCTCTGCTGGAAAGCACATGCTGGCCCATTTAACACCACCATTAAAACAGAAAAGTTTCATGAGAATGATGTGTTGGTGAAGGCTTTCAAAGAAAACACAAAAAATAATCCTCCAACAGTGTTTAACATGAAGCCTCTTTTGCACAGTATATACACATGGAGGTTAAGTAACCCACAGAATGTTCACCCAAGAATGAATACTCATTAAGAGAAACTAAGAAGCCTGCATTTAAACACCTAATTATTGATAACATTTTTTTGAATGATTACCAGAACATCTAATAATCTAGGAATATCAGCACAGAACTGTTTTGTAAAGATTTATTTAGTTATGAGTGTAGGTATATACAGTTGCCGGTAGAGGCCAGAAGAGGGTGTTAGAGTTCCTGGAGCTGGTTGTAAACTGTCTGATAGAAACTGAACCCAAGTCCTCTGTAAGAGCCGCAAATGCTCTTAACATTGAACTATCTCTCTAGCAGTACAGAATGACTTTTAAATAATGAATATATACATCACAAAAAGTATTTTGCCTTTATCCTTGAGCTATACAAAGACCTAAAGAAAAATAGTATTAAAATAAGGCTATTAGAACACACTATAAACCTTGTAACTTTCAAGTATTTCCCTTTTCAAATTGTATCAATGTGACGCACATGTACACTATGATTACTTATGACTTAAAATATTCAAAATCCAAATCATTGTAAGTGGCTGTGTTCCTCACAGTTTTAGGCACTCCTCCGCCACCCTTAGAAGCACTAAAGGAACCTTTTCCACAGGGTGTGGGGACACATGCCTTTAATTCCAGAACTTTGGAGACAGAGGCAGGCAGATCCCTGTGAGTTCAAGGCCAGAAAAGAAAAGAAAACAGCCTAACTCATGAGGATGTGGGTGTCCTCGGATACATGGTATGCCCATGAGTGTAGATGCCAGAGGTCAATGGCTGTCTTTCCTTAGGTGCTGTTTCAGTTGCTGACCTCGGGCTCTCCCTGTGGCTAGGTGGGCTGGTCAGCGAGCCCAGGATTCCTCCTGTCCCCACCTTCCCCAGCATTACAAGCATGTAACAATACTCCCAGCACTTTTTTCCACATAGATTCTGGGGATCAAGCTCAGTCCTCAAGTTTGTGGAGCCCCTTCCTCAGCCCCTACTTATGTTTCTATGCACCAGAGTCCCTCTTAGGGAGAGAGGCATCAAGCATCATCCATATGTGCCTCCCTTATTACTGACATGTCCCTTAACAATCACTAGGTCTCCTTAGTGCCGTCCTGCAGTATCTCCTCAGGAACTTACCTTTTGCATGCACATGTCGGCTATGATGGAGAGAGGTATCGTAAGGCTTAGTGCAAGTGTGCCTATCAACGATGAGGTA
Source organism: Tokudaia tokunoshimensis (assembly GCA_036184795.1). Classification (NCBI taxonomy): domain Eukaryota; kingdom Metazoa; phylum Chordata; class Mammalia; order Rodentia; family Muridae; genus Tokudaia; species Tokudaia tokunoshimensis. The sequence continues at coordinate 68,847,526 of BTHU01000013.1, forward strand.
AGAAAGCAGCCCCTGAAAAGAAGGTGGGAAACAATGTCCTCATTGAAAACATAAGAGAATGTCGTTGAACAAATTGAGCCAACATTTCTCATCCTATAACAATGTGCTTGAGGGGAATGCTGAGGACAGACAGAGATACAAAAATAATAGTACTAAAATGACTCCAAAGCTTGTCCTTGACTATTAAAAACACAAACATGGAATTATAAAGTGTTCTGGGTGCTTTATACTATTCATGGGATCTGCTTGCATATGTTATTCAGCTTTGGAGATATAGTTTATATTTCAATAATTTAAAATATCACTGAGCAGAGTTTTTAGTTATGTGCTGATACCTAACAAAACCACAATATTTTTCTTTAGATTAAAAAAATAAATTTTAAATTATGTGTATATGTGTTGGTTTGTACATGTGAATGCAGTATCCTGAGGGAGCAGAAGAGGATGTGGGATCCCTCTGAAGCTGGAGTTACAGGCAGTGGGTGAATTCAGGTCCTCTGCAAGATCAGTATGCACTCTTAAATACAGAGACATCTCTCCAGCTTCCAAAACAGCATTATTAAAATTGAAGTCACACATCAACTGTAAGAAACTGATAAGCTTCTGCCACAAGGCCCACCTCTTCAATCTTCAATCTGAGAAACAGCGCTAAGTCTATAATGGAAGTCTCACAAACTCCATATGGGATGCTGTGCTCAAATGTACTTTAAACTTACTGTCGTTAAAAGAGACAAATTATAACATATGCTAGCACCCCAAGTTAGTTCAGTCATGATTTTCAGATCTGGCTCATTCATTTGCAGTGTATTGAATATAAACTTAACAACAACAAAATCCTTTGAACAACCAAATATGTCCACGCTCCTAAGTAAACAATCCCAGAGTCCACTAATAACCCAGGAATTCACATTGGCACTCCCAGCTCATACATTTGGATGTCCATTCTTCTATGGCAACTTTCATTTGTATAACACTACTCTTTATATGGTGTGAACACACGTATGCACGTGTAGGCCAGAGGTCAAGATCCACTCTGTTTTCCACTTCACCTATTTTCCAGATGAGTTCTCTAACTGGACCTAGAGCTCACTGGCTCAGCTAGGCTATCTGGCAAGCAGGTTCATGGCTGACCCCATCTCTGTGCTCCCCCTTTAGTGATTGAGATGCATGTCACCCTGCCTAGGGATCCAAACTCAGACCCTCATGTGTGCATGAGAACTTTATCAACTGAGCCATCTTCTGAGTCCCAAAACTGCACTTTAAAATTAAAAATCTTTTATTTTTTGACAGTTCAATACATGTCAACCAGCAACTTGAAAGCATTTTTACAAATTTAAATGATTTGTATTGTCCTACTTTAGCTTCCGCTCTCAACAATACAGCCTAAATAAAGCATGGGTTCTCAAAATGCCCACTGCTATGACCCTTTAACACAGTATCTCATATTGTAGTGACCCCCAACCATAAAATTATTTTGTTGATAACTTGATAACTGTAATTTGCTATGGTCATTAACTGTAGTGCAAATATCTGATATTCAGGATATCTGAAATGTGATTCCTATAAAAGGGTCATTCGGTCCTGAAAGGGTAGAGAACTGCTGGTTTAGAGTCATCTGAGGAAGTCTGAATTGGACTGGACTGGCCTGTGTCGTGGCTGTTATGATCTTGTCTTAATTGGTGATTAATGTGGGAGGGCCTGCTCCGACTTCCTCAAAGTTGGGTTGCAATCTGAAGTGTAAGTCAATAAGCCCTGCCCTAAGTCACTTCTGGTCAGTGTTTTCTCACAGCAGCAGAAGGGAACAAAGAGTATTCATTCATTACATATTTGTCTTTGTTCATTTATTAAACATACACTTTTGAGCTCCTTTCTAAGTGTCCTCTTTGCAATGGGCCCACAAAAATTAAAATCAAAGTCCATCCGTGCTCTATCAGAGTAATCATATTGAATTACAAGTGCGTATGTGGAAGTGCACAGAAGGGATCATCAGAACTCAGAAGACCTGGAAATGTCCAAACTACTCAAAAGTCAGCACACTGACAATGAATGAACCACAGGAGAAATAAAAGAGCCTACCATAGCCACAGAAACTCGGACAGAACTGTTCCGATGAGGCCGTTGATAACGATACACAACAGTACCGCTTTATTGGGAAACTCGAAGTCCTCAAAGCCAGTATAATGCAGTAAAAAGAACCCTGGCCATAAGAGCAGCAGATTAAACAGACCTACAAAACCTGAGGATAAAAGAGACAAGTTAAAATCATGACTGACTTCAACTTTCCAAACTTAACAACACTATGAGAAACATGAGACCGCCCAAGGGGCTTCATTGAGTTGCTTTATTGGAGCAGGTGTTGGTTGGTTTGCATATCAGTTTCTACAAACAGATCAATAGCGGGAAAATACAGCACCAGGTAGCTGGTAACTGTCAGCACAGTCTGGCTGGGAGCTGCCTCAGCCAGTGAAGGACCTGCTGCTGCTCAGGCCTGAGTGGAATCCTCAGCAGGCACATGCTGCATACAGGTACTCTCTGCTCTGGGGACATGCAGACACGGCTCCCTGGGACCCATGGCCAGTTAGTCTGGCTGAACTGTGAGCCTCAGAAAGGTCAGTGAGAGAGCTTGCAACCCATAATAGTAAAAAAATAAAATCATGTGGAGGAATAAAAGTGCCTCCATAGTCTCTCAAAGAATGACCTATGGATTTATAATGTCAAGTAAATAACCTAAAAGGCTAAACATGTACTTGCCAAAGAACATTGGAATATCCAATTTATCTTCTCTGTCTACCTTTCTCTTGATCATCACAATGTAGACAGCATAGAGCATAGCTCCAGCAAGGGACCAAATGGAACCTGTAAAAACCAACCCAGGATTTAAACTGTTGTATCCATTCATGAATTCATTCAACAAATCCTACTACATACACTGAGAGTCTGAATACATTGATACTAAATAAAGAAATGAGCATGTACAAATGAAAAACAAAACCTAACTCATTCTATCCAGATCCAGATCCTTTCACAGGATAGGAAGGGACTAAATGGATAAACAAATATAAGCAAAAGCATTTGCCTTGGTGACCTAAACCAAATAACCACATGAATTCTAGCAGTGAAAGTCAGATAAGTAACAGTTTGTATATTTTGAAGCACACACTTTTTCTCTCTACATTACTGATTCTCAATCTTCCTAATGATGTGACCCTTTAATACAGTTCCTCATGCTGTGGTGACCTCCAAACATAAGTTCATTTTGTTGATACTTCATAACTGTAGTTTTGCTACTGTTCTAAGTCATAATGTAAATATCTGTGTATTCTGATGGTCTTGGGTGACCTCTGTGAAAGGGTCATTCGATCCCCAGCAACTCAGAGGCTGAGAAACAGCTGCTCTACCTGAACCACTTTGACACGTGCTATTGAACAAAATAACAGACGCTTCTTTCCACCTCTAAACCACGGCTTGCTCTTGTTCTCTCCATCCTTCCATATGAACCCACGGATTCTCCACCACCACATCCACAGGGTCCCACCTCTTCCGCCTAGCATCCTCTTCTCCTCTGCTAAGTTTCCCATTGATTTGTCTTCTGTTTTAGAGAATGTAACCTTTACTAATGTTAAATACAGTATTACGGGTTGGGGAGATAGCCTACAAGCATGAGGACATGAGTTTGAATCCCCATGACCCACATCAAGCCTGACATAGAGGTGCATGCATATTTAATCTCAGAATTCCTGCAATGATTTGGGGGACAGAGACAAGAGACTCCCAGGAAGTTTACAAGCTAGCAGCCAGGCATACACAGTGACAACTGACAAAAAAAAAAAAAGCCCATCGCAAACACGGAAGAAATCAAGGAACAACACCTGAGGTTGTCCTCTGACCTCCACACAAGCATTTTGTTACACATGCAGACCCACATGTACACAAAACACATACCATATATCCAAACAAAGATTAAAAATATGTCATTAATTTCTTCTCTAGTGGCTTTATTTTATAATTCTCATATCTTATTTTAAACCAAGAACTCTTTAAAAACTACAAACATATAATGTATGCATATAATTGGTTGAAAATGTACAGTATAATGTGAATCTCACAGTGTGTGAATAATTACTCTCTGTCTTGATTAACTCGTGTTTAATGACCCTTATAAACACCTTCAAAAACAATTCAACAATGTGCCAAGTGACCATACTCAACAGTTTAATCTACTCAAAAGAACAATATTTAAGTCTATTTTTATTATTACCAAAAATTTTAAAGCCTGTTAACAAAATCTTATACTCAAAAAAACAAACGTATATTGTGTTTTATATACACAAAGAGACTCTGGGTCAGAAAGAGGAGATGTAGTTCAAAGCACAGGTGACTAGGCAGTAACCACAAAGAGTTTGGAGAACACTGCTCTATTCTATGAACTTCAAATATCTAGAGAAGTTAACTATTTGGGCTCTAGTTACCTTTGTTTTTGCTAAATGTGGGCAATGGATCAAAATTCAGTGTTTTCTATAACAGTGACTGCTAAGAAAAGGAACAAGAGTAGATATGAAAACTAGTGGGTAAAAGTAAGAAATGCAGGCACAGGGAAAGGAGCAGAGACTGAGGGAATGGCCAACCAATAACCAACCCACCCAACTTGAGACCTGTCCCATGGGTAAGCATCAATTCCTGACACTATTAATCATACTCTTGTTATGCTTGCAGACAGGAGCATGTTGTCCTCTGAGAGGCCCCATCCAGCTGCTGACTTAGACTGATACCGAAACCCACAGCCAAACAGTGGATGGACCTTGGGTATTCTTATGGAAGAATAGGAGGAAGGATTATGGCCTTTAAGGGGATAGGAACTCCACAGGAAGACCAACAGAATCAACTAACCTGGACCATTGGGGCTCTCAGAGACTGAAACACCAACCAAAGAACATTCACGAGTTGGACCTAGGGCTCCCTACACATATGTAGCAGATGTAAAACCTGACCTTCATGTGGGTCCCAGACAATTGGAATAGAGGCTGTTGCCTGTACATGGGATATGTTCTTCTAGCTGGGCTGTCTTGTCTGGTCTCAGTGGGAGAGAATGAGACTGGCCTCATAGAGACTTGATGTGCCAGGGTTGGGAGAATAACTAGGGGGTGCTCCACATGTTCAGAGGAGAAGGGGAGGGGGAATGGAGAAAGGATTGTGGCAGGGAGTGACCAAAAGGCACGCAGTGAGTGGGATGTGAAGTGAATAAGTAATAATAATAATAATATAAAATAAATATTTTCTTAAAAAAAGAGAAGACCTTCCTAGATTAGGGAATTAAATAAGCTATAGTCTGACTTCTTACTCTACTTTGAAGATATAGGGACTTATTTTCTATGCCACATTCATTTGTACAAAGCTATATTCTTAGTACAGTGTGTTTGCAGATTATTGGACTTATTAAATAATAAATAATTCTTACAACTCTCTTAAAAAAGTATGACAACAGGATATTTCTCTAATCTCCAAGTATCTCCCACAAGATGCTTGCTTCTTCAACAATTAGTCACCTTGCCCTGGAGTGCCCTGACAGACACGGTTTTAGTACCTATATCACTAGCAATGTTAAAGCAATGCCATGGGTCCTCGGAGAAAATGCAGCAACAACAATCATATCAGGAAATATTATTGTCATGATATCACTACCAATTTGGACAGCACCAATTTAACTAGAAATAATTCTAGACAAAACCCAACTCAAATGGAGAAACACTGTACGAGATAAATGAGCTGTAACCTCCATAATTGTCAAAGTCATAGAAGACAAATAAGATTGCATTAGGGCTCCTACTGAAAGGACATTAGGAACCAAGAAAACCAAATAAAAATCAATAAATGATTCCAGGCCACTAAAAACATTGGGAAAAGATGGCTATATTAAGGATGGGTCTATAGCTCATATTAACAAAATTAAGTGTACACTATAGTAGCAACTGCTCATGAAAGATACAAAAGTAGATGAGAAAATTAGTAGGTAATGTTAACTCTTGATTTTTGTAATTGCTCTGTGGTTATATAAGTTCACATCTGGAGAATTTGAGTGTAGGTCATATAAGAATTCTATTAACAGCCCTTTTTTATGTTATCACTTACAAAGGAAAAGTTAAATTAAAGAAAAAAAAACATACAACTTTTTAAAAGACCCTGTTACTGGGTCAGCGAAGTGGCTTAGCCAGTAGAGAAGTGCTTGCTTCCAAGCCTGGAAACCTAAATTCAATCCCTGGGACCCAGAGTGAAAGGACAGATTTGATTCCTATAGGTTGTCCTCTGATCTCCACACATAAGATGTGCAGCATGCACACACACACACATACACAGGTGCACACGCATATGCACATATACTCATGAAATAACTGTAATAAAGCTAAGGGCCTGCTAGTGCCCACGCTGTGTGTACATGTATCTGCATGTACTGCAGTAAGCACATAGCTTGCCTGAATGCTGTAGCAGAGCAGTTAGGTTCTTACCTATCGTGTCTCTTCCAGCAGACTTTTCAGACCCAGACAGGTTCACCAGCACCACACCTCCAATGCTGTGAGAGCAACATTCATTACTGATGAGCAAAACTGTAAGCTCCTAAGAGACTAACCATATAGATTAAAAACAAAGAACTCTTCTTAACTTTGGGTAGAACTGTCTGAGAATTTAGTGATTTCATTGATGAGTGCTCATGAGCTCATCAGCACAGTACAGTAGAGCTTCATTGACAGCTAATCCTCACAAATGCACACTGATGACTTACAGGAAGGAATTCTTACTACCAGTCCATTTTGCATGGGAAAACTGAGGCCTGAAGAGGTAAGATGTCTTGACAAAGACCACGTAAAAGGGATGAAACACAGGCAGCCTGGCCCCAGACTCCAATATGCTTATGTCGTTTAATTAGGGAGAAGGGACAACTGGTCATCCCTTTGCCAAGCCTTCTTTCAGAGTGAGAAATAAGCCAAACCCATATAAAGCTAGAAATGGCACTCTTCCTGCAGGTAAAACCTAAACAGAAAGGCTGTCTTACACATTTGGCCAGTTCTGTTAACCACATGGTTTTAATGGGCAAAAGGAAGACAACTGAAAGCTGTTGAGAAGCCAGAGGACATTGATTCATCTGTTACTTGTTAAGAATCTAGAATGAGTAAAACAATGTGGGAACAAGATGAGTGGTTCTTGTCTTCAAAGAGCCTGCACAGCCTTTTGACTTCTGGGGAGCTTATTAGTTATATATATAAAACATAAAATATATATATGTATATATATAATATATATATTTCCAAATAAATGAAAATGCTGGAAATTTAAAAGATAGTCCAATTCTCTTGCCTACTACCCAAAGGACTCTGACGCATTTGAGGAGCAGTAGAGAAAAAGAATATTTCTTTCCCTTACGGAATACTGTGATTAGAAGTTAAACAGAACACTCCTTACACTGGATCCTCCTACTCTTAGCATCAGGTTTCCTGCTATGACCACCGTTTGGAATAGAGTCAGCTGTTGTTTACCAGTTCCCACAATATAACAGAAACCATTTATCTATCCAGAGGCTGGTGCCATGTAGGTGCCTAAATATACTGAGCATAAGTTGTTCTTTGGAACAGTTTAGAAGTTTGACTTCATCCGTCTGCATGACAGTCCCATGGGATAAAATCTACTGTGATCTCCAGTTTGTGGAGGAGGAGACAGGCAAGAGGTTTCCAAGTGATGTACAAGATCTCAAAGCTAGTAATAGATGGGACTGAACTACAGACAGTGAGATTCCTGAGCTCACCAAATATTTTTCAAGGCTGTAGCTATATCAGGTTCTATGTGTAGTAAAAACAAAAACAAAAAACCCTCAATTTCATTGTTTAAGGTCAATCAAAACAAAATAAGTATTACATAGTGCTTGTTAGAGTATTCTTAAGAGTAAAATTATACACACACAAAAATAAGTTTCAATTATCTTAAATACAGCTCAAACTTTATTTTTTAAAGGACAGAAAGTAACTACTTTTGACTTGTGGGACATGCGGTTTCTCTTACAACTCTACTGCCCCACAGATAATAAGCAAATGAATGAAAATGACTGTGTTTCAATAAAACTTTATTTGTAAGACCTGGCAGGCAGCTGACTTTAGTTCCCTATTCGAGACAGGGTATCTCTATATAGCCCTGGCTGTCCTGGAACTTATTCTTTAGATCAGGCTGGCCTCGAACTCAGAAGTCCATCTGCCTCTGCCTCCCAAGTGCTAGGGTTAAAGGCGTGCGTCACCACTGCCCAGCTCCTAGTCTCCATTCTTAAACTACTTTAGCAAGAAGTAATATTCTGTCAAAGTACTTACAAGTTCAGCATTTTGTATCCATTCACTTCTTTATTACCTGATACTAAGTAAACTTGTATCACATGGTACTGTTAAAACTTAGCGTATACTTCTGGTAAAATTTAAACCCCATTTACTTCTTCAATATATATATATATATATATATATATATATTTCCAAACTACAAAGATATGTTTGGTTAAAATACTAGTCATGCATACAAAAGAATATATCCCTGGTAGTTATGAAGACTAAATGTACGTTAGTTGGTCAACCAGAGTATCACTGAAACAACCTCCATCAGCTTTCCTTTGTGTCCACAAGCTGTAACATACAATACAATAAGGGCAATCAGTCTTCTACACAAGCCAAGTTCAAGTCCCTCAGATACTTTATAGACACTGCTCCAAACTTTCTAACAAGCAGAAAGCTACAGTCTTCCTAACTCCGACTCAGTCTCAGCTACTACTGCTAAGAAACAGCTTCATCATTAAGTGCTTCTGTTGCCTCCTTTGCTGTCTCATGTTCCCAAAACAGCAGCTTGGTCAAACTAAAGCATCTCCTTTGAGTACTGTCTACGGGGAAAGCCCTCTGCTAGGCTCTTGGCAACACACAGACTATGAAGCCAAGTTTCAGCCTTTAAAAATGTATAGCCTAGCAGAGAAGACAGGAGAAATCAGCTCACAGTTATATATGAAAGACAGAAATGTAGTTATTAACAATGTGGCTGCTGTTCCCTGAGATAAACTTGCCAAATGAATTAAACAGAAAGTGAAAGATCACTACAGGCTAAAATAACTGGGAGAGACTCAATTTGGTTTCTAGAAGAGAACAAAGAGAAAACAACATAAAAGGGGGATTTTTGTCAGGACAGGAGATAGACAACTCATGATTACATTCACTGCCAAATGTGAAGGTGAGTCCAATACTTAGCAGCTTTTCAGTCAGTGAGAACCAGTGAAGGGCACCACAGCTGTCCCGAGATCTTTCCCTCCAGCTACCTTAAGGGGCACAGAGTTACATAGCATCATGTCCACAGAAAGCCTTCCTTGGTCTCATCTTTCTTTGCTTCTCTATTATAACATAAATTAAATTGTTCCAACATCATATTTTAAAGACCTTATTTATATTTGTGTCTACATAGGTGTATGCGTGCATATATTTACAGGTATGCATGCTTACGTGCAATGAGAGCCCAGAATAGGGTGTTGGATCTGTCAGAGAAGCCACTATAGGGTTTGTGGAATGGTCAGTTTGATGCATGGGTGCTTAAATCTGAACCCCAGTCCTAATGATTGTTCTAGTAAGCTCTCTTAACTGCAGAGCCATCTTTCCAGTCCAAATACCATATTTCTAAACAGATTAAAATAGCATATGTTATTCTTACCTTAAAATTACAGCTAATAGTTTAGAGAGGGTAAACCTGTCTCCGCTGTTACTGGGAAATACAGCTGCAAGGATTAACGTAAAAAGTCCTACAGGGAGGAAGAGAAGGATAGGAGAAGCTGGTAAGATTACTTGCTACCCGCATTCCTCATCACTAATACCAAGGGTGACATGAGCAAATCACATACCTAACTTTTTTGTTTTCTTTTGGTTTGGTTTGATAACAAAGGGTAGGTAACTTTGAGACAGGGTTTCCTCTGTGAGGTCCTGACTGTCCTGGAACTCATTCTGCACATCAGGCTAACCTGAAACTCATGTAGATCTGCCTGCCCCTGTCTCCCAAGTGCTGAGACTAAAGCTGCCCACCACCATGCCAAGCTACACATACCTAACTAACTTTTAAGCTAATTGGTTTTTCTATTTTAAACTGATACTGCATTTACTACATGGAAGTGTTCAAAAGTTAGATTAAGAACAGCTTCTAAGCTAAGCCACATTTATTCCAGCAGTACAGATAAGGATAGGCCTACTTATTTTTAAACTAGTCAGTATGAAGTTGAGCCTGCAGAGTAACTATGACCTCATCACAGTCATGCCCATGTGCTAAGGTTATTTCCACAGCTTCAAAAATACTTTTTATCTTCCAGATTTGGAAGGTGAGTCAATGTTAAAAATAAAACCCCCATTAGAGTGCAAGTTTTAGATATGAAATAAGCTGTAGCATTTAACCAAAAGGATCTAGAAAGGGATCTCTGAAAAGGAAAAACGCAGGGTAAGACTACCATCAGGGGAGCTAGGCGACAAAGTCTTCATACACTGCAGCACAAGAACCAGAGGGCAGGTGTGGTGGCGCACGCCTTCAATCCCAGCACGTGGGAGGCAGAAGTAGGCAGACCTCTGAGTTTGAGGCCAGCTTGGTCTACTGAGTGAGTTCCAGAACAGTCAGGGCTACAGAGAGAAACCCTGTCATAAAAAAACAAAAACAAAATACCAAAGAAGCCCACTGGGGGTCAAGGGAGGTCGCATTCCCTGCAAGCACAAACCTAGAATTTGTTCATGCATTTCAGGGTAAAGGCCAGAGGGCCATGTATTCATGGGAGAGTAAGCCACCGCATGGTAAGTGTGCACAGGCCCAGGACTGATATGCAGCACTGAACAGAAAAAACAACAGCCAAACACAGAACAATGAAGTACTTGAGGGATCAGCAATAACTTAAGTTCAGGCAGTAACTATAATCATGCAAACATGGCTATATATGCCTGTGACCCTGCTTGGAAGACAGGCTCAGGCAGGAAGATTGCCACAAGTTCAAAGTCAGCCTGGTCTACACAATGAAACAGTCAGAGCTAAATAGGAAGAGTCTCAGCAACAACCCCTCCCCCTCACCTGCAAAAAATTAGTTATAATAACTAATGTACAGTGAACTAAACACTTAGAAAATAGAACTGCGTCTAAATACATACAAATATCACTAGAAAGACAAGCATCAATTTATAAAGCAGATTCTGAAGATATACTTCTTACCAGAAGTTGAAGACAAAATATTCACTATGGCAACCTGTGTGTCTGAAAGTGCTTCTTGGTATGACAAATTTGCCAAAAACCACTAAACAAAAAACAAAGAAAAAAGAAAGTGAAACCTCATGAAAAATATTTATATCTGTTGATATCTGTCAGTCCAATTTACAGTCCCTTCCCTAACCCTCTTAAGCACTGTTATTATATGAGGTTTGTTTGTTTGTTTGTTTAAAGATTAATTTATTTATTATGTATACAATATTCTGCCTGCATGTATGCCTGCAGGCCAGAAGAGGGCAGATCTCATTACAGATGGTTGTGACCAGTAGTTGCTGGGAATTGATCTCAGGTCCTCTGGAAGAGCAGCCAGGGCTCTTGACCCTGAGATATCTCCCAGCCCATTGGTTTTGTTTTTAAGATTAAAAACAGCAATCATGTATACATGTGTGCATCTGTGTTGGGGTGTGGGGACTTGCATCCAGTGCCAGCAGAGGTGAGGCGAGGATGTCAGATTGCTCACACTGGAATCAGATGTTTGTGAGCCACCCAACGTACGCACTAGGAGCTAAACTCCAGTGCTCTGCAAAAGCAGTATGTGCTCTTAACCCTGAGCCATCTCTCCAGTCCCCATAAGTGGTTTCAAAACTGTTCTTTGAGGGGAAAAAAACCCTCAGGCCCCAAAATAAGAACATGCATTAATAGTCATACCTAAGATCTTGCTATCTCATTCTCTGAAGACACTAAGCCAGACACAGTGGCACAAACCTGTGACCCTAACATTCAAGATCAGGAAGATTACAAGTTCCATAGGTTAAAGACTAGCCCATACTAGTGGGACCCTGTCTCGAAATACAATTTACATCAAACTGCAATAAAAATAAATAAAAATTTTTAAAAATTAAAAAAAAAACAGAACTTGTCTGGCATGCAGATCCTGGGTTCAATCTCCACCAACAAAAAATAACTAATGGAAGTTGGTAAAAAAAAATAATAAGTATTCAGAGCCGGAGAAAAGGCTCAACAGTTAAGACCACTTGTTGCTCTTGCAGAAGACCTGAGTCTGGTTCTCAGCACCCACAATGGTTGCCTCAGAAACTCTTGTAACTCCAGCTCCAGGGAATCTGATACTCTCTTCTGTGTTCAAGTGCATGCACATATGGCTCATACATATACGCGCATATACACAAACACAATGTTTTTTTTAAAAATCAGTATTCAGAGATCGTGTGTGTGTGTGAAAAAGGTAAAGGAGATTTCATATCCATTCAACTTTAACACTCACTTATTCATGCACTAATCGTGCTTTATCAGGTTCATCTAAGCTAAATTCAAATGTCGGGAAACTCTCTTCCATTAACCCACACGGACCCTGGGAAGATAGGTTGGTGCGTCAGAGTGCTTGCCATGCAGACCTTTGGACCTGAGTTCAGACTCCACATTCATGTAAAGAAGCCAAGCATGGCCGTACCTACCCCTGCAACCATAAATTCCAAAGTTACCAAACTGTGTGCAGGTGCGGTTGTGTGTTTATGCGGGTGTAGTGTTCTAGGACTGCTGGTTTCATATCCTTATTATGTAGGGTGCACTGTGTCTACACATATGCACATGGAAGCCAGAGATGAACTGTGGCTGTCACTCCTCAGGTGCTGCCCCTCATTCACTGAGACATCTATCTCCCTAGCCTGGAACTCACTGAGTGAGCAGGCTAGCTGGTCAGTGAGCCCAGAGATCCCTGTCCCTGCCTCCCTAGCACTGGGATTACAAGGGTGCAGCATCTCTTCCAGCTGTTTCCAGGGGCCAGCAATGGAACTCAGCTCCTGGTGCTCACAAGGTAAGCACTTTACCTGTTCAACCCTCTTCCCAGTCTTAATTTATAATTCTTTGAAGTATGATAAGTATTTACTAAGTTTGATATTCTAATGCCCCAGTGTTCCAGACAGCAGTTAAAAGAAAAAAAAATTAAGAGCTCTAGTAGCCTTACATTTCAATGCTTCATTCCTGGTATGTGCACCATCTTAAATAAGGAAGAAAGAAAACAGGGCAGGATGGCTCAGCAAATAAAGCACTGCCATGCAAGCCTGACAACCTGAGTTCAGTCCCATAACACACATAAATGTGGAAGGACATAAGTGACTTCTTCAAGGTGTCCTCTGACCTCCACATGCATGCTATAGCAACCCCTCGCTCTCCCACTCACACAGCACACACATGCACAACAATAACAAATCTTAAAAAGACACTTACCACAAAGCAAAAAAAAAAGCTAATTTTTGCTACTTGGGTTGCAGTCAATTTCCCTACAGTCTTCAGTATGGATTCTTGGTCTTTCACAGTGGGATAAGACATCCGAGACAGCTTGGCCTCTAACGCATGGCTTGATGGGAGCTGTCGAATCTCCATGATATTGCTGAACCTTACACGGGACTTCTTGGGAGCTAAAACAGAAAACAATACAAAATATTAAATGTACCCTCAGATCCAACAAAAATTAAACAGAATTTTTAATTTCATGATAAATGCAGACTATTCCATTCACTTAAGATCAAAGTAAGACAATAAAAATACTAGTTATATTATTACCTGGGGCAGCTTTGCTTAGTCAAAAGAACTAATAGAAAAAAATAATTTGCCGGGCAGTGGTGGCGCACGTCTTTAATCCCAGCACTTGGGAGGCAGAGGCAGGAGGATTTCTGAGTTCGAGGCCAGCCTGGTCTACAAAGTGAGCTCCAGGACAGCCAGGGCTACACAGAGAAACCCTGTCTTGAAAAACCAAAAAAAAAAAAAAAAAGAAAAAATAATTTAATCTATAAAATGTTTTAATGAGTTTAAATAGGGTGAGCAAGATGGTTCAGTGGGTAACCCCTACCATCAAGTCTAGTGACCTAAGTTTGATCCCCTAGGTCCCACATGGTGGAAAGAAAGAATTGACTCTTGTAAGTTGTACTCTGGTCTCTATACAGACATACAAAATACATTTTAAGAGTAATTTTAAAAATGTAAGCAGCCTAAATTATTAGAATGCCTACAAGAGGTTTACAGTAGTATATATGCATGGCCACCTGGTTCAGGATTTTACTATGCTTAGTATTTTAGCATTTACACTAAAACATTATTTTGATTATTCTTCATGGCTAGATAATTTGTGTGAATTGTTTCCTAGGCAAGCATTCAGAACAATTCTCTGCAGTCTCATGCCTTGCAAAGGAAGCAACAGATGAACACTGCCTTATACTGAGGCTGGCATTCTGAAATAACTCACAGAGTCTGGTGGTGGTGGCACAGGCCTTTAATCCCAGCACTTGGGAGGCTGAGGCAGGTAAATCTCTGAGTTCAAGGCCAGCCTGGTCTACAGAGTGAGTTCCAGGACAGCCAGGGTCACAGAGAAGCCCTGTCTCAAAAAAACCCAACAAACAAACAAATAAAAAAACAAAATAACCCAAAAAAGTCACAAAACTAGTAAAACTCTTACAATGTTGGTATTGTATTTGTGTATTCGAGAACATGTTTATGAGAATATTGCTCATTTAAGTAAATAAATATAAAGAGAGAGAGAGAGAGAGAGAGAGAGAGAGAGAGTGTGTGTGTGTGTGTGTGTGTGTGTGTGTGTGTGTGTGTGCAATTGGAAATGTGGCTCCACTGATAGTTGATAGAGTACTTGACTAGCTAGGCTACTGCGTTCCATTCTCCAGTACTGACTAAACGAAGCATGACAGATATGCCTATAATCCCAGCATTCAGGATGCACAGATGGGCCACCAGAAGTTCAAGATCATCCCTGGCACATAGTACAATTGAGCTAGCCTAGGCTACATGAGATCCTGTCTCAAAGGAAAATGAATACATAATTAATATATGTATATAAATATACTCATTCACATAAATATATTTTCATCCAAATAAATATATATTAATTCATATAAGTATATTTTCATGTGATGTATAGATGATGATGATGGTGATGATGATGATAACGGAGAAGAAGAAACCATGGAGTTTCCTGGTATTTGGAAAATATTTCCAGTTGAATTAATACAGAAATTATATTGTATCTGATTCACAATCTAGTCAAACTTGAGAAGACTAAAGGCCATGTCGACCCCCACACCAGTCAAGACACCATGTGAACCCAGTGAACCCACAGTGACTTAAAGAAAGCTCTCACTCTCAATTTCCATTCATTCTCAAGCATGGAGTCCTAAGCTTAACTCACTTTTTTCGGTCCCAATGTTTGTGCTCTCGAGCTTCTCACTTGGAAGATCGTGGAACTTCACAGGAACATAAAGAGGCTCACTCTAGAACGCAGTATAAACAGAAACAAACATAAGCAGCAAAATCCAAAGCCCATCAACTGGGCAGAACTGAAGTGCAAGGCACGCAGACACAGGATCTGTCACGACTTGGATGTTCCCAGCACAGCTATCTACTCAGCACCACTTCCCCAAAAACTGGGAAAGGAAACTCAGCCAGTCCACATAGACACGTAGGCACAAAAGAATCATTTTAAAGTAGACATGTCAGCCCTGAGACAGCTCAACAGGCCAAAGTACTTTCTGTGTAAGCCTGATGTGATGGTTTGTATATGTTTGGCCCAGGGAGTGGCACTATTTGGAAGTGTGGCCTTGTTGGAGGAAGTGTGTCATTGTGGATGTGGGATTTAAGACCTGCCTCCTTACCACATGGGAGCCAGTCTTCTGTTTGCCTTCTGAACAAGATGTAGAACTCTCAACTCCTTCTCCAACACCATGCCTGCCTGGATGCTGCCATGCTTCCTGTCTGATGACAATGGACTGAATCTCTGAACCTATAAGCCAGCCCCAATTAAATGTTGTCCTTTATAAGAGTTGCCTTGGTCATGTTCACAGCAGTAAAACCCTAACTAAGACACCTGGCAAGCTTCAGGCCCTGAAATCCACAGTAAAATAAAGAACCAGTTCCCCCAAACTGTCCTCTAAGTTCCTCATGCACATACACATGTGCCTCAACACTCCCTCAACTACCACCACCACCACCACCACTACCACCACCACCACCACCACCACTACTACTACTACTAATAATAATAATAATAAAATTTAAAGTTTAGAAATGAAAAGTGATATCTTTGGCACATTCTGAGAACTAATGCCTCTATCTCAAAAACGAGCCTCTTTCAGGCAACAGAAAATGTCGTGTCTCTTTTCATTCTTCAGATACACATATGGAGCACTCTGTGCTGAAAGAATGCCCTGCTACCTGGGCAGCTGAGGAGGAAGGAACATGGGGCCAGCCCATGCAACAGTGTGAACCCTTGCCTCTCCCCACAAACAAACCAGAACAAAATCACCCTGAACACTTCCTAAACAGGCACTGTCCTAAGTCCTATGAATGGGAGTGCGTAAACCAAGTTTCTTCCCCCAAGAATCATGCAGTCTAATGGGGAAGACAACTAAGGAACAGATATTCAAAGATATAGTATATCTGTATTTGCCTAATTATTTTACTATACATAAGATTCAATAAGAACAACGACTATTTGGTGGAGGGGTAAGAATACGGGATGTATGTGTCTGTGTGGGTACAGGAGTGGAGACCAAAGATCAATGTTTCTAGTTCTCAGGAGCTGTCCATCTGGTTTTTTGAACTCTCACTGGGACCTGGTGCTCACCCATTAAGCTGGCTGGTCACTAACCTCCAGCTAGCTTCCTGTCTGTGCCCCTCAGTGCTGGGATTACAAACCCCTGTTGTCACACCTGGCATTTTACATAGGCATTGATGACTGAACTCAGGTGTTCATGCTTGTGTGGCCAGGGCTGTAGTAACTGAGCTACCACCTGAATCCCAAATCAACAATTCTTGAAAACTTTTAAAATGATTAAAAGATGGGGAGGGGGGGAGAATCTGCTACCAATTAGTTCTTACACAAAAGCTAAAATGTCTTTCTTGTTAGTCAAGGCAAATGATTTTACATTATATTATTGATGCTTACAATCTCAGACAACAAACAGCTTTTTCTCCAAGTCTCATAAAGTCTTCACAATATCTTCACACAAATGGAATGTTTGTATCCATTTGACACACAACATAGTTTAAAACTCAGATAAACAACCACCAACAACAATAACACAAGAGCCATTCTTGTACTAGAAGGGCCAGTGAGATGGCTCAGCAAGTAATGATGACCTAAGTCTCATCCTCAGAACTCAGACGGTGAAAACAGATAAATGACTCCCCAAAGTCATCCTCTAACCTCCACACACACACACACACACACACACACACACACACACACACGCACACACAAATAGCTACATAAGCGTTAAAAGCAAGCGAAGAAGCAGTGCAGAGAAGTGAAGGAACGGTGTGCCTATCCTTAGTGTTGAGCACCAACACTCGCTTCCTAATGGTAACAGTAATTTGAAATAAGCATTAAGTTGAAAGTTGGTAGAAACCCAGGCCTGACCTGGGCTTTATTCTTTTTATTCTTTTCCTTCTCCCCTCCCTCTCTCCTCAGAGGCCTGGCCTGCTTACCCCTAGCCCCTCAGTCTCCCTAAGGAAAGGAAGTGTCAAAATGATTCTGTCAGAGAGCACACAATACAGAGCTGTGTCTCTCATATAAGCAGGGTAGCATCAAAGCTGTCTGGGCTCTTCCTGCTATGGCTGAATGAGAAAGGCAGCACTTACCAAAGAACTACTCATACTTGTGTCTGTTGTGCAAGCAGCAAAGTAACCTTCAGCATCTGCAAACTACAGAGAACAGGACATCAAATTCACGGAAGCTCGCCAGCGCCCGACTACTCAGAGAGATCAAATGAGCACAAACTAAAGTCCAGAGTAAACTTATGCATCTAACTATTGTTCTCAATAACAGCAGCCAATGCCAAGGGTGCAGCCATGCAAAGTAGATCTTATCATCTTGTCTTTCCTGATGAAGAAATTGAGGCTGGCTATTTCATCAAAGAATCGGAGCCTGGATTAAAAGCTCAGTGAGTCATGTGAGGCTAAAGCTCAAGCAAGTCTTTTCGTTACACTACTGTAATATTTCAGACAGGCAGAGAAAGATGGGTGAGTTAGCGAAAGAAGACAGCAACCTCCCAGTAGTGCCATGAGAGTAGTGTCTAACAGCTCAAGGACTGGCCCACACTGTAGGGCTACTTAATACTGTGAAAGGACGGCTCCACTTCACAGCCCTGCTGCTCTACCAAGATACTACAACTTAAGCCCACAGAAACAACAGTAAAGTATAGCTACTAGTGACTAGGAAGGGAAGACCAGGGATGCTTTTCCCTTTTTTTGTGTTCTCATAAAACTGTATTAAAGAGGATATTTGAGAGGTTAGAGAGATTAGAGATTCTTACATAATAAGCACAAAGTTTCTGTTTGGAATGACAAAAAAAGGGTCCTAGAGATTCACAGTGCACAGCAAAGCACTTAGTGCCACTAAACTGCACATAAAACAATTGGTCCAAATAATAAATTTCATATTACATATATTTTGCAATAATAAGAAGAGAAGGAAATGGCTAAAAGTTGATGTTACTTATATTTACTACAGGAGAGGAGAAAGAGACATTGTTTTTAAAGAATAAATAGAAACGACAGTTTTATACTCTTCTCAAAAATGTAAGGTGTCTATTACACAGAGGTAAGTTGCTACACACACTGCCATATTTATCAACACCGTAAATAAGTACCTTACAAAGCATCATTGAAAGAATCTTATTTGATTGGCCAAATATCCGACATCCAGAATAAAAATTTTTCACTTAATGTATGAAACTGAATTACTTCATTTTCCAGTTCACTTTACAGCTCATTACATGACTCATCCAAACTGCACATGACTGAAGACATTAGATACTGTTCATATGCCTTCCTTTCTTCACCCTCTCCTTAGACGTTGATGTAGTCTACTTCAATAATCATTAACAACTCAAAGATATCAAAACAAAAGGGACAGAAAGTGACATACACTTTTGATTCCTTACAAGATATTCTATTGCCAAGTTGAAAGAACATGTTTGAATGTTTAGACATAAGCTGAAGAGGTAAGTCAATGGTTAAAAGTGCTTTCTCCAGAGCCATGAGGATGGGAGTTCAGATCTGAGCACCCATTAACAAGTAAACCTTCTCAAAAACGCTTGTTAACTCCAGCTCTATGGGACGGGACACCTCAATCTGACCTCTGTGCATGTACACCTGACAAATGTATGCATTGCTGCTCTCCCTCTCCCTCAATTTCTGCTTCTGTCTCTGTCTCTCTTTTTCTGTCTTTCTATATTTCTGTTTCTTTCTCACAGATACACACAAATAAAATGCATCTTAAGAATAAAACAGAATAAAATTTTGGACACAAATAGCTTTTGTTTGTTGTCTTTTGGGGGGAAGGGGGATGTTGGTTGGTTTTGGTTTTTGGTTTTTTCAAGACAAAGTTTCTCTGTGTAGCCTTGGCTGTCCTGGAACTTGATGTATAGAACAAGCTAGCCTCAAACTCAGAAATCTGCCTGCCTCTGTCTCTGGAGTGCTAGGGTTAAAGGTGTGCCCACCACAATCTGGTTTCTTTTTTAAAATAGTCTACCATCACATACTCAAATGAACACTTTAAAATCTGACTTTAAGGAAACTTATATACCACTAAACTTTGAAAAAATAATACTTAACATACAAAATTGAAAACTTACAAAAGCAGCAGGCTTTCCTCTAAATCCTCTTGTACACTGTTGCCTCCAAGGCTTCCAAATAATGAAGCCCAAAAGGTACAGAACAAACATGGATGTTTTCGCAAAGGTGCTGAAGAATGGCTTGTTGTATTGTGTGAAGACATACTGTAGAGAGAAATGTTACACAAACAACCTTAAGAGGTTTAAAGTCTTTCTGCCCGTCTCCATCTTGTCATCTTTAACTTTTAGAAGTCCATATGAGTAGGAAGGCCAAAAAGAAAAACTACACGAAGTTCATCTCTGAATACTGTATGTGCCTTGCACACAAGAGGTAATATTGTCAAATGAAGCAGCAACAACCACAAAAAAAAAGGGCAGGGGTGGGATTCAGTCTACTGGAAACCGATTATGCAAAGTATCTGTGTTAGGGGTTAAAGAAAGCTCAAGCAGTCTTCCCAGCTCCTGAAGAGACACATACATGAAGAAATGTGCTAAGTATCACACAGGAGTTTCAGGGGTCAGGGAAGTTCCAGAGGGAGAAAAGAAAGGTGTAGGGTTATGGAAGTGTCTGTCTGTCTGTCTGTCTCTCTCTCTCTCTCTCTCTCTCTGTGTGTGTGTGTGTGTGTGTCTGTGTGTAGGTGCATGTGTTTGTGGGTAGATATGTGTGTGCATACACATGGAGACCATATAACAACCCCAGTGTCATCTTTCAACATTTCTGTTGTGTAAGCCATGGCCTGTCACTGGCCTAGAACTCACTGAGGAGACTATGCTGGCCATTGGTGAGTTTTACCTTTTTAATTGTGTGTGTGTGTGTGTGTGTGTGTGTGTGTATGTGTGTGTGTGTGTGGTGGTACTGGTCAGCCAATAGCTTGTAGGAGTTGGTTCTCTTGGATTATTACATGGGTCTCTGGGATAAAAATTAGGCAGTTGGGCATAGTGGCAAGCACCTCTATCTACTGAACCATATCCAACTGACATCATCTAAAATAGCTGTGCAGTCATTATATGCCTCTTGTCCTGACGTCATAAAGTACCCAATATTACCAAGATATTCTTGCCCAAGATATGAACCTAAATCAAGCCCTAACTCCATTTTATATGAAGTGGAAGAACAAATTAAATGACAGGGCAAGGAAGCAATGAGCAAGACCAAGGAGGTGAGGTGTCTCACAGGACGAATTACCTAGTTTCTCCACTACACAAAGGAAAAGCAAACAGGGAGTGGCATACAGTTCAGAGGTACAACAAAAGTCTTGCGGATCTGAGCCTAACTGGGTTATGTGTGTGACCCTGATACATCAGGAAGAACGTGACTATGAACTGGTCAGCATGTAATTTTAATAAATGATAGTTCATTTTGTTAGATATGGTAATAGCAGCAATTATGCTTTTAAAATAAAAACAATGTGATTTTCAATGAGATAAATAGGAAAAAATGATATAGTGAGAATTTGCATAAACTATTCCAGGAAACTTGGGATGAACATGGTTGATAAGATTAGAAAGACTGACCGCTGTTAAAATGATGAGTCATGGGGATTTATTACACCATTTTAGTCTCTCCTTTTTTCATGTGTACATGTCTCCAGTGTGTCTCGGCTGTGCATATGTGTATGGGTACTTGAGTGCACAGGTGTGCATGCAGATGTCTGAAGCCAACATTCCGTATCTTTCTCCATTCCTGACTATTTATGGAGGTAAGGTCTCTCCCTGAACCTCTAGCTTGCCAATTCCAGCTAGTCTAGCTAGCCAGTGGGCCTCTGTTTCCTGGGTGCTGGAATTACAGGAGGCTACCATACCTGTCTGGTTTTTACATAGGTTCTAAGGATCCAAACTCTGGCCATTCTGCTTATGGGGCAAACACTTTGTCCTGAAGTCTGGTATATTTCCAGGCTGAAGATTTAAACCTGTTATATATGCTCTAAAATAACAAGCTTATAATTTTTTTCACTAAAGCATGTTATGTGTTTAAAAACTAATTTCTTTTCTAGCTCTTTTGCAGTATAATGACAGATGAAAACTAAAGCTCTGTACAGTGGGACACTCATAGAGTCCCAGTACATAAGAGGAAAGGGCCTGGACTAAATAGTGAATTCCAGACCAGCCTGGGCTATACAGGGGGAACCTGTCAAAAGAAAATACTAAAAACTGAATATGCAAATAGCACCCTAAAATATGTATTCTGCATATAATATAATGCTTCAATAACTTTTTTCTAACTTTTAGATATATATATTGCTAAATTATAATTTAATCTACTGCTCCCGTGTTCTAAATCCTTCCTTTGGGCAGGAGTACGGCAGGAGTATGGGTAACAGAGTCTCACTGTGGGCAGAAACTCATTATGTAGACCAAGCTGATGTGGGAACTCAGAGAGATCTGCCAGCCTCTGCCTTCTGAGCACTGGGATATAAAGGCAAGCCTAGCCTTGTTCTAAAGCTTTTTATCTGATAAACAAAACAATTTATTTAATGCTACAAAATTTAAAAGTTAGTTTTAGGAGCCCATCAACATGAAAGAGATTTCTCTGAAACAAAATTATGGAATGTTAATCTAAAAGGGGATTACAGAAGAGTTTTCAAGTGAAAAAACAAAGTGTGATATTCCAGAGCCAAATTTCAGAAGGGCAAAAACTTATTTACTCACAAAATATAATGGCAAATATTGACTTAGCTATAATGTAAGATCCAAGATATCAAATGGCCTGTTCTGACATTTAAAACCATTTTATAAACATAAGTTTCCTCATAGATTTTTCCTTATGACTGAAATATGTGAAGTCTAAGTGATTAATTCTGAAAATAAAAGTTGTGATAGCCAGATGGCTCAGTAGGTAATGAGTCTTGCTGCCAACCCTAACAACATGAATTTGATCCCTGGATCCACATAATAGAAAGAGAAAACAGACTTCCACAAATTCTCCTCTGAACAAATAAATGGAATAAACAAAAGCACCCTAAGTTACATATTCTGTGTACAACATAATGCTTCAATAACCTTTCTAACCTTTAGATATAAATTGCTAAATTATAATTTAATCTACTGCTTCCGTGTTCTAAATCCTTGGCACCCCTATGCAAGCATACATCTAAATAAATAAGTAAATAAATAAATGTAATAAAAACTATAAACAACAAAATTGTTATCTTCTTACAAAGATCATTAACAAAAAAGAAGTATACAAATTCAAAGTAAAATTCACTTATAAATGCAAAGTACCACACTATGATCAATGAGACATCAATTAACAAAAAGTTTAACTGAAGCCTATCAAACATTGTGATTTTGATAAAAATGTGTGACTCAGTAAACACACAAATGTGGATTCACCAGTGTATGCATGTAGATAACAGTGACTTGTACATGAAAAATCTGATGACTTATGTTTACTTTTTCAAAAATACCCCCTTTTTCAAATTTATTCTTATGGAACAAGAATCTACTAAGCTGTATACCCAGACCCTTACTTTCTACTGTCTCTCAATGTTTTTTCCCTAAAAAACAAAACAAAAACAAACAGTATTTATGAAGAAATAAATTCAATTTTGACTAAAATAAAACCACCTTTACATAATCAGAAAGTATATTGTGAGATCTGTTCCCTACAAATGTGAAGAAGCTGTAGGTAGGACTGGAGAAGTGGCTCCAAAGTTCACAGAGTTTAGGATTCCTTCAGAGTTCAGTTCCCAGTACCCATGATGAGTGGCTCACAACTGCATCTGAGTTCCAAGGACTCAGATGCCTCCTTCTGGCTTTCAGATGCATATATAAACACACACACACACACACACACACACACACACACACACACACAAAGTTTTTGTAACTTCAGGAAACAACAAAGAGCATCATGTCAACTTTCACTTGAAATGACACTTACTCAGTACCAAAGAAAAACAAAGAATTCAACAATATTTAAAATACTGATGTTAGATGCATGAGGCACTAACAGAGAAATACTACTGCTTGACACTACATGTTATCCTATATCATTAGCAAAATATATAGGTCAGTGTTAATTCTATCACAGTGCAACATCACACGTGGAGAAATACCTACCGAGGTGAGTTCTGAGGATGCCACCCATATCACATCAACCAGCAGGAGAATCACTATCCCCAGAGCCATTCGCCTGCGCTGACTGAAGCCGCTGCTCTGGGAATTCACACGGTTCATGATAAATACATAAACCATTTGCAGTCTGTTAATTTAGAAAACAGGGAGATCTCGTTAGAGTCTCTTTCGGAAGAACCACATAAAAATTAGAAATCCAGTCCAAGGAAACAAGAGACATTTGCTAGTAGTCGATGCTGTTGATAAAGTGATAATGTACCTTGTTGCAAGGGCTTCTCTGAGATCCTCAAATGCAACGCCTGCAAATCGGGCAGATCTCAGTCTAAATGGAGGTGAAGAACTCAGCCCACCTAAAACAGCACCACAGAAATAATGCTTAGGGAAAGTTCAAGTGTAAAATCACATCTTTTTCACTCTCCACCTTCAAAGAAGCTCAGTAGTGTAACACTCCCCTAGGATGCATGACTTCTTGGGTTCCATCCCAGCCACTTCCCAAACTGGGCACAGAGGCACATGCCTGTAAATCCCAGCACTTGGGAAGTAAGGGGATGGGAGAAACAGAAGATCAGTCAGAACACATAGTGCATTTCAAGGCCAGCATGGGCCACAGGAAATCATATCACAAAATAATAACAACAACAAAACAAAAACAAACAAGAAACGCCAGGATAGGGGTGTAGCTCAGTTGGTAGAGTGCCTGCAGTCCTGAGTTCAATGGAACCTGTGCATAAACCAGGTGTGCTGGTGCATGCCTCTAAGGCAGAAGACAGAAGTTCAAGGTTATCCTTGGCTACAAAGTGATTTTGAGACCAGTCTCGGATACATGAGACCTGTCCCCGACCCGACAACCCCCAGCCCCCCCCAAAAGAAAAGATTATACTCAAAGAGGTCCTGGGTACCAGGCGGGGGGAAAATCATTCCACATATGGCACATTAAAGAGTGTCATAAAACAGATCCTCGAGAAGTCTCATAAAACAGAACTCTCTAGATTCTCCCTTCAGGACATCCGCCCCTGGCAGTCTAGACACGCTCGCGCGTGCATCAAAAATGTGTCTTCATCCCCCATCTCCGGGGGATTCGGCTCGCTGACAGGAAGTGATGTGCGAGGTTCCACTCACCTCCCATGAGGACCAAGATCATCGTTGCTCCCCACCCGCCCAGTCACTATACCCCGGCTGCAATCCAAGAGGACGACAGAAAACAGCTGGGACAGGGAAGACGCCCCTTGGTAAGGAAAAGACGTGAGGAAAACCCAGCCTCTTGCCTCGTGAGTGGCGAGAGGACTCTGACCCGTCCTCCATGGCCGCGGACGCCGGCCCACTGCCTACCTGGCCTTCCTGCCCCTCGATGGAGTCGTGGCGGCACCATGAGCGGCCCCGGCCCAGCCCGCCGCCCAGAGCCGCCGCCTCACACAGCACGCACAGACCCCAGCATCGTGCAGCGCGGCAGGCCCAACTTCCGAAGCTGCGCTGCCCCTCGGCTCAGGGCCGCGGCTGTCACAACACTCGGCCCCGACGGAGGGGAGTGACCCAGGCCACCGGACAGCGCTGGCAGCGAGAGTCCTGGAGGCCCGGATTGCGGCCGCGGCCCAGGCCCCGCCCCTGTCCGGTCGGTCAGACAGGCCACGCCCATCGCTGGCCAAACAAGCTCATCCCCAGGCTGGCCAACCGGCAGGCCCCGCCTCCTGCCCGTCAGTCAGCCAGACCCCACCCCCGACCTATGGACCACCAATATCTGCCCCGGACCAATTAGCTAGGCTCCGCCCCTGGATAGCGAACCTGGCCGCACATCCCGGTAGACAGGAACTGCTCCAGGCATCCTGGATCCGGTCCTGGAGACTCTAGGCTCTCAGCTTGTCCACCAACTAGGTGACATCCTCCCCATCACTCAGTGAGTCAACCGGTCAAGCTCAGCGGTCAGTTCGTCCATCCGGGTTCCTCCCCCCAGTTGACAATCCCTACCCTAGGCCTGGGTGGTCAGCCCAGAGCCCCGCCTCCAGACAGTACGGCAGGCCCCGCCCCAGCCCAGTCAGCTTCTGCGGCTCCGCCCCCTAGGTCCAAGACGGACGGCGCGCGTGTTACGTCACGCAGGGCGCGACTTCGGACCTGCGGAGGCACGTCTCCAAGTTGATGTTGTGGTAATGTGGACTCTAGCCGCTAGCAGGCTTCTGGCTTGGACTAGCGACGGGGGCACAAGGGAAGAGAGTGAAGGGAAGAAGGCTGGGATGTCTAGGAGAGGGAGAGCCAGGCCTTGGCAAGGCTGCCAGACTTCCCCACAGCCCCGCCCTGAAGCGAAAGCTGACTGCACCATTTCCTCCAAAGTTTAAGTTAGCGTTTTCCAGTAGCCCTTTCCTAAAAACAGGCAGTGTAGCTTGGCACCCGCTGGATTCCTAGATCGTTTTTTGTCCGTAAACTAGAGCTTCGTTTTTGCAGTTAGAAGTTGTATAAGTGAAGTTATTCATCTCCCTGGCCCTCACTTTTTATCCGATAAAAAATAAAACCAAAAATATAAAATCATGTGAGTGCCTCGAGTGTATGTTTACAGTCGGTATACATAAATTCTCAAACAGAAAGAAATCAGATCAGCCTGTGACACATAAGACTTCCACAGATGCTAGCCTGACTAAAGTATGGCGTTTTGTTTAAGTATATTGAAGCGCCCATAAGTTAACCAGGATCCTGATTTTTTTTTTTTTGGCTCATGTAGTCACAGTGTGGTTCATCCTTTGTCTTTTAACTCTTTGTCAACAAAGTCTAATGACTCAAGAAGAACATTTTGTGATCTGGTCGGATTCTAAAAACACTGGCATAAAACCCTTCCAGTCATTGAGAAGCCCACTGCTGGAAAAGGAGAGATGACTCAGTGACAAAAGTCCTTGCTGTGCAAGCATGAGGTCCTGATTTCAGATCCCTAGCACCCATATAAAAAGCTGGGCTTGGTCATGTGCACATTTGTAACCCCAGCACAATGAGAGACAGATAAAAGGATCTGTCTTGCTGGTTGCCAGACACTTCAGGTTTAGTAAGAGATCCTTCTCAGGAGTAAAGAGAGTGACAGAGCAGGCAGCATACCTAAAGCTCCTTGGTCTCCATCTGTACACTCTTGCACACAACAAACACAACTTGCTTGGCCATTCAGTTAAGAACAAATGATCAAGCACATTGTAGTTGTTTGAATATGTTTGGCCCAGGGAGTGGTACTATTTAGAGATGTGGCATTGAAGTAGGTGTGTCACTGTGGGCATGGCCTTTACGACCCTCTTCCTAGCTTCCTCTAAGTCAGTATTCTCCTAGGAGTCTTCAGATTAAGTGGTAGAACTCTCAGATCTTCCAGTACCATGTCTGCCTGGATGCTGTCATGTTCCCACCTTGATGATACTGGACTGAATCTCTGAACCTGTAAACCAGGCCCAATTAAATGTTGTCCATATAAGAGTTGCCTTGGTCATTGTATCTGTTCACAGCAGTAAAACCCTAACTAAGACACATTGTCTATTCTTACCTGTTTAAAATCTGGTTCATCCTCTTTCCAAGTATTGACTGGCTCTATCAACTCCCAAGAATGTGTGCCTTCTTGGGGGTCTTAAAAAGACTTACCATTCAGAGCAGAAAACATTATAGCCATAGTGTAGCAAGTATTTGAAATTACTATACTACATAGTAGAGATTTGGTTATACCCACGCATCATATTATTCCAGCACAAGTTTTTCTCTCTCATTAACATCTTTAGGAGCCACAGTCGGCTTAATTTTTTATGCTGTATGTCTGCTATAGTTCAAAATAAAGCATGGTGAATCAGCCAAGATCAAGAGTCAAGGCCAGGCATGATGGCACATGCCTTTAATCTCAGTGCTTTAATTTCAAGGCCAGTCTAGTCTACATAGTGAGTTACAAGACAGCTAAAGCTATACAGTGAGACTATCTCAAGAGAAGGGTGGGGAGAGAGAAGAAGAGGAGGAAGAGGAGGAGGAATGGGTTCTGGGATTTTTGTTTGTTTTGACACAATCTCAGTTCATAGCCCGAGCCAGCCTAGAAACCACTATGAGTACCAAGCTGGCCTTGAAATCACATAAATCTGCCTGCCTCTCTGTCCTGAATGCTGGGATCAGCACATGCGTTTTAATTCTGAAAGTTTGTTACAGAATATTGAGGATTATCTACAGTATACTTCAGTTTCTCTATCTACGAATATGGGTCACTTAAAATGACAGCACCTACACACAAGCTACTGCTATTACCACATAATCCCAGAGCATCTGCTAAAGGGCAGTGGTGCCAGTGTTTGTGTGTGGAATAAAATCATTCTAGGTAGATTATTTTCATGCACTCTCAAAATTAATTTAACTCTTCCAGTAATATTTCCCCCCAGCTGTCTTAGGGAAATTCTCCACGACTGCTCCATAAAACCAGGCTTATCTGGCTAGATTTTTTTTTGTCAGATTGCCAC
Source organism: Tokudaia tokunoshimensis (assembly GCA_036184795.1). NCBI lineage: Eukaryota > Metazoa > Chordata > Mammalia > Rodentia > Muridae > Tokudaia > Tokudaia tokunoshimensis. Next base: position 68,875,916 of record BTHU01000013.1, read on the forward strand.
AATCCAGGATCATCTGGGAAGAGGGAGCTGGGAAAATGCCCCCATCAGATTGGCCCATAGAGTATTTTCTTAATTAATGACTGATATGAGAGGGCACAGCCCACTGAGAGCAGTACCACTCCTGGAGAATGTAGTCCCTTGGTCGTATAAGAAAACTGAGGAGTATGCCAGTAAGCAGCACTCCTCCATGACCTCTGCTTCAGTTCCTGCCTTCAGGTTCCTGCCCTGCTTTAGTTCCTGTCATGACTTCTTTTGGTGATGAATACTTTGATGATGAACTGTGATCTGGGTCATGGCATCTTATCACTGCAATAGTAATCATAAGACACTGATCAATTCAAGCATTTTTGCCCCATTCATACACCTATATGTCTTACTCAGATTAAGTCCTCAGTCACTTAAGTCTTGAAAAATAACTGTCTGTTGTCTGGTCTGGTGACTTCAAGTCCTGGGTTTTTTGTTTGGTTTTTCATTCAAAGAGTTAGGATCAAACTTTTGTTTGCATATGCTAGGCAAAGTCACAGCCATCTCTAATGTCTGCTTATGGCTGTTCTCAAACTAATGAACTCAAGCGTCCTTCCTGTTAGAGAGTAACTGGAACCACCATGCACATGCCACCATTCCTGGCTGGCTCCAGCTCCTAATTCTATGGGAGATAAGTCTTAGAAACGTGTCATTACCTTTCCTTACCACCAAATGTCAATGGTATGCTTTCAATATTAGTTCCACAACAACAAGGATTTTCATTTTGTTCTCCATTATGCAGAATAGCAGCAATAAATGAGCTGGTAGTTAATATGTCTTAAATGAACTTGAGCATCCTTCTGCCCCTTTATCATTCCAGTATAATGAATCACTTTCTTGTCTCCATTCCTATCTGCTTGTAGCTCTTTACCTAACTTCATGGGCTTGATCCTTCTCTTAATTTCCTTTTTACTCTCTGAAGTTGATCACTCTAAAAGGTCTTGTGAAATTTATTATAATTTGTTAAGATCCATCTGGTATTGAATGTGATACCTTTCAAAACATTCCCAGAAATACAATCTGGAAAGTGCAATCCTCCCAAACTATTTGTGCTATAATCTAAAATCAAATGTGTGTGTGTGTGTGTAGCCTAGTCCTCCATTGACTAGCCAGTATACCAGTCTCAAAAGCTACAATTTAGGTTCAAGGCCTAGGAAGTTACAGATGATTCTGCCCTGAGACATTAAGCTTCTACGTTGATAGTTGAACCTACTTTTAAATCCATGAATCCCAAGTACGGGAATAAGTGCACACCTAAATGCAAAGAAACAGAGATAGTGACAGTCCTTGTATCTATAGGTTACATGCCATGGATTTAACTAGCCACAGATATAAAATGCTCAGAAAAATTACACCAGTATTGAGCATGTGAAGACTTTCTCTTATTGTCATTTCCCCTAAGCAATATGATATAAAAACTGTTTATATTTATATTGCTAGAAAGATGGGTTAGAGGGGAAAAGTACTTGCTATGTAAGCACAAGGACCCAAGTTCTATCCTCCAGAGCCCACATTTAAAAAAGAAACATCTAAGAGTGATAGGTAGTACACTTATAATCCTAGTGCTGGGGTGTCAGAGACAGGCAGATCCCTGTGGTACTCTGGCCATCCAGCATAACCCATTCGGCATGTCCTGTGCCAAAAAATTAAATGAGAAGCCAGAGAAATGGCTCAGTAGTACCTATTGCTTTCAGAGAGGACCTTGGTTCATATTTCCAGCACCCACACAGCAGCTCACAACTGTTTGTAGCTCCAGTTTCAGGGGATGATCCAATACCCTCTTCTGGCTTCTGCAGATACCAGGCATGCAAGCTCCCTCCTACATGCACAAATGCTTGTACATTCATGAGCTGCACACACAGAGAGAAAAACTACACAGAATTACTTTGTATTGGATACTATAAATAATAGAGAAATTATTTAAAGAAGACAAAGGGAATATAGGCAATCTTTATGCAAATAATGTATCATTTTATGTGTGAGACTTGAATACCCTCAGAGTTTGGGGTTTGAATGGGATTTTGGGACTAGAACCCCAGAAATGCCAAAGGGTTCACCTGTATTTAGGCTTGCTCCAGCCAATCAGATAGCCAGCATTGCTTGTATTTGCCAGTGACTCAAAGCAAGCAAGGCAGTAAAAATGCTTTCAGTGGAGGTGGAAAACAATTACAGGTATGCCCTCTAAACCTTAGAAGTCATTAGTAGATATGAGTAGGTTGTCAGTTTATTAAAAGTAAGCATATAAAAAGGTTGGCTGAGGTGTGTAATTGAATTTCTCTGGTCTAGTCTAAGTGAACATGAAAGATCTAGAAGAGCTGACAGTTATTTGGCAAGTCCTGGCCATCTGATTTGTTGCAGATATTGTTGTTACCTTTGTGTTCTAGTTGGTGCAAAGGTAGTGGGTGAGAGTCCTGTTTCTATCTGGGTCTGTCAGCATATTCAGCCTCTCACAAATTACATCATACTTCCTGTAGGATCTACCAGCATGCTAGGCACATGGCTGGCTAAGGAAATACCAGTTTATTTGATTTACTTCTTAGAAATGATTAAGTGGGTTAAGATTCCTGATTTTTTTAGAAGAAGTATATATTATTTATACAATATTTCCTTTAAATCATAAAATATACTGTGTTTTATGGGTATGTGATAGATGTCATAAACTTGGGAAGTTCTTAGACACTTAAAGTATTAAGTGTAATTGTGTTCATAAAACCATAAATTCTATGAAGTTTATGGACAAGTTGGAGGAACAAGCCCTGTGGGCATTTTAAAAATAGGTCTGTATCGCTGTACTTAGCTCATAGTCACCAGTCCTTACCCTTTCTTTTACCATGTTTCCCACCAGTCTTCTTCCTTGCCCCTACATAATCTCCCTCTTGTGTTCATATTTTGCATATAAATATTTTACTCTAACTTCCACACATAAGAGAACACATATGATACTTGTCTTTATGAGTCTGACTCACTTCACTTAAAATTAAGATCTCCTGGCTCATCGTAAGTTTTTATCCTTCTTTATGGCTGAATAAAATGCCACTCTGTGTGTGTGTGTGTGTGTGTGTGTGTTTGTGTGTGTTTCAAAAGATTGAACTCAGGGCCTTAAGCCTTAAGCATGCTAGCCAAGTGCTCAACACTGTTGGGTACAATTTTTCTTCCAGTTGAAACATTCCCAGCAGGAAGTTGGGGAAAGGATCATGAAACTCAGAAAGTAAACACACCTCTCCGGTCTAGGAAAGATGAAACTTACAGGTTCAGGAATGCCCCTCCTCAGGGTTACAGAAGCAATAAATAACTGCTGTGGGAGGAGACTGACCAGCTGAGCTCCTGAGAGGAGAGTCTGGGACCTGTTGTGCTACTTGCAAATCCTGCAGCTTTGTGAGTGGTTACCCTTGTTGAGTAGGCTTCCTAGTAATGCATTTGAGTTTTCTCTACTCCTGTAACACCTCCTCCCTCTTGCTCCTGTCAATAACTCTAATAAAAAATCATTGTTTCACCAAGTTGAACTCTATAGAACCATTACTTTGACCTATTTTGGCTTCCCTCTCAGTCATGAATAGATATTTGTGTATATGTTGTGTCTCAATAGGAAAATCTTTTATACCACAACCACTGAGCAACCTCACCAGCCCTGGGCTTGGTTTTAATAATGGAGATACAGTGTCAGTAATGGGGAAAGTGTGGGGTTATTTAAGACAATAAAAATGCATGAGAACGAGGAAAAGGTGTGTCCAAAGAGAGTCATAAAACTGGTTTGGCAGAGTAGAGCGGGTATGTAGTGAAGCAAATGAAAATCAGGTTGGTCAGGTGAGCTGTGGGAAGGCCAAAGTGTGATCTGAAATCAAGACAACCGAGTTTAGACATTAAATCTGTAGGCGATGAGAACCTACAGGCTTTGGTGTAAGGCATGGGCACTTGTGGGCAAGCTTTCTACCACTGGAGCTCCATACCCAGACAGAAAGAGTAAAGCAAACTTCAGGACGTGTCCACTAGAAGTTGAGCAGCATGGAGACATTGTGGGAGCCCCTATCGGTCCAGTCTCAAGGAAAGCATGTAAACAAAACTATAATCAAGTCAAGGTAGTATTTGCTGAGCTAGAAGACGATAGACAGATGTTTCTCAAAGTCCATAAATGCCCGACAAATACATGAAAAGATTCTCAAAACCACTAATCACTAGGGAAATGCAAATTAAAAGCAGGTAAGGGCCAGAGAGTTGGCTCAGCAGGTAGAAAGCAATGACTACGCAAGCCTGACAACCTGAGTTCAATCGCAAGAAACCCTGTAAACAGCCATACAGGATGGCTCGTGTCTGTAATCTCTGCAGTTTTACAGCAAGTTGGGAGACAGAGACAAGAATCACCAGGAAGGTTGCAGGCCAACCAGCCTGGAGTACTTAACATGGCAGAAACGAGACATACTGCCTCAAACGTAATATGGGAAACACGGGAGGGACTAACTTGTAGAAGCAGTCTTCTGACATTGACACATATGGCATAGCACAACAGCACAGTGAGGCAACACTTCACACACATCAAATGGCTAATATAAAAGGAAAATGGGGGCTAGAGAATTAGCTCGGCAGCTCAGAGCTACAATGCTCTTGCAGGGAACCCAGGTTTGGTTCCCAGCACCCACATGGCAGTCCACAAACATCTATAACTCAAGTTCTAGGGATCCAATGCCCTCTCCTGGCTTCCATGGGCACCGTATGCATGTGATACAGTTACATATATGCAGGAACAGCATTTGTCATACACATAAAATGTACACCAATCTTTAAAATTTAATCATTAGATATGAATCCTTTTAAGAAGACAGAAGGTAACTTTGGAGCTGTATAGAGAGAAAGTCTTCTCATCACTAATGAGAGTGTGAATAGGTGAGAGCATTATGGAAAGCAGAATTCAGGTTCCTCAAAAGTTTTAAAATAGAACTGTGGTGTGATCCAGCACTCCCATTACTGAATGAAGCAATCAAAGGTAATTGAAGTGTTTTGTTTGCACTCTTGGGTTCATTCAAGTTTTATTCACAACAGGTAAGATGTGTAACCAAATTACTTGTCCATCAAAAAAGAAAGAAAGAAACTGGGTGTCTATATACACAGCAGGATAGTAGCCTTTAAAAATAACATTCCTTCAACAAGAGGATTTCATTCTTTATGACATGAAGGAAGCTGATAATATGAAGAAAGGATGCTTAGACATAGATCGGCAAGTACTACATGATTCTACTTCTATGTAACATCTAAAAAAGTTGAATTCATAGAGTGGCCAGTGGCTACTAGGATGATACAGAAGGATGTGGGGAGGATGGCCCAAGGTAGAAAGTTCATGTTGGACTGGAGAGACCCATTGTACAGCATAATGACAGCAATTAATTATAATGTATTATAGCCTTGAAAATTGCTAAGATTTTAGTTGTTGCAAAAGATGCACAAATATCATAGGAAGTAATGCATGCATGTCAAGTCAACATAGCCATTCTACATTATAAATACTCAAATCAACATGTGCATGATAAATAAATGCACAATTGTAGATTAAAATGAATAAAATGTTAAAGAATATTTCAGGAACAATTGCAGGAACTTCAATATGGACTCTGCAGTAGATGGTAATATGGTATCTGAATCACGCTTACTGAATTTGTTAATGTTCCAGATTCTGAAAGAATATTCTTGTTTATAGGAGGCACATGAGGAAAGACAAAGACTTACAGTGTCTGCAGCCTCCTCTTAACAGTTCAGTACTGAGAGTAGCAGTAATAAGGGGTGTTGGTTTACATACCTAGACAGAGACACATGATAGACAGAGGCAGAGGATTGATAAATTTACATGTTAGAGATAGATACATAGATAATTGATAGATACGTATGATAGAAGATAGACTTGCTACCTAGATGATATATTACTACAGAATAGAGACATGATGGATTTATATAAAAAGATGATAGATAGATAGATAGATAGATAGATAGATAGATAGATAGATAGATAGATAGATAGATAGATAGAGGGGTGAGAGATAGAGGGGTGAGAGAAGCCATGATGTCACCTGACAAGGTTAAGCAGATTAAGGAACCCTGGAAATTTTCATAATTAAGGATGGTAAACATTTGAATCTGCTTCCAATCCGGTTCCTATCCTGGAGCACATGACATCAGTACCCCACTAAGAGGACCATGACAAGTGGTCATGAAGCATAGAGCCTAGAGTTCTCCCTGCTACTGAGGTTTCTAGATAGGCTCCAAATGTCAACCAAAGAGCTTCCCTTTCCAGACATTCCTTCCTCCCTCCTCAAGGACCACTGTGGGGTGGGGGGAGCCTTCATCATACAGAGCCTTGCCTAAGTCTCTCTCAGAAGGCCTCTCTGCACTCTTGGCACTCACCCTGAGCTAAGCTGGATTCCCAACTCCTCCAGGTTCCCAACAGTGTCTGGATACCCAAAGGCTTGAGAACTACATCCTCCACCATTTCTCCCCCAGAGAAACATGGGCTGGGTATCCCATCTTAGGCTGTGTTCCACCTCCCCTAAGCAGGTGTTGGTGTCCCCCAAACTTGACACCCCAAATGGGGAGAAAGGAATGCAGCCAAATGCCTCTGCTTTGCTTCCTGACCAGCATCCTGAAACCCCTTCGTCAAGGTGCATAGAACCATGATAGATAGATAGATAGATAGATAGATAGATAGATAGATAGATAGATAGATAGATAGATAGAAAACCAAACCAAATGTGGCAATTAGGTAATCCAGAGAAGCAATGTGTCATAGTTCACTATATTAGTCTTAGAAACTATTCTGTATGTTTAAATTATTTTTTAAAGGAATTAAAATTTCACACATATACTTAAAATATTGTGAGGAAAATTCACTTAGGGTTGGCACGTTGCAAGAAGCAACTTTTATAGCAAAGAAGAGTGACATTTTCCTGGAACAGAAGTGACCCACTTCCCATGTTCTGTAAGCAGGATTTACTTAGTTGGGCTTCAGCAGGGTGCTTCTGCAAGATGGCACTAAGCCAGTTAATGAGGGCTGTGCTTTCTTATCAGCAACATATGGCGAAGCTACATGGGATACTACTCTTAAGAAACCTGAATGGAGACATGCTCTAGCTTTGTGCTCCAGCTGAAGGTAGGGTGTCCAATGCTTATCCCTACAGTATCCTTTGCTTCTACATCATCTAAAATAGCAGATCAATGAAGAACGTGGTCAAAACAGAAATTAGGTGGTTTAGGGGTAAACTAACACTTTTTTCTATCCTTTACTCCAAGCTATGAAAATGTTATTATTTCCTGCTCCTTACAATTTCTCTTTAAATACTTGGTATTTTGTTTTGTTTTCTGTCATGACACTCCTACAGGCTCTGTATGTCTTTAATGTTTTGTATGGTCCAAAATACTTTCTATATAGCCAAAGCAGTCTATCATGATCTAAAATGACTATAGACCATTACATATGTTTTTGGTTTCATAATACAAGAAGCTATGTGACTCATCTTCTAAAATTTGTCTTCTGATACAGGGTCTCATATCCTACACTGGGATTGAACTCACTATGTAGCCAAGGTTGGTCTTCCTACTTCTACTTCTAACTATTGGAGTAACAGGTAAATGTCACTTAGGCCCCATTTTTATGCAGTGCTGGGGATTCAATCCAGGCCTTCAGAAATTTGGGAAACTACATCCCTAGTTCCTCATTCAACAAATATTTATTGAGCATCAAATATTCTCACTTAGCAGCCTTTCATCATCTTAATAAATGGGTCTGCCCTCCATCTCAAGGTCAGGGACATCACCCTCTTTGTAATCTATCTTTCTTCACATTCCAGTACATCAAGTTCTACCACTCCAAACTGAAAATATCTCCGGGACCCAACCCTGTCACAGATTCTGTCCCTATGTCCTGCTCTAAACATCGCCCATCACCACGGCTCCCCAAACGCCTCTGATGGACCAATTTTTATTCTTGGTCTACACAAACTATTCCCAGAGCAACACCCAGAAAAATCTAAAAGTAGAAATCAGGGCTGAGGATGTGGTTCAATTGGGAGAGTGCCAACAAAGCATGCATAAACCTCTGAGTTCAAGCCCCGGCACCTCATAAATGAAGTGCAGAAGCACATGCCTGTAAGTTTATGGGAATACCCTCAGCTACATAGGGAGTTCAAGGCTACCCTAGGATAAAGACTCCATCAATCAAATATAAAATAATAACAAACAAACAAACAAACAAAGAGGAGTCAGATCATGTTGGTCCCATTTGCAACACTATCCTGTAGCTGCAATCATAATGACTACTCCATACTTCTATGAGACCCTAAGTCCATTGACTCCTAGCTATCTCTACTGTCAGTTCTTAATTAATGTTACTTAATTAAGTGACATTAATGAGTTAATGTCCACCTCCAGTCTTGGGGTCTTTGTACTTGACATTCTCTTTCCTACACTGTTTGTGATGCCTTCTGGCATTATTTCCTCAGAGCTGTTTACTTCAGTGTATTCAATCTAAAATGATGGTCTCAACCCCCCTCCCTCCCTTCCTCCTTTCCTCCCTTGCTCCTTCACCCTTCACTTTCCTATGTGGCTATATATTTTTCATAGTACCCATAATTAAGAATATAATGTGCATGTATATTTCTGTGTGCACAAGTTCAGATAATCTCTCACACACATGACTGTCTCAGAACAGCATACAATAACAATTCTAGTGATGGTCTGAATAGTTGAAGAAGGATCAATATATGGATGCAGCTGAGTTAATAATTAAATGCTTAGGAGTAGAATTTCAGGGCTAGGGTGATGGCTCAGTGGGTAAGGTGCCAACTCTTACTCTGCCAACATGAGGACCTGAGTCCAGGTCCCCAGAACTCACATAGGAGGAGGGCTGAGTAGCTTGCACCCGTAACCTCAGAGCTGGGGGACGGATGCAGAGACAGCAGGATCCCGGAGCTTACTGACTAGTCTACTTAGTGAGCTTCAGAAGAAGTAAACAGACCCTGCCTCAACAATAAGTAATAAATAGGGCTGATGAGATGGTTCAGTGGGTAAAGACGCTTGCCATCAAGCCTGATGGCCTGAGTTCTATGCTTGAGACCCCCATGACTGAAGGAGAGAGCTGACTTCTGCAAGGTGTCCTCTGACCTCTACATGTGTGCCTACATGCACCTTCACTTACACACACACACACACACACACAAACACACACACACACACACACACCACAAATAAATATAAAACAATAAAAACTAAATAAATAAAGGTGGAAAAGGATACAGGAAGAAGAAAAGAGTAAAGGAGAGAGAGAGCATGTGCCAGCGTTTGTGTGTGTGTGTGTGTGTGTGTGTGTGTGTGTGTGTGTGTGTGTGGTGTTGGAGTCAAGGCCATAATTTTATATTGAGTAGACCAAAGAAAACACTCTGAGGAAATAGTGCCAGAAGGCATCACAAACAGAGTAGGAAAGAGAATGTCAACTGCAAAGATCCCAAGGCTGGAGGTGGGAGGGTTGGTGAGAGGAAAGCAAGAAAGTGGCATGGCTGGAACTGTGAGAATTGGAATTAAGTGGCATTAAATCAAGTGACATTAATTAAGACATTAAGTGACTGACAGTAGAGACAGCTAGGACCAATGGATTCAGAGCCTCATAGAAGTATGGAGTAGTCATTATGATTGCAGCTACAGGAAAGTGTTACAAATGGGACCAACATGATCTGACTCCTACTATTTATTTATTTATTTATTTATTTATATTTTATAGACAGGGTCTGTAGCCTGGGGTAGCCTTGAACTTCTGATCTCTCTAACTCTTATCCTAAGATTACAGCTATATACAAATTCTTGTCCTGACCTAATCCCTAAGATTACAGGCATATTGTGCCACGTCTCACCTGTGAGAAGCTGGGGATTGGATCCAGGGCTTTGTACATGCTATATAGGGAGTTTACCAACTGAGCTATATTCCCAGCTATCTAAAATGGTGGAAACTAAGGATGACCTAGACCTTTTGCTTCTCCTGATTCTACCTCTAAATTCTGATATCACAGGCATGTGCCACCACCCTTGGCTCCAGTCACAAATACCTGGGAAAGTGCATTGTTCTCTATAGTCAGTACCCTGCTCACATAGGCACAAAGAGGTTCTCAATAAATTCTTATGTAGTAAATAGATTCCTGTCTCTTTGTTTACTACTCTCTTTCCCTGGTCATCCATTTAAAGTTTTCCTCCCAGAATCTTGCCTTTAGCTACTCCAAACTCTCATAGTTCCTTCCCAGCATTAATCATACTCCTGGATTTTTTCCAGAAATAAATATACCAGCTCCTGGTTAACAGCAGAGCCCTTGGCAGCTGAGGCAAAGGACACAGATGCTGTGCTGAAATCTAATCTCTTCAGCCTAACAGTTAGGCTTGCCAAGAAACTGACTCCAGCCCTGTGCTCCCAGCCAGAACCTTCCATTCCAAGGTGGCTGGTGTTCCACCAGGTCCCAGGTCATTTTCATTGGCATTTTAACTACTCCAGTGTTCCTTATTCTGCATTTGAAATCAACATGTTCCTCGGAGTTTAGATCAAAGAATAACCCCTGTAGAGACCTACTTCTTTTATTATTTTAGTTTGTACTCTGTGTGTGTGTGTGTGTGTGGTATATGTGTTTGTGTACGAGGTCATGTGTACATGTAAAGGCACATGTGCCCATGGGTGTGTGTGTCTGACAAGCCCAGGTTCTTGCTCTTTAATAGATTTATTTATTTATTTATTTATTTATTTATTTATTTATTTATTTATTTATTTGGTATCTTTCTTACTGTATCAGAAATGTGCCAGTTTGGCTAGATTGACTTTTAGCAAGCTTTGCGGATCTGGCTGTCTCTGTACACACAGCACTGGGTTTACAGGTACTTGCCACCATGTCCAACTTTATGCAGGTTCTGGGAAATCCAAACTCAGGTTTAAAAGTAGTATCTCTTCAGATAGATTAAAAAATTGACATTAGGCTCTTTCTATACATTATAAAACTAAGTAAATACTGAACATTTGAATTCAGCTCTGGGACAACCTGTCATACCAGAGAAAGGGAAGTAATCAAAGATAACTGTGGTCATGGCAGAAGGATTTAGAAACATCTTCACATGATTCTTAGCAAGAGACAGGATAACTGAAGTAAGAGTCAACAGAGCAAAGAAAATAGATTAAACTATATCGAGTATGTCTGAAGTTATATGTTGTTATAAATCATATGGAACTCATTCATGAATTACCTTTCTAGAGTCCTAAGTATCAGCTAGACATTTTTAAAATTTCTACCTAGTTGATATAATTAAGTATTCTGTGTGATTAAAAAAGGAAGGGTAGGACAGGTGAATGGCACTTCCTACTGAGATAGCCTGACAACCTGAGTTTTATATCAGGAATCCCATATGGTGAAAGGAAAGAACTGACTTCTGTAAGGTGTCCTGTGATCTCCACCTGCATAAACACACAAGCAAAAATGTTAATGAAGGAAAGGAAAAAAGAGAGGAAGGAAGGGGATAGAAGGAAGGAGGGAGGGAGGGAGGGAAGGAAGGAGGGAAGGAAGAAAGAAAGGAAGGAGATAAGGAAGGAAGGAGATAAGGAAGGAAGGAGATAAGGAAGGAAGGAAGAAGGGATGGAAGGAAGAAGGGAGGGAGGGAAGAAAGGAGAGAACGATGGAGGGAAGGAATGAGAGAAGGAGGGAAGGAAGAAAAAAAGGAAGGAAGGAAAAAGGGAAGGAAGAACAGAGGTAGGGAAGGAAGGAGGAAAGGAAGGAGATAAGGAAGGAAGAAGAGAGGGAGGGAAGGAAGGAAAGAAGGAGGGAGGGAGGGAAGGAGGCAAGGAAGGAAGGAAGTAGGGAACCTAGGCACCTACACTGGTCATGACAATGTGACCAGCCTGAGAAGATATAAATTCTTCCATGAGCTCCCTGCAGAGTGTGCACTGGTAACCTTCCAATAGAGGCCTGGCACAGACAGTCTAGCCATTGCCTATAGTCAGGCTGGAAAAACTACATGGATGCTTCAAGCCTTGTAAGACCTAAATCTGGAAGGGCCAGAATGAGACCTGTGCCATGTTCCAACCCTCAAACAAGAGCTACTGTGTCTGGCTTTACATGGGTTCTAGAGACTTGAATTCATGTCCTAAAGATTGAGCAGCAAAGGCTTTAACCACTGAGCTATCTCCTCAGCCACTTATTTTCTTTCAATTACATTTTTCATAAATATAAAATTTGAGGACAACAATGTCCGAACATAGCATCAAAAGGCTAGACACACCTGCATAAAGTATTTACTGAGGCATTTAACAAATGCAAAAACAAAACGAAACAAACACAGTCTGTGAACTTCAAAATAAAATATTTAGTGCAAGAAAGAGATAGGGGCAAACAGATATAAATAGAACCTAAGATCAATTAAGTATCTATCACACCTGGGACAGGTACCTGGGATGGCATTATGTAAGTCTACTTTCATATACTTTGACACTTTTCTTAAGAAGGAAGTCACACACACACACACACACACACACACACACAAGCAGAAGAGAGTCCTTTTTTTAATTTTATTTTATTTTCTAAGTTTTTTACTTACATTCAAAATCATTTCCCCTTTCCCGTTTCCTCCCTCCCCGAAAATCCCATAAGCCCCCTTCCCTCCCTCTTTTCTCCATTCAACCCCCTCTCGCTTCTCTGTCTTGGCATTCCCCTACATCCAGTCTTTCCAGGACCAGGGGTCTCTCCTTCCATCTTCTTGGAAATCAATTGATTTGCGAATTGTGTCTAGGGTATTCCAAGATTCTGGGTTAATATCCCCTTATCAGTGACTGCAAATCATGTGTGTTCTTTTGTGATTGGGTTACCTCACTAAGGATGATATTTTCCAGTTCTGACCATTTGCCTAGGAATTTCGTGAATTCATTATTTTTAATTGCAGAGTAGTATTCCATTGTGTAAATATACCACATCTTCTGAATCCATTCCTCCGTTGAGGGACATCTGGGTTCTTTCCAGCTTCTGGCTATTATAAATAAGGCTGCTATGAACATAGTGGAGCATGTGTCTTTATTGCATGCATGTAAAGCCTCTAGAAGAGAGTCTTAACTAGGAATTATCTAGGTAGGCTGTCCTGTGGACACATCTATGAGGGATTGTCTTTATTGTTAATTGATAGGGGAAGATGCAGCCCACCGGGAGCAGTGTCATTCCCTAGGCAGGAGATTTGGAGTCATTTGAAACTGGAGAAGGGGGAGTGAAAGCTAGCTGATCAGCAGCAGTCTGGGGGAAATTTGTTTTCCTCTGTTCCTGTTGGTAAATTAGATACAACGTGATGTGCTCCTTGACTTGCTGCCTTGTTCCTGAGACAGTAGACTGTGACCTGGAATTATAAGCCAAATAAACTCTTCCTCCCTTACGCTGACTTTTGTCACAGCATCAGAAATGAAACTAGGACACAGCTTTTTTATAAGCTGTGTAATATAAAAGGTAGACGCCAGAAATACCTCTGGTATATCTGGTATGTAATATTTTTTGTACTAATATTAAACATTAACAGAATCTAAATGAGTTACTACTATGGAAAGATCCTCTGGTATTTAGAAATTGAAGCAGAAAGTTTTATCTTTATATTATTAGTGTACAATTGTGCACATGATATATACTACATATGCTCCTATAACTACAAATATATGGCTTGAACTCATAAATTCATTTGAGGCCAGGCGGTGGTGGCGCACGCCTTTAATCCCGGCACTTGGGAGGCAGAGGCAGGCGGATTTCTGAGTTCGAGGCCAGCCTGGTCTACAGAGTGAGTTCCAGGACAGCCCGGGCTATACAGAGAAACCCTGTCTCAAAAAAACAAAAAAAAAAAAATAAATAAATTCATTTGAAATGCTGATGGGCATAGAGAGGTACAAATCTCAATTGGGAATTTGGTATATGGTTTTAGACATTGTTGGTTGGGGCTGGGGAGAGGGCTCAATGGTGAAGAACACCTGCTGCTCTTGGAACAAAAAACAGAGTTTGGTTCCCAGAACCCATATCAGGTGGCTCACAGGCACCTGTAACTCTAGGGATCCAATGTCTTCTTCAGGTCTAAGTGGACACACATATGTCACACATACACAACATGTCACACACAAGTTACACACACATATGTTGCACACGTATGTCACACACACAAATCTTATATAGTTTTAATATGTAGTTATGTAGTTTTTAGGGCCCCCCTCATGCTAGGTAAATACCCTAATGCTACATCCAAAGGCCCCCCTTTTGCATATTTTAAATTAAAAGAAGTCTGTCTTAGGATATCTATAGCTGTGATAAAACACCATAACCCAAAACAAGCTAGGGAGGAAGGAGTTTTGTAGTGGGAAATGATTAAAATACAGTACTGCCCCTCCAGACCTCTGCTCCAAGTCCCAGCAGGTCTCTCTCTCCTGCCCAGCATCCACCTTCCAAGTATCCAGCAAAGCATGACTCTTAAACTTGAGTAGTTAACCAAATATATTTATGTATATGTAACTCCCAATCACATAATGCCAAATTACAATGATAAAATTTTATCCCAATATTTCTAACCTCTCAGCACACCAGAAACACATCTGACTCAGTCTGGATCTGCTGGTCTCTGTGTCTCTTCTTCAGCTCCCTTGTGCAGCTACCAGGCTCTCTCTCTCTCTGGCTCTCTCTCTCTCTCTCTCTCTCTCTCTCTCTCTCTCTCTCTCTCTCTCTCTCTCTCTCTCGCTCTCGCTCTCTCGCGCGCTCTCTCTCTCTCTCCTTCTCTTAGCTCCTCCTCCTCTCTCCCTTCCAATCACTGGCCTCTGACTGCCTCAATGTGAATGGATAGGAAATATCTTGCATCAGAGTTTATTTCATCTTATTCTCCTGTATAAGAGTGTGTCATTGAAGGAAGTCAGGGCAGGATCTGAAACAGAGGTCATGGAGGAATGCTGCTTACTGGCTTGTTCCCCATGGCTTGTTTACCCTGCCTCCTTGTACCATCTAGGACTACCTGCCTAGGGTAATACCACCCACAGGGAGCTGAGCCTTCCCACCTCAATCATTAATGAAGAAAATGCCCTACAGACTTTCCCATGAGGAAAACATTTTCTCAATTAAGATTCCCTCTTCTGAGATATGTCTATGTTTGTGTCAAGTTGACAAAAAAAAAATAAGCACAGACCTCAACAATAAAGCTGGCCTTGTACTAGTAATCCCCCTGCCTCAACCTATGGGGTTATAGGTCTAAGTGGGCAGGCTTGAATTAAAAAATTTTAAAACCTCTTATATGCCAGATCTTCTCCAAGAATCAATCACCTACTCTTCAGGGAAATATTAACATGCCTTCACAACTAGATTTCCCCTGAAGGCAAAATACTATGAGCAATTGTTTTCTTTTACAGCAGACTCACCACTCAAAAAGTCTTTATTCCAGACACAATAAAAATGAGTATATGAATAGAAGAGAAAGAAAATTCCACACAGTGTTTCAGCTACCACAACCTTGCTGTGTCTTAGCTTCTCTCAGTTGCCCCAACTGAATACGCCCTTGGCTTCTCTCAGTTACTCCAAGTGAATGCTGTGTTCTAACTTCTTTTCTATTGCTGTGGTAAAACACCCTGACAAAAGCGATGCAAGGAAGGTTTTATTTTGGCTTCAGTTCTAGGCACCCTCTGCCTTGTCTGGGAAGTAAAGGCAGCAAGAGCTTGACCCAGCTGGTCACATCAAGTCAGAAGACGCGCCCACTTTCTCCTTCCTATACCGTCTAGGATGCCAGTCCAGAAAATGATCCTACCCATAATTATGATGGAATTTCCAGCATTAATTAGTGTGATCAAGATAATTCCTGACCGGCATTCTAAAAGGTTAATCTTGATTTGACATAATCGTTCACTGTGTGTCCAGAGGCCTGACACCTCGGCAATTCTAGACTCTGTCCAAGTTGACAATTACACTAGTTATCGTATTCTGTAGAGACACTGATTTTTCATATTCACAGTCTATTATTGAACAATCTGAAGCTGTAAATAACCAGATCCTGTTGTCCTCTTCATACACAAACACGTGAAAGCCAGGCTGATAACACTGCCTTTGATAGCTTTATGTGTGGATGAGCATAACCCCCAAACTGAAACTGTGCCTTTTGGAGAATCCTAAATGTACAGAGTATCCTGTGTAGCAGCATCCAAAGCCAACACTTGTTGCTACACCTCAGTGACAGGATACCAAATACTAGGTGGGGTGATTCCAGCCCTTGCTGTCACACAATGATTGAGAGGCAGAACAACTTGGTGAGAAGGTTGTTTGTTGGCTTTGCCATCAGGCTGAGTTCATAACAACTTTCTACCCATCCCAAGGTGATGAAGGCCATGCAGGGAACACCCTCAATCCTACAGTGCTCCTACATGAAACTAAAGTGGAAAAAGATATAAATGAGACCCAGCAGTTGTGTGACCTGGAGGAAGACGCTCTTCAGCGTCTTAGTTTCATCCTCTATAAAACAAAGATCATAACTGTCCTGCCTATGACACAGGGCTGTTAGGACCACCAGTTATGCAGTGTTCCCTGAGATAGCATTGAAGACAGTGTAGCTCTAAGATAAGGCATTATTAGCATAATATTATAATGAGGCAGAGAGTGTGGAGATAACAAAAGAATAGCCATCACACTTTCTAGTACTTGCCACTGGTTCTATTTAGATAATCAGATGCTGTGGGTATTTTGTTCTTTGAGACACAGGCTTATATACGCCAAGTTGGCCTCAAGTTCACTGTATAGCCAAAGATGACTCTAAACTTCCAATCCTTCAGTTTCCACTTCTCTGGTGGAATTTCCAGCAGCCATCGCTACACCAAGTTTCTGTGGCGCTGAGGATAAATCTCTGATGTTCATACATGTTAGTCAAGCCCTCTACTACTGAGCTACATCCCCATTCCCAGCTGTCCTATGCTATCACGTTATCTTGTACTGTGGGAGCACATTCACTGGGACGTGGGGCTCGCAGATTGGCTGGCAGGCCACTAAGCCCCAAGAATCTACCTGGCTCCACCTCCTCAATTCTTGGATTACAAGTGTACACCAAAGCTGGCTAATTATAGATGAACTTAATATAATTTTTCAATTTGAAGGAATAAAAGGAGATTAAAAGCATAAAGTCTTTATTTACCGACCATAAATTCATAGTATCTACAGGAAACACATGCAGGAAGAACTGGATGAACTGATAAAGCATAGAAGCATCTAGGGGTCATTTGAAGTCTTCAGAGCCGAAGGCAGGCAGCCCTTTAGAGATTCAGAGCCACTGCCCCCGTCAGGTCACTTCCAAATTCCCAGTCCACAAAAAGGTGCAATAATAAACATGTATAGTCACCATTTTAAACACTAAGTTTTTGGATAGTTCATCTAATAAACCAATAGTTTTCAGCATATGGGTTAGGACCCCATTGGTGGGTCAAATGACTGTCACAGAAGTTACATAAGACTGCCAGAAAACAGATATTTACATTATGATTCATAACAGTTGAAAAATTACAATTACGAAGTAGCAATGAAAATGATTTTATGGCTACGGGGTCACCACACATGAGGAACTGTATTAAAGCATCAAAGCATTAGGAAGGTTGAGAACCACTGCTCTAAACTAATAGCACAGGCTATAACACCTTATCTCAGAATCCCTACATGATCCTCTGGGTTTCTTCCTAACATCACTTTAATGCCCTTCTCTGGCTACATAAAAGAGCATCCCCTCTCCAATTACACCATGCTCAGTCCCGATCTCCATCTTACACCATCTTACATTGCTATTTATAATAACCCGACATACTACATATTTGTTGGGATGTTGGCTGTCATTATCCCCACACTCAAACAAAGGCGAGCAGAGAACAGAGACTGTCCTGTTCATTGTGTATCTCCCAGGTTGGCAATCACATTTATCCTCTTGTATGAGAACAACAAATATTTGTTGAAGGAAATGGGAAATTTAACTCAATAAAGGGGCTGGGAAGAGGTCTCAGTAGATAAAATGCTTGCCATGTTAGCATAAGGACCTGCAGTCAGTCAACAGAACTCACAGAAAGAAAAAAAAAGCCAGGAATAGTAGTATGTCTGTCTGTGACCCCAGCAATAGAGACACAGTCAGGAGGATCCCTGGGGGCTCACTGGCCATCCAGCTAGCTATGAATGTTCCCATCTCGAAAAGCAAATTCAGTGGCAGTTCTGAAGAACAACAGCTGAGAGTGTCTTTCAGCCTCTTCATGTGTAAGCAATATGCACACATATGCTTGTACAGTGTACACACACATACACACACACACACACAATCAGAGAAGGAGCATTATAAAATCATGGGGTCATGCCAAGCATATCAGAGTCAGTTTGGCCTTGAACATAGTAACATATGTCATTGGAATGGTACATTCCAACTCGATCTAGATAATGAAAGGAAGAAGGATGTATGGAAGTAGAGGCTTTTGGGAGTAACAAGAGACTAAACAACTAAGAGATTAAAATTTACATAGGAAAGATGTTGGTGACAAGCCAGAGAAACTAATGATGTCTCTCAATATCACAGAACATGAAAGGAGACCCCAACCAAACCATATACATGTCAAAGACATATGCTATCATGAGTTCTATGGAAATCCTACTTGATCTCCTGAGAGGACATTTCAAAGATCATTTGATGGTATTCTTGGTGGCTAACTTAATGCCTGCTTTCCACATACATACATAAAGGCATTCATACTTCTACAGCTTGATCTTGACTTGTCAAGCAGAGGCTGTCTTTCAGCAGAGGGTACAAAGAAACATACTTAGTAAATCTAGGTCAGCAAATTAGCTCAGCAGGTAGATACGGTACTGAGGCTCCTGACCTGCATGGAATCCCCAAGACCCACAGAGAGAAAAGAGAGAACTGACTCCCACAGTCCTCCACACATCATATAATACCTCCATAACCATATAAATGTAATAAAAGAGTTAAAAAGTATATATAGCAGGTGGGATATCCCTTCATTTCAGAAGTAGAGGCAACTGGATTCCAATAAGTTTGAGTCCAGACTGCTCTACCTAGCAAGTTCCAAAAACAGTCAAGAGGTACATTGACAGACCTGTCTCAAAGCAAAACAAAGGGCATGTTTATAAAGACAGTCTAACTGACAACTTCATTCGCCTGAACATTATTGTCTGCTCTGCAGCAGATAGACAGAGAAAAATGTCAGAGGTCATGACCCATGAACGATGAAGCTCACAGAGGCATTCAGACACATGTATTATACTTGAGAGCTTACTGTACGATGTCGAATAAGGATGCTTCCTTAGGCGAAACAAAACTTGTTATGTTTACAAATATTCGAGTTGGGAGTCTTTTTAAAAAATACACATCTATGTGTTTGAATATGTATCTAGTATCCACCATTCTTAAAAGAAAATATACTACAGATTGCCAGCATTTCTATCGAGCTTGTATGATTAAAGGCCATTTTTAATTTTGGGTATGTCTTCAAATGTTCCTTGTTTAATATGTATTTTTCTTACAGAATAGACATTATATATATATATATATATATATATATATATATATATATATATATATATATATATATCTGACAGGTACTGGTGCTTTCTCCCATAACACAAAACGAAGACAACAGTCTCCCTGGTGGAAGTGGAGAAATGTAGGAAGGAAATAGTTGCTGAGGAGACGAAGAGGAGGGAAAACTGCACCAGCAGAACCTAGTCCCATGTTTGCCTGTGTCTGAGCAGAGTGGCAGGGGACACTCAGAGAATGCTGTGTCCTACGGAGGAGCAGTTTTTAAGTGAGGTCCCATAGGACGCCTGCTGAGCTTTCTTCCAGTCTTAGTACCTGCATGGTTCATCCCCATTCTGAATGCCAGTTCACAACACTGAGGAGTCTGTGCTCTGTGTCCAGAACAAAGGTCACCACTGTTGTGAACATGTAAGTTGTGCTTTGCTGTTCCCCTAATTCCTGCTGTTTTTGTCTTCTTGCTCTCTGTATCTTTCTCTTATTTTATATCCATCCTCCTAAATCCTTCAAGACTTGACCTCTTCCAATACTAGCTTTCTTCAAATTGGACCTGTGGGTCTGAGAAACCGCTGTGCTTCTGGGGCCTTATTTCCTTCATTCCTCATCGAAAGAAGAGGATCCAGGTCCCCTCCTACACCAAGGACCCGAGACATTATGGCGATGAATTACCATAGGAAACTGGGAATTCATCCAAATCATTTTTCCCAAACCTCTAGAAAGTCTCCAATAATAAGAAGTAACCTCCTTCCTCCTTTCTTCTATTCCCAAACACTGAAGGACTTCTGAGATGTCAGCTTAGATTTTTTTGATCCACTTTTTCCTTTTTGTCTTTTTATTACCAAATCCTAAATTCTACATATATATCATTCATCTGATAGAGGTTATTGTATTAGTCAGGGTTCTCTAGAGTCACAGAACGTATGGGTAGTCCCTATATAGTTAGGGAATTTGTGGATGACTTACAGCTTGTAGTTCAACTCCCCAACAATAGTCAGCAGTACTTGTGGATGGAAGTTCGAGGATCTAGCAGTTGCTCGAGGATCTAGCAGTTGCTCCATCCCACGAGGTAGGCCAGGAAAAGCCAGAGTGAAATCTTCCTTCTTCCAATGTCCTTATATAGGTCTCCAGCGGAGGGTGTAGCCCAGATTAAAGGCGTGTGCCACCACACCTTTAATCCCAGATGACCTTGAACTCAGAGATCCCCTAATCTTAATCTTCTGGAATTCATAGTCACTATGCATCAAGATCTCCAGGTCAGAAACTTGTATCTCTGAGCCTCCAGATTAGGATTATAGGTGAGCCTTCCAATTCCTGTTTAGTTCATTCCAGATTTAGTCAAGTTGACAACCCAGAATAGCCACTACAGTTATCTTCTCACTTTTCCTCATGGAGTCCTACAAAGAACAACACTTGTATTGTCAAATGACTCTGGTTTTTCTCTTCTTTGTGGTTTTTGACTCTGAAGCTCTACCTACGGCACTAATGCTTGCTGTTTGTGGTTTAGATGCCTTAGCTAAGAGTCTTTTTGCCTCTTAAAAAATTCAAATATGTATGTCTATTTTTAAGAGCTGGAAATTGAATCCAAGACCTTATATATTCTAAGAAAGAATTCTTTCACTGGGCTCTAACTCCAACTATTTGTTTATAGACATAAGTAAATGAATGTTCTCCTAAAGACCTTACATTAAGGTCTTTAAGAATTTTCATTTAATTTTTTTGCATCTTTTCTCTCATATTTGGATACCCACTTGGCCCAGATCTATCTGTTGGAGGGCCTTTCTTTTTATTATTGTTATTCTGTTAATTCTGTTTCATGGTTTTCTTCTCACCAGTCATATAAGTATAGACTGTGTAGTGGGCACATTCCCTTCACACCTCCCCCTTTCATCAGTCAACTATCCACAGTTGCATACAATTTCTGGTAAACAACACAATCTCTTCTACTTTATTGCTGAAAAATTGTGTTGCATTTATAAGCCACATCTTCCCTACCCTTTCTTTTATTGATAGACACCTAGGCTGGTTCCAAGACTTAGCCTTTGTGACCACTGTTGCAGTGGATGTGGATGTGGATGTGCAAGGGCCTCTGTGACATGCTGACTTAGTGTACTTTGATAGACCTGGGCCACATGTAGATCTTCTTGGATTTTGGAAACACTCATGTTGCTTATCACAGTGCTTAGAGTAGTTTACATCCCATCATCTGTGTGTCAGGGTTCCCTCTGTCCACATCTTCCCCAGCATCTGTCATTGCCTTTCTTTTTAATTATTAAATTATTTTATTTACTTACATCCCAAATATTTCCCCCTTCCCCCTCCCCTCCTCAAGTTCTTCATCCCATCCCCCATTCCCTTTGTTTCTGAGAGTGTGCTCCCCTACCTCACCCCCACCAGCATTCCCCTTCCCTGGAGCATCAAGTTTCTACAAGATTAGGTGCATTCTCTTCCACTGAGGCCAGATAAGGCAATCTGCTACTACATATGTGCTGGAGACCACAGACCAGCCCATGTATGCTGTTTGGTTGGTGGCTTAGTCTCTGGGAGCTCTGAGAGGTTATTGGCTTTCTTAATGATTGCCTTCTGACTAGGAAGAGATGTATAATTCAAGATAGGTTCAATTTAATTTAATGATTATTGAGGGTGACAGTTTTTACACGTTTATTGGAAAGGCACGTCATTTTTAAGGTTTTGGTTTCTGGTAATAATTTAGGACACATTGCCCAGTGGTTCACTCTTCCTGGGGATCCACATTCATTCAGTTCCTAGTCCCTGTGGTAGGTACTTGCAACTGCCTTTAACTCCAACTCTTGCCCATAACTCCAGCTTCAGGGAATCTGACATGCTTGATTCACCTCTGTGGACACCTGTACATGTGTGGCATGCACACATATGTAGTTATAAGTGAAAATAAAAATAAATTAAAAAGACAAAAAAGAAAGAAGTCTGTGGCCCATGTTCTCTTTTTATTGGCCAATGACTATCTTGTTGAATCTCCTGAGACTATCTGTACTACTCAGTGGTTAGATTGCTTTGCCTTCAAACCACTAGAGAGACCCATGAAGCCAGAAGAGTGACTCATAACCAACAAATGATAAAGAGGGATGAACAAATATCTGATTGCTTAACCAGAGTTGGAATAGACATTATGCTAAGACATTGATTTCAGTTGTGTATGATCATGTGTGTGCACATGTACCCATACATGTATGCACATGTGGAATGAATTAACATAGAAAGCATACGCTGACATTTTATAGTTTTCAAACTTATAATAAATTTGGAAAAAAAAAACCATTGATTTGAAGTATCATGTCTCTTCCCCAAATGGGTGAGCATTCAGTAGGTTACACGAACTGACTTTGCTTTCCCATCCTGGAAATTCACAAACTGGACTCATAAAGCTGGAGTTCCAAATACCAAGGGTCTCATTTACCTAAACTTTCAAGTTAAGGGCAAAATTGTGATGGCTCCTACTGACTGTCAAGTTGGTAGAATCTGGAGTCACTTAGGAAATAAGCCTCTATGTACGACTGTGAGGGAACTTCCAGATTAAGCTAACTGAAATGGGGACACCCACCCTAACTACGGACAGCACCATCCCATAGATAGGCTCTTGGACTGAATAAGGTGAGAGACTGGGCTGAGTCCCGGCCTCCATCTCTCCCAGTTTCCTCTCTCTTCTGCAATTTTGCCTTTCCTGCCATGATGAACTATACCTTTGAAGTGTGAGCCTAAATAAAAACTTCCTTCCTTGCCGGGCGGTGGTGGCGCACGCCTTTAATCCTAGCACTTGGGAGGCAGAGGCAGGCAGATTTCTGAGTTCGAGGCCAGCCTGGTCTACAGAGCGAGTTCCAGGACAGCCAGGGCTACACAGAGAAACCCTGTCTCGAAAAAACAAAAAAAAAAAAACAAAAAAAAAAAAAACTTCCTTCCTTCACATGCTTTTATCTAGAATTTTGACAGAGCAATGAGAAAAGTAACTAATAAAAGAATAATCACCCTTGAAGTTTGTGCAAGCAGGATTCAACTTGCCCTTCATCTCTAGTATCTTTAAGCAATAATGGAGATTTCATGCAGATACCCAATGGAGGCTTTGGCTCTCCTCTGGCTGCCCCACTAACGTAATTCTGATTTCAGGTATGATATGTAGTCTGAGTCACAGGCCTGGCATTTTTGATTTTTCACAGTGAATTTTGTCAGCTCCTACCATCCCAACAACAATAATTCTCTCTTAGAAAAGCAACCTGTTAATTATAGTAAATAAATAATGTGAGAGTAATATTAATTAAAGTATATATACAGGTATAAGAATAACTCAAGAAGGCCCCCAGGAAATATTTAGTACACACACACATACACACACACACACACACACACACACACACACAGAGAGAGAGAGAGAGAGAGAGAGAGAGAGAGAGAGTAATTTAACAATTTAACAATATCACATGCCTTTATATTTTAGGTAAAAAATATAGTAATGTATAATCTATGGTATTGTATGACTTTTTTTGAGAGACATGTTATAGCGCGAACAACAGGACAAAGAAATGTCTTGTCCGCCCTAGTCTGGTGAACCAGTGAGTTTGTTGGGGTTACTTACAGGAGTATAGGTGAAGGGCTATTCACAGGAGTGTGGATTACACAAAAACAGCTGGGTGATGATTCATAACAGTTGCATCTCTGGCACTAACTGTACAACTTGCTATAGGCAGCTCAGAAAATGAGAGCATTGTCTCCCCAGCAATTCTTATTGCTTATATAACCCTGGGAAAGGACTTGGGAGTCTTGTAGGTTTAAGGAACATCCTGAGACATGCAGGTTGTTTACTTCCTTGATGTTCTAAGCATTGTTTACTTCCATGAAGGTGTAATGTGTCCATTGAAAGAAAATGGCTACCAGATACATGGTGTCACACATTATAGTTGAGACGCCATGTTTTAGTATTCCATCAGCTATGTTTACTAGAACTTGGATTCCAAAGTAACTAGAAATGGGGGCAAAGCATAAACCAATGATCAAGGACTTTAGCTAGAACATTGAACTCAGATAGCATTTTAGATTAGCAAGAACTTGTCCATCATTACCTACTTCATCCTCCAAGGGCGAAACTGAAAGCAGAGGCTCCAGACTTGTCTCCCAACACTCTCTTCTTCCTAAGCTCCACTTCTTTCCTTAGATTCTTCTATACGTTACTTTCATGAGGATTCAGTTAATAAGTCCTAATGCATTCATCAAAAACCCATTCAATGGGGATACGGCTTAGTAGGTAAAATGCTTATCCTAGCATGCACTAAGCTTTGGGTTCCATCTCTAGCATTGCATTAAATGGGTATGGTAGCACACACTTGTAATCTCAGCACTCAGGAGGTAAGAGTCAGGGAGATCAGAGGGTTATCATCAGTTACATAGCCAGCTGGAGGCTAACCTGGGACACCGAGAGTCCCTTCCTGGAGAAACAGAGAAGAGGGGAGAGAGAAAGGGAAGGAGAGAAAGTAAAGAATAAAGAGCAACATTGAATTCTCACTATTTGTCAGGTTGTTTTCTGTAGAAAAGCTCCTGCCTTCATGAAATTCATTTTAGTGTGGGGCAGGGTAACTGAGAAAGAATGAATTACTAATGGGAAGTAGGTTGAAGCTCTTCCGAAGACAGTACTTAATGGAGCAGGGCTTTAGGGTTTCTGTTAATAGAATGTGCTGGGTGTCATTACATCTGTCTAAGCAGATGTTGTACCTGTGTAGAGTATGAAAACCCCAGTTCGAATCAGACCTGCCTCTTTCCCTTTAGGCATTTAAGCACACTCTAAGAGCAGAAAACATTATGAAAATTTAAAATCTTTGCCCACTCTAGATATGTTCCCCCTCCATGAATGGAAGGACTTAAGGATGGAAATGACATCATAGGTCAAAGAAGATCTTCAATGCTCTGGAGCCACAGTCACCTTTGTGATTAGATTTGCTGCTTTTTAAAGCTCTGAATAAGAAAGGGGTTTGCCCTTGTGGCCTCCATCTGCAGCAGAGAACCAGGCAGCTCCAAAACCTTCTGTGCTTAGCCCACCATGACAGAGTGATCTCCCAGCAGTGATTTCACTGTGTGGAGGGGAGATCTCCACCTTCTCTCTGGAAGGGTACAGCTAGGAGGGCACAGGGCATACGATCAGTGGAGCTGCTGGGACAGGAGTCTTCCCTTCCGGCTGTCATTTGCTTCAGGGAACCAGACAGCACCACAACCTTCTGTGTACAGACCCTGCCAGAAGAGAGATGGTCTCCCAGGAGTACAGACACAGGCTTACAGACCCGCAGGAGGGGCAAGCTCCAGTCAGAGACAACAAGACCAACTAACATCAGAGAAAACCAGATGGCGAAAGGCAAGCACAAGAACCCTACCAACAGAAACCAAGGCTACTTGGCAACATCAGAGCCCAGTTCTCCCACCACAGCAAGTCCCGGATACCCCAACACACCGGAAAAGCAAGAGTTGAATTTAAAATCTCATCTCACAATGCTGTTAGAGGACATCAAGAAGGACATAAATAACTCCCTTAAAGAAATACAGGAGAACATGGGTCAAATGGTAAAAGCCCTTAAAGAGGAACCACAAAAATCCCTGAAAGAAATACAGGAGAGCATGGGTGAACAGGTAGAGGCCCTTAAAGAGGAAACACAAAAATCCCTTAAAGAATTACAGGAGAACGTAAAACAAATAAGTGAAGAAACTGAACAAAACCATCCAAGATCTAAAAATGGAAGTAGAAACAATAAAGAAATCACAAGGTGAGACATCTCTCGAGATAGAAAATCTTGGAAAGGATTCAGGAGTCATAGATGCAAGCATCAACAACAGAATACAAGGAATAGAAGAAAGAATTTCAGGTGCTAAAGACACCATAGAAAACATTGACTCAACAGTCAAAGAAAATGCAAAATGAAAAAAGCTTGTAACTCAAACATCCAGGAAATCCAGGACACAATGAGAAGACCAAACCTAAGGATTATAGGTATAGAAGAGAGCAAAGATTTCCAACTTAAAAGGCCAGTAAATATCTTCAACAAAATTATAGAAGAAAACTTCCCTAACCTAAAGAAAGAGATGTCCATGAACATACAAGAAGCCTACAGAACTCCAAACAGACTGGACCAGACCAGAAAGTCCTCCTGGCACATAATGATCAAAACACCAAATGTAGTAAACAAAGAAAGAATATTAAAAGCAGTAAGGGGAAAAGGTCAAGTAACCTATAAAGGCAGGCCTATCAGAATTACACCAGACTTCTCACCTGAGACGATGAAAGCTAGAAGATCCTGGGCAGATCTCATACAGACCCTAAGAGAACACAAATGCCAGCCCAAACTACTACACCCAGCAAAACTCTCAATTACCATAGATGGGGAAAACAAGATATTACATGATAAAACCAAATTTACACAATATCTTTCCACAAATCCAGCCCTACAAAAGATAATAGATGGAAAACACCAACACAAGGAGGGAAACTACACCCTAGAAAAAGCAAGAAAGTAATCTTTTTCCAACAAACCCTAAAGAAAGTAACCACACAAACATAAAAAGAACATCAAAAATAACAGGAAGCAATAATCACTATTCCTTAATATCTTATAATGTCAATAGACTCAATTCCCCAACAAAAAACATAGTCTAACAGAAATATTTTTCATGTAAATCTTCAATTTTATCAGAAAATGTTTGTGATTCCTCTTTCAATATAGTAATGTTTTTATGTCTACCATTTTAACTGTACTATTTTCCATGATAATCTTTCATTTTAACATTTTTTTCTATATATTTCTTCAGTTTTATCAGAAATATTTTTCATGTAAATCTTCAATTTTATCAGATTTAAAATATTGTCTATAATTTTACTTATAATCAACTTAGGAACATTTTTATACCTTCCATTTTATCTGTATAATTTTCCATGAAATAGTCAGTTTTAACATGTTTTTCTATATATTTCTTGAATTTTATCAGAAATATTTTCCTTGTAGATCTTCAATTTTATCAGAAAATGTTTATAATTCCACTTTCAAAAAACTTAGGAATAGTCTTATACCTACCATTTTATCTGTATAATTTTTCCATGAAATACTCAATCTTAACGTGTTTTTTAATATATTTCTTCAATTTTATCAGAGATATTTTCCATGTAAATCTTCAGTTTTTTCAGAAAATGTTTATAATTTGACTTTCAATCAACTTAGAAATATTTTTATGCCTACCATTTTATCTGTACAATTTTCCATGATAATCTTCAATTTTAATGGTTTTCCATATATTTTTTTCAATTTTATCAGAAATATTTTCCATGTAAATCTTCAATTTTATCAGAAAATGTTTATAATTCCACTTTCAATCAACTTAGGAGTATTTTTATTCCTACCAATTTATCTGTATAAATTTTTTCAATTTTATCAGAGGTATTTTCCATGTAAATCTTCAGTTTTATCAGAAAATGTTTTTAATTCTACTTTCAATCAATTTAGGAATATTTTTATGCCTACCATCTTATCTGTATAATTTTTCATGAAATAGTCAGTTTTAACGTGTTTTTCTATAAATTTCTCCTTGTAGATCTTCAATTTTATCAGAAAATGTTTATAATTCCACTTTCAATCAACTTAGGAATATTTTTATGCCTACCATTTTATCTGTATAATTTTCCATGAAATAGTCAATCTTAATGTGTTTTTTTATACATTTCTTCAATTTTATCAGAGATATTTTCCATGTATATTTACACAATGGAATACTACTCAGCAATTAAAAACAATGAATTCATGAAATTCTTAGGCAAATGGGGAACAGGGGGAGGGAAGAGGGCTTATGGGACTTTTGGGGAGGGGGAACTGGGAAAGGGGAAATCATTTGAAATGTAAATAAAGAATATAGAAAATAAAAAAAAGAATGAAGTGAACTCTTCATGATAGTATGAAAGTAAAAAACAATGGACAGATAAATATAAATCCATAAATTATCTTATATTGTTATACATTGATAAAAATATAGAAATAAACTG
This sequence comes from Tokudaia tokunoshimensis, assembly GCA_036184795.1. Taxonomy (NCBI): domain Eukaryota; kingdom Metazoa; phylum Chordata; class Mammalia; order Rodentia; family Muridae; genus Tokudaia; species Tokudaia tokunoshimensis. Next base: position 68,904,525 of record BTHU01000013.1, read on the forward strand.
AAACACATTTACATCCAATAAAAGGGGGTTGCAAAACAAACAAAGACCTCACAATACTCCACCCAGACATGTCACATTCTATCTTCATTTTGCAGTCCATAATAGCAACCTAAAAAGAGGCAAATACTATTTGCAAGTCGTATATTGTTCATTTGATAGTTATTTATTATGAGACAGTATCTCACATACCTCAAGCTGGTCTCCAACTCAGTAAGTAGCTGAAAGTAATCTTGAACTTCTGATCTCCCTGCCTCCATCTCCCAGATTCAGGAATTACACCCAGATGCCAGGTTTATGTGGTGCTAGGGATTCAAACCCAGAGATTTGTTCATGATAGGCAAGCACTCTACAAACTGAGCTACATCTCCAGCCCCAAATAAATTGTGATGTGGGATAATTTGTCTTATTTCAACTCCTGTGCATAAAGGCGGACCTTAGTAATGTGTTTCATTGCTTGGCATTTTGAATTTACTACTTCAAATGAGGGTGCAGTGTGACTGTACTGTTTATTCAAAGTCCACTGAATGTGAGAGAGAAGCTAGTGTAAGAAGCATCATAATGGGAAAGGTGCATGTATTTCAAGATATGCTCTAAGAAGAAATCGGGGAGAGGTATGGAACCCGAAACACTCCAATCTACACTCAGCATTTCCTTTGCAACTCTGAAACCAGAAACAGCTAAATAATATCTACAAAGAAAACTAGGGAGAATGCAAAATGATGAAAAACTAACTTTCTTTCCCTTCTACTCCCAAGGCATTTGCTGTGATGGGCAAGAAGACAAAAGTATGCTGGGAAACTCACCAGCCTGAGCAAAAACCATATTCCTAGTAAAGATTTCCGAGTGTATCTGCAGGATCTTCAGCTGCGCCCTATGCCTCTGCTTCGCAAAGGTGGACAAGAATCCCTGCTCAGTGGTCTAGACCTCAGACTTCCCGCACAAAGCTTCCTCTCTGAGGACACGCCTGTCCAAAGCTCACTCGGAGCAATAAGCTTTTATAGCCACAATTGTTCTGTCAGGCCTGGAAGAAGCACTGAGTTGAGAGGGGAAGGGAGGTTATTGGAAATGGGAATTTCCTTTTGTTTGATGCAAGCTTAGATCTCTGGTTCTTCCTACTTCTGTTTGCAGAGCTGGGCATATGGGCTGGGAGATGACTGGAGTTAGATCCACAGAACTTGTGTAAAGGTGAGAAGAGAAAAGTGATTCCACAAAGATGACCTCTGACCTCTGCATGCATTTATTGCATGCATGTGCTCTCACATTATATCATATTTATACACACACAATAATAAACTTATTAACAGGTCATAAATGTATAACTGATGTGCCAATGTGGTAAGTTCTAACAAATGTATTCTAATAAGTCTATGGAGTTTTTTCCTCTAGAAGGATAAGTAGCAATCTCAGAACACACAGACCCATAATACTATATAGCACTTTCTAGGGCATATGTTTAACTATGGTCTTAGGGAGAGCTGGGTTTGTTTCTTTGTCAATGATACTGGATCTCACATAGCTGGGCCTGGCACAAAACTCACTAGGTAGCTGAGATGACCCTGAAATTCTGATTCTCCTACCTCTTCTTCTCAAATGTGGGAATTGCAGGCATGCACCATGATACCCAGTTTATGCAATGATAGAATAGAACCCGGGGCTGCATGCAGGCCGGGCAAGCACCCTACCAGCTGAGCACCACCCTCAGCCCTTTGGAGAGGGAGGTAAAAAATTACCTTCTACAGTTCTTATATAGTTTGAACTCACCAGAAGGCTTCATGAGACTTGGTGCCCCAGGTGGTAGTGTTTGGAGTTGATAAGACCCTTCAGGGACTCACGCTCCAGTGAATTCTCATTTTGATGGGACTGAACAGTCACCAATGTAGTGGGTTATTACAGAGGCCACCCCTGGACTTTGCCTCCTTCCATTTGGGGGACAATTTTAAATGTGTGGCATGGTTACAAAGATAGAATAGGGAATTTCTTGAATATTCTCACCCAGTTTCCCCTGTTGCTGACATCATCACGATAGCAAGGTAATTTGTCAAAATTGCAAAGCCTGCATTAGTGGGCAGGGGAGCAGCTGAATTGGTAGAGAGCTGGCCCTGCAGGCGCAAAGCACAAAGTCCCGTTTTCTATTTCTGTTCTCGGCCTCCCAGTAACTGGAGATGAGCAAGGCGGTAATCTTTGTAATCTGAGCACTTCGGAGATGGAGGGAGGAGGATCATGAGTTCAAGATCAGCTACAAAGAGAGTTGGAGGTCAGCTTGGGATATCTGAGACTCAGAAAAGAGGGAAGACAGGAAGGAAGGATTGGATGAACAAATGAACTACCATTTATGAATTACTATTAACTGACCTCAGGACTGTTTTTTGAGTTTCATGTCTTTATGGTTATTTTGCCTTTGTTGTTCTTTCAGAATCCCATTCAATTAAGTCTTTCTTAGTTTGGGTGAGTATGCCAAATTATAGCTTTTTAATATCATGTTATCAAATTTGCAAAAATTATAAATTAATGTGAAATTTAAGTGGCTGTAGATGCCAAGACTTCCCAAAGTTTCCAACACAAAAACGACTTAACCCTGATCCTGTGACAGTGGCCTACAGCACCTGCCAGGGCTGCTCACAGCCAAGCGGCAGGGAAACCGAGGGAGCATATTTGTGCAAGGTGTCAAGTGAGGATGTTATTTCAAGAAAAGCAGTCATAGAGAAATACCCAGGGGAAAATGTTTAGAATAATTTAAGAAATATTAAAGACCAAAAAGACTGGATTTGATCAATTTCACTGAAAAATCGCCCAGTGAAGCACCATGTTTTATGCGAACAGTTCCAAACAATCTCAGACGCGGATTTGCTTTGTGGTTTAGTCATCCTTTGAAAGTGCGTGTGTTACGTGTGGGAATGTGCACAGGAATGCAAGTGGCTGAGGAGGGGAGAGGAGGGTGTCGAGTCTGAGCTGCAAGGAATTGTGAGCTGACCAACTTGGATTCTGGGAACTAAGTGGACCCTCTGCAAGGATGCCAAGTGTTTTTAACTAGCAAACCATCTCTCCAGGCTCCAGTTCCAAATTCTTACTGCAGAGACCGTGTAAGTCAATAATGTAGTCATATTTTCTCACAAAACAATCTCAATCTACTATTTTTTATCATTACTATTATGACATTATAAAAACCCTTATGAATCATTAGAAAAGTTAATGGAGAACACAGTCGATTTATGGCTACTAAGAGGTAAGAAATGTTTCTTAATGTCTTCATGGTAGTTCAGTGGATAAAAGCACTTTCAGAACACACAGGACCTGAGCTGAATTCCCTGGAGGAAGTCCTCTGACTTCCAAACATCCACAAAGTACACACACACACACACACACACACACACATTAGATAATACACACATAAACACTCACACACACATACACAGTAACACACATGTCACACAAACAGACTCACATACCCATATCACACATACACATCACACACATGCATGTACACACTGACACACATGTCACCCATATACATCACACATACTGATACACACATCACACATACAGACACAGATATATCACACACATACCTCACAACCACACACATCACATACACACACATACATCATATAATCACACATATCACACCCATCACAAGCACACATGCACACAACAGTGCTACTTTTTCAAGTTCTTTTAAAGAGATAGAAGTTAAAAGTGTAGTACTTTGAGCCAGCACAGATAAATACACAGGCTGGACTAACATTCAAAGAAGAGCAGGCGTGTAACAAATGGCTATGATCTGGGTCGGGTGTTTCCAGGTTCTTGGCCTTTTAGCTAAAGAATTGAAAATAAAAGCTTACACATATCCGAAAGAGAAGCAAGGTAACTTTATTTGGAGCAAAGTAGTAGTGCAGGTTGGAGAGGACACTGCCAAGGTTGGCAGCAGGACCCACGGGGTGAGGATTCTCAGAGGCCCAGGCTCCAGCAGGGGGTCTCTTTATGGGGTCTGTGGTAAGTAGCGGCTGATTATAAAATAGCAAGATTCAGATGGTTCTCTACTTTGATGGAAACATTAGGTCAAATATTCCTTTCTTCTTACAGCTCATGACCCTTCCCATGATTTATCTGGTTTTAATCACGTGCACACCCAATTATGCACAGGCATAAGATGGTAGATAAGGAACTCACCCTGAAAGGTTACTAGAGGGCACAGCTTTGCCTTTGTATTCATGTACCCAAACCAGTTCAGGCCAGACAGGTCCTTCCATTCTTCAGACCTGGATATACTAGGAGTATATTTGAATATAGAAACTGTCTAAATGTGATTGTTTCCTGGTATGGGGAAAGTTATACTATTTATTGTTCAAAGATAGGAGTATGTGCAGTTCTGTAAAGGTGGGAGTAGGTTGAAGGGTTCTGAGATTGCTAGCTGCATTGGTTGGCAAGGAGTGTGTTGTGTGCATAGTGTGTAAAGGAGCCAGGTTGCCAGGGGACATTACAACAAGAGGGGAGTACTGCATAACTATAATCAGATGTGGGCTACAGAGTGTAAAACTGCTTCCGGTGCCTGTCTGGCTCAGGTGCTACCAAGTATTGCCAATGAGAGTGAAAGATCTTTTTAAATAATGGCAGAGCCACGTATGCGGCATCACCTATTGCTAATTAGTAATCACTCAAAATGTAGTGAACTCCACTCAAAGCAACTTGGGATTCTTCCAGTTCTTGTGAATTGGCAAGCCGGTCACTTGTTCAATGTGGTGGACACAATCACAGTTGAGCTCAGCTGGGGAATAGCCGCGGGTGGATCTGCAAGCACTTCCTTTTTCCTCCTCACAGTTTTTGTTTCCTTTTGGCCTGACATCATACAGGAGCCACACCCAAGAATGCTTCAACTGGGCTGGGTTCCAAGAAAGCAAAGACAGTCTGAAGGCAATGAGAGAGTGGGGCCCATTTGTGCAGGTTCCTGGGAACCAACCATGCCTGTCTCTTCCCAACATCACGGTCGAGGAGATTCTATGTGTGTCTTGGTGTCATAAACCTGAGCTTTAAAAAAACGGAAAGAAGCAGATGAAATGGCTCAGTGGTTAAAAGCAAATACTGCTTTTTTCGTTTCAGTTCCCAAATGCTGAATACATGAGGCAGACATTCACAGACACATACACATGCAGGGGTTGTACAGCTTTCTGATAGACATTTAGGTTCTTTCTTCTGCTTATCTATTTCAAACACAGTGCAGCATACATGCCATCCTTACATAAACAGCTGTTTTCATAGAGAAATCACAGGTATGGAATGATAAGTTCAGAGGGAAGGGGTTTTTACTACTAAATTACCATGAAGAAACTGCTGCACATGTTCACACTGGTAGTGTGTGGAGTTTATATTTCATTTTCTTTTAGACATATTTGATTTTTTTAAGTATATGTATGTGGGGGAGTATCTTAGTTAGGGTTTCCATTGCTGTGGAGAGACACAGCACTCTTATAAAGGCGACATGTAATTGAGGATGACTTGGAAGTTCTGAGGTTCTGTCCATTATCATCAATGGAGGAGCATTGCAGCATCCAGGCAGGCATGGTGCTGGAGGAGCTGAGAGTTCAACATCTTGTTCCAAAGATAAACAGGAGAAGACTGTCTTGCAAGAAGCTAGGAAGCAGGTCTCAAAGCCAACCCCACAAAGACACAAGGCCACCCTCCAACAGTGCCACTCCTTCTGGGCCAAGCATATACAAACCACCAGAGGGAGGGAGAGGGCATATCTGCACATGAGGCCAGAAGACAGTTCTGGATTCCCTGGAGCTGGGGTTGTAGGCAGTTGTCATCTGTTCCACATAGCTGTTGGCAACTGAACCCAGGTCCCCCACAAGTGTATTAGAAACTCTAACCTACTGGGCCATCTCTTCAATTAATCTTTTAAAAAGAAAACAAAGTTGTAGCATGACAGGAACTCATATAGCCCAGGCTTGTCATGACCTCTCTGTCACCAACGATGACCTTGAACCCACTATCCTACAGTCTTTATATCCCCAGTGCTCGAATTGCAAGTATGTACCACCATACCCCATTCATGTGGCCTTGGGAATCAAGTCTAGGGCATCTGCATGCTGGGCAGACTTTATACCAAGTAAACCATATCCCCAACCCTAGAACCATCAACACTGTGTCCATCTACCACCACCACCATCACCACTACCATCATCACCATCATCTTCATCATCTTCACCTCACCATCTCTGGAAACCAATGTGGTCAGACTTCTGGCCGTGCACCAAACACCAAAGATCGCCTGTTTCCACCTTGCCTGCTCTGGGATTACAGATGCATGCTATTATACCAGCTGTTGTTGAAGGTGCTGAGGATCTGAACTCAGATCCGAATGCCTGCATGACAAGCTCCTACCAGCTGAGCCCTCTCCCCAGACCCTAAATAAGTCTTGATTTTAGTAGAACTATGACCCATTTTTTGTTGTTATCTTTGCTGGTAGGTTTGTTTGTTTTTGTCAATTTGATTCATGCTAAAGTCATCAGAGAAGAGGGAACTTCAATAAAGAAAATGTCTCCATCAGATTGGTTTATAAGTCTTAAGTCTGTGGGGCATGTTTTTGTTAATTGTTGGTATGTGGAGTGCGGCAGACCACTGTATTTGGTGCCACTCAGATAAGGAGGTCCTGGGTTGCACAAAAAAAAACAAAAAAACAAAAAACCCAAACTTTTAAACCTTTTTTGTATGGTTGAGGCCTGTATGGAGCAGGATTTTCCCTGTTCATGTTAGCTTGCCTAATTATTGTTCTTGTTCAGCTCATATATAGGATTCATATTCATAAGACTTTGTGATTACAGATTCTGACATTCTCACAGCAAACTCTACGTTCTTCTGGTCTTTAGAGTCTTTTCACCCTCTCTTCTGCATGATCCCTGAGCCTCAGGTATGACATTTTGTAGATGTATGATGGAGAAATCGTCTTTCCCCCCCCCAAAAAAAAGCATGCCATTTGGTTATCCAATACCAAATAGTCCACCCTGAAAACATTCGTATAAGTAACATTATATAGACTGAGCAGGGTTACTTATGCACTTAAGAATCTATGGCCAGTGGTAGTGGTGAATGTCTTTAATCCCAAGACTCGGGAGGCAGAGACAAGTAGATCTCTGAGTTCAAGGCCACCCTGTTCTACAGAGCAAGTTTCAAAGCAACTATGGCTACAGAGAGAAATCCTGTCTTGAAAGTAAAAAAAAATAAAAATAAAAATCTATGTATGTATGTAATGACAATTAATGAAAAGAGGCATAAATTTGAAAAAGAGAAAGAAAGGACCTATGGGAGAGTTTGGAGGGAGAAAAGGGAAGAGGAAAAGATATAATTATAATCTCAAAAATATAAGAAATAATTAAACAAAAAGAATGAAAGATTTGGCTGTTATTGTAATGAAACATTGAAATGCAAATAAAATAAAAAAGCAAGCTGAACAAGCTATACAAACAAGCCAAAATGTAGGGTTCTCCATGGCCTCTGCTTCAGTTCCTGCCTCCAGCTTCCTTTCTTGGCATCCTTTGATAGTTGGCTGCATGTTTAGTGTTGTAAGGTCCTCACCAAAGACGGCTGAAGCCAATAGCAAGTCTTTACTAGCCTGCCAGCAACTACACTGGGTGTTCAGGATCGCAGTGTAGCCCTGAGCCTCTCTCAGGGTGAACTTTTAAACACAAAACCCATGTTCTGGGTTCACATACTTCAATTAGCAAGAACAGTTAGCCAGAAGTGGAACTACAAAAACATAAATGCAAGGTTAGTGCATCCAGAGACTTTTCCAGGACTATGGACTTTGATGGATTAGGCCTGTTTTAGTTTTGGCAGGTGGTATTACCTACATGCTGAGTTTTACAGCCTGACTGGCACTTCTATCATGGAGTCAGTTGTGCTAAGGTCTCGTGGGGAGCAGGGGGAAGGTTACTAAGATCTAGGGCCCTGTTACATAAGCTAAATAAACCCTCTCTTTCCCAGGTTGCTTTTGGGCATGTTATTTATCACAGAAATAGAAAACAAGGACACTCTGTGATGGCTCATCTTGGCTGTCAACTTTCCTACTTCTGGAATTAGCTAAAACCCAGCAACTGGATGCCTGTGAGGGATTTTCTGGTTTGGATTATTTGAGGGAGGAAGATCTACTCTAAATATGGGCCACACCTATATTTAAAAGGACATGGAATAAAGAAATAAGTTTTGCTTTTCGCCTACTTGCCCTCACTCTTGCCATCAAGTTCATCTACTCCAATGCTGAGGTGTTCCTTTGCTGGTATCAGACCCTCTTCAGGATTCCATGCAGACTGAAGAGCAATTCCTTGGGCTGCCAGAACCAGATTAGGGCTACTGAGACTAGACATCGTTTGGACTGAACAGCTACTGTATTCATGTCTTGCCCATTGAAAGACCCATTATTAGACTACCCAGGCCACAGTCTGTAAACTACTCTAATATCTTACACACACACACACACACACACACACACACACACACACACACACACACACCATTTTGTCAGTTCTGTTACTTTAGAGAATCCTAATTCAGTCTCACTCAAATTTAGCTGATGAAAGGAAAAACTACTGATTATCAATACTAACCACACATTTATGAGAACAAAGATGAGGGAATTCTTTCCCTTGTAACTATCTAGTTCTTACAAGACCGTCTGGGTGTCTAGAATTAACACAAACCCTACCAGTGGGCTCACAACTGGGCTGAATACACACAACTGTTATCTGTCTGACTTGACTCATAAATCTGAGATTTTCATCTTCCCTTCCTCAAGTTAAGTGATTTGCTAGAGAGGATTGAAACCCAAAGGACGTTTGTTTCACTTTACCAATTTGTCATGAAGGAAATTATAAGGACTAAAAGTGAAATTTGAGAGGGAAAAAAGATTTGCAGGGTGAGGTATAAGGGTGGAGGCTCAGGCCTTCCTGTTCACTTCAGGATCACCATTTTCTCAGCTCCTGTATGCATACCCCAGAAAGAATCTGGCCAGCCCTGTGTTTATCCATCCACCCACCCACCCACCCACCTACCCTTCCTTCCTTCCTTCCTTCCTTCCTTCCTTCCTTCCTTCCTTCTGTTGTGCCAGGAAGCATTTGTGAACCCAAAAGACCACCAAGGAGCCAACTGTGACGCAATTGCACTAGGGTCTCTTTATTCAAGCTCAAGCTTGGGCTACAGCGCAGTCTCCAGAGAACTGGAGGGTAAAGCCCAGAGCTCTCTGCAGGACAAGGCTTTATAGGAAGTGGCAAGCAAGCAAGAGGGTTGTCAGCCTGGCAAGCATCTAGTTGTGTGACTACTGTAAGCCAACAGGTAGCAAAACCATGAAGAATCACAAAGTACATCTGAAACAATAAGACTAATCTTTGATTGACTCTTGTTAGGAAGTAGCTAGGGAGTAACACTGGGGTATGGGACAAGGAAAAACCATGGGGTCTTTTCTGGCACTTGGGTGCAGCCTGGGTTCAGCTATAGTTCAAGTTTCTCTTAAGATGGAGGTCAGTTCCAAGATGGAGTAAGTTTGGCCTTTCACTTTCTTCCTTCCTTATTTCTTTTCTTCTGTCCTTCCTTCCTTCTTCCTTCCTTTTTTCCTAGTTTTGGCTTTGATACTGGTTTGAGACAGGGTCTCACACCCTACTGGCCTCAAAATTCATTAGGTAGCCTGAGGATGACATTGAACCTCTGATCCTCCTGTCTCCACTTCCTCAGTGCTGGGATTACAGACCTGCATCACCATGCTCACTGTATGTACTGTTGATGAGTGAACATGGGGCTTTGGACATGTTTAGCAAGCCCTCTGCCCACTGAGCTATACTCCCAGCCTCTTTGGGGGTTTAAAAACACTTCTGTTATAGGTGGAGGCTGACTAATCGAATCATTGACTGTTGGTGGATGGATTTATTTTCTAAATCCTCCTCTCATCCTGGAGGTCTGGGGTAGGACCAAAGTTCGAAACTTTCAATCATGTGGTTGGTTTTCTTGAAGGCTAGCTCCATCCTTAGGGACTTTCCAAGAGTTATATAACCAACATAAATTCAGTTTTGAGTGAAAGGAATTGTTATGGATCACAAAAGAGGATTCTTTCACCTCTATAACTCAAGACTTCCCCCTGAAGTATTCAGAGCAAGAACTGGTACAAAATTCACACATACACACACACACACACACACACACACACACACACACACTCACACACACACAGAGAGAGAGAGAGAGAGAGAGAGAGAGAGAGAGACAGAGAGAGACAGAGACAGAGATAGAGATAGAGAGAGACAGAGATACACTATAGCATAACTGAGCATCTCTGTTTTATCTGATCATCATATTTCTATACATTCTAAAGGTCAAAGCCAACTATTTCAAAATAAAGGAGTAAGGCTACCTTTAAAGAGATGAGTGCCTTGTGTTTAGAGGAAGATGGGGAGTTCCAAGTGGTTAACTGAGAAAGGCACACTAAAACAAAAGTCATGTGTATTAGTTGCTTTTCTGTGTACCTGCCAAGAAGAAATTTAAGGGAGAAAGGGCTTGTGTTGACTCACTGCTTGAGAAGGTATTCAGACTTTTATGACAGAGAAGGCACGTTGGCAGGAACGAACTATGGCTAGTCACATCCTACTCATGTTAGGAGGTAGAGAAACAACAGAAACTGAAGGCCTACCTTCTACTTCCTCCAGAGAGTCTCTGTCTCCTAAATGTTCTACAGTCCCCCCTGTGCCTTTAACTGGGGACCAGGGAATTAAACACAAGAGCTTATGGGAGGCATTTAACATTTAGACTGTAACATTTTGTATTATAATTTTGTCCCTAAAAGTATATCCCAAGTGCTGGAATTAAACACAAACACGTGTACTACCATGCTGGTCCAATTTAGATCTAAATTTACCCCCAAAGGCCATGTGCTAACCCTTGGTTGGTTGCCAGCTGATGAGTTAGGGAGAACATGACTGACTGAACCATGAAAGCTCTGATGTCGTCAATGGATGAATCAACTGATCTGGGTTTATAATTTGATGGGATAATGAGAAGTGATAGAAGCTAGAGGTAAGACCCACTTAAAAGGACCGTGGCCTTGAGGATATACCTTCACAGATTGTAGTAACTTGTTCTCAGTCCCCTGCTCCCCCATTGTCTCTGCTTCCTGGCTTCCTCGAGGTGATGGCATTGCTGATATTTATCAGCTATTGTCTATGGACACACAGGTGGGCTGGACAGCGGCAGGAATGGCTGCAGCAGCAGAGAGAACCGGCCGTGGAGGGTGGAGGGTTTGTCTGCACAGACAGCTGAGTGACTGGCGCCCTGGAGCAGAAGAGCTCAGTGCACAAAGACGAGTCGAGGTGGTTAAGGATATTGGGAAGGCAAGTCAGAACAAGGGCCAAAGGTTATCTACACTGGAACTTTGGCCAGATGCCCTAAGCCCCTACTCTAGCTGGCTGTTTCCTGGTTCCTGGGCGGGGCTGACAGTTCTATGGTCAACACTTTGTACAGGAACAAAGTACATAGGGATGGATGTTGCTGCCCTCTTGTGATGAAGTCAGAGGGTTTCCAATCCTACATTTGTCCTTCTCTCCTGGCTCAGGTAGGGCCACAGGAGGCACTGCCTGGCTCTTCTGCATGTTTTAGATTTATTTCCCCTGATGTCCCAGTCCACTAGCACTATGCTGTGGCCCAGAGAGAACATTACAAGTGTTGCTGGTCTAAGGGATAGGATGGGAAGGGCTCTGGGAGACCAACAAGGCACAGGCTCTACACTCACAGTGTTGGTGAACCCACAGTCAGGATGCTACTGGGTCAGCACAATGACCACATTGCCCTTCTTAAAGCCTTGGGTTCTGTCAACATTCATGGCCAAGTTCCTGGCCTCAAACCAAAGGCTTGGAGCAAAACCTTTGAAATTGTGATCCAAAATAAATCTTTTCCCCTCCAAGTTTTACCTGAAGCAATTTGTCATAGCCATGGAAAGCTGACATATTTTAATAACATGAACTCCCCTAAATAGCCATTAATATCAGTTCTATCTAGGGATACAAACCAAGTAAAAGACACAACTTGACTGGGCTGGCTCAGTCGGGAAATCACTTGCCTTGCAAACTGAGGAACTGAGTTTGGTCAAAGCACCCAGGAAAAAAAGAAAGAGAAAGAAAGAAAGAAAGAAAGAAAGAAAGAAAGAAAGAAAGAAAGAAAGAAAGAAAGAAAGAAGAAAGAGAGACAGAGAGACAGAAAGACAGAGAGAGACAGAGAAAAGAGCAGCTAAAAAAAGAGAAAACTCGGGAGTGTTTGCATGCACTTATGTTCCTGTATTCCCAGCACTGGTGAGGCAGACAGGTAGATTCCTGAGATGCTCAGCCAGTCTAACCTACTTGGGATATTCCAGGTCAATAAGAGACTCATTCTAAATAATAATAATTATAATCACTATCATATTACATATAATACATTGTATATTATACATTATAATATTATATATAACTATATATATTATATTATGCCATCTGCCACAATAATACATCATCATCATCATCATCAGTAGTAGTAGTAGTAGTAGTAGTAGTGGTGGTAGTAGTAGTATTGCAGATGGCACCTGATACCCAAAAGTTGTTCTCTGGCCTCCACATGCACTTACATACACCTGAACACACAAACACACGCACACACAGAGAAGTCATGAGTATGTTCATTTTAGAATCTTTTACCATAGTAAAACACAAAACAACTTGGATAATATAGAGATAAAACACAAAGACACTAAATTGTGTTTCATCCATGTAAAGATGGTATGGGACACTTAAAGGTGATACAGTAGGGCTGGAGAGATGGCTCAGCAATTAAAAGCACTTGCTGCAAAATCATGAGAACCAGAGTTTGGATTCTAGCACCCACATAATGAGAAAGTATTTATTCAAATACCTATAACTTTAGCTCTAAGGGAGACAGAGACAGAAAGATGCTAGGGTCCATTGGCTTTCAGCCTAGCTGAGACAAGAGCCTGCCTCAGAGAGGCCAAGAATGACAGAGGACCTTCCATAGACATCTTCTAGTTGCCGTAGGTGCATTTGTGCATGCACACACAAGCATGCACACACACATATACACAAACATTTGCACACACACAAATACAAATTCTTTTAAAATAATGTATATTAGGATTGGAGAGATGATACACAGTTACAAGTTTTTATTGCTCTTGAAGAGGACCTGAGCTCAGTTCCCAGAATGCTGTTGGGTGTCTCGCAACTGCCTGTTCTGATCCAATGTGTCTGACTCCCTCTGCTGGTCTGTCTCCATAGTCATCTGCAATCATAGGCGCAAGCACACCCACCATGCATATAAATAAATAAAAATAAATCATTGAAAAATGACTTAGAATATATATTTCTAGCTGGCTGATGTGGTACATGCCTTTAAGCCCAACATTTGGGAGGTAGAGGTAGGTTCATATCTGTGAATTCAAGCCAGTCTGGTCTACAAAGTGAGTGCAACAGCCAGGACTCTGTTACCGAGAGAAACTGTCTCAAGCAAGCAAACAAAGAACAATATACATTTCTTTAGTTCTTTTCTTCTTTAAAAATTATTTATTAACCTCTGGTATATTCACAGTGCTGAGCTGGAACCTGAGGGTGTTAAAACAGCACAGTTAATCTCCAGCCTCAAGGATCTCAGACATCAAAGGAGCAAGAGTAACAATAAACAGATAATCACACATCTGAGTGATTGCCTCTTAGTCTAATAATTACTATGGAGGAAAGTTACTAGGTGAAAGTCAATCATGGAGGGACATGGTCTGCTGGAGTCTGGTTTATGGGAAGGAGTAGAAAATAAAGGTAAAGGAGGAGGCATAGCAGGCAAAGCGAATAGCAGAGGACTTTGGAGAATATATTCATTTCCTTAAGAAATGATACTGTACAATACACAGTTAGGTGTTTGTTGCTGATTGGCCCATTTGGAGACTGTAGGATTTAGACGTACAGGTTGGGAGCTTGAGAGAGGTTGCCTTTGGCTATGTGTGTTTGGGAGTCTCCAGCCATTACTCAAGAAAATGGATAGTGAAATAAGAAAACCAGAATCAGAGTGCCATGGGATACAACAGCTGTAAAAGGGAGAGAGCAGGGACTATGAAGATAGCTTAGTGGTTAAGAGCACATCTTACGTAATCATGAGGACCAGAGTTCATATCCCAGTGCCCATGTGAAAAGCCAGGTGTCCCATGCACTCATATAACAAGCCAGGAGCCCCATTTACCCATGTGACAAGCCAGGAGTCCCATTTACCCATGTGACAAGCCAGGAGTCCCATGTACCCATGTGACAAACCTGGTGTCTTATCTACCCATGTGATAAGCCAGGTGTCCAACGTACCTATGTGGCAAGCCAGGTGTCCCATATGCCCATGTAACTCTAACTCCTAGGAGACTGGAGACAGGAGGGCTTCTTGGTTTCTACTGAAGCTGAGAAAACACACTGTAGAAGACCTATGTTCAGTTCCCAGCACCCACATTTGGCATCTTAAAACCTCCCTCTCTAGGGAACCTAGTCCACCTTCTGGCCTCCAAAGGCACCCTCACTCACACATGCCCAGACCCACATATGTACATTATTTTTTTTAATCTTTTTTTAAAGAATATATTGGTGTTGGAAAAATTCCCAACAAACAACTGAACAGTTCATTTATCATCACCATAGCAGAGCAGACCAAGTCCCCATAAGGTGAGATCAGTACGATTACATGAAGCATGCTAATGTAAACTGGACACACTGCCTGAATTGACACCAAGAGGTAAGACTCTTGGCAGTCATTTTTCAGAAGCGATTAGAAGTGAAATTTGTGGATAGCTTTGGGGTCACTAGAATCCTCTATTTAGAATCTTCAACTAACCCCAGGTATCTCAGCACTTTGTTACCAAGAGAAAAAAAATGAAATGGTGTTAGCTCCTCTTGTCCCGCTCCCCACCCAATTCCTTTCTCATTGAACATACTAGAAGGTTTTGTGTAGGGACAGATTCCACTGTAAGCTTTGCGGACAGATGTTATCTCCACATGGGATCAAAACATACTATTACTAATAATAATTTAACAAAAAGGGGCTAAGGAGATGGCTTAATCACTAAAGAGTTGGGCATGTTAGTGTGAAACCTATGTGTAGTCCTAAGAAAGCTAGGCATGGTGGCACTCATCTGTAATCCCAGCTCTGAGGGACAAAGACAAGATGGAGTCCTGGAGCTTGCTAGCCAGCCAGTCTTGCTGAATTGGCAATGCTACAGTTCAAAGAGTGTTTTAGTCAGTATCACTAAGGGAGCAGAACTGATAGAAAATTTATTAGGTTGGCTTACAGGCTGTTGTCTAAGTAGTCTAACAATGGCTATCATACACTGGAGAATTTCTGGTCACTTATCCCATGAGGTTGAATGTCTCAGCTGTCCTGTCCGGGGCTGAAGACCTGGATGATTCCTGAACAGCTCCTGGTCTTCAGGACACATTGGCATCCCAGAGAAGGTGGTTCTCCCTTTAGTGAAGATATGAGTGGTCACAGCAATGGGATAGATGAAGTTTCCAGGAGGAATGAGGGCAGACTGGCAAAAGCTAGCTGTCTTCTTCCCTGTTCTTTTAAGCTGTAGTCCACATTCGTGTTGAGTCCACACACAAACACACATACATACCACACACACCACCCTAGACCCCACACACATATCACACACACACATGCACACACACACATACACACATACATACACATGTACTCAGAAGAGCACTTACACTGTTAGACACCTTTTTCAAATGGCAAACATTTATTGGTCACTCACACAGTAAGCACCATCCTTGCTTGCACGGCTTTTCTATAAATGTACTCTTCCAGGTCCCCAAACAATCTTTAGGAGATATGAGCTGTAATTATTTACACTGGGCAGAAGAAACTGTAGCTGGCTAGTCAGATCTGATTATAAAACCCAATTCTTACAAGTATTGCAGAGCCTATATTCACTTTGTTCAGAGGGTACAATATTAAGTGACATGTCCAACTGAAACAGTCTATGCCCACCCTGAGTGCTTTTTAATAGGTATTATTTTTCTCCCTGATGCATGTTCACTGTACACAGGACTGAGTTTCATAAGATCATTTTGCCTACATCCTCAGCATCATTGGTTATTTTCTGACTGGGTTGAGATGGAATCTCATTGTTGGCTTGATTTGCTTTTCCCCGAGGGCCGGTGAGGTTGAACAGTTTCTCATATATTTGCCAGCCATTTATACTTCATCTTTTGAGAGCTGTCTATTTCTTTTGTCTATTTTCTGTTCAATATCTTGTTATTTCTTTGAATTATTTGCAAATTTTAGATATTAATCTGCTGTCCAATGTATAGTCAGAAAAGATTTCTGTCCCATTCTGTAGGCTATATCTTCCCTGGAATAATTGTAGGCTACAATCTCCATGAAGTACGCCACCCAGGTTACAATGTATTATGATATCAGAGGTATTTCAAAATGTAGCTGGGTGTGGGTGGTGGGGCATGCCTTCAATCCCAGCTCTGCAGAGCTGAGAATCAAGAGTTCAGGGCCATCTTCAGTTGCATAGTAAGTCCAAAGTTTCAACACCTTCCTGAGCCATATAGTTCCTGTCTCAAAAACAATCAAACAAACAAACAAACAAAAACATAAAACAGCTAGAGTTCAAAGTTCAAAGTCTAAAGAGGAGAAAGATGTGTTAAGAATCAGTGAAGGAAAATTGGCACGCATTAAAAATGGATCCCAGGGCTGGAGAGATGGTTCAGCAGTCAAGAGCACTAACTGCTCTTCTAGACGTCCTGTATTCAATTCCCAGCAACTACATGGTGGCTTACAACCATCTGTAATCTGTAAGGGAGTTTGATGCATTCTTCTGGTGTGTCTGAAGACAGCTATAGTATATATATATATATATATATATATATATATATATATATACACACACATATATATACATATATGTGTATATATATGTGTGTGTATACATATATATATATACATGCATGCATATATACATGCATGCATAAGTATTTGAAAGAAAGAAAGAAAGTGGGAGGAAGGAAGGAAGGAAAGAAGGAAGGAAGGAAGAAAAGAAAATAAGCCTCCTTTTCATAAAATGGATCCTGGGGCCGGCCAGTGGGATGGTTTAGCAGGTAAAGGCTGTTACTACTAAGTCTGACAAACTGAGTTCCATTCGGGGATCCATATAGTGAATGGAGAGAACCCAATCCTATGCTCTAGTCTCTGTAGGTGCACTATGGCTTGAACACACACACATGCATACATGTCCATACATAAATAAATCAGTAAATAAATTTAACAAATTATACACACACACTGTGTGTGTGTGTGTGTGTGTGTGTTGGTTTTTTTCCTAGACAAGAGTTTCTCTGTGTAGCCCTGGCTGTCCTGCAACTCACTCTGTAAACCAGGCTGGCCTCAAACTCAGAGATCTGTCTGCCTCTGCCTCTTGAGTGCTGAGATTAAAGGCATATGCCACCACTGCCAGGCTCAAATAATGTAGTTTTTAAAATGTATCTCAGATGCAACTCCTGCTCTCCTCTCAGCCCTTCCTTCCTGGACCAAGCCAACTGCCTCTCTGTGATCATTACAGTAGCCTCCTGCCTTCAGCCCTGTGTGCTCTGAGCCCTGTATGCTCTAAGGTGGGCGACTTTAGTCAGATGGTGCTGTTAATGTGTTCAAATTACTCAGGCAAAAGCTACACAGATCTGTAGGACCTGAGACTTCTCAAGCTCTCTACAACCACATGACCTCCAGGCTTTCCTTTACTGTCACCACCCCAGAAGATCCTTCTTCCAACACACCACACAGGCTGACCCATAGACAAGCCTGTCCCCGGGATGCTACAAGGTTAGCCTTTCTCCCAGTAATCTCCGGGCTCAATTCCCTGAACTCACCCTTCCAGCAGGGCCACCTTTGCCTCCCTTGGCCCCAGTTGTTGTCACACCCAAACTCTCCTTTCTTTCCTTGCCTTATTTTTCTTGCTTGCTGGCACTTGCCACTGTCCCAGAGAGCATGTATTTCACCTACACATATAGTGCCCACTATGTTAGCGAGTGCCTTCTGGTACATGCTTATGTGTTGTGTTTCTTAGGCAATTATGAGAACATATCTGATGCCAGAGAGATGGCTCAGAGGATAAAGGCATTTGCCACCAAGACTGATGAGCTGAGTTCAATCCTTGGGATCCACAAAGTTGAAGGAAAGAACTGACTCCTGCAGGTTGTCCTCTTGCATATACATATATACACACAGGTATGCACATGCACAAATAAGTAAATGTAATAAGGGATGTTGTCGAGAAAAGCTGATGTTCCTGACCTCACAAGGCCAGCTGCTTTCCACACACCAATTGTGCTCCTCAGCTACCCCCCCCCCTTTCCTGTCTTCCTCACTTACATCCCTAGCCCCAAGCTTATGGCTAGATTTCTATCAGATTTCTCTCTGGTCCTCAGCTTCCCTCTGGTCTTCCTGTCTTCCTGTTATGCAGAGGACCCTTAAGGCATCTTTCGCTGCTATCTCTTCAAGGAAGGGGAAGAACAGTGGAGACACGTGTCCCCTTGGGATGACTCAGCACCAAGAGTGTCTATACCCATCCCTCCCTCTTCCGCATCTTAGAACTTTTTGTTCAAGAACTCCTTGTTTGTCTGTTTCTCTCTGTGTCTCTCAGTCTCTCAGTCTTGTTCTCCCTCTGTCTCTGTCCTTCCTGCCTCTCTCAACTCAGCTGGGTTTCTAATCCTGACTCATTCAAGACATGACTCTGCCCTCATTCTTCACTTCCATCTATCTCTCCACAATGCATACATTCAGGCAAAACATCCATACACATAAAATAAAAATCAATAAATCTCAAAAAAAATAACATCCTTGACATGTTCTTGGGACTAATACCACCTTCATTTTAAAATTGCATTAGAATTCATTACAACAAAGTCTGTGTCTAATTCCAAAGGGATTATTAAAATAGATTAACATTTCAGATAAGTGTAAGTTTTTGTTATGCTTTTCAGTTTGTTTCTTTGTTGAGATGTCATCTGTTCTAGCTCAAGCTGCTGAGAGGTTGAGGGTGGTTTTGAGTTTCTGATCCTTCCATGTTCAGCTCCTGTGCCAGCATTGCCCAGTTTATATTGTTCTGGAATAGAAACCAAGGCTTCATACATGTTAGGCCAGCACTTGACCTACTGACCTACATCCCCAGCTCTCTGACCTAAAATTTAAAGTATCAAAAACATTAAAGAGGGAAGCTTTCAAAATTCTGTGTGATTCTCTGGCTAAAAGATTTTCCAGTCTCTCTCTCTCTCTCTCTCTCTCTCTCTCTCTCTCTCTCTCTCTCTCTCTCTCTCTCAAGTAAAAATCATTTAATACAATTTGTAATTTATACCCAAATGCAAAGTCATCTCATCTCTCTCTTCTCTCTTCCTCCCCTTACTGGGATCAACCTCAGGGTCTCCTGTGTGCTAGACCTAGTCCCAACTAAAGAGAAATATCATTCTATGTAGAAAAACCCTGTCTCAAAAGAAAAAAAAAACCCCACAGGAAAGGAAAAAACAAAAGGAAATTATATCCATTCCATCCATTTATAGCCATCTACTAATGTTTAATAAAATACTGGAAGCCGGGCGGTGGTGGCGCACGCCTTTAATCCCAGCACTTGGGAGGCAGAGGCAGGCAGATTTCTGAGTTCGAGGCCAGCCTGGTCTACAGAGTGAGTTCCAGGACAGCCAGGGCTACACAGAGAAACCCTGCCTCGAAAAACCAAAAAAAAAAAAAAAAAAAATACTGGATGCTTCCTTTTGTAATAGAAGATTATTTTGGGGTTTGAAGAACCTCAGAAAAAACAAATAAAATGATCTTATAAGAATAGGTTCAAATACTTTACCCTTGAGCTGGGAATGGTGTTACCACACGTGTTTAATCACAACATTTTGGGGGCAGAGACTGCAGCATCTGTGAGTTCCAAGCTGGTCAGGACTATGTACTAGCCAGGGCCATATGCTAAGGAGATTGTGCCTTTAAAAAAGTAAAAATAGCCAAGTAAGTTAATGGTACACTCTTTTACCCATGGAAAGGTGAGGCGAGCAGACCCCTGGCGCTCCCTTGCCAGTCAGCTTCCTTGATGAGCTCCAGGCCAGGGAGAAAGCCTGTCTTCTGATTCTTTGTGAGTTTCACATCTTGTACCCCAGTCCCAGTCCCACTCATCTCCCCATCCCCTCAGGCAGGGGAGAGGTATAAAGACAATGAACAGAAATAAAGTAATTTTCAATAAGAAGTCTCTGGTGCAGCTCTCTTGACTGCTCCTTCTGGGATCTCCTCCAAGTGATGACTCAGGATCAGCCGTAGCAGAACTGCCACCCAAAATAAATAATTACAAACACCTTTTCCCTGAGATTCGTGAACATAGCTACAACTGAAGATATAACACCCGACTTTCCCTCCTCCCTCCCATGTGGAGCTGGTAACTCTTAGGTGTTACACATGAAAAAGGCATTTCACCAAAAGTGACTCTGTTACATAGCTTATAAATCTGTTAAAAGGAGATGCATCCCTCCTGCCTACCTGCCTGCTCACTTGTCTGCCTATGTGTCCTGGCTTCCTTTCTCTAAGTGTGTATGTGCCTGTGTATATCCGTGTGTCTCTGTGTATGCCTGTGCCTATGTGTGTGTCTGTGTGCATCTGTGTATCTCTGTGTTTGTGTATGTATGCCAGTATGTGTATGTGTTTGTGTGTGTATGTGTTTCTGTGTGTGTGTGTGTGTTTCTGTGTGTGTGTGTTTCTGTGTGTGTGTGTGTGTGTGTGTGTGTGTGTGTGTGCACGCGCATCTGTGTATCTCTCTGTGTGTTTATGTATCTGTGTGTGTCTGCCTGGGTTCCTGTTTTGCAATGGGCAGAGGCCAGAGGCATTTTATGGCCTTGGAAGTCAAACACATGCTTGTTGCTCATCTCCACAATACCACATGAGAGTCACAAGGTCAGGCGTATTTTTTTTTCCTAAGATGCCACTACTAATTTTTCTAACCACCTAGCCTTAGTGGAATCCCATTTCCTCAGCAACTCAGCTCTCTCTTCACCATGAATTTCAAGGCAATCCCATACAATTTCTATTCCGAAATCCACATGTTCAGTGTGTAGTGTTACATATTCTACATCTGGTACATCCCCTGCCTCCGGCATATGATTCTTAAAGCACACACACGACGCACATGCACACACACACAGACACACACACACAGGGAGAGAGAGAGAGAAAGAGAGAGAGAGAGAAGAGAAGAAACAATAACAAAACTTTGTACTCCCGCACACACAACAAAAGCCCATAGGCATGGCACAGGATGTATGTGGAGGTCAGAGAACAACTTTTAGGAGTTGGTTCTCTGGTTCTCTGCTTCCACCATGTGGGTCCTGGAGGATCAAGTACAAATCAAAAGGCTTGACAGCAGCATCTCTTCTTGCTGAACCATCTCACTGGTTCTTTACTTATTTCTTTACTGAGATCTACCAACCTAACATTGATTTGCTTGCTAAGTCTTAGATAGTTTTTAGATACATTCTCCTACCAAACCTGAAACTTGCCAGTTGGTAGACTATCTGGCCAGTGAGTCCCAAGGATCCTCCTACCTCCATGCTTCCAACACTGGGGTTTCTGGCACACCTATGTATCCATCTTTTTATGTGAGTATTGGGAATCTGAATTCAGGTCATTCATCATGTTTGTGTTTAGAAACACTTTACCCACTGAGCCATTCCCAGTCCTGAGTTAATGTGTATAAACTCCCTCTGTGGCAATAGAGGCACAGCATGTGGCACTGGAACAGATCCCCAATAACTGAGTGACATTTTCTGTCTTAGCCAGTAGCATTTTGGAAGGTTACTTCACTTTGTAGCACTATAATAAAATACCTGAGACATGCTAAATATTAAAACAAGAGGTTCATTTAGTTCGTATTTTTGAAAACTAAAAGTCCAGCATTGGGCAGCCCCTCAGTGATTCAGCTTCTAATAAGGTCCTGACAGCTTCCTCACGGTAGATGCATGAGCCTAAGAAAGATATCAAACTGCAAATCAAAAAACCAGAGTTTTCAGCAGTCAGGGGTCAGGTGTGCTCAGTAACCATTCACTCTCGGGAGAGCACGGGAGTCCAACTGGAGTGACGCAAATCTCTTCTGAAGATGGCTCCACCAAGGGCCGGAGGACTTCCCAGTACATCCTACCTCCTGAAGGTCCTACTGCCTCTCCTCATCATGCCAGAGATAACACTTCCAACATGGGAAACTTCAGGATGCCCACACACACCATATCTGCATCATTGCAGTGGGGTCCTTGTGATCAAGATCCACTTAAGTGGACACAAGAGGCAGACGGTTTGGGCTGGTGAAATGGCTCAGTAGATAAAGGTACTTACTGCTAAGTCCAATGACCCGAGTTTGACCCCTGAGGCCCACATGGTGGAAGGAGGGAAATGACTCCTGCAAGTTGTCATTTGACTTCCATTAGTGTGCCATGGTATGCACATCCCTACATACCCCACCACATAGATAAATAAAATAACAACATAGAACAAAAAAAGACAGGTAGAGGGGAATCAAGGAAGACACCCAACATTGTCCTCCTTTGCCTCCCCCCCACACACACACACCCTCACTGGCACACACAGGTACATATATATACACACAAAAGAAATCAATTAAACTTTTAACATTTCTAAATAACATTTTTTTTCTCCAGAAAGTATAACTGAAAGCAATTGCTAGACACAAATGCTAGCATATAATTACAAGAACTGTGCCAGAGGGGTGTATTCAGACTCCATTCTTCCCATGGGGTACCAAAGTTATAACAGGGAGAAGAAATGTCCTCTAAAACTGAATAGCCCTTTTCATGTCTCCTGCTTTGCTGAGAACTATTTTGAGGAATACTTAATTCCAAGCTTTTATTTCTGGGTGCTGGCACTTTCCCTTTTGGGTTCTGAGTTATACTATACCACTCTCTATTATTTCTGGATTATATGTCAGTGCTGGAAAATAAATTGAGGGCTTTGAGGAAAGGGAAAAAAATCATTACCAGCAAGATGAATAGAGTGACTGTACTGGGTTAAGAAAGAGCCCTGGAAAGATCCCTGGTTTGATATTCTGGGAATTATATCTTCTTGGACACTCTTCAGAGCTGTGACAAATGCCTGCAGCAGTAGGTGGGAGGAAAGTCTATTGATATCATATTTTCTCCTGGTGCTGGGCTTTTTTGAATGATGGATTCGTGCTGACTTTGAAGGAGGCCTTTCTTCTTCAAACAATACAAGTGCTTTGAACTCTGGTTTTAGGCATTTGAGGAAAAGTCAACAGCCAGACAAATTTAAATACTTATTTCCTTTACCCTAAAATTGAGAAGTACGTTTTTCCTAGTTCCATTCCAATGGGTGCTGGATGTGAATTGGTGAGTAGTGTGCTTGCCTGGTACTCATGAAGTCTAGGGTTCCATCCCAGCACTCTGTAAAATCTGCTGCTGTGCTGAATGCTTGTGAGTACAGTACTTAGGAACTGGAGGCAAGGAGGACCAGGAATTCATAGTCAGTCTTCAGTGTTCTAGCTTCCTTCCTGTTGCTGTGATAAAACACTCTGACCAATAGCTACTTAGAGGAAGAAAGGGTTTATTTGACTTACATTTCCAGGTCACACTCCATCCTGAGGGAAGTCAAGGAAGGAATTCAAGCTGGAAATTGAAACAGAAGCCACAGAGATATTTGCAACACTTAAACTATTTACTGGCTCGCTCACAGACTCACACTTAGCTAGCACAGGACCACCTGCCTAGAGAATGGTGCTGCCCATAGTGGACCTAGCACCCATGCCTCACTTCAGTTAATAATATAATCCCCCACAGTCAGACTATCTACAAACAAAACTGATAAAGACAGTTAGTTACTCAGTTGAGACTCTGCACATGGTTCTAGGCCATGTCAAGTTGACAGTTAAAGCTAACTAGGAGTCTCAGTTATATAAGGAGTTCAAAGTCAGCCTGAGCTACAAGAGACACTATCTCAAGGGAAAAAAATCATGAATGGGATATATCTGTTCAACAAATATGAAGTGTTCTGCTTATGTGCCAGTAGCTCTGTGTGCTTGTAATACTGTACTGAAAAGGGCTGTTGTGACCAGGTACCAGATCAACCTCTCAGTTTAGGAGAGTGGATCTCAACCCTGTCACTGGGGTCACCTAAGACCATTGAAAAACACAGATGTTTACATTATGATTTATAACAGTAGCAAAATTACAGTTATAAAGTAACAGAGAAAATATTTTTTATGGTTGGGGGTCACCACATTAGGAAGGTTGAGAAGGTTGAGCAAGGAAGGCGATCAGGATGAGTAAGCAGGTTCACTATTCAATGTGAGAAAGGCTACAGTGAGAATACCTTGGTGTGATGCTGTGGAGACAGGAGAAGTTTTTTGTTTTGTTTTGTTTTTAAAAAAAGATGTATGTCTTCTTATTTATGGGTACATATGTATGGGGGAGGGGCATGTGCAGGTAAATGTGACACCATGGATGCCAGAAGAGGGCATTAGATTCCTTGGAACCAGAGTTACATGTTATTGTTAGCAGCATGGTATAGGTACTGGGAACTGAACTTGTGTCTTCTGGAACAGTAAAAAACATCTTAATCTCTAAGCCATCTCTCCAGCACTAAAGGAAGACATCATGAAATAGGTGACTTATAATTTCAGGAAGTGTTAAGTCTTAACCAGAGTGAAAGAATGAATAAAGACCAAAAACTGGGAGAAAGGGCAGTGCTTTTGGAGGATTTAGAGTAGAAAACAAATGTGTGCAAAATTGGAAGATACATACATATATGCATACATATCTCTGCATAGATACATATATATGTATGTACACACACACACACACACACACACACATACACACACACACACACACGGAGGCCAGAGGATAACTTGGGTTATGTATCAGGGATATCTACTTTATTTTTGAGGCAGGCCCTATCCTGTGCCTCTAATACCAAGTAGGCTAGCTGGTCAGCAAGTTCCAGGGATCCACCTGTCTTTACAGTTATGGCTCTGGTATTTAACAGTATGTACCACAACACCCAAGGTGTTTTTTTTTTTAAAAAAAAAATATGAGTTCTAGGGATTAAACTCAAGTTTTCTTTTTTTTTTTATTTTTTATTTATTTATTTATTTATTTTTGGTTTTTTGAGACAGGGTTCCTCTGTGTAGCCCTGGCTGTCCTGGAACTCACTTTGTAGACCAGGCTGGCCTTGAACTCAGACATCCGCCTGCCTCTGCCTCTGGGATTAAAGTGCTGGGATTAAAGGCGTGCACCACCACCGCCCGTAAACTCAAGTTTTCATGCATGCAATGTAAACACTTTCCTTCCTTGAAGTAGCGTGCCAGTCAATGACATATTTTTACATAATACAAGGTACATTATGGTTTGGATATGAAGTGTTTTCCTGGAAGGCTCACTTATAAGAAGCAGGCTTAGGTATCTTTTATAAGTGACTGAATCCTGAGGGATTTGACTTTGTGATGATTAGCCGTCAAATTGATACAACAGAGAATCAATTGGGTTGATTTTAGTTTCTGTGAGGGATTGTCTACATTGGCTTGGCCTGTAGACATGTCTATGGAGGTTTTTCTTAAGCACATTGATGTCAAGGTCCAGCCCACTGATGGTGGCACCATTCCCTAGGCAGGAGATTTTGAATTATATAAAAGTAGAGCAATTTAACCAAACACAAGCAAGCAAGTATGCCTGTAGTCATCCTCTCTCTGCCTTGACTGTGTGTGTGATACAAATAGTTATTTCAAGTTCCTCCCACCTTGACTTCCCTTCAATAATGGAATATAACCTGGAATGATGAGCTAAAATAAGCCCTTTCTACCCTAAGTTGTCTTTTGTTGAGAGTGTTTTATCAAAGCAACAGGAATGGCATCAGAACAGACTTTACCAATCAATGAATTAATAAATGCATAATTTAATGTCATTACTGAGAGATGGTAGAGACTTAGGAAGACAAACCTGAGTTGAAAGATGTAGGTCACTGTGATCATGCCTTTATAGAGCATTTCTGTTCTTCCTTCTACCACTCTCTCTGCTTCTTGTATCCCATAAAATGAGAAGGAGAAGCCTCATCTTTCAATTGTCTTCACCACCATGATGTTCATCTTTGTCTCAGGCTTGAAGCAATGGATCCACCTAAATTTGAATAGAAATCACTCTGCAACTATGAGCCCAAATAAGTCCTTTGCCTCTTTGGTTGATTTGCTTGAGTATTTTCTCATAGCAATGAAAAACAAGATTTGTAACAGAAATAGAATGATCAAATTCACTGTTCTGGAAGCCTCTTGTTTTCACTGTTGTTTGTTTATTTTTTTTTTGTGAACAAATGAGGAAAGATGAAATCGGGAGACAAGTATTGAAACACCAGCAGGGAGCTGTGTAATGAATGGATGAATGGCTTTGAGGAAAGTTATGAAGGTTCAGTAACAGGATGATATAGATGATGTGAGAAAGAGATGAATATTCTATAACAATGTGGTCACTCAAATCTGTGGTTTGTATGCTACGGTAGAGAAATCTTTATTGAGGCAGGAAGCCCAAGAAGATGAGTGGTTAAGATCTTGAACTTGGTCTGACTTAAGTATATGGTAGATAACTATCTATGACTCACTCACACACAACCCCTTTGACCAACTACTGAAGATAAATCTGCCTACAGATTTATCTACATGCAAAGTCCCTTCTCTATCTCTCTAAGGTCACTCTTGGGCCTCTAGAGTGAACTTGGTTTTAGATATGGAACTGAAGACTAGTAACCCCAAGAATGACAACCAACAGTGAGGGACCAGTACTGATCTATGTGCATCCTAGCATTCTTGTTCTCCCTCATTCTGAGACATGTTCCACCCAGTTTCTCAGGATGTCTCCAGGGTGACAGAGTCCCATGCCCCCAGTCACCTGACATTAACACACTCTCTGCTGACTTTCCTTTCTCTCTTTTCTTATCACTTTATTGTTGTAAACTGCTTGCATGTGAACTCTAATATTGAAAGCTAAGGCTGATGTGTTTATGAAATCTTTAAGTGAGGGGGTCCCAACAACTATAGACATCTGAGATTTAGAAACGAAGAGAATCGGGCTGGAAGGATAGATGTGAAACTCATCAATATATGGCTTTCTCCTGGAGGTTGTGGCTGTAGGCATTTTACAAGTTTACAGAAAATTAAGAAAAGGGTTAAGACAATGGTTCTCAATTTTCCTAATGCTGTGACTCAGACTGTTCCTTATGTTGTGGTGAGCCCCCTATCATAAAGGTATCTTGTTGTTACATCATAACTGTAGTTTTTCTATTTTTATGATTCATATTGTCAATATCAGATATGTAAGATATCTTATATGTGAACCCCATGTGAAGGTCAAAACCCACAGGTTGAGTACTGCTGGTTTAAGAAGATAGATCAATGAGTAAGAGTGCTGGAGAGTATGAGTGCTTACTGAGCAAGCATTAGGACTCAAGTTCAAACCCCAACACCTGAATAAAAAGCTGAGCCTGACTGTGTGCCCACACCTGTGACCCCTGCACCGTGAGGGATAGAGATGGCAGGTTTGTTGGAGTTTGCTGGCACCAGGGTCGCACCATGTTTAATGGAGGATCCTACCTAAAGGTAATAAGGCAGACAGTAACAGAGCAGACATGTGATGACCATGTGCACATGAGAGCACATATACCACACACATATATGCATCACATACAGGGAAAGAGAGATGCCCATTCAGGGGTCTCAGAAGTAAAGTGAAAGACAGATGAAATCACTGGACAGACGGTGAAAGAGTAGCCAGACTATATCCTGGGAGTCCTGTAAGTAAAGATCTTAGAAGCCGGTGTTTGATTTAGTTTGGTACAAGGAAGGTGTTGATAAACTTGGGGACCACAATTCTCACAGAACACGAAGGTTAAAAAAGCCATAGTGGATTCAGTTATGACTGAAAAAAGAGTATGGGAAAGAGAAATCGACAACATTCTCAGAACACTACATCACCACCATAAATGGCACATCTGTATCGCCGCCTCCATGACCCAAGGAACATCACAGAAGAGGGTGCAGGAAGGCTGTAGGAGCTGGAGGTGGGGAAAGGAGCTGTGAATTGCTGTCTCCCATACATGGCATGGCCCTTGTTCTCAGGCACTCCTCAGCAGCTGTGGCTATCAGGACAAGACAGGTGAGAAAAGCCATGGAAGTGGAAGAAAACTAAAGAGAATCATCAAGAGTGGAGAGGGATGAGGGAGGGGGATGGAGTCAGAGAGATAATCACAAGACATTGTATATGTGTATACAATTATTAAAAGAAATTGCAGCTGGCAAGGTGGCCCAGTAGGTAAAGGTGCTTACTGCCAAGCCTGAATTTAGACCCTGGGACCCAAGTAGCAGAAGGAGAGAGCTACTTCCTGCAAGTTGTCCTCTGCCCCCCCACACACACACATACTATTTCACACATGCTTATCCAAACCAACACACACACATATGTACACACACAATAATAAGTAAATAAATAAATAAATGCAGTTTTTAAATGAAAAAAAAGAACATCCTGTGCAAAGACCCAACTTATCATATTTTATTCACAAAACTTACCTGGCATCTGCACTTTGAACTAAATGCTCAATATCTCTTCCCTGAAGACTAACATCTCTTCTTCACTTTTACATTTTACATGTGCATATATAAAGAAGTATTGATCTCTGTCTATAAACCATATACTATGGGTCCAATTCAAGCAAGAAAGCCTAGTTTGGTCAATTAGTGACAATTGTGAGCAATGTCTGAACTGGTGGCTCCTCTGTATTCACCGCTCCTTTGTTGGTCTACAGGAGATTGTGTCCAGGGTTTAGGGACTTTGCACATGTTGGTCTACAGGTGATTGTGTCCAGGGTTTAGGGACTTTGCACATGTTGGTCTACAGGTGATTGTGTCCAGGGTTTAGGGGCTTGCACATGTTGGATAATCACACTCTACAACTGAACAATACCCTTGTTCATTCCTTTATAAATTGAGATTGTAATTGCCGCAAGGTGTGACTGTATTAAATAGTGTGTAATGCCATTCATTCCAGAACCCACGCAAAGCCACCAAGCTGCAACTAGACCGCTCGGAGACAGTCCTACCTTGTCCCCTGAGCAGTCAGTGCTCACACCAACAATTACAGATAAATCCATGTGCCTTCTTCCCTTTATTTACTCCCCTTTCTCTCTCTCTCTCTCTCTCTCTCTCTCTCTCTCTCTCTCTCTCTCTCTCTCTCTCTCTCTTGCTTCATTCCTCCTCTTTCTTCCCTTCTTCCTTCATTCTTTCCCCCTCCGTTTACTCCTTCCCTACCTTCTACCTTTCTGTCTTTCTTTTCCCTCCCTTCCTTTATCCATCCTTCTTTCCATCCCTCTATCCCTTCTTTCTTCATTCAGATGGAATCTCATGTAGACCAGGCTGGTCTCAAACTGTGTGTAGCTAAGACTAGCCTTGAACTCACGATTCTTTTGCCATCCCAGGCCATCTTCTTTTCTTGAAGTCAACTCATTAGAAAGTCTTAATCCCATCAGAAAACTTACTTCCCTCTTTCTTTGAAACACAACCTATCCATAGATTCTAATGACTTATGAATGCCCCCATAGCTCTATTCTTTGTTGGTTTTCCTTTGTTCTTATGATATTGAGGATCGAACTTAGGGCCTTATGCATGCTAGGCAAGTGCTCTGCCACTGAGACACATTGGAGATCCTACGGCTCCATGTTTAATTCTATGTTATTCCTATGCTGCATCAAACTCTAGGACAAACAGTGCTGACTCTTGTGATATCTTCTACATAATACATAAGCTACATCTGGCCTGAGAGCAAGTAGAGAAGTTTTTTTTTTAATTCATAATTTATATAAGAAACACAAAACTCAAACTTTCAAGCCAAATAGTAAATATATTCTATGGTAAGACAAATAAATATTCATAGGATTTTTTGCTAAGTCTTCCTAAAAATGACAAGCCTGTAGTTGGAGTACAAAGAGCAATGAATATTAAATGCCAGTGGAAGCCATAACTGCCTGAAGACTCCAGCACACAGATCTTTACAGATGTTTCTTCTTCAGATAAAATCTAGCTCCAGAGGATGTTTCGTGGAGTTGCGCCTATAAAACTTCAATAAGCTCTCGTCCATTCCGATTGGCAAGAAAAGAGATAAAGAGGGAGAGCAGCCAGGTGGGTCCACTTACTGTGCCTAAGGACTTTATACCCACATGAGGAAGTCAGGAGGGCGGATAGGATGGGGTGGGGGAGCAGGAGCAGGGCGATGGTGCAGTGAGTAAGAGTGCTTGCTGTACAAACCTTGGAGTCCCAAGTTGAAATCCCAGGCACCCACAGAAACAGCCAGGCATGGTCAAACGTTCCTGTAACCTCAGTCCCAGAGCTGTAAAGAGCCAGAACAGGAGGATAGATGGGGGTTGTTGGCTCCATTTTCAGTTGGAAACTCCATCTCAAGAGAAGGTAGAGAGTTATGATGCTTAGTTTTAACTACGTTAACCAATATAGAATCACCTGGGAAGGGAGACTCAATAAAGAATTCTCTATATTTGACTACTTGTTTGGCCTTGTTGGCATGTCTGTAGGTGATTGTCTTGATTAGTGGAAAGACTCACCTACTGTGGGTGGCTCCATTCCCTAGGCAGGAGATCAAGAACTGAATGAGTGAGAAAGCCAACCAAGTGCAGGCAAACAAGTAGTCACTGTTCTCTTTTCCTGATGATGAATGTCATATGACTAGTCCCCCCAAGCTCCTACCACTGTGACTTCCCTGCTAGGATGTACTGTTGCCTAGAACTGTGTACTAAAATAGACCTTTTCTTCCTCAAGTTGCTTCTGTCAATATTTTATCACAACAGCAAGAAACAAACTAGGATAACATGATAGAACAGGATACCCAGTCTTCTTCTGGCCTCTGCACACGTATTACCTCCCCACCACACACATACATATACACAAACACATACACATATGCACAGAGTAAAACTACAAAGTGAATAAAGAGAAAGACTCAGCAACTCACCAACCACTGATAAAACAAGATGGTACCTTATCCCAGGCCACCAAAAGGCTGCTGAAGGGACTACTCCTACCACTTACCGAAATACACTTCTGAAGCCAGCATTTCTAAGCTGAACTTAAGTCATTACCACCTCCATGATAATCAGTTTGCCAAACTGATTGACTAAAAAGCATGGATACTGGTAGGAGAGCAAATGGAGCTCCCCCAAAGTGAGGACAAAGTAATGTGGGGCATGCCCAACCTTTTGAGATTGGGAAATGATGTCATCTACAAAGCTCATACTTGAGAAACAGATAATCCGGTTACACACACACACACACACACACACACACACACACACACACGTCAAAGTACACCTGGGACACATTCACAGCTATCCAAGGCATGTGACGTACAGACTAGACATACTTGGAGCCTTCTGTTTTTCCATGTTCAAATTAAGGAACACAGCAGATATGAAAACAGCTGTCATTTCCTTTACAGGTGTTGTTAATCGCTAGCCAGAATCTAGGTGCATTAGATGGTGTCCTGGGTTTGCTTTCTGTCACTGTGATAAAATACTGAATGAAACCAACTTGGAGAGGAATGGGAGAGAACCCAAGACAGGAACTTAATGCAGGAGCTTAAAGCAGAAACCATGCAGGAGCACTGCTTACTGGCTTGCTCCCTGGCTCATACTCAGCTACCCTTCCTATCCATCCCAAGTCCACTTACTAGGGATGGTATTGCCCACAGTGGGCTGGGCCCTCCTACATCAATTAGTAATCAAGGAAATGCTCCAGGACACTCCCATAAGCCAATGCAATGGCAGAAGCTCCTCAAATGAGGTTTTCTCTTCCTAGGTTTGTTAAGTTGACAATTATGACAGATAAGCTATGTTAACACAGTCATTGCAGGTGCTTCTGGGGTCAG
The DNA here is from genome assembly GCA_036184795.1 of Tokudaia tokunoshimensis. Taxonomy (NCBI): domain Eukaryota; kingdom Metazoa; phylum Chordata; class Mammalia; order Rodentia; family Muridae; genus Tokudaia; species Tokudaia tokunoshimensis. The sequence goes on from BTHU01000013.1 coordinate 68,936,555, forward strand.
CAAAGTTTAGTTAATGTCTTAGGGTTATTACTGCTATAATGAAACACCATGACCAAAGCAATCTGGGAAAGAAAGGGTGTATTCAGCTTACACTTCCACGTTGCTATTCATCATTGAAGTGAGGCAGGGCAGGGAGTCAAACAGGGCAAGAACAGACACAGGAGCTGATGCGGAGGCCATGGAGGGGTGCTTCTTATTGGCTTGCTCCCCCTGGCTTGCTCAGTTTGCTTTCTTATAGTATCCAGAACCACCAGCTCAGGGATGGCACCACCCACCATGGGCTGGGCCCTCCCCATCAGTCACTAACTAAAAAAATGCCTCACATCTGGATCTTACAGAGGCATTTTTTCAATTCCTCCTTGCAGATCACTTTAGCTTGTGTCAAGTTGGCATACAACTAAACAGCACAGCTGCCAATGCTGCTATATTTTTTCCAGCTGGGATTTATTACGGCAGAGTTTATTTATTTGATGTGCACATATATGTGGAGATCAGGGGACTGCCTGCAGGAGTCAGTTCTCTGTTTCTACTTTGTGGGCTCTGGTTAGGCTGCAACTGCTTTTGCCTGTTGAGGCAGGCATCTGGCTGGTCCCAAGCCATATTGAAACTCCATACTTCTGACTCCAGAGCCCTTCCCTCTTAGCAGGAGCCTTCTTCCATTTTGAAACAATGCTACTTTGCAACTGTGGCTAGCCTTTGATCGAGTGTGTAGATCAGGCTGGCCTTGAACTTGTAACAGTTGTCCTGACCCGGAATCTCAAGTGCTAAGACTGTGTGTGCACTCTCAACCCCAGATTATTCCATACAGCTTTTTCTGATGGTTTGCTCCTCAGAGCAGGGTTCAGATCACCAGCCCACTTGACTCCATGATGAATGGCTTTTTTTCTGGGTTATTTGTGATAGTCTAGGACAAGTCCACAATCAATCATCACCACCACCACCATCATCATCATCATCATCAGACTATGCAAGAATAATATAGATGGAAATAAAAGGATGATACATATTAGGTTTGCTTCTTTCCAAGTCTCAGGGATGCATAAAGTTAACTTCTGATTCTTCAGAGAAGATGTAGGGAGAATGTAGGGTTCCAAGTTAAGTTAGTTTAGCTAACAACTCATGTTGCCCAGACGAGCCTCTAATTCAATATGTAGCCCAAGGTGACCTGATCCTCCTGCCTCCATTTCCCAAATGCAAAGACTCCAGATATGTGCCACCCACCCCAGCTCCAGTGGCTGTGGATGGAACCCACAGCTTTCTGAATGCTAGCCAGCATTCTACCCAACAGCCTGAGCTATTTATATAATGTCATCATCAGGCATAAAGATGTCATGCTATTCCACACCTGTCTCCAAGAAGGCTTGTTAGACCTAATTTTCCTCTCCGACCTGGAAGCCTGTGCAGTTGCTGTACCGCCATGGGGAAGCAGTTTGGACTGGAGTTGCTTTTCTGGATCCAAGGCTGCCTTAGTATCTAGCTACACTGCATCAGCCTTATAGCAACACATAGGCTGGACTGTGAAAACGGTCCTGAGTGAGTTTCACTGGGTGTGTCAGGCCCCGTCATCTCATAATCTCATTGGCTTGTGCTTTCTGTCACATAGAAGACACTTAATGAATGTAGCCTCTGTATGCCTACAAGAAAGACGACCGTTTTTCCTTCTCCCCGCCCTCAGCCTCCCCTCCCCCCATCACTTCTTTTTTCTTTCTTTCTTTTCCTTCTTTCCTTCCCCTTTCTGTTCCTCCCCTGTCTTGAGACAAAGTCTTAGTACATCACCATGATTGGCAGTCTTCCTGCATCAGCCTCTGAATGCTGGGTTGATGGACATGCCCCACTGAATCCAGGAGCTGTGCCTTGTTATTTTGCAAGATGTGTATAGAGAGTATGGACTTACTGCACTCTTATACACATACACATATATACACATACCATATGCATACATACATATGTTTGTCACCAATCTTCTTGAGAACTACTTTTCAATTTAAGATGCAATTAATATATGTTAGGGTTGGGTTTGAATATGGTTTATTTTTTCTCAAGAGAAATGCGAAATTTATTTCCTCTCAAGAGAAATGTCAAATTCAGTCCCCGTCCCCATTCCCACGAGGTACTCAGAGGCAAAGTCATTTAAGAGATGAAAAGAGCAAAGCACCCAGATAGTACCAATCCTCTCCCTCTTTTCTGCCTTCTCCTAGGTTTCTTGTCCAGCTATTATGTTTCATGTAAGCTGGAGACATGGCTGTTGGTATTGAAATCTGAATCCAAATGCTTTCTTCATAATGAATCTCAAAGGTTTGTCTTCCTATTTACACACCAAAGACTCCATGAAGCAGAACATGAACATATTGGCCTATCCGTGCCGTCACGAGTGGTGTGTGGGTGAGGTGATCATGAGGGGTTTGCTAGGTTTTACATATGCTTCCAGTCCAGGATCTGCCCTGACCTCTGACCTACCTGAGACTCCACCCCCAAGAGGGTGGTCATCAGATACAGCCCCTCTCTATTTTCCTAACTCACTTCGTTTGGATATGGTTTCATTCAACAGAAGAGTGTAAAAGTACAGGCTTTCCTATGCATGCCCTTGCTTTGAAATAATTACTTGGAGCTCTTTAGATTCATTAATAAGCTTCAGGCAGATTCTGATCTAGTCTAACCATACAATGCTGGCCTGCACTACTTGCCAGCCTACTTCCCAGCCACATAGCCTATTACCTGCCATCTTAGGCTTGCTCTGGCACCTCCTTCTCCATTCCTGTCGGGATGGAGACACCCAGGCCCCACAAGAAACTCTTTTCCTCTGTCTGGGCACAGAAGTCCTGCCTTTTGCTCTCCTGTCCCGCTATTGGCTGTTCAGCTCTTTATTTGACCAATAGGAGATGATGGAGAGCAAGGTTTTACAAAATACTGAGTCAGGAAATGCTTCATAATAATGACAATACCAAAGTCCAGACTGCAAGCAGATCTCTGGCAGCTGAAAACACAGTGCACAAAAAATATCCCCCAACAGAAGAGAAAAAGTCAAATTTAAGGGGAATCAACTTAAGTTTTACCAAAGTAATTAATTAATCTTGACACAGCCCTTACTCCACAGAAAAGCAACCATCGTCAGGCTAGTGAGATGGCTCAGAAGGTAAAGGCATTTACCAGGGATCCTGACAATCTGAGTTCAAGCCTCAGGCCACGACGTGGTGGAAGGAGAAAAACCTCATAATTTGACCATAATGGGTCTCAGCATGTGTCCTGCCTCGGCATACGCCCCGCCTCCATACAAATTATTACACGTCATAAAGAAACTACCATAAAAGACAACTTTAAAACATGCATAAATTAGACAAATCTCTAATCCCCACCCTTGGGAGGCTGAGGCAGAGGAGCATGAGTTTAGGGTCAGCCTAAGCTACACCGGAAGGCACTGACTCTGAAAAGGATAACCTTTAAGATGGAAGCAGACACCCCGCGCAGGGAGGGAGCCCGCCAGCTTCCCTTCCGCGACCTCTGTTCCCGCGGACTGCGCTGGAGAGACCGGTACCCAGGCTCTCCCCCCGATATAACATCACTTGGGACACGGCCTGTTGGGGCTTCCGTCTGTGCCCGAGGGCGGGTTGGCGCTGTGGTCGTCTGGGTGCCAGATCGGCGGGCCATCGTGACCACAGGGTGAGCGGCGCCACGGAGACTGCCCTCCGCCATCTTTGCTCCAGTGACCAGGTAGTTGGGACCGCCAGGCTCAGAGACAGACAGGCATAATATCGCTTCGGTTTCAGGCAGCTTGTGTGTAACCTGCTCCCAGGTGCTGGGCTGATCTGCAGTAACCAGCGCGCCAGTTCCGCGGTGGGACCTTCTGCCTGGTGGCGGGACCCCGCGCAGGGAGGGAGCCCGCCAGCTTCCCTTCCGCGACCTCTGTTCCCGCGGACTGCGCTGGAGAGACCGGTACCCAGGCTCTCCCCCCAATATAACATCACTTGGGACACGGCCTGTTGGGGCTTCCTTCTGTGCCCGAGGGCGGGTTGGCGCTGTGGTCGTCTGGGTGCCAGATCGGCGGGCCATCGTGACCACAGGGTGAGCAGCGCCACGGAGAGTGCCCTCCGCCATCTTTGCTCCAGTGACCAGGTAGTTGGGACCGCCAGGCTCAGAGACAGACAGGCATAATATCGCTTCGGGTTCAGGCAGCTTGTGTGTAACCTGCTCCCAGGTGCTGGGCTGATCTGCAGTGACCAGCGCGCCAGATCTGCTGTGGGACTTCTGCCTGGCAGAGGGACGCCCCCTCCCCCCCCCCAGGAGAGATCACACACCCCTGCACAGGGCAGGAGCCTGCCAGCCTCCCTTTGGCGACCTCTGCTCCAGGAATCCACTAGGCTGAGCCTTTAGATGTGCAAGGCCTCCCCAATATAAGATCACTTGGGGCAAAGCACATTAGGGCTCCAAAGTCACTCAGGTGCAGGCAGGCCCCAGAAATCGGTGCCAGGGGAATCCTGGTAATCCAGGGGGGGGCAGAAATAGCTTTGCAAGCTCACAGGAGGTCCAACCAACAGCCAGTGGCAGCAGGACCAACTAACACCAGAGGTATCCAGATGGCAAAAGGCAAACGTAGGAATGTTACTAACAGTAATCAAAGTAATGTGGGACCATCCGAACCCAACTCTCCAACAGCAGCAAGTCCTGGATACCCCACCACACCCGAAAGACAAGATCTGGATTTAAAATCACTTCTCATGATGCTATTAGAGGATCACAAGAAGGACACAAATAAATCTCATAAAGAGTTACAGGAGACCATGAATCAACGGTTAGAAGCCCTTACAAAGGAAACACAAAAATCGCTTAGAGAAATGCGGGAGAACATGGATCAAAAGATGGAGGCGCACAAGGAGACAACACAAAAATCGCTTAACGAGATGAATCAACGGGTAGATGCACTCACAAAGGAATCACAAAATTTGCATAAAGAAATGCAGAAGAATATGGGTCAACAGACGGATGCCCATAAGGAGGCAACACAAAAATTGCTTAAAGAAATGAATCAACGGTTAGATGCCCTTACAAAGGAAACACGAGAACTGCTTAAAGAAATGCAGGAGACGATGGATCAACAGATGGAATCCCATGAGGAGGAAACACAAAAATCGCTCAGAGAAATGCAGGAGAACGTGGGTCATCAGGAAGAAATCCTGAAAGAGGTAATGCAAAAATACCTTAAAGAAATACAGGAAAATACAAACAAACAAGTGAAGGATCTCAGCAAATCCATCCAGGAACTAAAAAAGGAAGTAGAAACAACTAAGAAATCACAAAGGGAGACAACTTTGGAGATAGAAAACCTTGGGAAGAAATCAGGAGTCATAGACGCAAACATCAACAATAGAATACAAGAGATGGAAGAAAGAATCTCAGGTGCTGAAGATTCCATAGAAAGCATCGACTCAACAGTCAAAGAAAATGCAAAATGCAAAAAACGCGTAACCCAAAACATCCAGGAAATCCAGGACACAATGAGAAGACCAAACCTAAGGATTATAGGTATAGATGAGAGTGAAGATTTGCAACTTAAAGGGCCAGTAAACATCTTCAACAAAATTATGGAGGAAAACTTCCCTAACTTAAAGAGAGAGATGCCGATGAACATACAAGAAGCCTACAGAACTCCAAACAGACTGGACCAGAACAGAAATACCTCCCGTCACATAATAATCAAAACACCGAATGTTCTAAACAAAGAAAGAATACTAAATGCAGTAAGAGAAAAGGGCCAAGTAACATACAAAGGAAGACCTATCCGAATCACATCAGACTTCTCACCAGAGACTATGAAAGCCAGAAGATCCTGGGCAGATCTCATGCAGACACTAAGACAGCACAAATGCCAGCCTAGACTACTATACCCAGCAAAACTCTCAATCACCATAGATGGAGAGACCAAGATATTCCATGATAAAACCAAATTTTCACAATATCTTTCCACAAATCCAGCCCTGCAACGGATAATAGGTGGAAACCTCCAATACAGGGAGAGAAACAACACCCTGGAAAAAATGAGATAATAACCTTCTTGAATCAAACCCAAAAGTAGATAACCACTCAAACATAAAGATAGCGTCAAGAATGGCAGATGGCAATAATCACTATGCCTTAATCTCTCTTAATATCAATGGTCTCAACTCCCCAATTAAAAGACATAGACTAGCAGACTGGATACGTAAACAGGACCCAGCATTTTGCTGCATGCAGGAAACGCACCTCAGGGTCAAAGACAAACACTACCTCAGAGTAAAAGGCTGGAAAACAATTTTACAAGCAAATGGCCCCAAGAAACGAGGTGGAGTAGCCATCCTAATATCGGATAAAATTGATTTTCAACCCAAAGTCATCAAAAAAGACACAGAAGGACACTACATACTGATCAAGGGAAAAATCCACCATCAAGAACTCTCAATCCTGAATATCTATGCTCCAAATGCAAGGGCACCCTCATTCGTAAAAGAAACTTTACTAAAACTCAAAGCACACATCGCACCGCACACAATAATAGTGGGTGACTTCAACACCCCGCTCTCTGAAATGGATCGTTCAGGAAAGCAGAAACTAAACAGGGACACAGTGAATCTAATTGAAGCCTTGGACCAAATGGAACTAACTGATATATATAGAACATTTCATCCTAGAGCTAAAGAATACACCTTCTTCTCAGCTCCTCATGGTACCTTCTCCAAAATTGACCATATAATTGGTCACAAATCAGACCTCAACAGATACAAGAAGATAGAAATAATCCCATGCCTCCTATCAGATCACTATGGAATAAGGGTGGTCTTCAATGGCAACAAAAACAAAAGAAAACCCACGTACACATGGAGGCTGAACAATGCTCTACTCAATGATAACTTGGTCAAGGTGGAAATAAAGAAAGAAATCAAAGACTTTTTGAAAGTTAATGAAAATGAAGGCACAACATACCCTAACTTATGGGACACAATGAAAGCAGTGCTAAGAGGAAAATTCATAGCCCTGAGTGCCGCCAAAAAGAAACGGGAGACAGCATACACTAACAGCTTAATGGCACACCTGAAAGCCCTGGAACAAAAAGAAGCAAATACACCAAAGAGGAGTAGAAGGCAGGAAATCATCAAACTCAGGGCTGAAATCAATCAAGTAGAAACAAATAAAACCATACAAAGAATCAACAAAACGAGGAGTTGGTTCTTTGAGAAAATCAACAAGATAGATAAGCCCTTAGCCAGACTAACCAGAGGGCACAGAGATAGTATCCAAATTAATAAAATCAGAAACGAAAAGGGAGAGATAACAACAGAAACTGAGGAAATTCAAAAAATCATCAGATCCTACTACAAAAACCTGTATTCAACACAACTAGAAAATCTTGAGGAAATGGACAATTTCCTTGACAGATACCAAGTACCAAAATTAAATCAGGATCAAATAGACCATCTAAACCGTCCTATAACCCCTGAAGAAATAGAAGTTGTCATTGGAAGTCTTCCAACCAAAAAAAGCACAGGTCCAGATGGTTTTAGTGCAGAATTCTATCAGACCTTCAAAGAAGACCTAACACCAATACTCTTCAAACTGTTCCACAAAATAGAAACAGAAGGAACACTACCCAACTCGTTCTATGAAGCCACAATTACACTAATACCAAAAGCACACAAAGATCCGACAAAGAAAGAGAATCTCAGGCCAATCTCTCTTATGAATATCGATGCAAAAATACTCAATAAAATTCTTGCCAACCGAATCCAAGAACACATCAAAACGATCATTCACCACGATCAAGTAGGCTTCATCCCAGGGATGCAGGGATGGTTCAATATAAGGAAATCCATCAATGTAATCCACTACATAAACAATCTCAAAGAAAAAAACCACATGGTCATCTCATTAGATGCTGAGAAAGCATTTGACAAAATTCAGCATCCTTTCATGCTAAAGGTCTTGGAAAGATCAGGAATTCAAGGCCCATATCTAAACATAGTAAAAGCAATTTACAGCAAACCAGTAGCCAGCATCAATCTAAACGGAGAGAAACTTGAAGCAATCCCACTAAAATCAGGGACTAGACAAGGCTGCCCTCTCTCTCCATATCTTTTCAATATAGTACTTGAAGTTCTAGCTAGAGCAATTAGACAAGAAAAAGAGGTCAAAGGGATACAAATTGGAAAGGAAGAAGTCAAACTATCACTATTTGCAGACGATATGATAGTATACATAAGCGACCCAAAGAACTCCACCAGAGAACTCCTACAGCTGATAAACGACTTCAGCAAAGTGGCCGGATATAAAATCAACTCAAGCAAGTCAGAAGCCTTCCTATACTCAAAGGATAAGCAGGCTGAGAAAGAAGTAAGAGAAATAATACCCTTTACGATAGCCACAAACCATATTAAGTATCTTGGCGTGACGCTAACCAAACAAGTGAAAGATCTGTATGACAAGAACTTCAAGTCTCTGAAGAAAGAAATTGAAGAAGACCTCGGAAGATGGAAAAATCTGCCATGCTCATGGATTGGCAGGATTAATATAGTAAAAATGAGCATCTTACCAAAAGTAATACACAGATTCAATGCAATCCCCATCAAAATCCCAACTCAATTCTTCATAGAGTTAGAAAGAGCAATTCAAAAATTCATCTGGAATAACAGAAAACCCAGAATAGCTAAAACTATTCTCAAGAGTAAAAGAACCTCTGGGGGAATCAGTATCCCGGACCTCAAGCTGTACTACAGAGCAATAGTGTTAAAAACTGCATGGTATTGGTACAGTAACAGACATGTAGATCAATGGAACAGAATTGAAGACCCAGAAATGAATCCACACTCCTATGGTCACTTGATCTTTGACAAAGGAGCTAAAACCATCCAGTGGAAAAAAGATAGCCTTTTCAACAAATGGTGCTGGCTCAGCTGGAGGTCAACATGCAGAAGAATGCAAATTGACCCATCCTTATCTCCTTGCACTAAGCTCAATTCTAAGTGGATCAAAGATCTCCACATAAAACCAGACACACTGAAACTAATAGAAGGGAAACTAGGGAAGAACCTTGAACATATGGGCACAGGGGAGAATTTCCTGAACAGAACTCCAATAGCTTATACTCTAAGATCAAGAATAGACAAATGGGACCTCATTAAATTACAAAGTTTTTGCAAGGCAAAAGACACTGTCAAAAAGACAAAGCGGCAACCAACTAACTGGGAAATGATCTTTACCAACCTTACATCCGACAGAGGGCTAATATCCAAGATATACAAAGAACTCAAGAAGTTAAACTCCAGAGAGGCAAGTAACCCTATTAAAAAATGGGGTACAGAGCTAAACAAAGAGTTCTCACCTGAAGAATATCTAATGGCTGAGAAGCACCTAAAGAGATGTTCATCATCCTTAGTCATTAGGGAAATGCAAATCAAAACAACCCTGAGATTCCATCTCACACCAGTCAGGATGGCTAAGATCAAAAACACAGGAGACAGCAGTTGTTGGCGAGGATGTGGAGAAAGAGGAACACTCCTCCACTGCTGGTGGAATTGCAGGCTGGTACAACCACTCTGGAAAGCAGTCTGGCGGCTCCTCAGAAACCTGGGCATGACACTTCCGGAGGATCCGGCTATACCACTCCTGGGCATATACCCAGAGACTTTACCTGCATGCAATAAGGACACATGCTCCACTATATTCATAGCAGCCTTATTTATAATAGCCAGAAGCTGGAAAGAACCCAGATGTCCCTCAACGGAGGAATGGATTCAGAAGATGTGGTATATTTACACAATGGAATACTACTCTGCAATTAAAAACAATGAATTCACGAAATTCCTAGGCAAATGGTCAGAACTTGAAAATATCATCCTTAGTGAGGTAACCCAATCACAAAAGATCACACATGGTATGAAGTCACTGATAAGGGGATATTGACCCAGAATCTCAGAATACCCTAGACACAATCAGCATATCAATAGATTTCTAAAAAGATGGAAGGAGAGACCCCTGGTCCTGGAAAGACTGGATGTAGGGGAACGCCAGGACAGAGTAATGAGAGGGGGTTGAACGGAGAAAAGAGGGAGGGAAGGGGGCTTATGGGACTTTCGGGGAGGGAGGAAACGGGAAAGGGGAAGTGATTTGGAATGTAAATTAAAAAAATAAAATAAAATAAAATTAAAAAAAAAAAAAAAAAAAAAAAAGATGGAAGCAGATTTCTGAACATTTCACATTTGTCTGATCTTCTCCAATTTCCTGCCCGTGGTTCTTCTGTCTTTGGAAGAATTTTTAAAAATCACATTATATCTATATTTGGGGAATTGTTCGGCACAAGCTCCCGCTCCATCTGTTAGCACTCATGTCAAACAAATGTTCACGTTTTCCCACTGATTTTGGATCGGCTAACTCAATGCATTGTCTTCAATTCTATTTATGTTTCAGATAGGTAATGCCTGCATGGTACACAAAACATGCACACACACAAACAAATATACACATACAGACACGCATATACACATACATACTTATACACACATACAACACACATACATAAACATACACACCACATACATACATAAACATACATACCACACAGGTATACAGGTATTCACAAACATACTACACATATTATATATATATATATATATATATATATATATATATATATATATTTCCCAAGTAAATTGGACTTATGAAGGAAGGGGGACTCTGAAACAGAGCTCTGATCCAGGTGTCCTACTACAAAGCTTGGTGCATAGGTAGCAAGCGTGATCAGAACCTTTTTTGTTCTTGTTTTGAAAGCAGAGCACACCCCTGACTGAGCCCTATAAGACACACTCGCCAAGGCTGGGCTGGGGACACAGGGAATTCAGAAGTGGTGCCTTTGTTAAATACCAGGATAAACATGCCACTGGGACTTTCAAAATCCAAACTCGATTCTTCATAGAGTTAAAAAGAGCAATTCAAAAATTCATCTGGAATAACAGAAAACCCAGGATAGCTAAAACTATTCTCAAGAGTAAAAGAACCTCTGGGGGAATCAGTATCCCGGACCTCAAGCTGTACTACAGAGCAATAGTGTTAAAATCCGCATGGTATTGGTACAGTGACAGGCATGTAGATCAATGGAACAGAATTGAAGACCCAGAAATGAATCCACACTCCTATGGTCACTTGATCTTTGACAAAGGAGCTAAAACCATCCAGTGGAAAAAAGATAGTCTTTTCAACAAATGGTGCTCGCTCAGCTGGAGGTCAACATGCAGAAGAATGCAAATTGACCCATTCTTATCTCCTTGCACTAAGCTCAATTCCAAGTGGATCAAGGACCTCCACATAAAACCAGACACACTGAAACTAATAGAAAGGAAACTGGGGAAGAACCTTGAACATAGGGGCACAGGGGAGAATTTCCTGAATAGAACTCCAATAGCTTATGCTCTAAGATCAAGAATTGACAAATGGGACCTCATTAAATTACAAAGTTTTTGCAAGGCAAAAGACACTGTCAAAAAGACAAAGCGGCAACCAACTAAATGGGAAATGATCTTTACCAACCCTACATCCAACAGAGGGCTAATATCCAATATATACAAAGAACTCAAGAAGTTAAACTCCAGAGAGGCAAGTAACCCTATTAAAAAATGGGGTACAGAGCTAAACAAAGAGTTCTCACCTGAAGAATATCTAATGGCTGAGAAGCACCTAAAGAGATGTTCATCATCCTTAGTCATTAGGGAAATGCAAATCAAAACAACCCTGAGATTCCATCTCACGCCAGTCAGAATGGCTAAGATCAAAAACACAGGAGACAGCAGTTGTTGGCGAGGATGTGGAGAAAGAGGAACACTCCTCCACTGCTGGTGGGATTGCAAGCTGGTACAACCACTCTGGAAAGCAGTCTGGCGGTTCCTCAGAAAACTGGGCATGACACTCCTGGAGGATCCTGTTATACCACTCCGGTGAATATACCCAGAGGCTTTACCTGCATGCAATAAGGACACATGCTCCACTATGTTCATAGCAGCCTTATTTATAATAGCCAGAAGCTGGAAAGAAACCAGATGTCCCTCAATGAAGGAATGGATTCAGAAGATGTGGTATATTTACACAATGGAATACTACTCTGCAATTAAAAACAATGAATTCATGAAATTCCTAGGCAAATGGTCAGAACTTGAAAATATCATCCTTAGTGAGGTAGCCCAATCACAAAAGAACACACATGGTATGCAGTCACTGATAAGGGGATATTAACCCAGAATCTCGGAATACCCTAGACACAATTCGCATATCAATAGATTTCCAAGAAGATGGAAGGAGAGACCCCTGGTCCTGGAAAGACTGGATGTAGGGGAATGCCAGGACAGAGAAGCGAGAGGGGGTTGAATGGGGAAAAGAGGGAGGGAAGGGGGCTTATGGGACTTTCGGGGAGGGAGGAAACGGGAAAGGGGAAATGATTTTGAATGTAAATAAAAAAAACTTAGAAAAACAAAAAAAAGAAAAGAAAACTTTTTAAGGCTTAAAAAGTTTTATGTGTGTGATTATGTATGTATATGCACCGTGTGTGTGCATACCTAGTGTGTATGAAGGCCAGGAAAGGCACTAGATGCCCTGGACCTGTATTTACAGATGGTTATAAGTTGCCATGTAGGTGTTAGGACCCAAAGCCAAGTCCCCTGCAAGAGCAGTACACTCTCTTAACCACTCAGCCACTAACAGTTTTAATTGTATTTATTTATTCATTCACGTGTGAGAGTGGACATGTTAGGGGACGACTTTAGGAGACAGTTATCAATTATCTCCTTCCATTAAATGGTTTTAGGGGATCAAATTCAGGTCAACCTTGGCAGCAAGCACCTTTACCTGCAGAGTCAAATCTTAGACCATTTCACCATGAAAGGAAGGAGGTACCAGACCGTCCTAATTAGCTTTAACTCCACTTAACACAGCCTGGCATCATCTGATATTTCAATTAAAGGATTATCAGAATTATATTGGCCTGTGGCCTGTCTCAGATTGTCCCGATTGTTAATTGATGTAATAAGGCCTCTACCACTGTGGGCAGCACCATTCCCTAAGTAGTTGATCCAAGACAGGTGGTCCTGAGCTGTATTAGAAAGGTGTGTGAGCTCTGTTCCGGTAGACTGCACTGAAGAGACAGGTACCCAGGCTCTCCCCAATATAACATCACTTGCGACACGGCCTGTTGGGGCTTCCGCCTGCGTCCAAGAACTGGACAGCGCTGTGGTCGTCTGGGTGCCAGATCTGCAGGCCATCGCTTCTGCAGGGTGAGCAGCGCCACGGAGAAAGTGCAGAGTGAACTCCGCCATCTTTGCTCCAGTGGCTGGGAAGTTGGGACTGCCAGGCTCTGAGACAGACAGGCATAATATCGCTTGGGTCTCGGGTGGATTGTGTGTACGTGGCTCCCAAGAGCTGGGCAGATCTGCAGTAACCAGCATGCTAGCTCTGCTGTGGGACTTCTGCCTGGCAGAGGGACGCCCCTCCCCCCCCACTCTAGGAGAGATCACACACCCCTGCACAGGGCAGGAACCTACCAGCCTCCCTTTGGCGACCTCTGCTCCAGGAATCCACTACGCTGAGCCTTTGGATGTGCAAGGACTCCCCAATATAACATCACTTGGGGCAAGGCACATCAGGGCTCCAAAGTCACTCAGGAGCAGGGCAGGCCCCAGAAATCTGTGCCAGGGGAATCCTGGTAGACCAGGGGGGGCAGAAATAGCTTTGCAGGCTCACAGGAGGTCCAACCAACAGCCAGTGACAGCAGGACCAACTAACATCAGAGGTATCCAGATGGCAAAAGGCAAACATAGTAGGATCTGATGATTTTTTGAATTTCCTCAGTTTCTGTTGTTATCTCTCCCTTTTCGTTTCTGATTTTATTAATTTGGATACTATCTCTGTGCTCTCTGGTTAGTCTGGCTAAGGGCTTATCTATCTTGTTAATTTTCTCAAAGAACCAACTCCTCGTTTTGTTGATTCTTTGTATGGTTTTATTTGTTTCTATTTGATTGATTTCAGCCCTGAGTTTGATGATTTCCTGCCTTCTACTCCTCTTTGGTGTATTTGCTTCTTTTTGTTCCAGGGCTTTCAGGTGTGCCATTAAGCTGTTAGTGTATGCTGTCTCCCATTTCTTTTTGGCGGCACTCAGGGCTATGAATTTTCCTCTTAGCACTGCTTTCATTGTGTCAGGATGGCTAAGATCAAAAACACAGGAGACAGCAGTTGTTGGCGAGGATGTGGAGAAAGAGGAACACTCCTCCACTGCTGGTGGAATTGCAGGCTGGTACAACCACTCTGGAAAGCAGTCTGGCGGTTCCTCAGAAAACTGGGCATGACACTCCCGGAGGATCCGGCTATACCACTCCTGGGCATATACCCAGAGACTTTACCTGCATGCAATAAGGACACATGCTCCACTATGTTCATAGCAGCCTTATTTATAATAGCCAGAAGCTGGAAAGAACCCAGATGTCCCTCAACGGAGGAATGGATTCAGAAGATGTGGTATATCTACACAATGGAATACTACTCTGCAATTAAAAACAATGAATTCACAAAATTCCTAGGCAAATGGTCAGATCTTGAAAATATCATCCTTAGTGAGGTAACCCAATCACAAAAGAACACACATGGTATGCAGTCACTGATAAGGGGATATTGACCCAGAATCTCGGAATACCCTAGACACAATCCGCATATCAATAGATTTCTAAAAAGATGGCAGGAGAGACCCCTGGTCCTGGAAAGACTGGATGTAGGGGAAGACCAGGACAGAGTAACGAGAGGGGGTTGAATGGAGAAAAGAGGGAGGGAAGGGGGCTTATGGGACTTTCGGGGAGGGAGGAAACAGGAAAGGGGAAGTGATTTGGAATGTAAATTAAAAAATAAAATAAAATAAATAATAAAAAAAAAGGCAAACGTAGGAATGTTACTAACAGAAATCAAAGTAATATGGGACCATCCGAACCCAACTCTCCAACAGCAGCAAGTCCTGGATACCCTACCACACCCGAAAGACAAGATCTGGATTTAAAATCACTTCTCATGATGCTATTAGAGGATAACAAGAAGGACATAAATAAATCTAATAAAGAATTACAGGAGACCATGAATCAACGGTTAGAAGCCCTTACAAAGGAAACACAAAAATCGCTTAGAGAAATGCAGGAGAACATGGATCAAAAGATGGAGGCGCACCAGGAGACAACACAAAAATCACTTAAGGAGATGAATCAACGGGTAGATGCACTCACAAAGGAATCACAAAATTTGCATAAAGAAATGCAGAAGAATATGGGTCAACAGACAGATGCCCATAAGGAGGCAACACAAAAATTGCTTAAAGAAATGAATCAATGGTTAGATGCCCTTACAAAGGAAACACGAGAACTGCTTAAAGAAATGCAGGAGACAATGGATCAACAGATGGATTCCCATGAGGAGGAAACACAAAAATCACTCAGAGAAATGCAGGAGAACGTGGGTCATCAGGAAGAAATCCTGAAAGAGGCAATGCAAAAATACCTTAAAGAAATACAGGAAAATACAAACAAACAAGTGAAGGATCTCAGCAAATCCATCCAGGAACTAAAAAAGGAAGTAGAAACAACTAAGAAATCACAAAGGGAGACAACTTTGGAGATAGAACACCTTGGGAAGAAATCAGGAGTCATAGATGCAAACATAAACAATAGAATACAAGAGATGGAAGAAAGAATCTCAGGTGCTGAAGACTCCATAGAAAGCATCAACTCAACAGTCAAAGAAAATGCAAAATGCAAAAAACGTGTAACCCAAAACATCCAGGAAATCCAGGACACAATGAGAAGACCAAACCTAAGGATTATAGGTATAGATGAGAGTGAAGATTTGCAACTTAAAGGGCCAGTAAACATCTTCAACAAAATTATGGAGGAAAACTTCCCTAACCTAAAGAGAGAGATGCCGATGAACGTACAAGAAGCCTACAGAACTCCAAACAGACTGGACCAGAACAGAAATACCTCCCGTCACATAATAATTAAAACACCGAATGTTCTAAACAAAGAAAGAATACTAAAAGCAGTAAGAGAAAAGGGCCAAGTAACATACAAAGGAAGACCTATCCGAATCACATCAGACTTCTCACCAGAGACTATGAAAGCCAGAAGATCCTGGGCAGATCTCATGCAGACACTAAGACAGCACAAATGCCAGCCTAGACTACTATACCCAGCAAAACTCTCAATCACCATAGATGGAGAGACCAAGATATTCCATGATAAAACCAAATTTTCACAATATCTTTCCACAAATCCAGCCCTGCAACGGATAATAGGTGGAAACCTCCAATACAGGGAGAGAAACAACACCCTGGAAAAAATGAGATAACCTTCTTGAATCAAACCCAAAAGTAGATAACCACTCAAACATAAAGATGGCGTCAAGAATGGCAGATGGCAATAATCACTATGCCTTAATCTCTCTTAATATCAATGGTCTCAATTCCCCAATTAAAAGACATAGACTAGCAGACTGGATACGTAAACAGGACCCAGCATTTTGCTGCATGCAGGAAACGCACCTCAGTGTCAAAGACAAACACTACCTCAGAGTAAAAGGCTGGAAAACAATTTTACAAGCAAATGGCCCCACGAAACGAGGTGGAGTAGCCATCCTAATATCAGATAAAATTGATTTTCAACCTAAAGTCATCAAAAAAGACACAGAAGGACACTACATACTGATCAAGGGAAAAATCCACCATCAAAAACTCTCAATTCTGAATATCTATGCTCCAAATGCAAGGGCACCCTCATTCGTAAAAGAAACTTTACTAAAACTCAAAGCACACATCGCACCGCACACAATAATAGTGGGTGACTTCAACACCCCGCTCTCTGAAATGGATCGTTCAGGAAAGCAGAAACTAAACAGGGACACAGTGAATCTAACTGAAGCCTTGGACCAAGTGGAACTAACAGATATATATAGAACATTTCATCCTAGAGCTAAAGAATAGACCTTCTTCTCAGCACCTAATGGTACCTTCTCCAAAATTGACCATATAATTGGTCACAAATCAGACCTCAACAGATATAAGAAGATAGAACTAATCCCATGCCTCCTATCAGATCACTATGGAATAAGGGTGGTCTTCAATGGCAACAAAAACAAAAGAAAACTCACGTACACATGGAGGCTGAACAATGCTCTACTCAATGATAACTTGGTCAAGGTGGAAATAAAGAAAGAAATCAAAGACTTTGTGAAAGTTAATGAAAATGAAGGCACAACATACCCTAATTTATGGGACACAATGAAAGCAGTGCTAAGAGGAAAATTCATAGCCCTGAGTGCCGCCAAAAAGAAACGGGAGACAGCATACACTAACAGCTTAATGGCACACCTGAAAGCCCTGGAACAAAAAGAAGCAAATACACCAAAGAGGAGTAGAAGGCAGGAAATCATCAAACTCAGGGCTGAAATCAATCAAGTAGAAACAAATAAAACTATACAAAGAATCAACAAAACAAGGAGTTGGATCTTTGAGAAAATCAACAAGATAGATAAGCCCTTAGCCAGACTAACTAGAGGGCACAGAGATAGTATCCAAATTAATAAAATCAGAAACGAAAAGGGAGAGATAACAACAGAAACTGAGGAAATTCAAAAAATCATCAGATCCTACTACAAAAACCTGTATTCAACACAACTAGAAAATCTTGAGGAAATGGACAATTTCCTTGACAGATACCAAATACCAAAATTAAATCAGGATCAAATAGACCATCTAAACCGTCCTATAACCCCTGAAGAAATAGAAGTTGTCATTGGAAGTCTTCCAACCAAAAAAAGCACAGGTCCAGATGGTTTTAGTGCAGAATTCTATCAGACCTTCAAAGAAGACCTAACACCAATACTCTTCAAACTGTTCCACAAAATAGAAAGAGAAGGAACAGTACCCAACTTGTTCTATGAAGTCACAATTACACTGATACCAAAAGCACACAAAGATCCGACAAAGAGAATCTCAGGCCAATCTCTCTTATGAATATCGATGCAAAAATACTCAATAAAATTCTTGCCAACCGAATCCAAGAACACATTAAAACGATCATTCACTACGATTAAGTAGGCTTCATCCCAGGGATGCAGGGATGGTTCAATATAAGGAAATCCATCAATGTAATCCACTATATAAACAATCTCAAAGAAAAAAAACACATGGTCATCTCATTAGATGCTGAGAAAGCATTTGACAAAATTCAGCATCCTTTCATGCTAAAGGTCTTGGAAAGATCAGGAATTCAAGGCCCATATCTAAACATAGTAAAAGCAATTTACAGCAAACCGGTAGCCAGCATCAATCTAAATGGAGAGAAACTTGAAGCAATCCCACTAAAATCAGGGAATAGACAAGGCTGCCCTCTCTCTCCATATCTTTTCAATATAGTACTTGAAGTTCTAGCTAGAGCAATTAGACAACAAAAAGAGATCAAAGGGATACAAATTGGAAAAGAAGAAGTCAAACTATCACTATTTGCAGACGATATGATAGTATACTTAAGCGACCCAAAGAACTCCACCAGAGAACTCCTACAGCTGATAAACGACTTCAGCAAAGTGGCCGGAAATAAAATCAACTCAAGCAAGTCAGAAGCCTTCCTATACTCAAAGGATAAGCAGGCTGAGAAAGAAGTAAGAGAAATGATACCCTTCACGATAGCCACAAACCATATAAAGTATCTTGGCGTGACTCTAACCAAACAAGTGAAAGATCTGTATGACAAGAACTTCAAGTCTCTGCAGAAAGAAATTGAAGAAGACCTCAGAAGATGGAAAAATCTGCCATGCTCATGGATTGGCAGGATTAATATAGTAAAAATGAGCATCTTACCAAAAGTAATATACAGATTCAATGCAATCCCCATCAAAATCCCAACTCAATTCTTCATAGAGTTAGAAAGAGCAATTCAAAAATTTATCTGGAATAACAGAAAACCCAGAATAGCTAAAATTATTCTCAAGAGTAAAAGAACCTCTGGGGGAATCAGTATCCCGGACCTCAAGCTGTACTACAGAGCAATAGTGTTAAAAACTGCATGGTATTGCTACAGTGACAGGCATGTAGATCAATGGAACAGAATTGAAGACCCAGAAATGAATCCACACTCCTATGGTCACTTGATCTTTGACAAAGGAGCTAAAATCATCCAGTGGAAAAAAGATAGCCTTTTCAACAAATGGTGTTGGCTCAGCTGGAAGTCAACATGCAGAAGAATGCAAATTGACCCATTCTTATCTCCTTGCATTAAGCTCAATTCCAAGTGGATCAAGGACCTCCACATAAAACCAGACACACTGAAACTAATAGAAGGGAAACTAGGGAAGAACCTTGAACATGTGGGCACAGGGGAGAATTTCCTGAATAGAACTCCAATAGCTTATGCTCTAAGATCAAGAATTGACAAATGGGACCTCATTAAATTACAAAGTTTTTGCAAGGCAAAAGACACTGTCAAAAAGACAAAGCGGCAACCAACTAAATGGGAAATGATCTTTACCAACCCTACATCTGACAGAGGGCTAATATCCAATATATACAAAGAACTCAAGAAGTTAAACTCCAGAGAGGCAAGTAACCCTATTAAAAAATGGGGTACAGAGCTAAACAAAGAGTTCTCACCTGAAGAATATCTAATGGCTGAGAAGCACCTAAAGAGATGTTTATCATCCTTAGTCATTAGGGAAATGCAAATCAAAACAACCCTGAGATTCCATCTCACACCAGTCAGGATGGCTAAGATCAAAAACACAGGAGACAGCAGTTGTTGGCGAGGATGTGGAGAAAGAGGAACACTCCTCCACTGCTGGTGGGATTGCAAGCTGGTACAACCACTCTGGAAAGCAGTCTGGCGGTTCCTCAGAAAACTGGACATGACACTCCAGGAGGATCCGGCTATACCACTCCTGGGCATATACCCAGAGGCTTTACCTGCATGAAATAAGGACACATGCTCCACTATGTTCATAGCAGCCTTATTTATAATAGCCAGAAGCTGGAAAGAACCCAGATGTCCCTCAACGGAGGAATGGATTCAGAAGATGTGGTATATTTACACAATGGAACACTACTCTGCAATTAAAAACAATGAATTCACGAAATTCCTAGGCAAATGGTCAGATCTTGAAAATATCATCCTTAGTGAGGTAACCCAATCACAAAAGAACACACATGGTATGCAGTCACTGATAAGGGGATATTAACCCAGAATCTCGGAATACCCTAGACACAATTCTCATATCAATAGATTTCTAAGAAGATGGAAGGAGAGACCCCTGGTCCTGGAAAGACTGGATGTAGGGGAACGCCAGGACAGAGAAGCGAGAGGGGGTTGAATGGAGAAAAGAGGGAGGGAAGGGGGCTTATGGGACTTTCGGGGAGGGAGGAAACGGGAAAGGGGAAATGATTTGGAATGTAAATTAAAAAAAAAAAAAAGAAAGGTGTGTGAACTGGAGCTTGGGTGGAAGGCAGGAAGCCCTGTCTTCACTGCTCCAGTTCCCACTATCTGTTCCCATCCTGACAATGAAATATGAAATAAACCCTGTTTTCCAAGATATTTTCAGACACAGTATTTATCACAGCCACAGACAGCAAACTAGAAGAGCAGGCAACCCTCACAGCAGAGTTTTTTTTTCAAGACAGGTTTGTTTTGTTTGTGTTTTTGTTGTTACTTTGGGTTTTTTTTTTGTTTTGTTTGTGTGTGTGTGTGTGTGTGTGTGTGTGTAGCCTTGGTTGTCCTGAAACTAACTCTGCAAACTAGGCTGGCCTTGAACTCACAGAGATCCATTTTCCTCTGCCCTGCAAGGGCTGGGAGTTAAAAACATGTTTCACTGCCACCCTGTAGCAGATTTTAATAGTGTTTTAATTCTTGGCCTCTCAGCTGGTTAAAGACTCCAACACGCAGAGATAAACTGTGGCATTCAGGCTGTCTTGTGAATCTCTACCACTTCACAAACGCTATGGATTTCTTTCTCCTTCACTTCATGAAGAATCTAGTTCATTCACTGCACCAGTGATAGGTACAGTCACTTTTGGACCACTGGACCAGTCAACCCTTGTGCCATCTTTGTCACCAAGAAAGGGACATGTGACTGTGTCCACCTCAGTGAAATGAGAGTTTATGAGTACATGACAAGTCTGAGCGTGAACCTCAATGACTCAAGTCCTAAATATAAGCATATATGAGTGAGAAGATGCTGGCCGGCACACAGTTCCAGCGTTCTTCCCAACTATCTGCTAGAAATTTCTTAGCCTGTCTTTTTCCTTCTTTTGTTCATATTTTTAATATATTTGTGTATAATGTGTTTTGAAAACCTTCACTTGCCAAGACTCCCCCTAAATCCTCCCAGATCCATTTCCTACCCCATTCACAATATTGTGCCCTTTTTTATATGCCCCCCATACCCAAGTTCAGTTTGTGCTGCCCATATGTTGATTGATAGGGCCATGCACGAGTGTGGACAACCTTCCATGGGCCATGACCTTACAGGAAACTGACTCTCCCACCCCAGAAGCCATCACCCATCAGATAGGGGCGAGGCCACTCCTCCTTCAAAGCTGGAATGGTGACTGCTTTGATTTTGTGCAGGTTTTGTGCAGGCAACCTCAGCTCCTTTCGCTCACAAGTGCAGCAGTCTTGCCATGGTCCTGACGACACTGTTACACTGTGGTCCTCCCTGACCTCTGGCTCTTCCCATCTTTGTTCCTCCTCTTCAGTGATGGCCCCTGTGCCTTAGAGGTAGGAGGTATGATAAGATGTCCTGTTTATAGCTGTACATTCCACAGATATTTAGTCCCTGCAGTCTCTCCAGTTGTGAGTTTCTGTGCTCACTACTGTCTACTACATGAAGAAACTCTTCTTATGGGACGTAGGAACTGCATTAATCCACTGGTATAGGGACACAAATTTAGACCTTCTCAGCTGGCCTAGATTCTTGGCCAGATTTATAGTATCACTGTATCTTTTATTTAAAAAATGGCATGTATTCTTTGTTCTGGTTTAAAGCAGTATATTCAGTCAACAGTATTTACATGTGCTCTTTTGGCCAAACTGTTGCCACCCAAAATTTTGAGCATCGTTTGCTACCCAGAATAACTTTGGTTTTGGGTTTTTTTTGTTGTTGTTGTTGTTTTGTTTTGTTTTTTTATTTTTTGTCTTTCCTGTGTCTTTCCCCAGCAAATGGATAGAAGTGTTCCAGTGGTATGTAGAACTTTGCCATGAGGCCTGGTTCAGGATTGACCCTGGTTCTGATGTTAGCTCAAGACAAGCCATGTACAGTCAGTTAGGATGAGGCCACTTTTGTCCTGACTCACATATATGCCTCTCATTTTGGCTCAAATTGTAGAGACCCAATTGGTCTTCTTGGTACCTAGGAATAGACTTCCATCAGTAAGTCCGATAATGA
Source organism: Tokudaia tokunoshimensis (assembly GCA_036184795.1). Taxonomy (NCBI): domain Eukaryota; kingdom Metazoa; phylum Chordata; class Mammalia; order Rodentia; family Muridae; genus Tokudaia; species Tokudaia tokunoshimensis. The sequence continues at coordinate 68,959,016 of BTHU01000013.1, forward strand.
ATTGTACACCCCACAGATACACAGATACACACACCCTACACTATACCTACAGATTATATATATACACACACCACACATACAGATACATACACACCATACACATACACATTCACATATACACACACACTACACCACACCATACCATAACACACACACAGTCATATCACACACACACACACATACACACACACACACACAGTAATAGTCTGTTTGTTCTTGTTCACTGGAAAGTATTTGACCTCTCATACAGGCTCCCTCTCACCTTCATGGGATTAGTTACAGTTTAACTATCAAATCCACTGGCTTCCTGCTGCTGTGCCTTGTTAGGAGCCAAAAGAATTAGTCACATCAGAAACAGAAGGAAGTCAAGGAATTGGGAGAATATTACCGGGCTAAGTGGCTGGGAAGGCTGTGGGCTTAGAGGTCAAAGTCGTACAGTCATTTAGGAAGTGTTTACGGAGTGCCATTACTCCCCTGGCCTGCACACCTGGTCCTCCTCGGGCTCCGGAATCACAGCAAAGGCCACCACTGTGAAGGAAACAGTCATCTGCTGGAGGGTCTGAGTTTTCAAGGATCCCTGCTTGAGAAATCGATGGTGTAGGGTGAGTTAGGAACAACATACTCTAGTGAGCAGAGGGACATGGTAAAATTAGCTCTGGGCCACATTAACATTGGTACACTAAAATGTAAGGTGGAAAACCTGGGAAGGGAGGTCAGGAGTGAAGTCGAAGCCACAGAGTGCTATCTACCAGCCTAAAGCTAAGGGACACACAGGGCTGTTTCTCAGGGCAGCACAGAGGGACGGAGAGAAGCTCTGGGCACTTAAAAAAATCAAGGAATGATACAGAATTGGTGAAAAGAAAAAGTCAAGCCATTGAGCATTATATATTTATATATATAATGAATATGAATATTATGTATGTATGTTATATATTATGTCTGTATCATATAAGATATATAACACACATAATTACGTATTACAACATATCTAAACCGAAAAAAGACTAAAAATAATCAGAGTTTAGTTTTGTCCTACAAATTTTTCAGTAAGAAAGGCTGGTAAGTAAAAGTGTCTATTGTCAAGCTTGAGTTTGATCCTAACCCACATGGTGGAAGGAGAAAGCCAACTCTTTCTTGGAGTCCTCTGACTTCCTCATACATGCCATGGCATGTCACACATACACACACATACACACACACACACACACACACATTATCATCATCATCATCATTATCATCACAAATCAAATCAAATTAAAATTCTCTGTAAGGAATATTCCACCCAAAATGCTGATGCCCTCCATCAATAAGTAATTAAGAAAATGTCTTACAGGCTTGCCAACAGTACAGTCTAATAGAGGCATTATCTCAATTGAGGTTTCTTCATCTCAGGTAACATAAAACTAGCCAGCACACCAGGTATAGTGACACACTATAATCTCAGCACTCAGGGGGTTGAGGCAGGGAGGATCAGAAGTTCAACTCATCCTTAGTGGTAGAGTGAGTTCAAGGCTAGCCTGGGCTACATGAGACCCTATCTCAAAAGAAAAAAAAATGTGTATATTTAGGGCCCAGAGTAAAATTTTAAGGCACATGCAGCCAAAGGTTATTTGCAGGGAAGCAAGTGAGCACACCTATCACATAGAGTCACTTCTGATTCCTTTGTTTTTGTGTCCAGAGCAGCTGATTCTACTCACACAGCATGGCTTCCAAAGAGAACTCAAGTTTCTGAGGCAGTGCAGTTGCTCTCTGGACTTTTCATCCTATGTGCCTCCTTCTGTAGACCACTGACCTACATTTCCCTCGCCCTCCTTATTAGTCCAGAGAGATAGATCGCAGATTCAGACAGAGCACAAGGAGACCCTTCCGATGGAGCTAGAAATGCCAACAGACAGCATGCACCTCCCTCATTATTTTTCCTTGGCAGCATTACAGTGCACCATTGTGTTGTTAGGGTTCCTTCTGAGTGTAGAAGCCAGGCTTCCCCCAAACAACCCCCCCCCCCAAAAAAAAAAGCTACAGGAGAGTAGAACGCTGGGAAAATCCGATGTTTTACAGAGTAACACTGACTTACAGAATGATAAGCACCTACCCAAGCTGTGATTTTATCTAATTAGTTAAACAGACTACTAGAGCAACTGGTTTTCAGAACCCCTACTCTATTTCCCGTGCAATGGGGGAAGGTGATTAACTTGATAACGATTTGTGAGCACCTGTGTTTCCAGGTTTGAGCTGCCGTATGGAATAAAAACTGTAATCAGATAGTTCTGTAGTGTTCCTTACTTTGGTGGATTTGGAGTGTGAGATTATGCATGACTAAGCCTCTCCCACAAGTCAGTGCAGGCTGAAGAATTTTCTTATTAAGTTTGGTATGCAATCTGCATTTTAGCAAGAGCACATAGGTGCCTGCAAGGAATCTTCCCAGGCATGTTAATCCTGTCTTATGGTTATGTGTATCTCTCCATGGGTGTGTGTGTGTGTGTGTGTGTGTGTGTGTGTGTGTGTGTGTGTGTGTGTGTGTGTGTGCTTAGAGCTCAGAGGAGCGTATCAGGTGTCCTTTTCTGTTCCTATCTGCCTATTCCTCTGGGGTGGAGTCTCTTCCTGAACCCAAGCTAACCCTGTCTCTGCTGGGCTGGAAGCCATCCAGCTCCAATCAGGCTCCTATCTCTGCCCCTGGAGCACTAGGTGCACACTGAACATCTGGCTTGTTATGCAGCAGCTGAATCGGGACTCCGATCCTCATGACTGCACAGCAAGCCCACTTAACCACAGAGCAGTCTCCCTAGCTCTGCAAAGTGTTATTTTTGGACCATTGTAAATGTGGCCATCTGTTCAGTTTTGGATATATCAAATATCAAATAACAAATAAATTATAAGTTAGATTCAATTATGAAGCCATTAACACACTCAACATAAATAGAAAATGAAAGCCAAAAGCTGTGTAAAAATAGGAGATTATATAGGCACTTCCATCTTCTCAGTTTTGGGAAACCCCATTTAAACTACTCAATGGAGGAATATTTTAGGGATTGAATGTCATAAATATAGAAGGCGATCTGAAAGCTGGAAAACTATGATGACATAAACTCACATCCCCATGCAAGAGATCCTGGCACCTGGGAGTCTGTTAGTTACAAATTCAGACAGCATCTCAGTATGGGTCCAATGGGAGCACAAAGGTCCTTTCACCTACAGATCACTAGGGAAACCAGGAATGTTAAACACACAGGGGCCTCTTCTTAGTAGAGAGATAAAATACTCGTTTTCCTGCCCAGAAGGCTGGGAGTGGATTTTGTTAACAACCTGGTGACCTATTTGCTATCTACAGAGGTAGACCTCACCAACCTTTTGTTGTAGAGACAGACCTCCCCCCAAATTCCCTAGAATGATTATCCCAGACTCTTCCCTCCCTAGACTGTTACCCATCCTTAGAGGAGATGTCACATGTACTTACAGCCTGATGACCTCTATGCCGTCTTGGTCAGAGACTAAGCTACAGAAACACACACTCCCACCCCCCCTCCCACTCCACCCCCCCCACCCCCACCCCTTGGTAACATGTACTTTGTAAAGAAGTTTCTATGCAGTCATACCTTAAGCTTTATTGTGCACCTGGGATTAGAATGATTGTTTTCTGGTAACCTCTTCCCAAATTGTACTATGTTCTAAATATGGTGACAATGAGTCACTTGGCATTAGACTCCCGAAGTCTGACCCAGGCCAAAGAAGTCAGTCTGAACTGGATTTTCATTCTCATCTCTTTGAGAATCATTAATGACATTGACACATTCAGGGTCCCCTTAGGGGCCTGTTCACATCTATGGATGGGGGGAGGGGCAGCTACCAAGTTTGAGCTTACTCTGGATTTGAACATTGTAGCTTTACGGAGCCTTCTGTAGAAAGAGGCAGCTGTCTGGATGTCCCTCTTTATCCACATACAACACGAAGGGCAGTCAGTGTGTTTTCTTTTTTTTAATTTGGCAAAAGAGTAGTGGTTTATTCTCAGAATTGGAGAAAAATGATGACTAGACACAAGAAAACCATCGAAATTGAGAGAACTACACTAAAAACAGATGAAATTAATTCACACAGATTCACAGCTGAGAGAGCCAAAGCCCAGGTTTGAGCCTTTCCCATCCGTGGGCTCAGGTTGCCTTCACACTTCAGGTGGGACATTGAAGGATCCTCTCTGGGAAACAGGGCTTGTATGTGGTGACAGGCTCTGACATTGGATGCGTCTCTATTCACCAACCCACCCTGATTCCTCTAAGCTTATGCTCACAGCTAACAGGTCTGGCTCATAAATCAAAGCTTCCTATCTTAGTTCTAGAAAATCACCCTTTTAATTTAATTTTTTCCACATGCATGTAGTGTCTATGGAGGCCAGAAGAGGTCCTCAGATTGTAGTTACAGATGGTGGTGAGTCACTGTGGGTGCTAGAATCAAACCTGGGTTCTTTGGAAGGAGAGCAGCCAGTAATCTTAACTGCTGAACCATCTCTCCAGCCCCTAGGAAATCACTCCCGAATATTATCAGATGCAAATACTACAGGATACCTTCCCAAAGCCTTTATGGATGATGACATTAGGGTTTCGGAACCGCTCGGCTGGTGAAGTGCTCGCATCAAAAGCGTGAGTATCTGGGTTCAGTTCTTAGGACCCAAACTCAGCTGCACAATGCCTGAAAGCCCAGGGGCACAAGGTGACTGGCAGAGATCAGCAGATGCCCGGAAGCTAGAGGGCTAGCTAATCTGCCAGCATGGAGTAACTCCAGGCCAGTAAAAGATCCTGTCTTAAACAAAAGTCACAAGGTACCTGACACATGAGGTTGTCCTCTGACTCCCATGTGGGCCCCATATTCTTTTGTCCCCACATCTCCCACACCCACATATACACAATTAAATGTTAAATAAATAAAGCAGGGCTGGGAATGTGGCTTTGCTGGCACAGTGCTTGGTTAGCATGAGTAAACCCCTGGGTTCCATCCTCAGCACCACATGAATTAGAGATGGTGCCTCATCCTGTAATCCTAGCACTGGGGAAATGCAGGCAGGAGGATCGGAAGTACAAGGTCATCCTCAGCTACATCGTGAGTTGAGGTCAGCCTTGACTATAAAAACCTTGCTTTGTAAAAAAAAAATGTAGTAAATAATATCACTATTCTGAAAGTGGTACCTCTTTTGAAAAAATGGCAAGGGAGGAAATAGCCTGTAATTGTTCCACATAAAAAGACTGCACTCTTTATAATAGTGCTTTGGTGATAGGAACTGAGAGTTTGAGTGTTGCGGGGGGTGGGTGAGCAAGCAGGAAGATGGGTATGGAATATAATGTGGCAAGGGAGTACCAGACAGGCCCAAGCCAAGAGATGGCTATGAGTACTTAGCCATGCAACAGATATGGTATAAAGGGGGGGTTACTGGGGAAAGGAGAGGAGTAGGATTCAGGAAAGGGTAGAGGCAGCTAGTGAGCCACGAGGGCAGAGCTGGGGTGCAGGGAGAATGGGCAGAAACAGAGAGAAACAGAGCTCTAAGGGCAGAAAGGGAGAGAGACCATAGGGACAGAGAGAGAGAGAGAGAGAGAGAGAGAGAGAGAGAGACAGAGACAGAGACAGAGACAGAGAGACAGAGATAGAGACAGAGGCAGTGACAGAGAGAGACAGAGAAAGAGCTGGGGTGGCAGGCAGTCCTTTTATAAGCAATACACACCTGGTGCACCAGGCAGTCACAGGCAGGTGATGGTGGCATAAGGTCTTCCTACCTCAAACTTCCACTGACAATACACCCATGGTTGTCCCAGGGAAATGTGGGACATCCATTCATAGTTCCACTGACAATACACCCATGGTTGTCCCAGGGAAATGTGGGACATCCATTCATAGTTCCACTGACAATACACCCATGGTTGTCCCAGGGAAATGTGTGACATCCATTCATAGTTCCTAAAGGAAGACACACAGGTTTTGAGCATATGTGTAGAATTTATTAATTACTTACTAGAGTGCATGTTCAGTTTTTTTGTTTTTTTTTTTTTTAATCAGCAAGAGCGTACATTCAAGGAAATTTGATCTGCAAGAGTTTGATCATTAACTGATAGCCTGAACGGTCTTGTAGACGTGAATGTGTGGTTGTCTTTTACTGTTCTGAACTTGGAGTCAACACTAAAGTCCAGAGACTTCATGTAAGAGCTGGAGGGATGAGTCAGCAATTGGAAGTTCTTACAGAGGACCCCACTTTGATCCTTGGCACCCACAGGGGCACACAACTAACTGTAATTCCAGGCCCAGGGGATCTGATGCCCTCTTCTGGCCTCAGTGGGCCCCACACACATATGCACATACCCTGACACATAAAAATAATTCAAGATGAAATAAACCATTGAAGGAGGAAGAGGACAAGAGAGAGGAGGAAAGAAAACCAGAGACGACACATAAAACTCCAGATTTCTGGCTATTTTTAGAGACTCTGCAGGAGCTGGCTATGTGGTCCTGTGGTTTGCCAAACCCAATGATCAATTTAGAAGAGTGGGGGTGGGTAGGGGAAGGTATTTCTGTGCCCAAGGAGTTTCTAAGGGCTTCCTGTGAGTCCTCGGTTCAGCTCCACCTCATCTGAGTCAGGCTCACTCATCCCGAGGCTGTCTTAGTTTGAAGCTGTCTCCTGAATGAGCCAAAGCAACCATTCCTAGGCACAGTAGATGGCTTGATATCCACTTCACACTGCATCCTTGTCCCAGCATCACACTTACTCTCTGCCAGTGCTGCTAAGTAACAGATGACTGGGGATTTGTTACTAGATCAGAAAGTGAGTATACGTGCCCAGGAGTCACCATTCTTGAGTATATCCTGGCCAAGGAATTTCTTGGCTCTCACTCAGCTGAGAGCCAGTAATCTGTAGTCCAGTTTCGTGGGCTAACATTCCAACTATGTACGCTTTTCTCTGTTTCTGTGTGGCTACTGTTCTATGTATGTGTCCTTCAAGCATAGCATTTGAAATCCAAAGAGTACCAAGCATCACGACATAACAGGCTTGTTGACTGATTCAGGGCATATCTGTGTATACTTTCTCTCTCTCTCTCTCTCTCTCTCTCTCTCTCTCTCTCTCTCTCTCTCTCTCTCTTTCTCTCTCTCACGCGCGCGCTCTTTCTTTCTTCCTTCCTTTCTTTCTTCCTTCCTTCCTTCCTTCCTTCCTTTCTTTCTTTCTTTCTTTCTTTCTTTCTTTCTTTCTTTCTTTCTTTCTTTCTTTCTTTCTTTCTTTCTTTACTGGTAGCTTCAGTTCTGGGATCCAAACCCCTCTTTTGGCCTCCATCTATACTGCATACATGTGGTGCATATATAGACCAGTAAGCAGACTTATACAAAAATAAAAATAAAATTGGAAACATCTTAAAAGGTAGATTTAAGTACTGATAATAACAACTTTAGCTATTGCAAAGGAACTAAACAATCTGTTTGTTAGATAACAGTGAGTGGAGAAACAAACCAAGTCCTGACTCAGATTCATAGAGGAGAAACAAGAGTCTCCCCAGTGCAATTCAGCACAAGGTTAAGTACTTGAGTCAAATTACAAGGTTAAGTACTTGAGTTAAATTAATAGAGCAACCAACCATGTCTCCGAGGTACAGTTCAACACAGGATTAAGTACTGGGCCAAGGAAGTTAGAACCTGAAAACATCAGGCCTTGATCAGAGGTTAGAGCCTTGAAAAGGAGTCACACACTGGGGATTTGTTACAGAAAGGGAAACTTGCTTCTTAGCCACAATTTATTTTATTGTGGAGATGTATTTATAGTGAAGGCTGAAAAAAAGATGTGGCGGTCGAATGAGTTTGCATGTGTGCCTTTTTGTGTGCACATGTGTGTGTGTGTGTGTACATGAGTATGCATGCTCCTATGTGCCTGTGAAGATATACATGTTTGCATTGTGTGCAGTTTGTTATACACATGTGGAGTCCAGAGGCTGACTACAAGTATCTTCTTTTAGCACTTCTTTATTTTTTTGAAAAAGGTCTCTCTCTAAACCTGGAGCAGTTCATGGGTCCTTCCATCTCAACCTTTTCTGAGCTGGGGTTATAGCCACGTACAGCCACATCTGACTTTTCCTCATTTGCTGAGAGAACTGAACTCGGGTGTTCCTGTAGCAAGCACATTAATAACTGAGCCATCTCCCAAGACCCAGGCAAAGAACCGGTAGCTATCAAAAGAGAAGCTTTCAGGCAGCAAAGAGTTAAAAGGTCAGTGTCCAGCTTCATACAACAGTACTTTGTGTGTGCAGGACTTAGAAAGGAGAAGTGGTAACTGGAGCTTTTTCCCAGAGAGATAAGATAAAGAACTTAAATAAATTAATCATCGTGGTTCTGCACGCGATAACAGGTTTGGATAACAGAGGGTGAGGCAGCTGCTGGAGAAGACAAGACGTTTCTACAAGAGAAGTGGGTTGTACCCTTTGGAACACTGTGCTTCGTGGAAAGGAAAATATCAATTAGATGGAAAAATTGGACAGTGTTAGGAATATATGCTCGGGGGAGGGGGCAGTGCAATTATACATACGATGTCAAAATAAATCCCCGTTCTGGTAGAAGAACATTAACACCAAAAGTGGTTTTCTATTTGAACAATTAATATATGGATATATTTTCCTTGGGATGACTATAATATGTGTAGGGGCAAAATAAAGTCCTCTCAACTGTTTCCTACCCAGATCTTTTTAAAAGATTTGTTTTTAACTTAGCTTGTATACACATGAATGTGTGTGTGTGTGAGAGAGAGAGAGAGAAAGAGAGAGAGAGAGAGAGAGAGAGAGAGAGAGAGAGAGAGAGAGAGAGAGAGAGAAAGAGACAGAGAGAGACAGAGAGAGACAGAGAGACAGAGACAATTCTTCAGGAGTTGATTCCTTCCGTCCACGTCGTTTTGAGTCAGGGCCTTTCTTGTTTCTCCTGCTGCACTGCATACTTCCAGCTAATTCTTATCTCTGCTTCCCATCTCACAGTAGGAGTGCTGGGATTACAGAAGTGAATGTGAGGTTGGTCCCAGACACCAAAGTCCTCAGACTGCAACAGCAGTCCCTCTTAGCAGCTGAGTCATCTCACTGGGCCCCTCCCTAACCCAGTTTTAGACAACCCAGTTTTAGACATCCTCCAAGTTCATGTCATTCTGAACATTGAAATACAAATATCACAGTTGAGCATGAGGATTAAGTCAGGAAAGAAAGCTTGGGGAAATAGCGGGAGGGGGGGGTACTTCCTTTTACTAAGCAAGTGCCACTGTGCTCTGGCTTCCATATAAGGTACTCACTCAACTACTAACTCCTGTTGTGAGTGTAGCAATGGCCTCAAGGGCATTGCCACCTCCAGCCTTGGCATCATTTTCTGCCATAGACTGATAAGGCAAGGGAGACTCAGAAAAATTACACAGCTCACCTAAGGTTACTTCCAGTCAAGAAGCACTGCTGGGTTTGAGATCCAAGTAGCCCTTCAAAGCTGAGGTCGCCTTCGACAACTATCCTGGGGCTTTCAAAGCAGTTATTTTAAAAGCTGAAGTTTTCATATGACATATCTGTATACTGTAATATCTTTATACTATAATGCTTGTGTGATTGTGTCCTACAGCTTGCTACCACATGCAATGAATATGCACTAATGAAAATATTAAAATTTTACGAAAAGATGAATAAAATTAAGTCCATATCTCAAGGCAGAGAAAAGATAAATGTGGATGGGCTCTGGTTCTTTTGGTAGCTACGGGCTAAAAAACTTGGGGCTGCTAACAAAGTTCTAAATAAAATGCTTACCAAGCATGCTCAAGGGCCATCCATCTCCAGCATTACATACACCAGCAGGGTGGCTCATGTTGTGTGATCCCTCCCACTCAGAAGACATAGATATGAGGATCAGAGGTTCAAGAACATCCTCAACTACTTGATAAGTTTGAGGGCAGCCTGGGCTACATGAAACCCTGTCTCAAAAACACAGAACACAAAACAACAAGAACAAAAACCTGTGAATTTGTTTCACCTGGAAGACTAGATGAATTTACTTATGGGAAATACCTCACTGGTCAACAGTTTAGGGGCAGATAGCAAACCTTAGTGTCAGTGGCCATCATCAAAACAACTTCTGAGTGGAGAGAAAAACGTTCATTTAATGGAAAAGTGGATGCTGCTAAGGATATACAATATGGTAGAGAGTAGAGCCCAAACACCAACTCTGCTCCTTCCAAGCTGTAGGATTGTGCCTCATTGTGCTACATCAGTAAAATGGAGATATTAGTGAGTCTGTGCTCATTAGTTTTTTTGCTAACTTGACACAAATCAGGGTCATCTGGGAAGAGGGAACTTCAATTAGAAATAATGCTTCTATCAAGTTGGCCTGTAGCAAAGTTTATGGACATATTCTTTTTTGGAGGGGGGGGTTTAATTTATTTTTATGTATTTTTATTTTTTTATTAGATATATTCTTTATTTACATTTCAAATGATTTGAGTGTTGATTGATGTGAGAGGATCCAGCCCACCGTGGGCAGTGCCATCCCTAGGCAGCTGGTCCTAGATGATATAAGAAAGCAGGCCCAGAAAGCCAAGAGGAGCAAGCCCATGAGCAGCATTCCTCCATGGCTTCTGCTTCAGTCCCTACCTCCATTTTCCTTTCTTGATCTCCCCAGCCTTGGCTTCCCTTGATAATGGACTCCAACCTGTAAGATGTAATAAATCATTTTTCCCAAGTTGCTTTTAGTCAGTGTCTTATCACAGAAACACACATCAAGCCAAGATAGGTCCTTGCCTGTGGTGTCATAATTCTAAGAGAGCCTCAAGTCCTCTGTGCTCTACGGTATTTTACTCCCACCCAAATTGCAGGTTAGATGGTGTGGAAGTTACTTTTCAATGATGAGACAAAACATCATAGCCAGGACAATTGATGGAAAAAAGAGTTTTATTTTGTCTTATGTTTCCAGAGGGGCGGTCATGGGAGTATCAGGGGTTGGGGTGGGAGGGTTACAACAAGCAGCTAGATCAAGAAGCTAAGAGATCACATCTTCAACTACAAACATGAATAAAATAAATAAATCTAAACAAAAAAAAAGAAAAAGAAAGAACAAACTGGAAGTAGGCAAGGCTATGACCTCTCAAAGGCCACTCCCAGTATGTCACTTCCTCCATCCAGGTTGCACCTCCTAAAGACTCCATGACCCCACTAAGAAGCACCATTAACTGAGAACCAAGTGTTCAAATACCTGGGGCTCTGAGGAACATTTCTCAATCAGACTACCACAAGAGGTATGCAGCTTGACTCCGGTTGGGATTAACCAAAAGAGCTGACCCTGGGAGATCCTGACATCATCACCATAGTAGAAGGCAAAGCCTCTGAGAGTCACTTCCAGGTCAGGAGAATGAAACAGCCCTCAAGGGGAGGAGCTTAGTAAGAGGCTGAGGGTGGAGACTTCCTGGACTTAAAGCAATCCCTGTTGAGAGTTAGCAACAGAACAAAGACCATGGCCATCGAGCATCAGACTAGATTGGGCACAATAAGAAACTATTTTAGACTTATTAATTTATAAACAACACAAACGCACTACTTGCAATTCTTAGCTTCGAAGTTCAAAATTAAATGAAAGAATTAACATGCACCAGCACAACTAGCTTCCAGATCTACGCTCTACATGCCATGATCTCTTCCTCCTGCCCTTTTTTTTAAAAAATCCCTCAATACCTAGTTTCCTCATGTTAACTGACTGGCATACAAGAGCATACAGGTAACCTAAGAGTGAATAATTTTCAGATGGATAAAATTTAGATGGTTTAAGCATAGAACCTCTATACAAATGGAGATGCTACAGAGACAAACAGGAATCAAGTCCTAAGACGTGGTGTGGAACTTACAGTGTACACTTTGGGGTTAGGAAGAGGTAAGTACTAATGGACATGAGTGAACAGAACCCACCAGTGAGCTGAGGTCAGAGGTGTGCACAGGAAAGCAGAACACTCATTAAGAATAGGCATGGAGGTCACAGTTTGGCCACCAGTTATGAGATCCCTGAACTCAATAAAGAAGGAGGTCTGTCACTCAGAACAGTGACTCTTCTCTGATAGCTTCTAGTTCCCCCACATCTTTCAGTGTCTAAGAGACCTGACTCACTTTTCCAGATTTCCCAGGAAGGTTCTACTGTTTCTACAATCTTTTGTTTTGTTTTGTTTTGTTTTTTGTTTTTGTTGTTGGTGTTTTAGAGACAGGGTTTCTCTGTGTAGCCCTGGCTGTCCTGGAACTCACTCTGTAGACCAGGCTGGTCTTGAACTCAGAGATCTGCCTGCCTCTGCCTCCCAAGTGCTGGAATTAAAGGCGTGTGCCACAACTGCCCGGTGTCTACAATCCTTTATTTCCACGAGTGCCCTCACACTACTCCCAGCCCACCAAATGAATAAACTACTGTTTTTTTATAGTCAACATTTTTGTTGGTGGTGGTGGCATTTTCTTTTTTTTTCTTCTTTCCTCTTTCTTTCTTTCTTTCTTTCTTTCTTTCTTTCTTTCTTTCTTTCTTTCTTTCTTTTTTTAAATAAGTTTTCACTCTATAGCCCTGCCTGGCCTTGAAAATCCTCCTGCCTCTGATGCCTGAGTGCTAGGATCACAAGTGAGTGCTATCATTCTCAATTCAGATGATCTTAATAAATAGCTCAGTAGTAACATTGGTTTATTTCATAGATATTATTACCAAATATTGAGCTACTAATAGTACATGTTCTAGTTATTTTAATTTCTTCACAATCCTATGAAATGAGTTGCTGCAATTTGAATCTTCCTTCCTTCCTTCCTTCCTTCCTTCCTTCCTTCCTTCCTTCCTTCCTTCCTTTCTCCCTCCCTCCCTTCCTTCCTTCCTTTTTTCCTTTGACTCTCTCATCTCTAAACTCAACTGGCCTCTAACTCACTATGTAGCCTGAAGATGACCTTAAACTTCTGGGTCTCCAGCTTTTACCTCTAGAATGATGATCTTAGAGGTGTGAGCCACCACTGCTGGATTATTGGGCACTGGGGTTTAAACCCATGTCTTTGTACATGCTTGGTGTGCTCTGCCAATACTGAGCTGTATTTCCATCACTTAGTCTGAATCTTTTTGTCCTCTCCAATTTCATGTGTTGACTGCTTAATCCCTAAGGCCACTCTGGAAGGTAGGACATAAAAAGAAGAGTTCACCTCATGAATGGATTAATATTAATATAACAGGGCTTGCTGGGTCTTCTGCACCAGTCCCCCCACCCCATAAGGAACAGCATCCCTACTCTTTGGAGATGCAGCATCTAGATTTCATCATGAAAAGGATCCAGTCCCCTCTCCAATGCCAAGACTTGGATTTCCAAGTCTCAGAACTATAAAAGATAACTTTCTGCTCCTTATAAATCACCCAGTCTGTGGGGTTCTGTTATAGCAGGGTGAAATGAACAAAGTTAGGGATTTTAATTTATTAAATCATTAAATTTTTTTTTGTTTTTTTTTTGGTTTTTTTTTGAGGCAGGGTTTCTCTGTGTAGCCCTGGCTATCCTGGAACTCACTCTGTAGACCAGGCTAGCCTCGAACTCAGAAATCCACCTGCCTCTGCCTCCCAAGCACTGGGATTAAAGGCGTGAGCCACCACCGCCCGGCAAATCATTAAATTTTTAATTTATCATCCATTGACTGATAGAAAAACCAAGTTTAGCATCTTGAACTTGCCAGTCCAAGATCATACATCCTACAAGAATGAAAGCTGAATAAGATATCTTCAATTTCTGAATCTATGTTATGTCTAATTCCAATAGTCAGAAAATGAGTCTATTCTAGAGGGATACTTGTGCACCTTCCTTTGGCTATCAGGCTATTGAGACAAATGTCCTCAAGAAATTAAAAATTCTCAGGGAATCTCATGCTGGGAGAATGGAAAGACCTGGTGCCAGCTGGAAGAGGAGCTTGCCTCCTGGAAGGAGATTTCGTGCTGTTTTGACAATTTGTTAGATCATCTGCAAACAAAAACAAACTGGAGCTGAGGTGGTGATGGGTCAATGACTAAAAGGACAACGCCTTATCCAGGACGGTTTAACTATGCAGTCTTCTTTCCCTCTATTTAACATGAAACCTATGTGGAGAACCCAAAGATGAACTTGGGCAGTGGGTCTCCGGACCTCTTTGTTTGTCTTCCCATTGTGGCCACATTGAGTAAATCCTCTTTCTCTGCTTCCCAATGACAGGCCTGAGGATGCATGGCGAGCTGAGTGTAGCTTGTTAGGGCCGCCAGAGGCCAGGCTCTGACCCTAACAACTCTAATAACAATTTTGGCAAGACTTCCCAATCTCTTTGAATTGTTTTTAGGGAAGACCGTAAAGGCCAACTAACCCTCAGTTCGTAAAATCAATAATGTAGTGATAATGATGAACAGGAGGGGTACACTTAACACTGATACCATGTGTCAAAATAAAAGTCAACATGCTTCTAGCTGAAACTCAAAAAGCAGAAGTTCTAGTAAGTTCCCCCAAAGAAAGAAATGCCAAGTGGACATTAATTACTAATTTTAGTAGCAAAATATGTAACTAATGTTTTATTTTAACATATATGTTAAAGAAAACATATATATGTTTGAAGAAAACATGCGGGTTTTCCCAGTTTAATGGTGGCCTTGGTTTTCATAAACTTGTTTTGTTCCCAAAGTCCTAAGTTCCTTATTAAGGCATTCTCTCACAAAGGAGATTTTAGAAGATGAATGTAGAAGTAGAAAAAATGGCTTTGCATAAAAAAAAAGAGAAACAAAACTGTAGAGTTATTTTTTTAAAAATGTGCAAGAAAAAGAAATTATGAGTATAGAAAATTCCAATTCTGAGTATGTTGCAATAGTACTTAAAATTTACTTCCTGGTTAAAGCAGAGATGTTGAGGTGTATGCATTTGAAAATGAATAACAAAAGCACACAGACTTTATTTCTTCTGAAAATCGGTTTTATTTATTTTCTATAAAATTGGAAGGGGCACATGGAGGAGAAGGCCTGTGTGTGGAGGTCAGAGGACAGCTTACTGAGTCTGCTCACTCCTAATAAGTGGCTCTCGGGAATTGAACTCAGGTCATCAGGCCTTTTACCTCCTGAGCCATCTCACTGGCCCACAAAGACTTTATTTCCATCCCTAAAACCTACACACACACACACACACACACACACACACACACACACACACACACACGATCTGGGTGTGGTAGTATGTGATCATAATCTCAGTGCTCAGGAGGTGGAGACAGGAGGATCCCCAGGGCTTGTTCTCAGCCAGCCTAGCCTGCTCTACAAATTCCAGATTGGTGAAAGACCCCCCCCACACACACACACACACATGAAATGAATAATGTTAAATGTGTGTCAGCTCTGCGGGGACATAAGACTTTCATATCTCCCTCTCTGCTAGATACTCAGAAGCCAGAACCATCTCTGGCGTATACTTCCTGCTCAATAAAAATCTGTTAAATGAAATGACTAAGCAATCAAACTTAAGTGGCTGGGGGTGGGGTGGAGGTAGTTCTCCAAATTTAACTGATACATGCATTTAAGCAAATAACTTAGCATTTGTTCATTATTTATTTAAATGGTCTTGTAAGAAGATACTATTTGTCCTGCCAGATATAAAAGCTAACAGCAGGGCACTGTTTAGAAGTAGACAATAAATCACCAGGACAGATGGGGTTGCTACAGAGACCACTATGATGAGCATATACACCCATGTGCATTCCACAAACCTTTCCTGGTAAATCATGAAATACGATTAATTTTCACAACAACCTGATTACCATAGACCAAGCAAATATTAAGAAATATCAAACATTTTTATTTATCTACTTATTTATAAGCAAGGTCTCTCTATATCACCGAGGCCAGTCTAAAACTCACTACATAGCTCAGACTGTTTTTGAACTTGAGATCCTCTGACCTCAGCCTCCCAGATTATAGGCAAATGGCACTCTAATAAGCAGCATAAACATCTTTCTAATTGTTTTAACGATTCCTTTTTATTATTTTTTTAAATTCTTATGTTCATTGGTGTTTTGCCTGCATGTGAGGGTGTTAGAGCCCCTGAAACTGGATTAAACAAGGCAGTTGTGAGCCGTCATGTGGGTGCTGAAAATTGAACCAGGTCCTCTGGAAGAGCAGCGAGTGCTCTTAACCTCTGAACCATCTCTCCAGGACCCAGAATACACATTTTATTTGAGTTTTTTTTTTTATTTAGTCTTTTTATTTTCTTTGGAGATAGAGTCTTAAAAGACTCTGCAGTTGAATCTGGCCTCGAACTTATTCCATAGACTATATTAACTTTGAACTCATGGCAATCCTCCAGCCTCAGCTGTCAAAGTGCTGGAATTCTGGCACTTTGTGATACATCAGTGAATGTCTATCATAATAAAAATGGAAATTAAAGGGCTAGGGGCATAGCTTAGTGCTCAAGTGTGTTTGTTTGCCTGCCTACCTCGGGTCCTGGGTTTGACGGACTCCCAGCACAAGAATCAAAAGCAAATGACAAAGCTACTAAAGAAGAACGTTCACAGAAATGTAGGTGTGAGTGTGCACCTGTGGGGGTGCCTGTGTGTATGCACGTTTGTGTGTGTGTGTTTGTTTGCATGTGGAGATCAGAAGATGACTTAAGGTGTCAGTCCCTGCCTCCCACTTTGAGACAGTGTTTCCTGTTGTTTGCCTATACACACACCAAGTTTGGGTAGCTGGAGAACTTGGTATTCACCTGTTTCTACTTCCCACCTTGCTGTAGGAGAGCTAGGATTGTGGTACTGAAACACTGGGCATAGCTTTTTTTGTAGGCTCTGGGGATCCGAACACTGGTCCTCTTGCTTGTGTGATGAGAGTTTTACCCACTGAATCATCTCAGAAGTCCTCCAGGAGTCAGCATGAGGGCAACCTTTCTAATTGTAACACAAAACCCAAATTAAAAAGAACACAGATTGGACCGTGAACAATTTTATAGTTCAGAGTCTATGAGAAAAGAAAGAGTGTTAGTTTGGGGATTGAGAAGACAGACTGGAGTTGGGGGTGTAGGTCTTAACTAAGAGCTTACCCAGTTATGCAGGAGGCACTGGGTTTTATTCCCAGTGCCATAATAAATTGAATGAATGAATGAATGGATGGATGGATGAATGAATGATTAACTAAGTGAGAAAGACTAAAAGTGTTTCAAGATGGCTCAGTGTGTAAAGGTGCTTGCTCCTGAACCTGGTGGCCTGAGTTTGATTCCCAGGACCCACACAGGAGGAGGCCAGAGCTGACTTCCTCAAGTTGCCATTTCCTAAGCAAATGGTGCTAACCCACAGCAGTTACTTTGCAATCCTCAGTGTCCACTCCCCTCTCGGTGTATTTATCTCAGGCACACTTTACACCCAGTTGATTTTGGAAAACTATCCTGTTTCACCTAACAGTGTATCAGAAAGACATGTTCCCCATATGACTGTATCATCTTCAAGTTTGGGAGAAATCATCTCTACAGTGTTTGCAAAGTGAAAACACTGAGTGAAAAGAAACAGAAAGGAAAGCAGATAGGTTAATCACAGAATACAGAAAAGTGGTAAATAATTTATCAGTCAGCATGCAACATAGCTCAAGAACGGAACAGTAACTTCATCAGAATATTGCATACTTATGGTTTCTTAGGTCTGATTGGTCTATTACACTATAGGAAAAACATATTCCCCTCTATGGTGCTGGGGACTAAGCCAGATCTCATATGTACTGGGCAGGTGCTCTGCCACTGACCATATCCTCACGGTTTTTTCTTTCCTTCTTTTTTCGTATGTGTGCATGTGTGTGTACACATATGTGTGTGTATGCATGTAGAGGCCAGAGGCTGACCTTGATGGTTCTGTCTCGGCCACTGTTCACCTTAGCTTTTGAGGCAAGGTAACTCATTAAACCTGAGTAGACCAATTCCACTGCACTGGCTGGCCACCCAGCCCCAGGGATTCTCCCATTTCCATGTCCCCAGTGCCAGGATTGTAAGAGTGCAATGCCTCACCTGGCATTTTTTTTATTATTACATTTTTATTTATTTATTATGTGGGGGGATTGTATGCCCCAGGGCACATAAGGAGGTCAGAGGACAAGTTGGAGGAGTTGGGTCTCCCCTTCTTCTATGTGTGTCCTGGGATTGAACTCTGGTTATCAGAGTTGGCAAGTGCCTTTATTCAGCTAGCTGACCAACGCTGGCATGCATGTATGTATATACACATACATACAAAACATGGGTTCTGGGGGATCAAACTCATGCTGTGTTGCAAGCACTTTACCTACTGATCCATATCCCCAGTCCTCTTTTTTTTTTTTTTTTGACAAGTCTTTGTCAAAGTCATGGACACATGGTTATAAAAATGTCCACAACCAGGTGTGGTGGTATATGCTTTTAATCTTAGGACTGGGGAGGCAGAGATAGGTGCCTGTCTGTGAGTTCTTGGCCAGTCTGGTCTACATAGTGACTTCTAGGCTAGCCAGGGTTACCCAGTGAGACCTTGTTTCAAACACAAGCAAAAGCTTGGTGCTGAAGAGCTCACTGTGAAAGGTAGGGTACTGCAGCTCCCTCCTGTCTTCAATGCATACGTCTCCTTCTACTTAAACCTTAGAGCAAAGTCTGACTTTTTACCATCTACAATGTTTAATCTGTCCAGGTGGTTGCTTCGCTATCACTAGCAATATATCTACCCGATTGTCACTTGATTTTTCGAGAAGAGGTGTTATCTGGTCAAGACTTCCTTCCTGGCCTGTTACAGGAGAGCTCAGTTCACTAACACCCCCACCCCTTCACCATAATGGCTCGCTACTTTTAGTTCCCCTATTGATGTTTTAGGAAACTTACTTCAGTTTTTGTAACTTCTGTAATTATCATCTTTGCTTCCTGTTCTGTTAAATGCGATCTGTATCTCTCAGCTCCATGTTTCATGTAAGTGTCTTCTTTCACTTCCAAAATTGTTTTATTGCTGTCTTTGTAAGACATCAATAGTTCAAAGGGGGGGGCAGAGACAGAGAGAGGAGGGGATAGAGACTGAGAGGGAGGAAGGGAGGGAAAGAAAGAGAGACAGAGACAAAAAGAAACAACAACACAAAACCATTTGCACACCAGGCTGGGCGTGGTGGCACAAACCTATAATCCCAACCCTCTGAAGACTGAGAATGGAAGAGAGTGAGTTTGGGGCTGTCATGGGCTTCATAGTAAGGTACAGTCACAAACAAACAAAGAGCAGAATGGAGCAAATTTTAACAATGACTTTTTATATTTTTTGTAAATGAGAGAGGTCCAGGGTTGTAGTTTAGCAAAGTGTTTGCCTAGCATACATGAGGACTTGAGTTCCACTCCCAGCCAGCATACACTGAGCATAGTAATGCATGACTATAATCCCAGAACTCAGAGGAAGAGGCAGGATGATCTATAGTTCAAGGTCATCCTTGGCTACATAGCAAGTTCAAGACTAGTTTGGGTCATATGAGGCCCTGCCTAAAAGGAAAAGTCAGAAAATGTGAACTAGTCTGTTCACATGTTCAGGCAAGAACAGTGGTGTAGGGACACACATCTACCACTCAGATCTTCAAATATGCATATCTATTCTTATCCTTCTTAAAAATAAAACAATTGCTGATCCATTGATGGCCACCAAGCTCATTATTATTCTATTTAACTTTCACTACAATCTTTACCACAATATTAAAATCAACTTTATTAACTCAGTACTGATCTTTCTTTCTCCATATTCTACACTTTAAGGATGGATATGGTGAATTAGTCAGGGTTCTCTAGAGTCACAAAACTTATGGAATGTCTCGATATATTAAGGGAAATTATTGAAATGACTTACAGTCCAATTAACCCAGCAATGGGCAGCTGTATTGCTCAGTCCCATGAGGCTAGGTGTTTCAGCTGGTCTTCTGCATAAGCTGGAATCCTGAAAACGTAGTTTCCAGCAGATGTGCTGGCAAGTAAGTGCAAACGGGAAAAGAAGAATGAACCTTCCTTCTTCCAATGTCCTTATGTAGTTCCCCAGCAGAAGGTATGGCCCAGATTAAAGGCGTGTACTACCATGCCTGAACCTAAGCTGTTCTTTATTTGGAACTTGCTCTGTCCCAGGCTGGCCTTCAACTCAAAAGATCTGCTTGCCTCTGTCTCCTGGGATCAAAGGTGTGTACCACTTGCCTGGGTCTAAGCTTTTCATGGCCACTATGCCTCAAGATCCAGATTAAAAGCCTGTGTCTTCTAACCTCAAGATCTAGATCACAGGTGTGGTCTGCATTTCTGGATTGTAGTTCATTTTAGACATAGTCAAGTTGACAACTGTAATAACTATCACACATGGTAACTCACACCTATAAACCTATAAACTCGAGAGGATTGCCTCAAGTATAGAGCCAACTTAGGCTACCTAGTAAGTTTGAGACCACCGGAGGCTACAGACTAAGACCTCACTACAGAAAATAAACTGAGAGCCGAAGGAGCGGCTTGGTTGGTAAAGAGTTTACTGAACAAGCAGGAGGGCCTGAGTTCAGATCCCCATAAAACAGGTGAAGTCAGACTCAGTAGCATGTGCCTTCCCACCAGGAAATGGGAGGCAGAAGCCAGAGAATACTTGGAAGCATGAGTGCCCACTAGCCTGTGGCACAAAGCAGAATTCAACAAAGAAACCCTGCCTCAAACAAGGTGATTGGTGAGGAGCAACACCTGAGGGGAGGCTGTCACCATGCTCACTGGAGCACATGAATTCTGTATACTGCTATTCTCCCTCTCGCTCCCCCTCTCCTTCCCTCTCTTCCTCCCTCCCTCTCTCCTTGCCTCTCCCTCCTTCTCCCTCTCTCAGATGCTTGCGCACGCGCGCGCGCGCACACACACACACACACACACACACACACAGTCAAAGATTCTATCCTTTTGTACATAAACCATGGCTTCCAAACACATTATATATTTACTTTTTCCCCCAGTAAAATAAAAGCACCTTGAAATTGGGCAACACATATTTCCAAATTCTTTTTCTTCTTTTCTGTTTTCTCCCTTTCTTTATTCTTTTTCTTTTATTTTCTCTCTCTCTTTTAATGTTACTGCTAAGAAAGCAAGGGCTCCTAGAGCTGGCTCACAAAGTCATAATGAGTAGAGCAAAAGCTCAAGAAGAGCCATTGGCTTAGGAGCTGTGGAAGATGACATGGAGGGTTAGGTAGACCTCAAGGAGAGTCACTGGTTTAGGAGGAACCGTGGGAGATGACATGGAGGGTTAGGAAGACCTCAAAGAGAGCCACTGGAGAGCTTAGGAGGAGCTGCCAGAGATGACATGGAGAGTTAGGTAGACCTTTTAAGCTAGGAAGTATAACCAAAGCACTGCTCAGGATGGCAAGATGGCTCAGGAGGAAAGCTGATGCTGCCAATTCTAATGACCTAAGTTTGTGTCCTGGGACCCACATGGTGGAAGGAGAGAACTGACTCCCACAAGTTGCCCTCCAACTTTCATATGTGTACTGTGGCAACTTACCACCCATACACACACACACACACACACACACACACACACACACCACAATTTTACAGAAATAGAAGCACAGCATCAAACATCCATTTATATTATATTAGCATATATGAATTATGCATAATGGGTTCATTGTGACATTGCCATATGTGTATATAATGTATCTTGACCATATTTCCTCATTATCCTCTCCTGTCTCCTCCCACTCCCACTGATCCCCTTTCTCTTTCCACCCAGTGACCCTCTACTTGCATGGCTTTTTATTCATTTTTGGTGACCCATATGAGTTTAATTAGGGTTGCTTACAACAGCGTGAGTGAAGGGCTATTTATAGAAGTATGTGCCACTTACCAGCGGCTTCCACCCTGAAGAAAGTGCATTTCCACCTCCATCCCAGCCGCCATTCACTGCCTATGGCTGCTCCAGGAGGGGTGGAGCCTCCATGAATTCCCTTCCCTCTGTCAAACATTTATTTTAAACATGTGTGCTCAGGAGAGAAGCAGGGATGAGAGCCCCAGAAGAAAGCACAGAAGGATGTGATGACAAATTTCACTCTACAAAGACATAAATCCAAAGATTTGTCTTTATTTCTAAGATGGCGCTAGGTGTTTTATGTGGAGTCATTCATATCTGGCTTCTTTCGCTTAGTGCAGTATTCCTGAGAGTTCATCCATGTTGCTGTTTGGATTTTTAATTACTTTCTTTGTAACATTTCTTCATACATGTTCCTTGTACACAGCATTATGTTACACAGGAACCTTTCACAAGCATGTGAGTATACTCTATGCATGTTCCTCCCATACTTCCCCCTCCCCCCTTTTTACACTTCCTCTGTCCAGAGGCACCTAATTCCTCTAGATAGTTTCATTTCTAGGGAAAAGGCAAGCACTCAGGGCAGAAGCCTGGAGGCAGGAACTAGAACAGAAACCATCGAAGAATGCTGCTTACTGGCTTGTTCCCCATGGCTTTCTCACCCTGGTTCCCTATAGGACCCTGGAATGCTTGCCTTAGGGATGGCAGCACTCACAGTGAACTGGGCTCTCCCACATTAATCAAGAAAATGACCTACCGGTGTGCCCAAAGACCAATCTGTTGTAGGCAGTTTCTCAAGAGAGATTCTCTCTTCCCAGGTATCTAAGTTTGTTTCAAATAGACAAAAAATTAACCATAACATGCAGTAAACTAATATTTTTTGTTTCTTCACAGTTTTGCTCAATTTTATATTCCCTATACACACACAACACACACACACACACAAAGAGAGACACACACATATATGCTACAATATTTACCTCATTTTGCTCACGGTATAGTACACACTTTCGCATCCACATTTAACAGCTGATACTTCCATCGACTGACACAATTTCGTCCATTAGACTTGTTCTCAAGTGCTGTTGTGCCAGATGTCCTCTCTTTGTGTGCTTTTGTGTGTGTAGGAATTCACATGTGTGCACAGCATGCAGAGGCTAGAGGTCAGCCTTGGATGTCATTGCTCAGGAGCTTTCTATCATGTTGCTAAAGCTGAGCCTGTCCTTTCCCTGGAGGTCACCAATCAAACTGGCTGTCCTGTGAGCCTATTGCTGCTGTTCTGGTGATTGGATCAGAGGTATGTGCCACCACTCCTCCACCCTATCCTCCCCCACCCCATCCTCCCCTACTCTTCCACCCCACCCTCCCCACTCCTCCACCCCATCCTCCCCCACTCCTCCACCTCATCCTCCCCCACTCCTCCCCCATCGTCCCCCACTCCTCCACCCCATCCTCCCTCACTCCTCCACCCCATCCTCCCCCACTCCTGCACCCCATCCTTACCACTCCTTCACCTCAACCTCCACCCCCATTCTCCCCCACTCCCCTACTCCATCCTCCCCCACTTCCCCACTCCATCTTCCCCCACTCCCTTACCCCATCCTCCCCCATTCCTCTACCCCATCCTCCCCCACTCCTCCACCCCATCCTCTAGCTCTCAAATTTGTTCCACCTCCCCTTCTCTAATGTTCCTTGAGCCTTGAAGATGGGGCCCAGATTCCTACTCTTATAACTGTGCAGCTGCCATGGGTTGGATATGATGAGAAAGTTCACAAGGTGGAGGCTTGGTCAACCGCAAGCGGGTCCACCCACTGAGAGGTGGTCAGACTGTAATGGCTCTGACATCCTGTGTATCTGTTCATGGGTTCAAGTCTTTATGGCCACTTTGGGAAGGGGTAGAAATGTTCATTGCCAGGGCTCTGATGAGAGAAATTTGTAGCACTTGTCCTGGCCCTTTCCTGGGTCTCTCACTCTTTCTCTTCTGTGGCCGCCATGAGGTGAGCAACCTCTGAAGCTGTCAGCCAAATATATCCCTCCTCCTTTTAAAGTGTTTCTAGGTCTTAGTGATATGGCTGCTGTAAGCATAGTGGGAATTTGCAGCATTATGGGGTACTAATGGAAAGTATTGTGGGGTTTTGATTATTGCCTCACAAAGTGACCCAGCTCAGCTTTGAACTTTCAACCCTTCTGCCCTAGCTTCTAAAATCCTGAGGTTATAGGCATTTACCACCACGCCCAGACCATGTTTCTTTTTAAATGAAGGAAAGAATGTTCTTGAAAAAGTTGAAGTCTTGTCTCCCTCTACAGTGACATGGGCAGCTTATTTTTTCACACATTTTTAATTTTAAAGTAAAAAATTTTAATATAAAATTACTTAATCTTAACTCACAGATAATAACATCATTCAGCTTTAGTTTAAGGGTGCCAGTCACACACTTGCCCAGGCCCAAACTCTCTTCATCAGTGAACTTCACTGTTTTAGATTTATTTTATGTATGAGTGGTTTTGCCTGTATGTATCTATGTGAGCCATGTGGTACCCTCCAGGATCAGAAGATGGCATTAGTTCCCTTTAAACTGGAGCTACAGACAGGTGTCAGCTTCCATGTTGGCGCTGGGAACTGAACCTGTGTCCTGTGCAAGAGCAACGGTGCTCTTAACTATGGAGCCATGTCTCCACCCAGTTCACTAGGTGAACTGTCTAGACAGTCAGAATGTCTGTGCTGAAGACGTCAGGCTTTGCTTAGGGTTTTACATTTTCCTTAGCAGTTTCATAGTTATTACTCAACCATGTGGGGTGGGGGCTATGATAAAGTTGAAATTAGAAAAAATAATACCTTTATTCTCACCACCTAATATTACCCTCTCTTGGTGTCCTAAATGTTATACATACCACACTTTCACCTATTTATGTATCTACATGCATGTAATATAGGCTAGAACCCACATATGAAGGGGAACAAGTGCTTTTGTTATCTCTGATTTACTACCCAGGTAGCTTCTCAGTGACACCAGGCAACGAGAAGACAAGCTGGGTCCAAAAGCGACCATAGCTAAGGAGGACAGAACGGGTGTGAGCTGCATGGGAAGACTTACTCTTTACCACAGACTGCTGTTTCTAATCTAGCTGTGATGATGCTCTGTGTAGTTATGATGCATTATAGCACACAAAGTGCTTCAGTGGCCTATAAATAAAGACAACATGATGTACAATTCTATTAGTACTGCCCAACTACCCAACAGTGGGAATGAAATGATGGATAGGTAAATCTCTGTACTTACTTTCAGCACCTGGGGGCAGGAGTTACTGGAAGAGCAGGGGAATTAGCCCTTGGTTCAGGGTAGGAACCTTTATTGGGTGACACTACCATTAATGTGCTTCCTGTCTCTGTCTCATACTAGAAAGACAAATGTGCTAATGACAGCCTGCTGGACATGTCTGGATCTGTGGTTGCATGATTCTCTGCTGAATCGGGGTGGTCTTCTGTATATGATTAAGTCATCTTGAGGTTATACCATGCAGGTACCTTGTGATCTGCCCAAAAGGGAACTGTGGTATCAGCTTGAATGCTAACAGGTTCCCTGTTTCAGTAGGTATCTGGAGAGATGGCATTTGGTGGCATTATTGGGAGGCATGGTGATTCTCTGTAGTAGGGCTCACCTAAAAGTGGGTCTCTTGTGGACTGTTTGCAATGTACACAGTTACTCTACTGTCCCCTCCCCGTCCATTCATTAGGCCTCATCCTGCCCTTAAACTATGTAGCCTTGGTCTTCAGATCCTTCTGCCTTCCCTTCCCAAGTGCTGGGATGACAGGTGGTATCATCCCATGGTTTATTCTGTGCTAGAGATTGAAGACCTCTACTTTTAAAAAGTGTGTGTGTGTGTGTACATGCGTGTGTGTCAGAGTGCATGTGGAGTTGAGTCCACAACCCAGAGGAGTTGGTTCTTTATTTCCACCCTGTGGGTTCTGGGACTTGAACTCAGATCAGCAGGTTTGGCAGTAACCACCTTTACCTGCTGAGCCATCTTATCTGCCTGGGTCGGTACATTTCTACTTCAGCCATTGCCAGCCTGTCTCCTCTTCTGTGGCGACTCCTAGACTCATTCAATGCCTACTACACAGCAGGGACTCAACTGTACTTAAAATGCTAGCAAGTGAAAATAAGGGGACTTTATCATTCAACAGGACACCACAGATGTTACTCAGTACATATAAGGGCTAAAGTCAAGTGTTGTCTTTCTTTATAGCCACGTCTGGGCTATTGAGATGGCTCACCGGGTAAGGACAGTTGCCTTGAAAGCCAAACAGCTTGAGTTTGATCCTCAGAACCCACTTAAAGATAGGAGGAGAGAATTGGCTGATTTTATAATGTTGCCATCTGACTCCCACATGCACACCAGGGCACACATTTTCTCCAACAACAACAACAACAGTGATAATAATAAATAAAATAGGGGCCATGTGATATCCAAGCAGGTAAGGCACCAGACACCAAGAAGGGTAACATGGTTTCCGTCCTTTAGGCATGCATGCTAGAAGAGAATCAATTCCTGCAAGCTGTCCCATGTCTTCCATACATGAACACACATGCATACACGTGCATACTCACAAATAATAAATTATTTAATTTAATTAAGTTTAAAAATTGTTGATAGCCTTTGGTGCCCTAAAATAGCCTTTGTAGGCCATAGTGGGTCCCCTATTACTAGTGAATGACCTATATACCTGTCTGTGACATAGAGGACCAGACATGTATCAAAATGTGGGCTTTTTCTAGGTCTTAGGATGTTACTCTGTTCAATAATTTGAAGATACAAAAAGCAGAGTGGTAAGGTAAAGGCAGGAGTTCAAGGTCATTCTCCATTACAGAGCACATACCACAGCAGTCACAGATACTTGAGACCCTGTCTCTGAACAGAGGAGGAAGAGGAGGGAAGAAAGAGAAGGGGGGAAGGAGAGGGAGGAGAAGAAAGGAAAGAAAGAGGGGCAGAGGAAGAGAAAGGAGAAAGAGGAGAAGTAGAAAATTACGTCACTTGTGTTACTGGTTTTGATGTAGACTGAGCAGTAAACTCATGCTTTAAGATGTTCCCTCTGTGCTTGTAGTCAGTAGAATTCAGGTAAGGTTGTGCATCTGAAAGTACTTAAAAGGGCAAGAGTCCCGCTGCTCAGAGCCAGAAAGAAAAGCCCCAAGTTGAAGTTGTCAAGTTTCTGCCTCCTCTTCAAGCCGGAGAGGTTTCAAGAGTTGTTCCTTGCTGAAGAAGCAACCCCTCTTGTTTATTTTCTCTCTGGCAGGATCCAGGGAGAACAACAGTAGCCTTTGGGGGGAGAAATTCTCCCAGAGAGATGAGACCGCAGGGCATTGTTTAAGTAGTTTTAGAAAAATGGATAACAAACATGCTAAAAGCGAATAATCCAAACCAAACATTCAGCAGGCATGGAGTCTTCATGCCAGAAAAATATTTTTACCTAAGAAAAAAGAAAGGAAGGAAGGAAGGAAAAGAAAGGAAGGAAGGAAGAGAAGGAAGAAAGAAAGAAAGAAAGAAAGAAAGAAAGAAAGAAAGAAAGAAAGAAAGAAAGAAAGAAAGAAAGAAAGGAAGAAGGAAAGAAAGAATGTTTGTGCTTATCTTTGGCAGGTATTTCCACTCCAGTTCTTTGTGCTCTGGAAAACTGTTCTCCACTCCCTCTTGCTTTTTCTTTCCCATGTGAAATCAGTCACTGGGCTACTTTGAAGCATCATTTTATGATTTCTTTTGCCTAGGATGGCTTTATCCTTTAAGGAATCTGCTGGAATATTTCCCCTGCATGTCTGTCCACATTGTGTCTGCTTCCTTTATTCTTTCTTATTCTCTTATCCCAACCTCACCACCTGAGGTGTTCCCACTATGATTCCAAATACAGAACCATTTGCCCTTACTCCCACTAAAGAGCTTAAAATGTCTCTAATGACACATCCTCAATCCCTTCCTTCCCGTCACAATTTAGATGGTACCAGTTTTTGACTAGACTCTGATCTGCCATGCCACTGTAAAATTTGCTTTGTCTTTTGAGACAAGGCTTCCATGTATCATTCCAGGCTGGCCTCAAGCTTGCTATGTATGCATCAGAGGAAGACCTCACATGTCTGACCCTCCTGTCTCCATCTCTCTAGTAGTGGACTTATAGGCATGCACTGCCATACCTGGTTTATGCAGTGTGGGGAAAGAGCAAAGGGCTTCATAAGCACCATACCAACTGAGCTAAATCCTCAGGGATGTGGACTACTTTCAGGAGCTGATTCTCTCTTTCCACTGACCCAACTCAGGTCACCAGGCTTACAGGTCAGATGCCTTTACCCACTGAGCCCTCACCTGAGATTTTTACACAGTTGCAATAATAATCGTTATAGCAACTGAGTGTGTACTCATTACCCTACTGGATTCTTCGCCCACCCTGTGAATTACATTGCTGATAATCACCACACAATCATACAATCACTGTTGCCATCCTAACGGCAACTCCAGTTCTCTGATGGGTGGTAAGCTTCAGGTGCTGTGTCCCTGAGCTGTGGTCTCTTTGCCTCTATTACTTCTAATTTCTGTGATATCTGTGGTAGATACAGGGACTATTCTTAGGTTGTTTTTGAGGACATTTCAGGTTAAAAACAATGTTCTGGATTTCTCTTCTTGAAGAGATTAAGCTGCTGCTGCAGTAAGTCCTGCCTTCGGATCATTGCCATGTTCACGTCAGTTTTTAAGAGGTAACTCTTAAAATTATCAAAAATTTTGCAAGTCGGTTTGGTAAGCTCTACCATTATTTTTTGTGATTCATTTCTTTTAATTTTATGTGCATGTTTGTGTAAAGTTGTCAAATCCACTAGAACTAGACTTCCAGACAGTTGTGAGCTGCCATGTGGGTGCTGGGAATTGAACCTAGATCCTCTGGAAGAGAGGCCAGTGCTCTTAACCACTGAGCCATCTCTTCAGCCCAAGGACTACCACTGTTAAAAATTAAGTAAGTAGCTGGAGAAGTGCTCAGTCAGTAAAGTGCCTTCTATGCAAGCACAGGGACATGTTTTATCCTTAAGCCCATTTTTAACTTGGGCATGATAGCACATGTCAGTGGGGGAGAGGCAGAGCCTGGAGGAGCCCTGGGGTTCACTGGCCAGCCAGACAAGACATAGCTGAGGAGACCTTCAAAAAACAAGGTAGATGGCACCTGGGAATACAAGCTGAGATTGTCCTCTGGCCTCTACATACATGTGATGTGTATGCACGTGCACGTGCACACGCGTGCGCGCCCACACACACACACACACACACACACACACACACACACACTCACAGGATGGTCGGGGGGTGGTGCAATGACAAAAAACAACAACAAAAACAAACAAACAACCTCTTGGGACTTAAGAGATGGCTCAGTGTTTAAGAGCACTGGCTGCTCTTGCAGAGGACCAGAGTTCAGAACCCAGCTCCCACGTTGAGTGGCTCACAACTGCCTGGAACTCCAGCTTCAGGAATCTGAAGCCTCTGCTCTCTTCCTGTACCCACATTTACAGCATGTGCCCACAAATACACGCCCTGTGCTGATTAGTTTCTTTGTCAACTTGATGGAATCTAGAATCTCTGAAAAGATCGGGACCTCAACTCGAAAAAATACCCCCAACTCAAGTGGTGTTTTAATTAGGATTTCCATTGCTGTGAACAGACACCATGACCAAGGTAACTCTTATATAAAAGAACACATTTAATTGGGGCTGGCTTACAGTTTCAGAGGTTTAGTCCATTATCATCATGGCAGGAAGCATGGCAGCATACAGTCAGACAAGGTGCTGAAGAAGCCAAGAGTTGTACATCTTGATCTGCCTGCAGAAGAAGACTATGTGATTGGGCATAGCTTGAGTATATAACTTCAAAGGGACCTCTCCACAGCTACATACTTCCTCCAACAAGGCCACACCTACTCCAACAAGGTCACACCTCCTAATAGTGCCACTCCCTAAGGGCCAAGCATTCAAACACTTAAGTTTATGGAGGCCATACCTACTCAAACCATCACAAGTGGCCTATGGGACATTTTCTTGACTGATGATTAGTGTGGAAGGTCTCAGCCTACTGTGGGATATGCCATCCATGGGCAGGTGGTTCTGAGGTATATAAGAAAGCAAGCTGAGAAATCCAGTAAGCCACCAAGCAGCACTCTCCCATGGCCTCTGCTACAGTTCTTGCCTCCAGATTCCTGCCCTGACTTCCCTTCATAATGGACTGTGATCAAGGTGTGTAAGCCAAAGAAACCTTTCCCCAACAAATTGCCTTTGGTCTTGATATTTTATTAGCAATAGAAAGCAAACCAGAAGATATATATGTGTGTGTGTGTGTATATATATATATATATATATATATATATATATATATATATATATACCAGCCCCAATTAAATGTGTTCTTTTATATAAGAGTTACCTTGGTCATGGTGTCTGTTCACAGCAATGGAAATCCTAATTAAATATTATATACATATATATATATTAAAAATCACCCAAACTGGCAGTGAAATACACTATTTTCATTAAAAGAAAGAAAATTAACTGCTTTAGTCAGTCATGTGTGGTACCACACACATGCCAACCCACCACTCAGGAGGTTGAGACGAGGGGATAGTCAACTTCAAACCGGCCTAGCGTGACCTTGTCAATGGATTTTAGTTTTTCCAACTCTAATTTTCCAGGTTGCCATTCAAATCTCAATGGAAAAAGTAATTTCTGTTTTGCATTCCTAAAACATTTCTAAAGTCTCACCTTGACTTGGACTTGTTTGTAATGGCCAGTAACATAAGGTATCCATCAGTCATGGGTAGGATTCTAACTTAGACCTGGTGGGTACAGATACCTGTGATCCTACCACTTGGGATATGGAGACATGGGAACCAGAAGTTCAAGGTCATCGCCAGCATTGTACGGAGTTCCAGGCCAGCCTGGGCTATGTAAGATTTATGGCTATCCAAGTAAAGCAGGCTCTTTGGGTTTCAAGGAGCTCTCTTGACATTTTCTCAGGCATATTCAGCTTTGGGGATGACTTGAGGAGCTGTGTAGCAGAAAACCAGTGAATGCATCCGGCAAGACTGGTCTGCCTCTCTCTGGTTATGTCTACCCTCTCCCCCACTCTTCACACAGCTAGTTCCCTCCCCTTCATTGCTTTAAGAATGAAATTGACTGTGCTTCTGAGCACATGCACATATGTGTACAGAGGCCTGCAAAGGTCACGTTTCCTGCTCTCACGCTCTCTGCCTTATTCCCTTGACACGGGATTGCTCACTGAAGCTGGAGCTAGTTGGCAGCTAGGAAGCTTGCTTTCAAAGTTACTGTTAGGGATTCTTGTTCAGTCCCAGGCTTGGGTGGCAAGCTTGATCGAGGAGCCATCTCCCCAGTTTGAGTTTTGATTTTCTTTCTTTGCATGTCAAAATAGACATTGAAATCAGAAATAGGAAAGCATTTAAGAGAAGCCTTTTCCATCCCCTCTGTCTTCTTTACCCACTCTACCTCCCTCCTCTGCCCTCTCTTTTCATTTTGGAGAAACAGATTATTATTACGTAGCCCCAGTTGGCCCAGAAATCTCAGTCCTCCTGCCTCAGCTTCCTAGGTGCAGGGATACTGGCCAGCAGGACTGTCCCCAGCTGACAGAGCTTTGGAAATTTCAAATACAATGCCTTCTAGCCCTCCCCTCACCCCATGAAGTCGGACTACAGTATGTCGGGACCAGACATTAGACTGAAGTGACAAAGTCTTGATGGCTTCAGAGAAGAAGATTTGCAAAGTAGACCAAGTGAGGAGGTTTGCTTGCTTCAACGCTGAGGTAACAGCAGTGCTGAGGACCGGCCTCCAATAGGCTCGAAGTGTAGAGGAGAAGAGGAAGAAACCGGGAGTAAAGAGCACAGAGCTAAGTGCTCAAACATGGAGTGAGTGGAAAGGGGAGAGAAGATGGTGACCCAACCAATGGAGCTTGTCTGCCTCCTCAACGTGTTTAGGGCCCAAAGACAAAGTGCAATGCCTGCACTTACCATTAAGACCTGATATTCACTGTTGCTACTGATCAGAAATTTACACACAGACACACACACACACACACACACACACACACACACACACACACACACACGAAAGCCTCAGACTCCCTAGGTAGCCAAGAATAACCTTGAGCTTCTGATCTTCCAGCCTCCGCCTTGAAAGTGCTGGGATCACAGCTGTTTGTCAATACACAGCTTTATGCAACTCTGGGGACTGAACACAGGCTTTGTGCATGCTAGGCACCCTACCAACTTGGCTACATCCCCAGCAAGTTTTTATTTACAATGAAAAAGAAAAAAATTAAAGATTGTCTAACATATATTTACTCAAAACATATTCACATTTTTTATACTTTCTTTTTGTTTTAAGAATGAGTGAAAAGCATGACTTTTTAAACTTTGTTATTTTTAAAAGGGACAACAAATTATGGGTTTTTTTTTCTATTTTGCCATTACTTCATTTTCTTTTGAGAAACTATAAATAGACAGAGACAGCCTCCGTCACTGATGTCTCAAAGGGAAGGAGCTGACCAGACATTTTTCTGGCCACAGGTTCTGCCAAGGGACATCGTGGGGGAGAAGTGTGTGGGCGGCCATGTACAGCAGGCAGAGAAACAGATGGTGAGCTAATTTGTATAAATGGCTGGTATGGGTAGAATTTCTTCCCTCCCTCTTCCTATACGAGTCACTGAAATACTACCCCTCTAACCAATACCTCCAAACCTGGCCTTACTTGATATTTACAGTGGTGATTATATTTGAATAAGGTAGTCAGATGGGTCTTTGCCTATAAAGGAGAAATAAGAAAAATGACAACAGATGTTTCATGATGTCCAGGCTAGACCACCAACAGCTGGAATGCAAGAAATCCCTTTACTGATGCCTGAAGCCAAGCTTACAGGCATGTATCACCACGAAGGGCTTTAAAACTGGGAGGAGAGTCAGATAGTGGAATGGCCGCACACAGAAAGATGCCTGGTAATGATTGTGGATGAAAATTCCTGGAAGACACACTGCCTTGCCCATAGGCTGATTAGGACTAAAGAGATTGTGGAGAGGTTGGAATGTTGCAAGTCCTTGGCCAGTCTTTATCTGCTTTTTATTGCACACCCCTCTGCTTGGCTTAATAGTTTTGTGACCAGTAGGTAAATACTTTGAAATGTACAAACTCCACACAACCAAAAAGGCTCACAATGCAGTCAGATAGCAACTGAGACCTGCAGCAGAAACGCTCCCACTTTCTTTTTTTTTTGGCTTTTCGAGACAGGGTTTCTCTGTGTAGCCCTGGCTGTCCTGGAACTCACTTTGTAGACCAGGCTGGCCTCGAACTCAGAAATCCTCCTGCCTCTGCCTCCCAAGTGCTGGGATTAAAGGCGTGCGCCACCACCGCCCGGCACAACACTCCCACTTTCTGTACCTGTCTCTCTGATGTTTCCATCAAAGTATTTGAAAAGTGTCCCTACTCACGACTTACTTTGATCTGTTACTTTAAAATTTCATGAAACCGTTGCCATTCTAGAATGCCTGGATGTGTGTTCCAGGGCCATGGTCATGTATACTTTGCTCTGGAATAAACCATCTCTTACCCACTTGAAGGTGAAACCTGTTCTACACTGTCAAAAGGAAGGCTGGGGTCACGTGACAGAAGGTGGGATGGAGGAAAGAGAAGCATCAAGTTAACCTGGAGAGAAACCAGTTGGCAGAGAGGCCTGAGACCTCGCTCAGGGCTTCTTTCACAAAACAGAGCATGTGCTAGCAGGCACTCCTGTTTGGGCAAGGGCAGGTGCTAGGAAAATGACCCAAAAGCCTTTGATATCTGGTGCTTTTGAGCCTCTGACCTGCCCAAGATCTCTGGCCCACTTGCATTCTGGGGACTGTTTTTTGTTTGTTTTGATTTGTTTTCCTTCTTTGTCTATTTCCATCACTATCCACTATTATTTGTTACTTGACATGAGAATCTGGTAATCGGGGGTTTGGGAAGTTGGTTCAATGGTTAAAGTGTCTGTTATGCAAACACAAGGTCCAGAGTTCAAAACCTCAGAACCTGTGTAAATGTTGGGTGGGCAGAGATGGGGGAATCTCCAGAGCAAACTGGCTGGGGAGACTAGCCACATGACTTGAGTTTCGTTGAGACTCAGTGTATAAGGTGGGAGAGTGACAGATAAAGATTCACAACACCGACCTCAGGCTTCCACATGTACACTCTCACACACATGTATACAGATACATGTAGAAGATGAAGAAAGAACTTGGAAATCTCAGTGGGCACCACGTGGACTCAGACCTGTGCCTGTGAGGGTGGCCCGGCAGCAGTCTCCAGGCTCAGACTGTAACACACAGATGCCTGGGCTTCTCCAGGCATCAGATTCTGCCTCATGACCCTCAAGAAGAATGAATCCACCCAAGCCCAGATTCAGACTTCTGGACTCCCAGACTGAAGTGACAAATTTCTGCCTATTAAGCCATCCAACTTGTGGTATTTTTGTCACAGCATACGAGTAAAGTCCTGGGACCTATGTAAGAATCAACTTCATAAGTCATCCTCAAACATACATACATACATACACACACACATACACACACACAAATAAAATTAAATAAGTACATAAATACATAAGTGTAATAACAGACAACAACAGCTTGGTGTGCCATTGGCTATCGAATAAAGCTAAGGGCTGAGCACTGTGCCTCAATGGCAGAGCACATATGTAGTAGGTATAAGGCCCTGGGCTTGATTCATACACAGCAAAACCCAACCAAGAAACAGCAGTAAACTCAAAGAAAAAGGAAATAACAGTTGTGGTGGCACACAACTGTCATCTCAGCACTTTAGAAGCCGAGTCAGGAGTATTGTGAGTTCAAGGCCAGCTGAGCCAAATATTTAAAAAAAAAACCAAAACTTTAACTTTTATTCATGGCTTCTAGTTTTATTCAATTTCTAAGAAAGCAGAAAAGCATTTGCTGAGAAACTAGACATGGTAAGGCCAATTCTGCCCAAGATCATGAAACAGCAGACTCAGTATCCCATGCAGCACAGAAGTTTGGTTGTATGTGCATGGGGTAGTGGTGAGACTGGGTTTCTCTGGGTAGTCTTGGCTGTCCTGGACTCAATCTGTAGACCTGGCTGGCCTTGACCTCCAGAGATCTGCCTGCCTCTGCCTCCTGAGTGCTGGAATTAAAGGGGAGTACCATGATGCCCTGTTTGATTTTTTTCTCTTTTTAATTATTAGTGTGTGTGAACACACACACACACACACACACACACACACTTGCACTATGGCACGTACATGAAGGTCAGAGGACAACTCTGTGGAGTCAGTTCTTCACTTCCATCTTTATGTGGTTCCAGGGTTGAATTCAGGTCACCAGGGTTACACAGCAAGCACCAATAGTTGATAAGCCATCTCTATGTATGTATGTAATATATAACATATATATTGCTCTATAGCAGAGAGTAACCTTGAACTTCTGCATCTATTGAGTCTGGGTTCTGGAATTATAGGCATGTAGCATTATGTCTGGTTATCTGGTGCTGGGGATCAAATCCAGTGCTCTGTGCAAGCACTTCCCCAGCTTCGCTACATTCCAGTACCAGGTTTTTTTTGTTTGTTTGTTTTTTCCCTAAAGCCTGTCTCCAAGGATGGTTGCTCATAGGCCATTTAGACATTGCTAACCACCCTAGACTTCTCCATATAATAAGCTTAACTTGTGTGAATTATTACATTATTTGGCTTATTAAATGCCTCTGCATCAGGAAAGGTCGTGTTATGGCAACAGAATGAGCAAGTTTCCTAGGGAGAGCCTCAGGGGTCTCCAGGAGGCCTGTGATGTTGAATGCCTTCTAATTCTTGTGATGGTTGGCCTTTATGCCCTCTGTGCAAGCAAAGCCACTTGGGGTTATTTTAGGCTCTGCGTGGGCAACACTCCTCATACAGGCTCCTGCATCCCCTATGGCTCCCCTATTGAAGGGAGATTGCTAAATAATGAAGATAAGAACTTAATCAATGAGGCTTAGGAAAAAAAAAGTGTCCCTTTGTACTCATTTCAATAGCATGTTCCTTAGTGACTGTATCTGGCAGTACCTACAAGAACCCTTCTGGGTCATGGCAACTATTTTGCTCTTTGCCTACATCTTGCTAGGTATTGTCCCAGTGTGTGGGAGGGGGTCTTGTTGAGGCAGGCAAACACTTGCATCTGGCTACACAGACTCACATCTCTAAACAATAAGATAGTTGTCTCTACCCCTAGCAAAACTGGAATTGAGACAGTTTCTATTCAAGTGTATTACCAACATATTGAACAGAAAAAAATAATCAACAGCTGACCCAGCCTGAACTGGTTTTAGGTGCATGGGCAACAAGGTAAAATTGTGGGACCCTTTTAGGGAGAACCCCCTTTTACCATCTTATGTCGATGCATAATTGGGTATGCATGTGATTAGAATCCAGTATATTACGGGAAAGGATAATCAAATAGGAAAATGTATGTGTGATCTAATCTATCAACCAAAATAGAGAATGAGCCAAGCTCCATCCCTTAGTATGCAGTTCTTCTTTTTGTTGAACTCCATAAAGAGAAGTAATTAGGACCCTTCAAAATGCTCCCTCAATGACTCACTGAGTCATGACAGTGTTTCCCTTTCTGGTCTGTACTTTATGTTCACTACAAATACAATTTTCTTGCTACTTTTTCAAATATATATGAGTTCTGTTTTCAATCCTTTGCATAGAAGGCCAAGAACCTAGGAACACCTGACCCATGCCCTGACCACTGGTAACACTGTCAGAGATCAGAATCTTTCTCAGGTAGTCTGCCTAAACCATTTAATAAAGTTATAAAGGTGTTGCAAGGCAAGAAAGTCAGACTGATGCAAGACGGTCCCCAGATGGAAGCTACAGAGCTGACCCAGTGACTGAGACCACACTGACTGCTGATAGAGGGATCCTTCAATTCCCAGCACCCACATGGTGGCTCACAACTGTCTGTAGCTCCAGTTCTGCAGGATGTGACTCTCTCTTCTGACCTTCATTGGCATGAGTCACACATGAGGTTCACAGACATGCATGCAGGGGAAACACTTGGATATACAAAATAAATAAGTCTGGAAAAGAATTAAGAGTCATAACTAGATGTAGGCATATATACATATATGGAGAGAGAGAGAGAGAGAGAGAGAGAGAGAGAGAGAGAGAGAGAGAGAGAGAGAGAGAGAGAGAGAGAATGAATCAGTATAATTGCAAATTATAAGTAGAGAGACTAAAATACTCTCCTGATGATCAGAAAAAACTGGATTTTCAGGGTGATTAGACCACACCAAGATATGGAGAAATAAAAAAAATCAGCAAGGGCGGGAGAGTAAGGAAGAGTTCATCACCCAAAGGTAGAAACTCATTCTAGGTAACTAGCTTACAATATAGGCATGAGAACCCCCAAAAGACTATTTTCTTGCTATTGCCAGCACATCTCCCATCTTGTTTCTCCATCCTGTGCGCACACACTAGAGTGCACACCCATGTGTGCATGTCTGGAGGTCAGAGGTCAATGTCAGGTGCCTGAGGCAGGCTCTTGCGTGGAACCTGGGGTTCTCTGGCTCAGCTAACTGGCTGCCCAGCGAGCCCCAGGGATTCACCTGTCTGCCTCCAGTGCTGGAGTGACCATGGCCCTGCCACCCTGGGTGCTGGGGTTCTGAGATCAGGTTTCTTCCCCCACAGAGTCATCTCTGCAGTGCAGCGACTTACTTGTTGTGCACAGCACACTCC
Source organism: Tokudaia tokunoshimensis (assembly GCA_036184795.1). Classification (NCBI taxonomy): domain Eukaryota; kingdom Metazoa; phylum Chordata; class Mammalia; order Rodentia; family Muridae; genus Tokudaia; species Tokudaia tokunoshimensis. The sequence goes on from BTHU01000013.1 coordinate 68,996,611, forward strand.
TGCATCTGTTCCGGAACTGCATTTTGTAATGGCTGCTGTTACCTGTGTGTTTGTATCTTGTTTCTCAAGAGGGGAGATTATGTTGGACATTAGAGTTATTTGAATATTCTGTTGATTTTCTATCTCTATTAATAGGCTGTTCTTGTCTAGTACTCCAAAGTACTTATCTCCAAAAAAAAAGGCAAAGATAATAGGAAAATCTCAAAGAACAGATCATCAAATCTACAGACAGAAGGAAAGTGTAGGTTCAGGGATTGGCTTACAAATGTTCCTTATGTGGTCTTCCCTATGCTGTCTGCTCATCATTTGAGGTAGGGACCACTTTGGGGTTCTTTTATTTACTCCATGTATCACTATGTGGAATAAAAGATAACTATGTAATTCAGAAATTATCTTAGCACTGTAATCTCCCTGGGTAGGTGAGATGGCTCAGCTTGTAAGACATTTCACCTCAAGCTTTAGTTCAGTTCCCAGGACCAGTATGGTGGAAGGAGAAAAGGACTCCAGAAATTTCGATTGTCCTTTGTTCTTGCGCTCAAGTGAGATGCAGTATGTACACACTTCTCACTCTCCCACAATAGATAAATGTAATAAAACAAGAATAGTTGTGCTACAAAATGATATATTCCCTTGATCATAAAAGCTTATATGGGCTTTCCTTAAAGTTATCCAGGAGCTTGAATTAATATAAGACGTAGTCAGATTTTCTTATTAAAGGGTTTTGTTGCTGTTTGGGTTTTTTTTTTTTTAAATAAAGCACATCTGTCTAGTGTGGGAATAAAACTTCTCCTTGTCTTTAATTCAGTTGAAAGTTTTAAATATATATATATATTTTTTTTTCAAGACAGGGTTTCTCTGTGTAGCCCTGGCTGTCCTGGAACTCACTCTGTAGACCAGGCTGGCCTCGAACTCAGAAATCTGCCTGCCTCTGCCTCCCAAGCTCTGGGATTCAAGGTGTGCACTACCACTGCCCGGCTAAAAATAATTTTTAAGGCAAGTGTGCACATGCTTGTGTGTGCATATCTCTGGTATGTGTGTGTGTGTGTATGTGTATGTGTGTGTACATTTGTATGTGTGTATGTGTCTGTGTGGTATGTGTGGATATATTGCGTGACCATCTATGCATGTATGTATGCATGTATAGTGTGGTGTGTGTATGTGTATAGAGTGTGTATTTGTGTGTCTAGTGGGTATGAATATGTGAGTGAATGAACACATATGTGTATGTGTGCCTGTGTGTATGTGGATAGTGTGTGTGTTCACATAGCAAACAGTTTTTTTGGTGAGACCTGAATTAGAACATGTAGGAGATACTTACCACCACTAATTACAGACATCTGCAATAATTAATGTTTGGAAGAAAGAATTGTATTTTGCTTCATCTTTGCTCCTTCAGAAATGGAAATAATAAAAGCTTGTAGAATTATGAAAATACAAATTTATATAATTATCATCACAAAATGAGGCCAAAAGCCTACTGAGATCTAATGAGGTTGTTGTCGCTATAATTATCTAGTTAATTAATGCAATTCAGTCACCTAGACACTGTTACTGCACATCAAGTATGTGCGCGCACTATCCTATACTCCAAAAGCACAGAGATGAGCCATGGTCTCTCACTTCGGAAGGTTATTAAAAGCAGAGAGGAGGATCCAGTTATAGGGCTGCGGGCAGTGACTAGCAGCAGTGTGCCAGAAGTCGGTTGAAGCAGGGATGTCCCAGGGGCGGAGGTCAGCAGTCTCCAGCCTCCTGGTTCCCAGATCTGGCAACCCCAAGTCTCAGGCTCTAACCCAGAGCAAACTCCAGACCCAAGTCCACTTTCAGCTGCATCTTCCTGTTGTCCAGCTCCCAGATTTCTGCTTACTCCCAGCTCAGGGACTCTTCCCACATTAAAGAAGTCACTTAGTCACTTAGTCACCTCTCTCCACACTTGCCCCGCCCCTTCTCCTTAGTGTCTGCTGGGGTGCTGATGCTCACTGTCTCTGGGGTTCTAAGAAAACACTCTCCTACTGGGTCTCCCTGTATCCTTTGTTGAGCTGTTCCTATGCAACTTTCCATTGGCAAAGGGCTCTGCTTTTAAAATATTCTATCCACATTGCCAGAACCTTCTATAGATCCTCACTGCCTACACATAGTGTAAACCCCAAACCTGGATGTACCTCTGAGATAGTGAAAGTTCTTTAAGGTTTTTATTAGTATACATGAATTATGTATAATAATAGGTTTCATTATATTTCACACCATACATCTACATAGTGTGCTTTGATCATACCCACCCACCCCATTCCCCTTCCCTGTCCCCCCATTCAAGCTGATCTTCATCTTTTTCCCAATGAGTCCCCCTTCTACTTTCATGTCTTTCTATGTGACCCAGAATGTTTCACTTAGGCAATTACTGTGTAGGACTCTTATCCCCTGGTTCAGGACCAAGCAACGTCTGCCTCTTCCTCATGGGGTCCCAAATGACAAACAAAAACGTGAGCCTACCAAAATTTACCCTGGAAAGCCAATGAATTCATTGGGCTGACTTACAAAACATGAATTAGAGGCTGTTGACAGGACTGAGGATGATCCCAGAGCAGTCTCACTGGTGGGTGGTGGCTTCCCATAGCTGCATAGATGATGCCCTCTTTTCTTTGTTTCCTCAGCCCTTCTAAGACTCCAAAGCCACATGCAATTAGGGTGAAATTTCATACAGATGGTGGGAGAAGTGGCTGGAACCTCAGAGGAGGGTCAAATAGCCACCCAACCCTTCCTTCTTAAGGAAATGTCAATAGTCAAGGAGTCTCCCTGTAAGGATCCTGTTCAAGCAGACACAATTTGTCTTATGTTCAGGTTGGAGGGTGGTACCATACAAGAGTTATTTAAAGGAACGTGTGTGAGAGGGACTGTTTACAGAAGGAGCATTTTACCAATAGCTACACCTCTGAAGAAAATGGATGTCCCTTCCCTAACAACCATCAATTTGCCTATAGATCCTCAGAGAGGGGCGGGACCTTTAGAGCCCCACCCTGATCCATGATGGGATGTTGACAGACTCAATCTTGTGCAGGTCTCAATAGGGAATTTCCTTTAAACATCAATTCTTTCTGAAGCAAAATTTCCAGAAGTGGACCTGGCCAATCTGTGTTAACAGTTTCTCCAGATGGCTTGGTGTTGGCAGCCTAGTCTAGTTGGAAAGCAGGGTTTTGGAGTCACAGTGTGAAACTCAAACTTAGCACACAAGGTCTTTCATATGACTCTTCCTTGGTACACACCCTACATAGTCAGACTTGTAACTCATCAACTGTGTCATTCTGCAGTGTTCTGGAACTACCCTTCTTCTTCCTATCCACCTCGGAAGCATGCCCTAAGCCTCCTCTGATATTCTCCCATTTCTCATCTGAGTGGCCCCTACTTCTCAGCCCTACATAAATCCCCTCTCACTGTGCTCCTCTGTCTCTATCCCTCTGTTTCTCTGGCTGAACTTTGACTCCTTTGGGGTGGGGCTGCAAATTACTCATGTTCTTAATTGTGGTACCCACCCTTATTCCTGATTCATAGCTGGCACATTACATAAATACATGAGTGAGTAGAGAGCTTGTTACACTAAGAACAGGCATTGGCTGTGCAAGAAGTGGTTCCTCTTGAACTGAATACTTAGAAAGTTTCTAGTAGAATCTAGTGAGCCTAGCTAGCACAAGCTCATCAGCATAGAGTTGACAGGGAACCCGAAATACACAAACGCTTCTCCATAAATATAATTGTTGCTTTTCCTCAGTGTGGGATTGATGGACTCATTAAACATTTAGATTAATGTAATGTTTGGGAGATGTCCAATGTTTTTATTTTTCGTTTGCTTTGGCATTCATTTAAGGATCAGCCATATAAAATATACACAGAGTACATTTTTATTTTTCCCCAAAGTAGACCTTTTTTAATTTTATGTTTTTTTCTAATAAAAATATTATGAAGTCTCAACCACTATGCAAGAAATCAACATTTAATTGTACTATTTTACTGTAGCATATAAACTGAAATTTATTTAGAATTTTAGTTACAGATTTAGTTTTTTTTATCTTTGATTATGTGTTTGTGTTTGGGCATGGGACTGTATGAGTGCAGATGTCCTCAGAATCCAAAAGAGAACACAGGATCTGCTGGGACTATAGATGGAGTCAGTTGTGAGCTGTTCTTAACCACTTATCCATCTCTCCAGCTCCTTGAAATGAAATGTTTATGGACTCTTATGATGGTTGAAGTGTTGTCAACTTGACATAACCTGGAATTACTTAGGAGACAAGCTTCCAGTAGGGTTTCTGGGCATGCCTGTGAGGGATTATTGTAATATGTTAATGGAGTTGGAATTGTAATATGTTAATGGAGTTGGAATTGTAATATGTTAATGGAGTAGGAAGATGCATTGAGCTGTGAGTGGGTCCCCCCACCCCGAGGTGGGGTGGGGAATCCCTGATTGTAGCTGATTGAACAGGAGCATCATTGTTCCCTGTTCCTGATTAAGGATACTATGTGACCTGCTGCATCAAGCTTCCTTAGCTTCCATACCATGATGAGCTGAACTGTGAGCCAAAGTCAACCCTTTTTCCCTCAAGTTGCTTTTATCATAGCAACAGACAATTTCTTCTGTATTTACTTGCTTTTCATTATTTTTCTTTTGATAGTAAACATTTGTTTTTACTTTTGTGACCCTCCTTTTCTGTCCACATGGCTCATTCTAGTGGGAAGAATGGAAGGGATGGTATCTAGACTCAAGCTTGGCCAAGGGGAGCTACAATATGGGACTCAAGGATAGTTCTTCCAAGTTGGCCAAGAGTTCATCCTGCATCTCTGTTGGGGTACTGAAAAACAAGTGTACTCTTCACAGTCAGGCTGATTACATGGTAGAAGTCGGCTCACGGTTGTCAGTATGAGTAAGGCTATCAGAGAGACAAATGAACAAGACAAACAAAGCCAAGAGAAAGAAGGCATCTGTGGCCTGGGGATGTGGCCCAATTGGTATAGTGCTTGCCTAGCAGGCACCAGGACATGAATTCCATTCCCTGGCACCAACTAAACCAGACCTGGAGGTGCATGTTTGTGATCCCAGCACTTGTGAGGTAGAAGTAGGAGAACAAGAAGTTTAAGATCATCCTTTGTTGCATAGCAAGTTCAAAGCCAGCCTGGGTTACATGAGATCCTGCCCCCAAACAAACAAACAAACAACAAAGTGTAGTATTTGAATAAGGATGTTCCTTATAGGTTCATATATTTAAATAGTGCCACTCAGAAGTGGCACTATTTGAAAGGATTGGAAGGATTAGGAGATGTGGCCTTGTTGGAAGAAGTGTGTCACTGAGGATGGGCCTTAGGTTTCAAAAGCCCATGCCAGGCCCATTTCCCCCCTTTCTCTGTGTGTGGATCAGGATGTAGCTCTCAGCTACTTCTCCAGCACCACGCCTGCCATGCCTGCTGCCATTGAGATAACAAATGACTCATCCTCTGAAACTATAAGCAAGCCTCCAATTAAGTGCTTCCTCCCCCTCCCTTTTGATAAATATAAGAGTTGCCTTGGTCATGATCTCTTCACAGCAATTGGGACAGTGACTAAGACACAAACCAAAAGAAAAGGTCATGTTCTGAAACTACCTTTGAGCCTTTGTTTCCATCCAGCTGTCCCGCATGCTGTGTTTCTACCAGAATTTATACTTGCTTGAACTCCATGTCCTCAAAATAAAATAATTCCCTTTTTAAAAATTAAGTTCTGCATGTTTATATCTGAGTGGTGTGCGTGAGGCTGTGGAGTGTCATTCTTGATCACACCCCACTCTGTTTAGGCAGGGTCTTTGAATTGAACCTAACTTGTCTAGCTAACTGGCTTGGTCTAAGGGCCATATTTCTTCTTCCAAAGTGCTGGGATGACAGGCAGCTGTCACACTTGCCTGGTTTGTCTTAGGGATCCAGACTCAGGTCCTCATGCTTGTACAAGGTCTTTATCTGCTAAGCCACCACCTCAGCATTCTTTTATATTCTTAAGATGTCCTATAGTTTTTTTTCTCACTTACTATTAAATATCTCATGTCCACTAAGACAGTGCACCAGACTTTATATAACCATGGAGTTTGGTGTTTCCCAGAAGCAGTATAGGGAATTCCAGTGTGGGTTTTGATTCTATAAGGTTAAGTCACAGAACTTCACTTGTTCATTACATGAGCTTAAGTCACTCGGTACTCTTGATAATCATTTCCTCATTTGCATATGCTGTCCCTTCTACAAAACTATTGTTCTGTGGAATATTCTAGAATATCCAACTGATACACTGTTAAAGCAATCAGCTGACATAAAAGGATTTTCATTCCTTGAATATGAATACTATCGTGGTGCAGACTGCATCAGAGGCTAGGCTCAGCAAAAATTAAAAAATGAAATTAAAAATAAATAAGTAGGAGACAGTTTGATAAACTTTATGTTGGTTAAACCCCAAAGGATAGTTGAATTCATAATATTACTATGATTAGCTTCATGGCTAATCGTTCCTGAAATGTTAGAATCGCTACAAGATGCCAAATTACCAAAAGATGAAAAGAGATGTACCAGAAAAAAAAAGTACTCACATTTAGTCCTGCTTGTCATACTAGAACCAAGAGAAGAAGCCTGAATGTGTTATATCTTCCATTTTTTAATTCTCAGTATGACTGACTTTATATTCCAGTGACTGCACGGAGACAGTTTTATACACTATGGAGCACACTTTGATCATGTTCACCTCAAGCTGTAGCATTTTTATATTTATAGTGTGTGATGAAACCCTAGTCCCTGGGCATGCTAGGAAAGGTCTTCACAGCTGAGCTGAATGTTCTTCACTAGTGTGTTTTGAAGATAACGACCTAAGACAGAGGTGGAGGAAATGCAATGGAAATTTAAAAATCTGACCCACTTTAAAACTAGTAGATTTTGGTATGAATGACAGAAAGTGTTACATGGAATGAGAATGTTAGGGTACCACTTTTGGGGTGGGGGGCCTCTCTGCTGTATGGAGCTGTTGCTTTAGCTTCAGTAAGTCAAAAAATTAGGCCATGGTGGGATCTCAAAAAACTAATGATGTACTTCTTTATTTAAATTTTTTCAGTGTGTGTGTGTGTGTGTGTGTGTGTGTGTGTGTGTGTGTGTGTCTGTATGCATGCATACAGATGTCTATGGAGGTCAGAAGAAAGCATTGAAGTACTTGGAGCTGGAGTTATAGGTAATTATGAGCTACCTAACATCAGTACAGAACAGAACTCAGGTCTTCTGCAGGTACAGTGCCTTAAACTAGTGAGTCATCTTCCCAGCCCCTAATTTTATTTAAATTAAATTTATTAAAATGAATTAATTAAATAAAATATATTAAACTTATTGTAGGTATTCTAGGGTATTTTTGCCTCCCAAATGTCAAGACTGCCATATTTATAAATATTTATATTTATGTTCAAGTCACCTACAACTAAAGAAAGTCATTGCAACTTACTGTTTGTGTTTTCTCTTTCGAATCTGTACTATCTACTCTGAATACTAACATGTACTAATGTTAATAGTCTGGGTTGGGGAGAAGGCTCAGCAGTTAAGAGTACTTGCTACTCTTGTAAAGGACCCAAATTCAGTTCCCAGGACCAGAGTTGGGTAGCTCACCTATAACTCCACCTCTACAGTTTTCTGGCCTCTGCAGGGACTGGACTCACATGCACAAACCCAGGAAACACACTCATACACATAATCAGAATTAAAAATACATCTAGAAAAATAACCAAGAATATTTTTTTTAAAAGTATGTTTGTTGTTTTTTTTTTTTTTTTTTTTTGGTTTTTTGAGACAGGGTTTCTCTGTGTAGCCCTGGCTGTCCTGGAACTCACTTTGTAGACCAGGCTGGCCTCGAACTCAGAAATCCTTCTGCCTCTGCCTCCCAAGTGCTGGGATTAAAGGCGTGCGCCATCACTGCCGCCCGACCAAGAATATTTTTAAAAATAAAAATATATTAATGGATTTCTTCTAAAAACAAAGCAAGCTTGCTCAACACAATTATCGTAAATGCATCCTGTGTTTATATAGTACAATTTCATGGACTTTGAATTTGTGTAGCTTTTTCTTAGTGTTTCATCAATCAACTCCCAATTAGATTGTTACAAAATGAACACATACTGATTTTAAAATTATGTAATACAATAATGAAAAATTGAACAATCTCTCCCTCTAATCCTAACCTTCTAAGCTTCCATTGCTTGGTGTGAATCTTCTATATCATTTTATGGTAATACCATATATAAACTTATCCACATACAGATCCCACCCTTCTGTTCTCTCTTCTCTATCCCCAGTCCTTCTTTGTGCATTTTGCCAGATATTAGCTCATACTGAAAATACAAGTTCATAATCTGATGGCCTATGTTGTAGGTACAGCTTGGAAAATATGTTATTTGGTGAATACTGGGAGGTTTTAACGCAGAAACCCTGAGGTATCCTATTCTATATGCCTATATAGTGATAGCATTATTAATGTTGTGTGGGCTTCCCAATTCAATTGTGCTCAAAGGCCCAATCTCAAATGCTATATGCTCTAATGTGGATCATGGCAAGATCAGAATACTTCAAGTCTAAATTCCTGCAAATCCAATATCTGGTCAGGTTTGAGTGGCATAAACAGGTAATCCAATACTTAGATGGCAGGGGCTGGACATATCAGGAGTCTAAGGTCAATCTCAACCATAATACATATCAAGTTCACAGGAAGTCTTGGGGTGCATGCTTCCCTATACAAAAACAACTTCCCATTCCACGTAAAAAAATATTTGGGATCATGAGGTTTTGAATTAAGTGCCAATTCAACATGATTCCTGTATTCCCTATTATACATTCTTTCACTGATCCATCTTTTAATATTTACCACTCATGACCATTTGAGTTTATATCTAATATTCCTTAGTAACATGGTGGGGTTTTTAATTTATCTTTTTTGTGGCATTATCAATCATATTCAGTTGCATGTAACCCAAATTTCATACTACAGTGGCTTAAATACTAGGGGTTTAATTTTTTCCCATATAACTTTGGAGGTAGGTAATTCAGGGCTAATAAGGTATTTCATGGTCATGAAATAACTACATTCTTTCTAATTACCTTTCTTAGGAGTACCTTCCCATCTCATGATCTGTGTCTCAATTATGGTTACTCTTGCTGTGACAAAACACCATGATAAAAACAATTTGAAGAAAAAAATCATTTTGCTAACAGTTCCATATAGTAGTTAAAAGCAGTGAGGGCAAGAACTCTAACAGGGCAGGAACCTGCAAGCAGGAGCTGATACAGAGGCCATGGAGGGAAATTGCTCACTGGCTTGTTCCTTGTAGCTTACTGAGCCTCCTTTCTTATAGAATTCAGGACCATCAGCTCTGGGCTGGCATCACCCATAATGGACTGGACCCCATAATAACCCCATAAATCACCAGTTAAGAAAATGTCCTATTGTCTACAGCCAGATCCTATGAAGGCATGTTCTTAATTTTTGAGAATCCCTCCTCTCTGGTGACTGACTCTAGCTTGTGTCAATGTGACATAAAACTAGCCAGCACAGTCAGCTCACATCTCTGATGGCTGAAGATGTCATGTCCCTTTATCTGCCTCCAGGTAAGAAGTAGAGGCTGTAATGCAAAATGACTTTCTCCTAAGTGACTCTTTATAGATTTTTTTTCCTTAAGTTACACCCAAGTGGCTTTACTTCCATCTTATTGGCTACAGCTTACTGGCTACACCCATCTATACGGGAGTTTGCAGAAGGCAGTGTTCTGGTTTCCCTTCTACTGCTGTTATAAAATACTGACCAAAAATAACTGAGATAAGGCAAGGGTTTGTTTTAGTTTATACTCCCAAGCCAGAGTCCATCATTGAGGAAAGCCAGGGTACAAGCTGAAGGCATGAACTCAAAGGCAGGCTTGCTATACCACTTGGTATCACCCACTCACAGCAAGTTATTACAGCAGGAATCACGGAGGAACATTACTCGTCGGCTTGCTCAGGCTTGTGCTCAGCAAATGTCTTATGCAGCCCGGGACTGTATGCCTATGGAATGGTTCCACCAACAGTGGGCTTGGCTCCTCCGCATCAATTGACAATCAAGATAATCTCCATATAGGCTATTTATCTATACTGTAATTTTTCCATCAAGACTTCCCTCTCAGACGACTCAAGGCTGTGTTCAGTTGATGGTTAAGCTTACTAAGGCAAGTGGTATGTTTCTGGGTTCACTGGCACCAGAACAAAATCTAACTATCGAAGCCTAACTACTAATCTCAGTGCTTCCTCCCTGTGGGTTGAATGGAAGAGATGTCCCTCAAGACCCAGCCTTATTTCCTTCTGATACAAGAGAGCCTCTGAGGTTTATCTGGTGTGATGGTTTGGATAGGAATGACCCTCATACTCACGTGTTTGAAAGGCCCACAGTGAATGGCACTATTAGGCAGTGTGGCCTTTCTAGAGTAGGTGTGGCTTTGTTGGAGGAAGGGTGCCACTGAGGGGCCAGGTTTTTCAAATGCTCAAGCCAATGCCAGGGCAGCACTGTCTTCTCACTGCCTGCCAATCCAGTTGTTGAACTCTCGGCTCCTTCTCCAGCACCATGCCTGCCTGCGTGCTGCCAAGCTTCCTGCCAAGATGATAATGGGCTAAGCCTCTGAATTAGAAGACAGGGCCAACTAATGTTTTCCTTTATAAGAGTTGCTATGGTCATGGTGTCTCTTCACAGCAATAGAAATCCTAACAAAGGCACCTGCTCACAGTGGTACTTGGGACAGAGATTAAACTTTGACATTTTCTGATTTTTTTTTAATTTGCCAAGCTCAAAATATATTGTCTTTGTCATTATTTTTTCTCGTTTTTCTTTTCAGTAGCTGAGGATGACTTTGAACTCTTCTCCTCCTGCCTCTACCTCTCGAGTGCTCGAATTCTAATGTGTGACATCACACTCAGTTTTATGTAGCACAGGGCATGGAACCCAAGGCCTCAGAGATACTAGGTGAGCCCTTTATCAGCCGAGCCACATAGCTGCTCCCTTTGCCAGCATTTTCATCTCTTCCAGATTTACCAAAATGGGATTTCTAAATACCATACCCAAAGAGCATGAGGCAAGGTCTTATGTAGTCCAGGCTGTGTGTATATATATTTGTGTGTGTGTGTGTGTGTATATATATATATATATATATATATATATATATATATATATGTCTGCAGCCCCAATTTTAAGTACTTGGGGTTTTTTAGTGAATAACTTTTTACATTTTATTTTTATTTAGTATATGGCTGTTTTGCCTGCTTAGATGCTGTGCTACTCATGCATGTTTGGTGTATACAAAGCCAGAAGAGAGTCCCCCAGAACTGGGGCTGCAGGCTGTTTTAAGTCACCATGTGGGGTGCTGGCAACTCGACACTGGTCCTCTGGAAGAACAGGTAGCACACTTAATTGCTGAGCCATCATCTCTCCAGCCCCCATCCCTCAACTCTAAGTTTTAATGAATAACGTATGGTAATTTCTAAGAAAATGTGAGTGCTCTCCACAGTACTTAATGTGCCTACTTTCCTGTGACTTCAGCTACATTTTCTTTAAGACATCTTTTTCCTGGGCTAGGGAGAGGCAGTCAGGATAGTGCTGGCTGAATGAGCATGATGGTAGCCTGAGTTTGGATCCCCAGCCTCCCCAATAAAAGACTGAGTGTAGTGGCTAACCCCCACAATCCCCTTATTCTAGCATTGGAGAAGTGGAAAGAGGTGGGGGTTACTGGCCACTGGTCCTTGGAGCTTACTGGCCAGTCAGTGTAACAGAATCTGTGAGATCTAGGCTCAGTGTGAGACTGTCTCAAAAAAAACGAGAGTAATAGAAGATACCCAGTGTCAATCTCTGGTACACACACACACATACACACAATTTTTCTTCTATTCTTTAACTTAAAAAAGATGTCAGTCAGTGAAATTTAACTGTTCATGTAGTCAAATCTTTCCATTGGACTTCTGTATCACTTAAGTTCTTAAATTGGTAGAGATTGTGGGAACAAACTGCTGTTAACTTAAATCAGAGGGGATGTAGGAGAGGTCACAAGAAGCACGGATCTTTGAAATGTAGGGAAGCAAGCAGACTTTGAAATTACTAAGAGCTAAGCATTTGGTTGATCTGAGCCAACAGGAAACTGGGGTGTCTCGAGTGAGCAACGAACCCAGACTTATCAAGTGAAGCCCATTGGCCCACCTTTGTTTTCTTTCTGCTTCTGGCAGGTTGTCTCTGCAAGATCTTTTGACTGATACCCTCTGTCTCTATCTTTGGAGAAGCGTGGGCAGAAAGGGTGCGTATGTAAACAAGGTGGTCAGAAATGGTTTGGCAGGAAGTGTATGGGAAGTTCTCTGTGCAGCTGAGGGAGGCTGGGCCAACGCAGCAGCACACGGGCTGACCAACTTTGCTAGCAGCAAACAGGAAGTATATGAGATCCTAAGCAAGCAAAATGTTTGGGTCGACAGAGGATGAAAAACAAGTACAAATAACATCTCCAACAAGCGCTGGGAGCTTCCAAATGTTTCCGACAGTTACTGCCTTTCCAGGCACAGGACAAGCTTAGCTATATGAAACAGAACATTAGCAGTTTCCTCATGTCTTTGAAGGTTTTACATTTATTTTATACTCTGTGTGTGTGTGTGAATGAATGGGTGTATGTGGTGTGTATACGTGTGTGTGTGAACACATATGTTGAAATCAGTTATCTCCCTCTACTGTGGGTTTCAGGGATCTAACTGAGGTAATCAGGCTTGTCGGATGTTCCTCTGCTTGCAGCATCTTGCTGCCCTTTCTGCTTCCTGCCAATGCTTTCTCATATGTGGAGGTCACACACAGCTAAACCACAGAGGCCTCTGAAGTGCAAAGTACAAAATGGTAGCACACCGGGGTTCAGCTCTAAGGCCTCCAGGGAAGATTTATTGACAATCAGTCATCCGACACAGTCTAAAATCTTCAAACAGGAAAGCCTTGTCACAGGAATGACCCACACCTGGCTGCCCTTCAAGCACGCCTATGGCTTAGCGTCTGGGTTGGTAATTTATGCAAGTGGGTCTGGCCCACTGTGAGTTCGAGGCTGTGAAAGGTAACTGAGCATGAACCAGAGAGCAAGCCAGCAAACTTGCTCTGTGGTTCCCATTTCAAAGTTTCTGCCTTGAATTCCTGCCCTGACTACCCTCAGAAATGACTTGTGACCTGGAAGTATAAGTCACACATACCCTTTCCTCTCCAACTTGCTTTGGTTGAAATGTTTTATCACAGCAACAGAAAGAACAGAACACTGTATTTGTTTATTTTTTTTTTAGTAGCTATACTAGAATACCCAATCATTTTTTAAGAGCGGGTCTCAGAACCAGACCTAGAGGAGTTGAAGAAATGAGCAAAGGGCAGGCATGCATACAATGAAGCTGGGGTCAGGTAGGCTTCCCTAACTGCTAGGGCCACAACCTGGAACCCTACTTAGTCTGTTTCTCAGGCATAGCATGGGAGGAGGGGTTAGCTAGTTAGTGCAGAGACTCCTAATGGGTCAAGTGTCGAGAATAAGTGCTTGTCTGTTGCATGTTTGTTCTAATTTGGATAGCCATATCAGCTCTGGTCCTTCCCTAAAGCTTAGGGAACGTTTTGGATGATGGAGTAGAAAGAATGTAAGTCTGGAAGATGGGAAAGAACACTGGGAAATAGCATTATGGACCTCACATGAACTCGCCGGTACTATGGTTACATGCACAAGATCAAACCAACGAAATGTGTTAACATTCCAGCAGACAGCATTAATAAAACTCAAAGGGTTACAAAAAATCAAATAAATGAAAAAGGGAAGGAAGAGAGTGAGTGACTGTTTGACGGTGCCTTGAAGGAGAGGTGTGAGGAACTAGGGGTAGATATAATCAAATAAACTGTATTGAAAATAAAGGGGGGGGGGTGGAGAGATGGCTTAGTGATTAAAAAGCACTTGCTGCTCTTGCAGAGGACCCAAGTTCAGTTCCTAGCCTGCCTGTAATTTCAGTTCCAGGGAATCTGTCAACTTCTTCTGGCCTCTGTGGGTACCTCATGTGGTACCCCCCCACCCCACCCCCACACACACATAAAATAAATAAAAAATGAATGAATGGATAAATCTTTAAAATGAAATACAGAAACCCATTCAAAGACAACAATATTAATCACTCATGAGGGCAGAGGTCTCAAAGCATACCTTAACAGTTCTGCCTCTCCATAGACTTGGGGTTTAGCTTCCAACATATCTACTTTGGAGGATATACTCAAACAATAGCACTTCACAAAGAAACACAGATTCCAAGTTTCTCTTGGGAGGAAGGCTCTGGTAACATCAGGCTTGCATTCCCACATAGCAACGGTTTAGTTCTGCCTTCTGTTGGGTGTGGGCGCTACGTGTTGCCACATCTTTCTGGTGGCCGTATCACCCATCACAAAGCAAACCAGAACTGGAAGTTTCTGATCCTCGGGTTGGGATGTAGTCCAGTTGGCAGAGTGCTTGCCAATCAGGCACGAAGCCTGGATTTAATCCTCACCATCACATAAATGGGGCATCATGGCACACACCTGTAGTCCCAGCAGTGGTGAAGTAGAGCCAAGGAAGATCATAGATTCAAGGTAATCCTTGGCTACACAGTGCGGTCTCCATTAGACCCCGCATAAACAAACAACAAACAAACACTCAAAGCTTCTGGCCTTTGCTGTAACTACTTCCTGACAATTGCCCAAGACCAGAATATTGGACAGTGTTCTTAGGGACCTCCAGTCTGAGCTGCGCTTGGTGTCATTTCGAAATCTCTTCCTGCCATGCTTAGGAGAACTTTGGTAGGATTTTTTTCCATCCGACTTAACTACCTTTACCTGCTGAAAACCATCTATCTATGAGCCTCAGCTTGGTGTTCCGTCCTAAGTGGTCTCTCTGTCCATTCCCCGCCACACGAAAGCGGTCATGGGAAAACTGTTTACCGTCTTCTAAAATGTATGGGGGAAAACAGCAACGGGGCATCTGAAGGAAGAGCCACTCTTCTTGCTTCACTGCTGTGAGGGCAACATCTCACACCTTTCCCTTAGGGCTGCTTAGCATGAGCAGCTGTGACTAGTCTCCATATTAACTGAAGCTGCTGCCCTTCTGTACACAGCAGGTCCCATAGGAAGGCTGCTCCTTCACTGCTTTCTACCTCTGAATCATAGAGCACAGTGTCTCCACCCCGGATGCCACTGCATCAGCTCTGAACAAAGCAGAGTCAAGTCAAGAAATACAACTCTCACCTCAGAAGGCATAAAAGAGAGGTTATTTTGGAGCCAAATATAAGTATGGCCTAGGAACACAGACTTCAATTACCATTAAATTTGTGTTGCAAGGTAGTAACAGTCTCAGGCTGTTTTTATAGTAACAGAACAAAGTAAGTCATAAATTAAGATTTTTTTTTTTAAAAATACACTGATGGAAACATCAGAGATGTGGCTTACAGCAAAGTGGAGGAAATATCTGTTAGGCCTCAGATGATATCTCAGTGACACCCATAGCCTTTTTGGGTTGATGGAAACCAGTGATCTATTAAGTCAATATATTCTAAAAGGTTTTACCTGTTAGTTACAGCATGTTAGAACACACCAGGCATGGGCAAAGAAATGGCTATATAGGGGGCTAAAGATAGCCCACAAGTAACTAGGCTCTGGACCTCCAACCTCTTACAGTCAGTGAAGTTCTAATTAGTTAACCAGTCTTCCAGAAGGTTCCATGTAAGATGCTATTCTTTCCAGAAAGTTCAGTTCTCACAGCCAAAAAATTTTTTTCCCCCTAGTTCTTTTGACAAGTTCTAAGTTGCTTTGGGATAAGCTTACGTATGCTTAGAGGTCTCTACAGACTTCTGCACACCCTCTTTCTCAGGGCTCTACAGACTCCAGCACATCATTTTTCTCAGGGTTCATTTTTCATCACACCATCTTTGGCTGTCCTCAGTTTAACTACAGAAGGGAAGAAGTCAGACTTCCCTTCCTCAGGAAGTCAGACTTCCCTGACCTCAGGTCAGGTCCTGGATACCTGCACCTTCTCTTCTCTTCTCTCCCTTCCTTCCTGTTTCTTACTCTCCGTGGCCGAACCACTTGTTTTGTTTAAGTATAACTGCTCTACTGTTTTCCAACCTTTCACCCATTTCTCACAGTGGCTCTTAATACAATGTTTCTCTATTCATGGGCAGAACTCTGAGATCACACCCCTTATCTATTCTTTGCCCCACTATATTAAGGGTCACTACAGTCTCTCCCATACAGAGCAGGTGAGAAGTACTTTTCTGTCAAATGACTAACAATAATAAGAGAAAACTCTATATTTTACTCCTCAGGTCAGTTTACCACCTGGTAACATAATATTCTACATTGAATAACACATTCTTTCTTAATGTATTATTATGGTTTCATATAAGCAAACCTAGATTAGCCTGTTCAAAATATGCCCTCCAGTGCAGTATGGCACAGAGGTTATGGGGGTGACCAAACACTTTTGGATGAGAACTAAGGCCTGCTCTTCAGAAGGGAATTTAGGCCTACTATGCTAAACCTGTCCAAAAGCTCCATGGCTTAGGAGGTCACAGGCTGTATAGGGAAACCTGTTGCCCTGTTCAATGGACCTGTTGTAACACTACCTTCTAAACATTGATATTTCTACACATAGACTGGTGTTGTCCTTAGCTTTGGCTAGAGAAGTTTCTCTCTGCACTGGTTAGCAGTTAAAGCAGACACAAACCTGGTCAGAGTGCTGAGGATAACTGACTGAATGCTCAGCCTTAGATGGTCTATCTATGTGGACCCTCACCACTCCACGAACCTCAGGGAGAACCATGGCAGAGGGGGTGGGGAGAAGAGAAGCAGAAGATGCGGTCTTCTGGACATGACACAGATTTCGCAGTTATTGTTACCTGAAGATCAAGCCAAGATCAGTCAGCATTTCAAACTGATTGCATTCAGTGGGTCACAAAAAAAAAAAAAAGAAAAAAAAAGAAAAACAGAGGGGACACGAAGGGAAGAGGAGGAGGAGGAGGAGGAATACCTTGGGATATCCAGGGGAGCGAGAGGGTTCTGGATAAACTCACTCATGTTTACATGTATGGAACTGCTAAATAATAAATAAAAGACAAGTCTGTTGGGAAGGAAAGCTATTAACTTTCCAGGCTCCTGCTGATGAGAAAGTAAATTATCAGGTTCTACTGCACATTGATTTTGCATAATCCCCTGGGATATGACCCAGCAATGTACTTTAAGCTTTCTATGTCACTCTGATGTATTCAAGTTTTAAAGGTATTGCTTTTTAAGTCTGCAATGTAAAAAATGCATATCTTTTTCTTCTCTATTTCCACTAGAAAAAGTTGGTATCAAGCTAACAGTACTACACAGAAGGAAATCCATTATCACTCCAACTGGAACAGAGGCCACCTGCAGAATCTACTATGTAGAACACAACCTCTGGGACACTGGCCTTTCTTAAAGACCTGAGACAATCTCACTACTCTTGGAAGAAGTTCATCATCACCCCAAAACCCAAATAAAGGCCAATTGTACAGGCTATGTAGAGCATAACCTCTGGGAAGCTTGCTTTTTTATTTTTGTTTTACATTTTCATATGAAGAGAGAGGATGTGTGCAAAATTAAAGAACAACTTGTGGGGGTCTTTTCATTCCTTCCAGCATGGATCTCTAGGAATCAAACTCAGGCTAGTGAGTGCAAACATCTTTACATGCTAAGCCATGTCACTGATCCAACACTTGTTTTTCTTGAAGACACACAGGATCCCAAATCCCTGAAGAAGGTGGGTTTGTCGTTATTGTTTAACCTAACGTTTTGGATCCTTGCGTTTCTTAAAAGCAGAGGACCACCATTTTGGGGAGTCTGCAAGCTACAATGTAATAGTATAACTGACATAAATCTCAGGACACAAACCTTTGTTCATCCCTCTTCTGACTGCTCACCTATAGCGATAATGGGGACATGCCGCTGTCCACGTTTTCAGTTAGCCCTTCACCCCACAGTAGAAAGCCTTCTGTTCATTCCTCAAGTTAGCAGAGAAGGAACACACACCCACCACCACCAAAAGCCAGCTTCATAACTAAATATCTGCTTGACTTCTGGGCTTTTACCGGCCAGAAAATGCGAAATGGAATATTTGCAAGTAGGAAACGGAGCAGCGACCCACAGCTGCACGCCGCCGCGCATGTGCAGCCGCTTCAGAACCCCTTCAAGCTCAGCTTGGCTTCTGGGTTTCTAGCTATCTGAAAACCCAAAGTGGAGTTTCTGGTCCTCCGGAAGGGAGCCGAGGCCGGGCGACCGCACGCAACGGCGCGCGCGCGCGGACTCGTCCCTCCTACCCGGAACCGGAAGTGGGAACGATCGCGGCCTGGGGCCTGGCCTGGCCGGGGCGTCGGCAGCGGCGGCCATCTTGGCTACCCGCGGAAAGGCAGTGTGAGGGGAAGAAGTTGTAGGGTGGGGGCGGGAGTGAGGAGGAGGAGGAGGAGGAGGGCCAACAGCGGAGGGGTGGAGGAGGAGGCCGCGGCGGGGCAGGGCGGGGACAGCCTGCCGGCCGGCCAGCCTGCTCGGCTTGCGGAAGTACTAGCCTACTGCTCACTCGCTACTGCTCGGGCTTCCCACAGCTCCCTCCCTTCCTCCCTCAGGACCGAGGGCGGCCCAGGCCGGTGCATGGTCAGCTAGCTCCCATCTCTATCCCCGGCCTCTTAGCAGCACGGAACGGACGGCAGCGGCGGGCGAGGAGGAAGATGGCGGGACGGCTGCCGGCCTGTGTGGTGGACTGTGGCACGGGGTACGGCGGGTCTTCTGGGTGGGGAAACTGAGCCTGGGGGGCAGCCGGAGAAGGGAGATGAATGGGGTGAGCCGGCCAGACCGGCGAGGGGTGGTGCCGGGAGCCTCCCTGCTTCGGTCGCCTCAGCCTCCTGGGACGAAGAGCTTTTCAGGCCCTTCCTTTCTGAGCAGGCCGTCTGGCCCACCTGGCTTTCCTTTCCCTTCTCTCCCCTTCCTGCCGGCGAACCGGGGGACTCACAGGGGACCTCCAGACATAGGAGCAGGGAAAAAAGAGAAGCGCTCCTTGCGGGTTTTGCAAGATCGCGGTGACAACCCTCAATCTCTAGGGCGTGTGGGTGGGGAGAGTGGAGAACCGGGCTGTGAAAATGGGAAGCTGGAATGGGGGCTTTTGCAGAGGACCCACGTGCCGCCTGTTTTCCGCCCACACCCATTCTTAGCCGTCTCCCACTGCCCATTGAACCGAGTCAGTTCGAGCGAGGAGGATCTCATGGGGTTATTGCTCTTGCCTCAAAAAAAGTCCCTTAGTGAGCAAGCGCGCTGCAACTTCCTTAGTTTTGTCAAAGCCGCTTCCTGCTTTCCGTCTTTTATAGCCTTATAAGGTAGTTTTTCGTCTCCAACGTTAACCCGTCTTATTAGAACTTTCAAAATTAAGCAGGCTGCATAAAGAGTAGGATTCTGAGTGCTAGGTATCAATATGTGTGAGCTAAAAAAAATGTTCTTGTGTCCACGGAGGGAGATAGAGGGAAGAGAAGGGACGCACCCTGCCTGGAACCTAAACGCTCACGTTCGTTTTGTGACTGTGTCTTGAAAGTTGAAAGGAGGTATAAAGGAAAGTGTTTGATTTAAAGTAACTGTTTCTGATAGTAGCATGGTTGAGTAAAATGACTTTAAAGTAGTGGGCTTTGTATTAATGAACCTTGTCAAGAGTTGCAACTTGCACTGTGTAGTGAGCTTGAGAGAAGACTGTATATTTTTTATGTTCTACATTGAAATACTTGGTGGAGGAAGAGGCCTGTCTGATCTCGAATCCCCCAAACCCATCAGTGCTTTTTGAAGACAGTTGTCAACCTTTTTCCTCTTATTTATCCTACTACAGTTATTTAAACGATGCCTTTTCCTCAGCACTAGCTAGTCTGTGTAAATCCCTCCAATCTTAACTCCTGCCTTTATTTCTAATTCTGTCAGGCAGCGAGAAACAACAGAAAACTTAATTTTTTTTCTTGGAAAACACTAGTTTAATCTTGGAATTTCGTGTGTGTGTGTCTGTGTATATATATCTATATCTATCTATATATATAAGCTTATCCTTTCGTAGTTTAATTGATAAGTAGTTGAATGTTAGAGCCTTTTAAAAATTAGAATTGGCTAGAGTGAATAGGACTTTTCAAGTGTATAGTATTGAAGTGACAGATAGTGCTGTGTAGTACTTTTATTCTTTAGAAATCACTGTCAGTAAAGCCACATAGTAATTGATCATCTTATAAATAATGACATAGCAGCTTAAGTAGGATGTGTCTTTTTTTTTTTTATGAATCTGTTTTCCTCTTTTGAAATGCAGTTTTGGTTATTTTTGAAAGAGTAGTATTTGGTATCTCATTGAACTTAACTGTCCTTAAGTGACCTTTTTTTCTGAAAGGGCAACCTTGAATTACAAACACATTTGGAGTGACCAGAAGTGGTACAACTTATACCTCGGCTATTTCTGCCTAATATCTCAATTACTAAATCATTACATTATTATGTTGGTCTCACCTTACAAGGAGCGGTCAGCTGGACATTGATTTATGATATGGATGAAAATGATTAAAGTCACTTTCTCTGTTCAGTATTTTCTGAAATACTGAACTTTCTCTGTTCAGTTCTTTGCTCACAGTCTGAATTTCCCAATTTGGAGTTTTATTTTGCTTCTGAAGGTTTTGTGCGTGCGTGTGTGTGTGTGTGTGTGTGTATGTATGTTCCCCCCCCCCCCCAGTTGGCTATTCAAGACAGCAGTTTAGAAAGTTATACCTTGAGCTTTATTGGGAAAGTCCTCTCTCAATGCCCAAGATAAATAGCATGTCCAAGAATGGCTAGCAGGGAGTTTTACATCTGAAATAATGTTTCCCAAATGCAAAAGGTGCCCCTTTAGTTTGTGTGACAACTCCACCCCCCACCCCAGCCAATGCACTTACCTCTTAGGACTCTCTACAATTACTCTTCTAGAGTAAGTGAACCATTTACAGGTTGCTCAGCCCATTTCATTAAAGAATTTAGGCAAAAGTGGTAGTGTGTTAAACTTGATGGTGGTCTTATAAGCTGTAAATGTTAGGACACATGAGATTTAATTCCAGAACTTTAAGAATCCTACAGCCTAAATTCATCATGACCTAGGTTCAGGTCATGAAGTATTTTTCAAATACTCAATGAATTAAGAAAGAACTACTTCCTTCATACCTGTATCAGGTCAACATATCTTTATGGTCTGTATTGGCAGAGTATTGTAGAATAAAATTCCTGCTCAGAGCTGGTTGCTTCAAAACAAAATGTAGGGCTTGGGAATGTAGCTAAGGGGAACATGCCTTATTAGCATACACAGGCCCTGCTTCAGACCCCAGTCAACCAGGCTGAAGAGCAGCCATGAGAAAAGCAAGTTTTAAAGCTTTAAAAGGATGTAATGCTTCTGTAAATAAAGTTGTCCTAAGAGTTTCATTCTGCCTGTTTCGCTCATTTCTCCAACAGTGCATTATGGATTTTTCTTTTCTTTATGTATTTTTTTTTTAACTCAGAAACAGCTTTTTTCAATCAGTGGCGTATTTCCACTGATTGAATAACAGGTTAATATGCAGTCTTATTAAATAACAGGTTAATATGCAGTCTTATTTTACAAGTCTTGGATATATTTAAATAAGTTACAGAATTTCTCAGATCTAATTAATTTTTTTTAAAGCAGTCTTCCAACTGTAAAGCACAAATAATCTTGTTGGCTTTGGTGAAAATAGATCTTTATAATTCATCCTGTGGCCAGGTCCTAGAAGTTAAAGACAGGGATGAGTTTGAGAGTAGTGGGAAGCCAGGGATGAATGAAGGCATACTTGGAAGTTCAGCTTTCTTGCTTGGATTCTCTTTGTAATGTGTTATAAAGTCTAAAAGATAGGAACATTCATACTATCTTGATAACAAAATTTCATTAAAATTCTTATTATTGATAACTCGTGTGTGTTTGGAGTAACAGACACGCTGCTGTTGAGAAGTCAGGTTCTTAAGACTCTTCTGCTAGTGTCATTGCTGTCTGCCAGCTTCAAGTCGAGATACATATACTGACTTTGCGATGCACTTTGTCTAGTGACCTTTCAGGTTTAAAACACTGTTGTTAAACACAGTTTAGAATTTTTATTTTCAAGATCAGAGGGGAAAGGCTGGCTACTGGTGAATCTGATGGCCAGGATTTTAACTTGTTCTATCTTATTTACCTTGTGACAGCTTCTTTTTAGTTAGGGTGGTGGAGTAGGTGCTTGAACTAAGTTCTGTATTTAGGCTGGTGGGGTTCCTTGAGCCCCATTTCAGAGAACTTCGTACATTATCTGTTAGTAAAATTAATCCAACTTAATTCTTGCTTACAGTAATATTGCAAAAATAATCCTAGCCTTATAAATTTGATTGAATTAACTAGTGAATTTTTTTTGTCTTTCTTGAGTTTTTCTTTCCCAAAGATTTGAATTGTTAGACTATTTCCTTGTTTCTTTAAAAAAAAAAAACCGTCAGGTTTTTCAGGAAATGGCATTTCGTGAGAGCCATGTGTACCGCCTGTGGCGAGTGCTGTGCATCAGCTCCTCACCTTCCCTTTACCTTGAGCACTGTTGTTGTTTGTAGTATGTGACAAGAAACTTCAGTTCCAGGTTAAGCCACTTGCCTGGGGTACAGTAACTGGGAGCCTGGAGGACCAACCACTGAAATTTTTGATAATTTCAGTATTTTGGGTTGGAGAGGGATTAATTTATTCACTAGTTACTTGAGGATGGTCAAAGTTTACTTTATACTTCCCAGTAGGCCAAACCACTCTTGGAATTATGTAAAAATGTCTAATACATTCTGCCTTCATGAATTTTAATCCTAATTTAAAAAAATTTAAGGGTGTGAGTTTCATATCCTGCAACCCAGTCTCACTCATCTCTGGTCCCCTTGTATCTGCTCTCCACCTTTGCAGCCTTCCCTCAAAAATAAGAAAAAAAAAAACCACAAACAAACAACATAAACAAAACAAAGCACAGAAAATATGTTGTAGTAAAAGCTCTAGTGTGTTACAGTGTGTCCCACAATGCACCCCTCTGTCTACACATCTTCACTTGGCAGCTGTTCACTGCCGTGATGAGTAGTGGAAATCACTATGCAACTCAGGCTGCCCTTGAACTTACAGTGTTTCTCCTCTCTCAGTTTCTTGAGTGCTGAGTTTACTGTTATGAGCCACCACAACCAGCTAATGCTGGCACTTAATCAGATGTTAAATGGGTGCTTTTCAGATAGTAATAGCTGTTTTCCAGGTTTTAAGGAAAGCAGTGATTGTGGTCAAGAAGTCAAGCAAGCTGTAATGAATGTCAGATTTGAGCCTTCTTTTTAAGGAGCTGGGTAGCTGCACAGGAGCGTATTTTACAAAAGAAAGGAAGGAAAAGTGTGTTTGTGCATAGTGCTGGCGGGAAGAGTGGCTGCTTGCCTCCTTTATGAGTTTTGGGCTGTTTGATAACAAAATGTAAGTTTATATTTTGCACTGTGAACTAATGTTTATCCAGTATCTACTGTGTACCAGGTTTTATATTCAGCAAACTTTTGGTTACAAAAGAATTCTACTTTATAGGGAATATAGGGAATCCAAATTCTGAAGAAGAAGAATGCTGAAAGCACAGCTTTTAGATCGTTTGCTGAGTGGAATGCAGTGGGACTGCATCTAGGAGAGGTAGAGGAACAGGACTTGGTGTATAGCAGCAACTCTGATGAGTCCTAAATACGCTCCTGTTTTTTAACAGTGGATGAATGTGAACAGGAGTTAGGAATATGGCTTTGTTTTGTTCTTTATTTTATTCTTTGATACTGAGTTCCATGTAGCCCAGGGTGGCCTTGCACTTTTGTCTTCCTCTCTTGAGCAAACACTAACTTGCTGGGCTTGCACTGCCGTGCCAAGTATGGTTTCTTAAAACTGCATCAGAGCTACTGTGTACACAGTGTGTGGAGTCTTAAGAATAGGACTACCAATTCTCTGTGTCCCAGTGGGCTTCGTAGATAATTCTGTTCTTTGTTGAGACCAAGCCAGGCTGGAACTTACTATGTGACTGAACTCAGGGCAGTCTTCCTATTTCAGTCTTCTAAGAGTGGGGATTGCAAGTATGAGGCAGTATGCCCTATTTCCTACATGATGTGTAAGCAGCCTCCTCAACACCAGCTTTGTTGGTGGATATTATATAGTAGTGTACAATTTTGCAGTTGACTACTGGTGATGGGGATGGAGTGGAAGGTAGAAGTTTAAAAGACTACTGCTTCTGTCTGTACCTTCCCTTTCACAGTTGCATGTTTCTATATGGCTTGCAAGGACTCTTGGTCAAGTGTTTCGAATTTAATTCAAGTTCTGCCATAAAAGAAGCTTTGATATAGAAGTGCTTTGGACGCTTGGAGTCCAAGAGGTCTTATTTTTCTCACATGATTTAGCAATTGTAAATTCCTACCTTATTTATTTTTATCATGGTTTGTTGCAATTATAATCATCAGTTAGCTCCCTCTCTCTCTCTCTCTCTCTCTTTTTTTAATTAAAGGGTTTTAAAGAAAAAGGACATCATGCTTTGTGCTTATTTTCTTATCTCACAAAGACCTTGGCCTGCCTGCTGTAGTTCTGCACTCAGTCAGAGTAGTTTTCGCTTCTTTAAGAGGATGGAAGGATGCAGTGCTAGGGTTTGGAGTTAGGGTTGTAGATAGAAGAGTGAGGATTCCAAGATTGTGACCTTGAGTGATAGGACAATATAGGAGTTAGACTTTGTTTGTTTTTAACAAAACTTGTTTTATTTTGGGGGGTGCGGGTATAGAAATCAGAGGACAACTTTGAAGAAATACAGGTGCCTAGGCTTGTCAGCGTGAGCCACTACCTACTAGACAATCTCTTCTGCCTAGGAATTAATTTTAATTTAAATTTGGAGACAGAGAGATGTTTCTGTAGGTGAAGGCACTTTTACCTAGTCTTGATAGTGCACACCAAATAAATAAATGTTGAAAAAAAACACAACAAAAAACCCAGCAAAATTGGAATAGTTGTATTCGTAATGCTATCTGTAACTGGACATGGTCTTAAGGAATGAGAAATATAGGCAATTCCTTAAGTCAGAGAGACATTGAGAAGTTATGGTAGCAGTTTGTAAACTGAAGCTAATGAAACAAGAATTGAAAGAGAAAAGTACAGAGAGATTGAGTATCAGTGCTTCTTTAATACACTGTGTGAAACAGCTTCTGGAATGTCATGATGGGAGCAAGGGAGCCAACACATGTGGCTTGTGAGTCATCATTCTATTTAGTCCTGTTTCTAACAGGAGGGGAATATCTTTACAGTTTTGCTAAATCCCACTCCCCAACCAGTGATAATGGTTAAAATGTTAGCCTGGAGGCAGAAGTGTGGAATGGCGAAAATGTAGCTTCCAGCAACATTTCCTGCCACAAAATTCCTCTAGTTAATAAAAGCATTCAGTGTATGTAATTCTATTGGAACTTGTTAGGGTTTTAATGACACTACATGTCTATAATAGCCTTATGCATAAAGAAGCGAGAACAGTTAAATGCTAACAACACTACAAAATGCACTCTCACTCCCCAAGTCCTTAAATATTCATGAGTTAGGCAGTGTAAGATAGGTGCTGTTACTGTTATAAATTTGGTTCTTTATAAAAAAAAGTGATAAATATACTTTGTATTTGGTTGTTGTGTAACTATGTGGGCCTTTACATCCTAAGGCACAAAAAAGACATTTCATTATAATCACTGGAACAAAAAGGACAGATGACATTCTTATGTTCTCAAGAGGCATTTTGTGAAATTCTAATGATTTTTTTCTTGTTGTTGTTTGAATTTTTCTCCCAAATGGCTCTCGATGCATTGCCTTCATTTCAGCTTATCAGCCTTTCATACCAGTTCCTTGAAACCAGTAAAGGAGTGGCAGTGAGCTTGTGTACTGTGTGTCTTCTTTACTCAGGTACCTGAACAAACAGTGATGTGCTGATCCAGAACCTTCCTTCATTTTCTTCCTAAGTGCTTTTGATTTCTTCTAAAAAGATAATTTATTTCAGTTTCCACTTCTAACAAGCTACAACACTGCATTACCCCAGTGTTAAGTATGAACAAAGGATTTTTAAGAGGAGGGATTTAGGATACAAAGTCCTTACATTTAGGCTTGATTTTAAACTGTGAAAATGTAAACTATGTTTTTAGTATTAGTCTAAACCAGAGAACAAGTACTTGCTTGTTTAAAGTTTAGAAATTATTTTAAGTAAGTATAAGGTGTCTTGTAAGCATTTTTTAAATAATTTATTTACTTTGTGTTACTTTCACAAATTAAGTGAAATTGTGTACATTAAATGATGATTTTGTGTGTCAACTTGGCACAAGCTGGAGTTATCACAGAGAAAGCAGCCTCCCTTGAGGAAATGTCTCCATGAGATCCAATTGCAAGGCATTTTCTCAATTAGTGATCAAGAGGGGAGGGCTTAGCCCATTGTGGATGGTGCCATCCCTGGGCTGGTGGTCCTGGATTGTAAAAAGAAAGCAAGCTGAGCAAGCCATGGCTCCCAATCAGCTCCTGCTTCCAAGTCCCTGCCCTGTGTGAGTTACTGTCCTGACTTCCTTTAGTGATGAACAGCAATGTGGAAGTGTAAGATGAATTGCTTCTTGATCATGATATTTTGTGCAGGAATAGAAACCCTAAGACAAATTGTAATGAATTTTTTTTTCTTTTTAAGATTTACATGAAGTACCTAATGATTCACATAGAATTAATTATAGAGCTGAGCACTGCACTGGAGAATGTGTAGTGGGGAGAGCAAGCATGCATTACCTGTGAGTGGGTGTGGTGAAACCTTAGACCTGCCCCCAGTGACACGCCTCCTCCAACAAGGTCACACTCCTGTTAGCAAAGTCCTCCTTCATTCAAGTAACCACAGATGTTGAATGGGTTGTGGAAATCAGCCATTTCAAGGTCCTTTTTAAGTTTGCTTTTGAGATAGCTATTCCTCTTTCAGAAACCTTACAGAAATATATACATTTTGTGTATTTACATTTTAAAGGTAAGGATCCTGAGGTATTTAGATCTAGAGCGGTGGTTTTCAACTTTCCTAATGCTGCCTCTCTTTAATACAGTTTCCTTGTTGTGGTGGTGACCTGACCATAAAATTACTTTGTTGATACTTCATAACTGTGTAATTTTACTACTGTTATGAATTGTAAATATCTGATATGCAAGATAGCTGCTGATATGTGTGACCCCTATGAGTCTTTTGACCTCCAAAGGGTCATGACCCATACGTTGAGAACCACTGATCTAGAGTTTGATCCCCAAGGTACAGTCCTTCCAGAAACTGTTCAGGAATATACTGTATTCAGTACGTGGCTAAATTTTTAATCTAGGTTTAAAGAGAATTATTCTTAGGAATCCATCCTTTAAAAAATAATTATCTTTAGAATAACTAAATTTAGTATTTTAATGTTGATGATTTTCTCTATCCCTGGTTAACTCAAATGAGTCTGAGACTATAAGATTTATTTAATCAAGCTTTATGGCAACTGGTATAACTGGGCAGTTAATGATCTATTCTAATCCATTGAACTAATCAGGCTAACCCCAACCAAAATCTCCAAGGTACTTGCATTTTAGTATTGATCTGGCTCTCTGGGCTTCAAGGGTTCAGGTATTTTTTCAGTGATGTTTCTCCAGACCCCTTCCTCTTGGTCAATCCTTTCATCCTCACCCTGTCTCTCTCCTCCTGGCTGGTAGAAGTCCAGCCCCATTCTCTCTTCTGCCCAGCCATTGACTGATCATCTTTTATTAACAAATCAGAAATTAAGTGGAAAGCAGTGTTTATACAAACTTCAAAACAGCAGATATTTAGAATAAGCATTACAATGCCATATCCTGATTGCAACAAGATATGGGGGCAGAGAAATCAGCATTTGAATAATGCACGGATAATCTTTACACAGTGCACAATAACATGCTTACAAGTATAAACATGGAATGTGTAGAAAGGTTACAGTGACCAATTACAATGCAAGTTAAATGAGGAATTGTGTGTAGTTCACATCACTATTATGAGAATAAATATTGTATCTAATGGACATGTTGACAATTGCAGATTAATTTTAGATAGTTCAGTTAGGAAAATAATTTCTGTTAGTAGTTAAATGTCAGAAGGAAAGCGACTCTATTTTTGCAGTTTGAGTTTGAAAGTGAGTATCTACTGTGCATTGAAAAGGAACTGAGTGTGAGGTGGAGCACACTTGTAACCCCTGCACTGGGGTAGGCAGGAAGGTTAGGAGTACAAGGTCATCCTTGGCAATATAGTGAGTTTAAGGCTAGCCTGGGACACCTGAGATTCTATCAATCCTTTATTGTTAGCGACCATACAAAATATAGTAAGATAAATAATCGAATTTAGAAATTTAGAAATCTAAATTTCTTTAGAGAAAGAAAAGTTAACTAGACTCTGAGGCCTTGTTCTGTGGCTCTGAAATAATGATTGTGTAGTTGAAATGAAACTGTTTATTGAGTAGTAGGGTTAGATAGATGGCTATCTCTGGAGCATATGACGTATTTGGAGTCATTTTATCTAAAAAGCACATGAAGTTCTAATAAAGACATGAATGTTTATTGTTCAAAAGTCTTTGCAATCTTGTTTTATAATGTAAGGGTAGTGGCAACAGCAAATAATTAGTAATGACTGAAACGTTTATTGTCTCTAGAACACCTTTAAAAGGCAACCTGATCTGCTGTATAGATTTTGGAAAATTGTTTTTTAATGCTGAAATCTTTTATCCTGGGGCTGTCCTTGACAGTATGTGTGAACAACCCTGCTCATCTTGTGTCAGGTTCCATTGCAATACTGAAAACCATTTGTAAAAACAAAAGAAGATTGAGTTTTTAAAAGGGGGAGATAGGTTTTAAAATTGTTAGGAAGACTGAGAAGAATCAAAAGAAATATACCTTAGTTTTGCTGTAGATATTTTGGATACAGTAACATTAACAAAATTACTCTAGGAACTGTAAAAGAAAAGAAAGTATTGAGTGCAGGAACAAAGGAGACAAAGATGTGCTGCAGGAACAGCATGAGACCTAAGCTGAGCCCTTGCTCCAAGCTTCTGATCAGACTAACTGGAGTTAGAGCATGCATTGGAGAGATTGCACCTGATGTGTGATGAGTTAGTGCCCCTTTCCTCTCCTACCAAGACTTAATTCTCACAAGTGGTTCCTGTCAACTAGAATTGGAAATTAGATTCTGGAAGAAAAAAAAATGATAGCACTCCCTACAGCAGAAAGATAAGGAGATGAGAGTAAATATGCAGTGCGTCTGTATGCCAGGCACTGTTGTAGTTTTCTATATGCTAACTCATCATATACCTAGGCTCTTCTCCAGTGTAAACTTCTTGGCAGAGATCAGACATGTTAGGTGGAATGTGTAAAGGCTTACACTTGAGTAGTTTTTAGCATGTTCACTAGGTGATACAGTCATCAGTCAGTTGGGAGCATTTTCCTCACTCTGGGCTCACTAACAATTCATTCTTCCCTCAACACTTGGCATAGTCTTTCTGATTCACTTTCTGTCTTTATAGATTTGTCAACTTTTGGGATTTCACAAAAAATAGAAGCATAAAATTTGTGGTCTTTTGTGATTGGTTTTCATGGGGGAAGTATTTACTGATGTGATCTGTGATGTTTGTGATGATGGACAAGTATTGCCTTATGGATTGGGAATTTTGGAAGAGATTATTCCAGGAATGGATAGAGGCATGTTGGTAAAATATTAAGGCCTAGGTCCTATAGCATGTAAGGAAGTCTACAGAGGACAAGTCATTTGAGAAGGAAAATTCACTGATTCTTAGAAAGCGAAGTCTGTCTATTGTTACTTTTAATTTTATGGGAACCCTGTGAACTTAGATATTAGAAGATTAGAAGTCGGTTTCTGTGATCTTATAGTCTATCATTATTGATATGTGTAGGATCAAGATCTAGACTTCAAATTGTAGAAGCACCTCTCATTCATTCATTCATTCATTTAATTATTTGATTTATTTGGTGGCGGGGTCCTTGCTAGGATAAGATAGGTTAACCTGAGACTAGTTCTGATCATCAAGTTGGCCTCAGATTCAAGAACCTTCTGCTCCAGCCTCCCCATACTAAGCTTCCAGGAGTGGGCCATTGTTTTTGTCTCACCTGTGTCCTTTTGATCCTAAGTTCTCCCAGATTCCAAGAATTGAACTGAAGGAACTTGAGTAGTGTTGTCTCTGTTGACTGAGGGTTCAGATTTTCTCTCAATATTCTACCAGGTTTTTTTGTGTAAGGTTGAACATTTACTTGTAGGTAGAGAAAAAGCTTGGAGTCGTAGAATTAGAAAAGCTTGCTACGCAATTGTAATTTGTTTTTCCAGCTAATATTTGTTTCAAACTCTCCTGTGAAATAGCTATGGCATTCTTACTCTAAAGTTCTTAACCGTGGATTCTACTTTTTGAGTTTGGTTATAGAATAAAGAGAAAGTGGAAGCTAAGTTTTTTAACAACAGGATATATTTCAATTAATCTATAGACATCTTTGACTTCCAGCTGGATAACCATATCATAAAATTGTATACAATATATCATGCTATGTAAGGATAGAAGCAGGCCTTTCATAGGCTTTCAGCTGCTAAGAAATTTTAGAAAATGAGTTTCACAAACTCAGTGGGGGTGAATACATTCCATCCTAAGGTACTATGACCTTGTGTTTGTTGTGTTGTGCAGTCTGCTTTAAAGTTGGAAAATGCTGAAAGAAAACTAGTGTCATTTAGACTCCCTTCCTAATTCTCTCTCTAATACTGGGCATTAAAGTCAAGGTATGGTTCATACTGTATAAATCCACTACCACTGAGGTTCATTCTCAGCCTTCACAAGTTTATTTGGAGACAAATGGAGCTGGGGTCACAGCCCCATACCACACTTATGCTCTGCCCTGTCTGAATCATCTACTGTGTTCAGAGTATTTTTTTTTTTTTTTTGAAAACAAACTAGGTATTTATTAATGTATGTCACTGAACTACTTTTGGAAGGTTCATGCCACCTATGAGAAATAAATGCATCTAAAATCAGAAACAAACATCATTGGTGCTTCTTTTATACTACTTCATACTATTACATTCTTTTAATGCATCAAGGTTCCTGGTTTATAAAATTATAGATTTTAAAGCCAAGATCATTATAGTGGTTTAAATAAGAATGGTCCTCATAGGCTCATATATTTGAGTGCTTAGTCATTAGGAAAGCACTACGTAAGAAGAATTAGGAGATGGAGTAGGTATGGCCTTATTAGAGAATGTATGTCGCTGGGATGGATTGTGAGGTTTTCAAAAGCCCATGCCAGGCCTGGTGTCTCTCTTCCTGTTGTCTGTAGATCTGGATATAGAACTCTCAGCTACCTCTCCAGCACCATATCTGCCTTCATGCCACCATGTTCCACTCCTTGATGATAAAAAAAACTAAACTAAACTAAACTAAATGTTTTCTTTTATAACAATTGCTTTGGTCATGGAGTCTCTTTACAGCAATAGAACTCTAAGATAACCCTCTAGTCTAAAAAAGTTCATTTTTGAAAAAAGAAATGGAAAAAGCTCCAAAAAAAAAATGTAAAAAAATTGGAAGAATTTCCCCAAGACTGTTCTGTAAACTAGTGCTAGAAGAGAAGCTGACTCTTTTCCTTTCTGGTGGCAAGTCCCAAATTATCCTGCCTTGCCATCCATCATTTCTGTGTATCTCTGAAAGTATCTAATAACAACTACAGTATCTAAAGATTGTCACCCCAGGGAAAGAGTTCAGAAGTGACCATTTATACTTATTGTTAAATACAAATAAATACAGTCATTCTCCCCTCATTGTGTGTGTGTGTGTGTGTGTGTGTGTGTGTGTGTGTGTGTATGTGTGTGAACTGCACATGGAAGTGAGAAGACTGGAGGTCAGAAGGCAACTCAGGGTGTCATTCCTCAGGTTTTTGTGTACTATTTTTTTTTTTTTTGAGAAGGGTCTCTCACTGGTCTGACCTGGAACAGTTAAGCAAGTCAGCTTGTGAGCCCATCTTCCTCATGCTGTGGGTGACTATGAACATTCTTTACATGTTCAGCTTTTTTCTTTTTTTTTTTTTTTTGTTTTATTTATTTTTTTTTAATTTAATTTAATTTTATTTTTTTAATTTACATTCCAAATCACTTCCCCTTTCCCGTTTCCTCCCTCCCCGAAAGTCCCATAAGCCCCCTTCCCTCCCTCTTTTCTCTGTTCAACCCCCTCTCATTACTCTGTCCTGGCGTTCCCCTACATCCAGTCTTCTGTGTTCAGAGTATTAATGTGTTTGTTGTTCTTTGGCTTTTATCGCAGCTCATTTTCTCCAGTTCATTTTAAAGTGTGATCCATATTCCTTTAAGTGGTTTCATATTTATAATCTATTGGTATTTTCAAGTATGTTATTTGTTATGAGATGCTTTTGAAAGCAAAAAAGCATGAACTACTATATTAAATAAAATTGCTGGTGAGTTCAGAGTGCTGGTGAATGTATTACCTAGTGAACATGCTAAAACTTGGTTAACTGGGCTCTAGTCTTTCTCTTTTTCTTATCCTTCCCCCCTTCCAGATTACATTCAGGTTTCCTGATTCTTTATCATTGATGTTTCTTCAGTGGTCGTCTTCTTTTTTTTTTTTTTTAAACCTAACCAGTTTCAACGTGTCCTTGGAATTTTCATGTTTCTGGTGATTCTTCCTTGTTACAAGATACAAGAGTATTCTTTACTTCATAAAAGCAAGGCTAGTGGCCAGTCTTTATCTGAAGGCACACATACTTTGGGATTGTCTTCTGGTTTTTCATATGAGGAGTTTACATGGGATTGAATGTACGACTGATTATATATACTGCTCAGCTCAAGAAATGAGAGGATCATTTTTTTGAACTAACTTTCTTTCTTTCTTTCTTTCTTTCTTTCTTTCTTTCTTTCTTTCTTTCTTTCTTTCTTTCGTTATGGGTGTTTTGTCTGCATGTATGTTTATACACCACATGTGAGCCTGGTGCCCTCCAAGGCCTAAAGAGAAGTTGGATCATCTGGTACTAGAGTTAGGAATACTTGTAAGTTGCCACATAGGTGCTGAGAAGCAAGGCCAGGTCACTGAAGAACAGCCTGTGCTCTTAACTGTTGACTTGTCTCTTCAGCCCCCTCTTTTTTGTTTTATTTGGTGGGGACTTTGTTAACTATTTTACAGTTGACTAACTTAGAGAAATTGAAACAAATTCGCATTCTTATCTTGTAGGCAGTAGATTATCACTTTTAAGATTTTGGGTTAGGCAGTGATTTGTGGAGATTATTCTCTTCTGCTTTGTAGGAGTTCCAGACTTGAAAGCAGGACATGCATCCTGTTTGAGGGTTTTGGGCTCATACAGTTTGAGGTTCTCTTGTATTAGACAGGTCCTCTGTGCCATATGACGTACTCCATTCCATTTACCCAGCAGAAGAGAAGTATATCATTGGCCCTCTTCCATTAGTGTAGTGCTTCTCAGCTGTGTTGCTGACTCTCACTGGATCGCAGATCGGATATCCTGCATGTCAGATATTCATTATGATTCATAACAGTAGCAAAATTATACTTATGAATATCAGCAAAGATAATTTTATGGTTGAGGTCAGCACAACATGAGAAACTATATCAAAGGGTCACAGCATTAGGAAGGTTGAGAGCCATTGCATTAGGCAACTTATTAATAACCTGGGCTCTTATGTTAATTTTCAAATTTAATGTGGTAATCTTATTTCTGATGGGACCCCCATGGGAGGAACATGTTCATCAGTTTGTGGTGCTTTTTATGTATGTGAGCACTTCAGATTACTGTCTGCAGACCTGTGGGCAGTTCAGAAATGTTTGCTTCCAGCTATTATGGCAGTTTTGTTGTACCTCTGATCCCTGATTCCCCCCCCCTGCACCCCCAACACATAAAGATTTGACATTAGTAATACATTTTGGATTGGAAGAATAAAATATTACTTTGTTGTGAAAGGGTATCAAATATAAACTGAGATACAAGAGTCTCAGTGGCTTAGAAAGTGGTAAATTTGTCATAATTGTATACATTTAAAACTTAAGGTATATATGATTTAAGATGGTGTAAGGAGAGGACAGGGTGGCGAGAATCTGTGAGAGTAGAATTAGCACAGAAACTTGTGTGTGCGCTGTGTCGGGTCCTGTGGTAAATAAATACTTTAACCCTTGTGAGAGCCCAGTTAACTTTCTTACAGTCAGAAATTATTAAAAATATAGACAGTTGGTTGTCCGGAGAAGTTGTGAAAGTTTCAGCCAGAGGCAGTTGGTACATAACCTGAAGTTTGCAAGATGAGTAGGGGTGTAGCAGTTGTGTTGAGGGCTGGAGGGCAGTCAGCACATGTGGTCAAAGCAGGGTTAATTGCTAGTGGCATGAGCTGAGCTGAGCTCTTCAGAGCTGTCAGCATTCTATGGCTCCAGAGGCTAACAGCATCGAGCAGCTGGGAGGGTTCTTAAGCAACAGTTAAAGGAACAGTATTGTGTTTGAGAGTTTTGCTTTAAAATAAAATAAAAAAAAAAAGCTTAGACAGTGGGAAATATTTGAAGGTTTAGGTGACAGAACAAAATCATATTTTGGACAGTTCGTGTTTCTCCTAATATTTATTGGTTGAATGTGTTTGGCATACTCAGTGTTTTGAACTTAGTTTTGGGGCTGACCATCCCAAAAGAAATGCTTTTTTTCATATTTGAAAAGTTTTCTACAGATATTATCAGAGTCTAGTGATGTCATAGCAAATTACCTACTTCTATTTATTTTAGTAAGTTTGTGTATGGAGTAATACAAGCTGTTGTGACTGGCTCTCTAAAGCTTACTTGTGTTAACAGTGTGCACATCTGTCTTATAAATAGCTCTTAGCATGTTGTCAAAGCTTCATTACTATTTCTAATTATTAGAATTTGTATTAATATTTTAGTAGTTTTTATTGTTTTAATAGTATATAGGTGAATATACTGAATCAAAACATTAAAAAAATCACTTTAATACTATAACCAAGTAATGTGAAATGATATATGATTTAAAAAAAATCATCTCACTTCTGTATCCTACTTGCTTTGCTCTCATAGATGGCAACCAAAATTCCTTCCATCGTACATTTTAGAAATAATTTGTGCCTAGATTATCAAATGTATTTCATATGTTCTTATTCTTCTCCCTTGTGTTTATTTCACTTTTATGTAGATATAGTTCACTTTGCTTGTTGTTTTATACCTTGCTTTGTTCAGCTATCCCAGTGTATCTGAGAGTGTTCCAATCAGTACATAAAAGGGCCATAGTAGTCGCAGTGTAAACTGAGTGTATTTTGCTAGTTTCCTTTTGGACATTTCCAGTCTCTTACCATTATAAACAAGGCTATAGAGAAGGTTTTCTTGCATGTTACTTCACACATGTAGTAATAGTCCCCTGTATTAGTAGTTGATTGAAGTAGTAGTGGTTAGTGGGATGGCTCAGTGAGTACAGATGCTTGCTGCCAAACTTGATTACCTGCAGACTTCTGTCTCTGAATCCATATTCAGAAAGAGAGAGAGCTTATCGCTGAAGGTTATTCTCTGACTTCCACATGCATGCAGTGGCTTGTGTACACAGAGTAAATGAGTAAACTTACAAAGGCAGATTGTGTGAGTAAAGGCTCTTGCTATCAAGCATCATAATCTATGTTTAGTCTTTGGGACCTATATGATGGAAAAGAGACCCAACTCTTGAAAGTTATCCCCTGACTTCCATACTTGCATTATGGTGCACATTTATGCATATATACATGCATTCATACATATATAATGCATATTTTAAAAAAAAAAGTTGTGGGCATTTGAGTTTGTAGCTTAGTAATGGAGCACTTACCTAGCTTGTGCAGAGCCCCATGGTTTGGTCCACAATACAGCAGAAAGAAACAGAACTATAGATATATGTGATTTTTGATAGTTTCTCTGTGTTACAGCCCTGGCCTTCCTGCAACTTGCAGTGTAGTCAGGCTGGCCTCAAACTCACAGAGATCTGCCTGCCTCTGCCTCTTGAGTGATGGGAGGAAAGGTGTACACCACCGTTTCCTAGGAAGTGATTTTGATAGCTTCAAGGCAGAGATGCTGAAATGAACTAAACTTTTGAATATGTATGTACAACAAACTAACTTTTTAACAAAAATTGCAGAATACATATTGAGATTAGTGAAATTTTTGAAATTTTTATTTTACAGATATACAAAACTAGGATATGCTGGAAATACAGAACCACAGTTTATCATCCCATCATGTAAGTATTTCTTTTACTCCATGGATGAGCTGATTTAAAGGCCTTCCTCATTTCATTATCAAAGTAAAATAATTCATCAAGCATGCTATTATATCAGAATCAGGCATTTAGAAACATGATTGCCTGTAAATGAAACATTATTTCCAACTCTTTTAACTGTTCATTTCAGGTCTTTACCAAATCTACTAAATATTTCTTTAAGGAAAACAAAACAAAATCCAGTAGTGAATTGATAATTAAATAGCTTCTGCTTTGAAGATATCACTGCTACCTGTGCTTATCTGTAACTGGTTATTAAGTAGCACAATTGTAGTACCTGTAATTCAGCTAAAGTCACCATCCTTTGGCTGGAGAATGCCATTACTGTTTGCAAGACCTAGCCTATATCATCTGATGCAAACGCCAATATTTCACAGTGAAGAGCCGTGGTCCTTGACTCAGCAGCCTCACTGTTTTCTGATAGCTTATCAGCATACTGTGCCTGTAACATTGTCTTCGGTAACTTTTGTTCTTTTCTGCTTCTGTTAACCTTTTGCTGGTTGTAACAGTTTTAGCAGATTTTGATTGTTAGAGGTATTTTTATTAGTAAAGGTGTATATTTTCCTCAGCATTATTTTTGTATGTTTGATTTCCGTCATCTTAAGGCTGTTTGCATGATTATGAGTGAAGATGCTTAACTTGAATTCACAGAATTAAAACTTAATTAGACTACATAGCAGGGCTTTTGTTTTTTTTTTTTTTTTTTTTTGGTTTCTCGAGACAGGGTTTCTCTGTATAGCCCTGGCTGGCCTGGAACTCGCTCTGTAGACCAGGCTGGCCTCGAACTCAGAAATCCGCCTGCCTCTGCCTCCCAAGTGCTAGGATTAAAGGTGTGCGCTACCACCGCCCGGCAGGGTTTTTTTTTTTAACAATGTTTTTAATTTTATTCATGTGTGCATGAGCGTATCTGCCATGTGTGTATATGGGTACCGTATGTGTGTATGAGACACAGGAGAGTATCCAGTCCCCTAGAACTCGAGTTATGGCAGTTGTGAACTAATCAGTGTGTTGAGAACTAAATATGAGTTCTCTGAGTGAACTGTATGTTCTTTTGATTATCCATCAAACTTTATATTGACTTTATAAGATTACAATTTTATTTTTAACTTATTATGTGTATTCTGAGTATGGTTGCATGGTTATAACATGCATGTAGAGGGCAGAATGACTTTCTTACAAGTCAGTTCTCTCCCTCCATGTAGGGTTCTGGGGATAGAAGACTTGTGGAACAAGTGCTTTTTTTACCCACTGAGCCATCATTCTGGCAATACAGGATTCGGGGCTCAGCTAAGGGTTGGTAGCAAAAGACTGCAATTCTTATTGCTTGGGACACTAAGGGAGGCAGGTTCCAAGTTTAAGACTGGCTGGATAACTTAGTGAGTTGTGTGTCAAAAGTAAAAAGTTTAAAAAAGGCTGAGTATATAGCTTGCTGGAAGTGTACACTTGATATGCGTGAGACCCTAGTAACATACATGCATCCACATAATTAGAATCAGGATGGATTTAATAGTTTTTGGAAATAGAGCTGAAACAATCCCATAGTAATATGTTTGGGGGGTTTATACTTAAGGCCTTGTCTCTGAGATGACGCTGAGGTGTCAGCGCTTTTGTTCGTTAGTTGACAGTTTTATGTATTCTGGATCATGTTTATTTGTTGTTTTTAGTAATACTTTACAATTGAAGAAGGCAAGTTAAAAGTTGTTTCATTTGAAGAGCTGAAACTTTTAAGATGTCTAATTAACTTACTTCAAAGGTATTGCCATTAAAGAGTCCGCAAAAGTGGGTGATCAAGCCCAGAGGAGGGTGATGAAAGGTGTGGATGACCTAGACTTCTTCATTGGTGATGAAGCAATAGAAAAGCCCACATATGCAACAAAGGTATGTTTCTAAGAGGGCTCCAGTCAGCTGGTGGCCTGTTTCACCCTGTTGTGCACTTGTTGCTCTCTCACATTGAGTTTTCTGGTTTTTTGCTTTAAAATTTTTGAGACAGGTACTCACCTGGAACTGGCTGTGTAGACCAGGCTGATCTTGAACTCAGAGATTTGCATGCTTCTGCCTCTTGCGTGCTAGGATTAAAGGTGCTTAAAGCCAGGATTAAAACCATACCTCACTCTGCTCTCATCTTCCTAACCGTAAAAATTTCTCCTTTCCCTTCAGCTTTAACATATTGAAGTGGGTGGATTTACTTTTCCATGCCCATTGCTTCTCAGGGCCCTCAGTAGGGATTGAGTGTTCTTTTGTCTCCACATTGCTACATCTAGAGAGATTTCCTTCTTTGATCAGATATTCATTTCTTCTAAACCACATGGGAATATTGTTCTTCCTCTTTCCTTCCCGGCCATTTCTGTCTGTCTCTTCATTGAAATACAACTTATACAGTAAAGCAAGCAGGCTTCTTTGTGCAGCTTGGAGAATTTATATGGCTGATTGCACCAGGTAAGAGTGAATCTCGTAACACGGGTCTTCCTGTGTCTGTTCACGGAAGGTAAACACTTCCAAGCTTTCATTTCCTCCTTCTTGCTTTTCTTCCTTTGTAATTTTAAATGATTAACTACCATGCTGTATGTAAAAATAAAACGTTGCAGTTTTGCTTTGTGCTGAAAAGAAAGTAGGAAGGAACAATTTCTTTCCCAGAAATATATTATGAAGTGAGTGAAAGGAAAAGAGAGCAGGGCAGAATGCTGTAGGTGTGCGCCACAGAAGGTGTTAGTCTACTTGGGGATTTAGCAGTCCTTGAGGGATAAATTCTTGAACTGAGTCTGGAGTTAGGCAAGATGTGCAGACAGCCATTAGGCAGAAGCCAGTACACAAGGCTTATGAGGAAGACGGGGAGCAGCATAGCTTGTATGCCTGAAGTCCAGGGGCTTCATGAGAGCCAGTTCTACCCTCAGGTATGGATATACTGGATCAGCAGTATTAGTAAGTTCTGTTGGGACTTGAATTTTGACTGTGTTTCTTTTTAGCTCTGTGGTATCATTCAATGGCTTAACTTTCTGTAATTTAGTTACTTATGGATGCAATGGAGCTATTAATACTTAAGGATTATTGTGGACCTTGTTTAGAAGATGGCTATGAAGAAATTGTATTACTCAAATAGTGAAGAGAAATTATTTGAGGGAGGCATGTATATTTCTGAAATAATGATATATATGGCAAGGGAGGTTCGTGACTTGGGCCAAGGCAGAAGTTCTCAATCTTCTTAATGCTAAGACCCTTTGATACAGTTCCTCATGCTGTATGTCCATATATTTTGTTGCTACAGTTAGGAATTGTAATGTAAATACCTAATGTGCAATATATTTGATTCTCAACCCTCAAAGGGTTCATAATTCACAGTCTCAGAACTGCTAGACTAAGGTAAATGCTAGTAGGGATAAAGAGAGTCAAAAAGTGTATGTGCGTGTATATGTGTATTCATTCACGTGTGTACATTAAAATGTTACAGAAAAATTCAAAGCTAAAAGTAAAGGGCTGGGATTAAAGGTGTGTAAAGGTGTGTAAAGCCAGAGGCAGAGATGCAGGATCTTTGAGTTTGAAGCCATCCTGGTGTATATAGCCAGTACCAGGCCAGTCAGAGCTGCATAGTGAGACTTTGTCTCAAAACAACAATAAGTCAGTACAAAAAAGAGGAAAAATATATTGACCCCATACATGCCTGTCACTCAGCTTTGGCAATTACAAACTTGTAACTAACCTTACTTTGTTATTCCATTCCCCAATTATTTTCTAGTCATTCACTTAAAAGTACTTGCCTATTAATAACAGCATCTTGTGGTTTTAGTCAGAGTTTAGTACATTTCTCTGAGTGTTTCCTAATTGGTAAATGTTTGGGTCATGGTTAAAATAAGGACTTTCCACTGGATTTAGTAGTTAAGTCTCATGAGTCTTCTGCCCTATAGCTTCCTTCTTTCTGTGTATGTATTTGAACCTTCTTTCTTGGTTATTTACTTATGGGGAAAAAAATCAGCTGTCTATTAAATTTCCTGTATTCTGATCTCTTGATTGCATTTTTATTGTACATTTGCCATAATCCACCTTTTCTTGTTTATTTTTATTGTTGTCATAGAAATGTAAAAATCTAAGTCAGAAGTATTCTAAAGTTTATTTTTTTGAGAATATATAGTATATTTGAAGTACCTAG
This sequence comes from Tokudaia tokunoshimensis, assembly GCA_036184795.1. Lineage (NCBI taxonomy): Eukaryota > Metazoa > Chordata > Mammalia > Rodentia > Muridae > Tokudaia > Tokudaia tokunoshimensis. The sequence continues at coordinate 69,037,192 of BTHU01000013.1, forward strand.
GAGGCAGCTCACATGTTGACAGACAAGTCTAGTGTGCAGGCTTTGGAGCTTAGAAACAAGATGGATAAGGAAGGCATAAGGGAGATATCAGTTACTTTGGGCAGTGAATACTGTCACCTAGGGGAGTCTACAGTGGGAGAGAACCTGGGAAGTGCACTAATAGATTTGCGTGGAGAGGAACAGAGGTACACTGCATGGACTATCCAATAAGTTGTCTGCCGAGGCACTATTTTAGAAGTCTAGTGGAGCTGGATGAATGTAGCTTTGTGAATGGTAGATCAGGGAAGAGTAACAGACGGGATACTATTTCTTGAGATTAGACTATGACTTGGGGAGGGAGGGATGAAAGGATAAGAGACAGAAGTAAGATGGAAGAGACATTTACTGCTAAATTCTGCTTAGAAAACTGAAAGGGGCACATAACATGGTCTTGGAGAAAGCTGGAAGAGTGCATTGCAGATGACAGATTGGATGGGGTGGGAGCTAGAGAAATGGGTCCTGGCTATGAGTGTGCACGGATCTTTCATAGGGCCCTCTGCTTATAACTGCCTGGCACTCCAGCCCCAGGGGATAAGATTCTTTTTTTCTGAACTCTCAGGCACCTGCATTCACATGTACATATTACACAGAGAGATAACTATGTATACATAAATACAGGGAGTATTGCTAATATTTTAGTAGAAGTTTACAGATTTGGTAAAGTAGATTCAATTCCTCTCTTGAGTTTGCCTTTATCTGTAAAAGATAGTAGGCATTGCTTGCTGCTCAAGGGAAGGGTGCCTAGGGAAAGATGAGATTGGTGTGATCAGAACATTGAAGAATCAACACTATGGAGTGTCACATGAGCAGAGTGGTTAGTGTGGATGGCCTAGACAAGGTGAAGTTCTTTTACAAAACACAATAACATGCTGTCTTAGGTTGAGTTTCTGTTGCTGTCAAGAGACTCCATGACCAGGGCAACTCTCATAAAAGACAGACAGTTTCAGAGATTCAGTCCATTATCACCATTGTGGGAAGCTTGGCAGCATGCAGGAGACATGGTACTAGAGGAGCCAAGAGTTCTACATCTTGATCCAAAGAGAACCAGGAGGATACTGTCTTCCACAGGCAGCTAGGAGGAGGCACTGATTCCACACTGGGTGGAGCCTGAGCGCTTGGAGCCCTCAAAGCTCCGCAACTTGTGTCCTCCAAGGCCACCTATTCCAAAAAGCCCACGTGTCCTAATAGTGCCACTTCCCATGGGTCAAGCATATTGAAACGACCACACATGCCTTCTAGAAGTATTGCAGCCAAGGGTGCTCAGGACAACGCTGTGGACAGGTTATCCCTTCATTGCTGCTTAGTTGTTGAATGTGCGAAAGGTAATCTGTCACAGAGAATCAGGAGCTTTCTTGGTGCCTTTTATAAAATTTCAGTAACATTTTCACAGTGACACCTAGGTTTTGAAAAAGAATGTATATGACAGTTGTTTATTAAGTGAGTAGCTAGCAAGGTTCAAGCACCATCGTAGCCACATGAAAAAGTCAACTTAAGTTGAAGGGAATTACTTTCCTTCATGGTTGACAGTTCCCATTGGTATGCTTTGCCTGATACAGCTGTTAACAGTGGATTGGATTAGATATTGCTATTTCCATGTGTTTGCTTTAAAAGTGGGTTTGGGAGTGTGTGTACAGTATTTGATTTTTACATAGCCACAGCTGGCAACCCAGTTTTTCAAAGAAACATTGTCATGAAGGAGTGCAGCATACTCTGATGTTGAAAATTAGATGGTAGGCTAGCACATGGTGTGGTATGTATCCTGTGCATCCTTGTGAATTGGAAGCCTCACAGACATACTTGTGGATTTACTAAAACCCCAGAATTCCTTGATTCAACAATCCTAAATCTTAATTATTCTAGCTATTAAATATTAAATGTATATTTAACAATGTTTTACTTACTGATTTGCTACTATTACTATTTCGAGGTGACATTTCACTGTTGCCCAGAGTACTTTCAACGTTGTGAGCTCAAGCAGTCCTGTTTCAGCTTCCTCAGCAGCTAAAATAGTGTGTGGTGCCACCATATCCAGATACCAACTGTGTATTATGTTAGATATAACAACAGATATCAGTTAGTGAGCTAATAATTAAAGATTAAGGAAATTAGGATAAAGTTTAACATTTTTGACATATTCATCTTATGTCTCAACCACCTGGATATACTTTGTAAAACTTTCTTTCCTCTAAGTGTGTATATTTTTACTTAAGCATGTATAATGATGTTGTGTTATAAAGAAATACGCCTTTTTCTAGTATCTACTAATGAGCTAATAGTCTCTGGTTTTGTATCTCTGGTTCAAATTTTTGACATTAATAAGACTTAACTTGTGAATTTTGTTTTAATAGTGGCCAATCCGCCATGGTATAGTTGAAGACTGGGACTTAATGGAAAGGTTTATGGAGCAAGTGATCTTTAAATATTTAAGAGCAGAACCTGAAGATCATTACTTTCTTTTGGTAAGTATATATTATGATTTATTGGGTACTCCCCCCTTTTCTAGATGGGATTTGTAAGCCCAGGATGGCTTTAAACTCAGTATCATTCTCCCTTACCTTCCCAAATGCTGGGTTATCAGGCCCATGCCTTGATGCCTAGCCTACTAGGAAAATTTTTGAAGAACATTTTAATGTTTCTGGTATAATTAGCAAGCATACTTTATCATATAAGTTGTCTCGTCTGAAAGACTTTGTTCTATAAAACTAGGTCATTCTTAAGACTCGTCTGGCTGCAGGTAGAGTAGCAGTGTGGCCAAGTACTAAAGTGTAATCTTGTAAATGCTTTTGATAGTTAATATGTAATTGTTAAACTGTCACCTGTAAATAATTGTTTTATTTTGTCACTGACAAAGTAATGTGAGGGAAGAAAATTGTGTTTCAGCTCAGTTTCTGAGACACACATACACAGTTGTTTGGCTCCATTGCCTCTGAGCCTGTGCCTAGTGAGACAGAGCATCTCTGTGGGAAGCAGCTTCTCTTACGTTTTTTAAAACTATTTGATAAGGACTTCTAACTTACTAGTAGAATAAGTGAACATTTACTTTTTTTCTATTTTATTCTCACAACATAACATGACTGTCTTTTATGTCTTCCTTTTTACTTGAGTATGAGTTTTGTTACCCCAGCATTCACTGTTTCATTGTGGTGCTTTTGAATACCATTTGTAGCTGGACTGTAAAGTGAAAAGAACATTACTGTGGACACCTATATGCCTACAACCTAAGTGTAGTAATTAACATTTCAGTGTAATTACATTTAGCATAATTATTGGTTTATCCATCTGTTAATCTATTTTGTTTTTTGATCACATCAAAATGAGCTATATACAGATGAGCCTAAACACTTAGTATGTCCATCATCAAACATTTCATTATTTGCTTATATTCCTTTTCATATAAAGTTTATTATAAAAAAATCAAAAAGCTAAATCATTCTATGGATTTTGACCAGGTGTGGCAAGAGAAAAAGGGCCAGATCGTGGTTGGTTGGTTGGTAGGTAGGTAGGTAGGTAGATGCGATAGATAGTTTAGATAGCTAGCTACCTAGGTAGATAGATGGACAGATGGACGGACGGATACTAAAGAAGCCAAATGAGAGCATAGCAGGTTCTGTTACAGCTATCCAGCTCTACTGAAGAGTAGAAATAGCCATAGGCCATACTTAATGTAGTGAATAAGTATAGATGTGTCCCCGTAAAGTAGTTTTTCAGAATTAGGTGATTGGCCCACCTTTAGTTTTAACAGTTATAGTTGTGTAAATAACACATTATCTATACCTTTTCTAGTTAATTTATGTTTCTCATTCCCTACAAGCAACCAATGTTTCATTCTGTTGTAATTTTTTTCACAAGTGAGATTAATCTTACCTATAGTTGTTTTACACTGATGAATTCATACAAGATGTGCTAGAGTAAAATTTACATCATGCAGTTTACATGTGACAGTCTGGCTCTTTGAACATTTTTGTCCTTATAGACATGTAATCTCATCTCTTTTGTGGACTTGCTCTGTTGCAGGGCAAACACTTAACTGATACAGAACTCTGGCCCAGGGTGACTCTTCATCCAACATTGTAATTGAATTGCTCCTGCATTATAGCCTGCTAATCTTTTTTTATTTTAGTCATTATGGTTCTTGATTTGCTCTTAATTTGCATTTTCCTGGTGGCTTGTAATGATATTGAACACCTTTGTTTTTTAATTGAAAATAAAGGCCGGGCGATGGTGGCGCACGCCTTTAATCCCAGCACTTGGGAGGCAGAGGCAGGAGGATTTCTGAGTTCGAGGCCAGCCTGGTCTACAGAGTGAGTTCCAGGCCAGCCAGGGCTACACAGAGAAACCCTGTCTCGAAAAAACCAAAAAAAAAAAAAAAAAGAAAGAAAATAAAATTTTCAATTATACTAAAAATTATAATAAATGTGTTCTGATTACAGTTCCTTTCCCTCCAGTTCCTCACAGATCTTCCTGACTTTCCCACCCAAATCCATACCCATTCGTTTCTAATCTCATTATAATACAAACAAGCATCTAAAAACATAAACAAGCCAGCATGGGACAAAACAAACGGAACAAAAAGAGCAGAGCAAAAGCAGAAGGGACATACAGACCCTGAGAACATGTTATTTTTGTATGTGTGTAGGTCTGTTTTACTCTATAGTTTTCCTATAGTCTTTGTGTCTTTCTACCTATAAATTTAGTGCCTTTCAAATTATTTTATAAATTACTTCCCCTTTAGAAATTGCCTATAAAGTTCGAAGAGATCTAATATTGTCTATTTAAAATATCATTCAATTCAATAGACTGAACCTCCACTGAATACTCCAGAAAACAGGGAATATACTGCTGAAATAATGTTTGAGTCCTTCAATGTCCCAGGCTTGTACATTGCTGTGCAGGTGAGTGACTTATGCTTATTTAAGCTTGACTTTCTCCTAAACCATGCATATCTCTTTGCCTAGAAAGCTTTAGCATAATTCGAATCCTACCGTGCTTTCTGAGGTGGTAATTTAGACACAGTAGTGCTGTGCTTTGCCTGCCTTCCTCAGTGCTTCTCATTCGCTCATTTAGTATCTGTTCTTTTCTTTGGTGTGCAGTAGTCAGTAAGATGTCTGTAACCTGATATATTAATATATACATATTCTAGTTTGGAATCCTAATTGTTTATAAAAGACTTGTAGAAAATGATCACAAGACAGTCTTTACCAAAAGTATATTTCAAAATGAAATCTCAAAATTTTCTTCTTTTCTTTTAACATTAACGTGAAACTCTTCATTTTAAAACCTTTAAAAATAAAATTATATTCAGAAGAGTTGTTTTGTATTAGCCAAGGTGAGATTCTTGGAGGAAAAGTGGTATTGTCTGTTATTGGTTTTCTAGTTAACTCATGGTGTCTAGAAGTGTGTATGGCCTTTTCAGTTAAGGTACTTGTATCCAGTGCTGACTAACTGCAGATTGCATTTAGGAACTTGACCTTTTGAGTTTTGAGTTTTTAAGAGTAGTGCTTGCTGCTCATGGTGATGATAGGATATCTTGGTAGTTTGTGGTCGCCTGGGTAATGATATTTAAGCTTGGGCAAGGTAGTGTCGTCCATGTTACATACATATTTGTATCACTCTTGCTTGTGCCTCTGGGGGGAGAGTATTCCTTTTAAACTATGAACTTTCTAAGTATCCTGATGTAATAAGAGGCCCATGAACTGTAGAAAGTATGTAGTATCATTGCAGGTTACTTCTGTAGACTTTTACCCCTAGTAATTCTTTAACAGTTTATTTTTGTCTATCTTACCTTTTAGGCTGTTCTTGCCTTAGCTGCATCCTGGACCTCAAGACAAGTAGGAGAGCGGACGCTGACGGGTACAGTAATAGACAGTGGAGATGGTGTCACTCATGTCATTCCTGTCGTAAGTACAGAAAATTGCTAAAGAGAATGTGAAATAGTACACCTGGAGGGTAAATGGTAGGAACTGATGAGACCTTTACAAGACTTGAAGCTCTTCCTGGGCTACCATCATGGGCCATGGGCTGCATGAGGTCTCGAAAATCTTAAGAGCACAAATGCCAGCTCCTTATCATGCTGCGCCCCAAATCATAGTTGTGTTTGTGATCGGCAAGGGTCACAGAGCTGAGAACAGTGTTGTGGACCACACACAGTACATAAGGCGTGATCCACCCCACATTTGACTTCACCTAAAGACCTAGGAAAGGGGCAGCATAATCTGTGCTGACAGTGTCAGCTGGCATCATGGATCATGTAGGAGGAAAGTGACACACAGGAGGAAAGTTCTTAGTGAGCTCCAGTAGCACATGACAGCTTCCAAGTATGGTGTACATGTTATCTGTCAGCTACAGGCTTTCTGTGTGAATAGTTTGCCTGTCCAGCAACTTCAGAGAAATGGAATTATATACTCTGGTCTTTTTGACAGACTGTGTTCACTTAGTCTTATGTTTTTAAAATTGTCCATATTACAGCATATATGCTTCTTTATATTGTCAAGTTCGAGTTTGTTGTATAGATATATCCTCTTTTGTTTAGCCTTTGGGTGTCTTATCTTATTAGGATGTACCTAGCATTCAATAGCTTTGTGTAATTTACTTGATAGCTCTTTTATTTTTTCCCCCCTTTGTAGTATCTAAAATAATTGTTGTGGGGCTGATGAAGATTTGGTGGGGAAGAGAATTTGTTCTTTCTGTATGAAGACCTGTGTTCAGATTTCTAGTACAACATGAAAAGCAGGTCATAGCTGTACATGCCTAATCACAGCAGTGGGAAGCAGAGACATGGTGTAGTTTCAAGAACTCAGTGGCCTACCTAAAAACAGCAAGTTTCTGGTTCAGTTAGAGGCACTGTCTCGAGGCAGTAGTAGATGAAGACACCTTGAATCCTGCCACAGACTTTTAGATGCTGGGACTTTAGGTATCATGTCATATCTGGTTAAGAAATGGATCTTAATTTTTTTAATCAATTTTTAAAATATAATTTTAAAACATTATTATGCGAGAATGCTTGTGCCCTGGGCATGTGAGTAGAGTTGGTTCTCTCCTTCCACCTTTATAGGTTATAGGGATTAAACTCTGGTTTTGAGGACTCAAAGCAAGTGCTTTCCTCACTAAGCATCTTACTATCCTGGGAATACTAAAGTAAATTTGACACCTTTCTCCTTGTATGTAGGCTGAAGGATATGTTATTGGCAGCTGTATTAAACACATTCCAATCGCAGGAAGAGATATAACATATTTTATTCAGCAACTGCTGCGAGACCGAGAAGTAGGAATCCCTCCTGAACAGTCCTTGGAAACTGCGAAAGCAGTAAAGGTAAGCTGCACACATTGTGGGCCATCTGGAGGTTAGTCACAGGCTTAACTGTGATGGCAAGGAGTGCTCCACACCTAATCCTCTCATCACAGCAATCCTTGTAAGTTGTTTTCTCTGTATTTCTTACAAATAAATTGTTGATGATCACCTGTCCTTTGCATATTCTATCACTTCTCTCAAATTGAGAGGGCTAGTAGATAAGAGTGTTTAAACATACACTTTTGTGGTTACTCCTTTTATTAAAAGTAAAGATTTATTTTACCCAGGAATTATTACATCTCAGTTTACTGTGAAGTCCTTATTTTAATCCAAATAGTTTTCTGTTGCTAAAATTGTTTTGACGTAATTGGCTTGTTGAGCTCTGCAGTATAGATGCAGGATGTTACTCAAGTGATGTGGAACATGACAGAAACTGTGATGGGTATGTGAGGTATTTGATTAGGTTTTGACAATATACGCTCTTTCTTATATCATTTGTGCCATGCATGCAGTCAAAATATTTTCCTTATTCTTTTTATATTGCTTTTGGAATTTGTTATTTATCAACAAAGCTGAACATTTTCTGTATTTTTCATGCTTTGAATATGTAAATCTGCCTTTGCAAAAATAACCCTCATTATTTGCATCTCTTTGTATGACATTTGTGGAGATTTCTTTGTTCTTTTAAGCTTAGGCATGAAGATGCATTGACTACTTCCTGTATATTAAAGAAACTACTAAATGGTTTCCAAACTTTATCTCAAGGTGATAACCTAAAAACTAAATGTATGGAGCCAGGCTCATACCTTTAATCCCAGCACTTGGGAACAGAGACAGGCAGAGCTCTGAATTTGAGGACAGCTTAGTTTACATAGCAAGTTCTAGGATAGCCAGTGCTATAGAGAGATTCTCGATCTCATAAAAACAACAACAAACCCCTCCAAACTACTAAATAACATAAAAATTTAATTAACACTATTATTTTTTAATTTCTCTGAGAAATCTATGGCATTAAAACAAAGCAAACAAAAGTCCACTGAGAATTTAGATTTATTCCAAGGAAGACTGCTCAGGCTGAAGATCTTTAAAAAAACTTCTCTTAATGAAATTTCTACCTCCAAGATTTGGAAATAGATGTGTGTGATGGTTTGTATATGCTTGGCCCAGGGAATGGCACTATTAGAAGGTATAGCCTTGTTGGAGAGAGTCACTGTCAGTGTGGGCTTTAATACCCTCATCTTAGCTGCCTGTAAGAGAGTCTTCTGCTAGCAGCCTTCAGATGAAGATGTAGAACATTCAGCCCCTCCTGCACCATGCCTACCTGGATGCTGCCATGCTCCCACTTTGATAATAATAGACTGAACCTGTAAGCCAGCCCCAATTAAATGTTGTCCTTAGAAGAGTTGCCTTGGTCATGGTATCTGTTCACAGCAGTAAAACCGTAAGACAGTGTGTAAGATAATGAGATTGTCCTTTTTTCATAGTTGTCTTCCCTTTAAAGGCAGGGGGATTGAAACAGGGTCTCACTATGTAGTGCTGGCTGGCCTCCAACTCAAAGAAGATTCTCCTGCCTCTGCCTCCCCAGTGCTCCTGATTAAAATGTGTGAAACACCATAATGCCACATCATGACAGCCTTGGTATTTAGAATTACAGGACATTGTGCATATTACTCAAAAATTGATAGAGGGGTAGAAGCAGTGGAACACAGTCAGGTAATCATGGGTGTTAATTCAGTCTTTCAGGCAAGAGCAGAGTAGCTTACATTTCTATATTTCTTTCTTTACCCTTTACCTTGATCAGAATTATTTGTTCTAAATAGACATAAAGGACTGTGTTAATTTGTATTTGTGCTTTTTGATTTTTTTCCTTTCTAGAACATTCTATTCTGTTACTGAAATTGTAGATGTTGAAGATTTTAGTGCTTGTTTTTATAAAGTAACATTAAAATAATTAGGACCAAGTTTAGTGTTTCAGATTTTAGTTGTGTTGATAGATGGGGTCAAAAATTATGGATGAACCATTCATTTGTACCACACAATATGATATTCTCGTATTAAAATTTCACCTATCAAAATTACTTAATTCTATCTTTTTCATTTGATTGTTTGACTGATATTCTATGCACTATCTTTTTTTTTTTTAACTTTACCTAAAACAAGAGGAAAAAAATACTTTTATTTATTTGCTTTTCAGGAACGCTACAGTTATGTCTGTCCAGATTTAGTAAAAGAGTTTAACAAGTATGACACGGATGGGTCAAAGTGGATCAAACAGTACACCGGAGTCAATGCCATCTCAAAGAAAGAGTTCTCCATTGACGTTGGCTACGAGCGATTCCTGGGACCTGAGATCTTTTTCCATCCAGAGGTAATGCTTGGTAGTTGGTGGTTTTTTGTTGTTGTTTGTGGGTGTTTTTGGTATTTTTTTTTGTTTTTAATTTTTGTTTGTTTTATTTCATATGGATCACTTTGAAAGTCAGAAGACATTCAGAGAGAATCACTTTCAGAAACTTTCTGTAGTGTCCTAAAGTACCATAGTGAATGATTTCTACCCTACCGCCAACCCCTGCCTACCCCCACCCCCACCTGAGAAGAGGCTTCTGTTAAAGCATCCTAATCTGCACATATCCTACCTCTTTAATCTTTATGCACTTGGGGAGAGCTGAGGTCCTGAAGAGCAAGGCAGAGGGTATAGTCTTTCAAGTTTGTAACAGCTTAACCCTGGGAAAAATTCCAGAAAGCTCCTGCCTCTACTGTAAAATGACTGTGGAATCTAATGAACATAAAGACTGCCATAAAATAATAAAATAGATGCTTTTGGTAATTTTTTTTAAAAAGATTTATTTATTTATTATATGTGAGTACACTGTAGCTGTCTTCAGAAACCCCAGAAGAGGGCATCTAATCTCATTATTACAGATGGTTGTGAGCCACCATGTGGTTGCTGGGATTTGAACTCAGGACCTTTGGAAGAGCAGTCAGTGCCCTTAACCGCTGAGCCATCTCTCCAGCCCCGCTTTTGGTAATCTTTAATAATAAATTCCTCAGGTAACTTGATATTAAGAATTTAACTTTACTAGAATTTTAATATTCATTACCTGCTGTGCTTATTCAGCATCAAGAACAGTTATTTTTTGATAATTGCTTTTTTTACACTTAGTATTTATTGGCTGTGACTTTCAAGGTCTCAGATTAAGTATTGACTATCAAAAGCTGAAAGATTATATAATCTTATTCTTTTGAGTTTAGAGAATAAGAAAAGTAGTTAAATGAGAGTAGTTGCTTTAACAGTTGGACATATCAGTTGAGTTTAGAGAAACAGCACGTCTGCATGGGAGAACCAGGAAACTTCTTAGAGGGATTAACATATGCAGCCCAACAGTTGGGTGGGTAACTATCTTACATGTTTGAGAATTCATAGTGGGTGGAAATGTAACATGGAAATGTGAATGCAACACACACACACACACACACACACACACACACACACACACACACACGGTTTTGTATCAGAACAGTGATTTGAATTGGGTTGGAAGCAGATGAGTTTGTTATAGTTTTTCAGGTGAATAAATGTCTGTCATGGAGAAAGGAGGAGAAACAACATGGGGGGGTTATGATTTGGTAAATACTTAGATGTGAGAAGGATAAGAATATGAGGAATCTGTAACTTGAGTAACTTAGATTCTGTCAAGGAAAATGTGGAGTGGCAGTCAGAATAAGTAATGAGACCAGAGCAGATGAGTCTCTGGAGAGTTCTACCCGCTGTACTGTAGTTTGGTAACCTTGTCACTCTGGAAGCTGAGGCACATGAATCTAGAGTTTGAGGCCATCTTGGGCTCCACAAACCAAACCAAACAGCAGAGCTGGAGTTCTAGGGATTTGCAGCCTTGATCCACCCCCTGCGCCCTCCCACAGATACATACCAACTTTAGGCATTTTTGAGTTGACTTTGATCTGTGGAAGAGTACTGCCTCTTCTCTTCTGCTCTTGTCCCTGTGCACTCCCTTTGTACCTTGATAGTTCTTTAGCATGTGAAAAAATGTCAAAGTCAGTCAGCGCTTCTGTGTGCTTGAGCTGTGTACCTACCCTGTTCCAGTTCATTTAGGGACTTCTGACACCCGCTGTGTGCCTTCATTACTTTTAGGAAGGATAAAAATAGCCCAGAAAGCTGTTTTCTGAAGAAGAGTCGATTCTTAAGAATACATTAAATAGAAGTCTTGATGAGGAGAGAGCATTTGATGTGCTCCTGTGGAGACTTTGGGTTGACTATGGGACTGTGTGCCCTTGTCTCCTCCTGCCTCAGTTTCTAAGCTCCCAGCTGTAGTTAGTTCTTTGTCAGAAAGGTCCATTATTATAGAACAACGTCATTCTTGTTTGAAGTCACTGGTGACTTAGGTGTAAGGAGGGTCTGCACATTCTCAACACCCTTATCTTTGGGTTGTCTCTGTGTTTTAGACTTTTTTAATCAAAAACTCTCTTTACCAGTGGCTTTAATTTGGTGAGAGAAAATTAGATGAGTGTAGTTAGTTCACTGTAGTTTCCCAGAATAGAGCTTGCGTGTGTGTGTGTGTGTGTTTGTATGTTTTGTAGAAAGTGTGCCACTTCCCAAGTGAATATTTGAGATTCCTTCTGTGTTCTAGTTTCCCTGTCAATTGAAGTGTTCATTCATTTTTCTAATTTGGACTAGATGAATGATTGAATGTTTAACCTATCCAAGATTTGAATACTGATGATAAAATATATGTAAGATGAGAAGATTTACCTTGGTTTATTATTAAGGATTTTTTTACAGTATATTTTAATCACAATTCTTTCCCATCCCCTAACTTCCCAGTTCCTTTCCCCAGCTCCAATTCATGGTGGAGCTCGTTCTCTCCCTCCCCCTCCCCTTCCCCCCTGCCCTCCCTCTCCCCCTCCTCCTCTCCCTCCCTCTCTGTCTCTGTGTTTCTTCTCTCAAAAAAAAAAAAACCAAGACTAGTGAGGCAAAAAGTAAACAATAATACATGAAATTTAAAGTCAGTCAGTTTTGTGTTGGCCTCCTGGGTATGGAGCCTGCCCTATAATCAGGGACCCATCTGATTTTTCCAGTAGATATCAGTTACTGCAGAGTTTCTCACTAAGGGGTGGGAATTTGTGTACCCTTCTCAGTGCTCCAGTTTGTCTAGTTTGAGCTTGCGAACGCCTTGTGTGTGCTGCACAGTCTCTCTAGGTTTTGTGTGTGTGTCATTCCTGTCATGTCTGAAAGACACCGCTTCCTTGGAGTCAGTCAGCACCTCTGGCTCCTACTCTTTCAGTCTCCTCTTTTTCCCATAGTTCCCTGAGCCTTGAGGGTGGGGTATGATGCAGACATCCTGTTGAAAGTTTATTTTTGAACAGCTAAGCTCACCACAAATATTAGAAAGAACTAGCTTCGTTTTTTTGAAGGAGTGTATTTGGAATTTTGCATTTTTTTAAAGAAAAATTCAAAGCCATTTTATACTTTAAATTTACGAATATATTTCTTAACTATAAGACAGATATGGGGTGTTGTATTTATTTGATAAGTTCAGTCTTCCTGAAGAATCCTCCTTTATTTAATAACCTCTGAGAACATTCTCAACAGCTAGTGTGCTGCTGAGACCTCACCAGGGAACAGTTCGACTAACACCTAAAAGGAAGCTGAAGGAAGGGCCAATTAGGAGCCACTGTTGAGCTTATTAAATTTTTGGGAAACTTGTAATATTTTTTCTAACCTGTTTAATAGTGTTTTGTTGTTCTTTATAAAATATCCACTGCTTCTTTATTATATATTAACCTGATTTTCTTATTCCTTAATTACATTATTATTTATGCATATGGATGTTTTGCCTGCATGTATGTCTATGCTCCACTTCCCTGCTTTGTGCCCATGGAAAACAGGAGGGCATTGATCACCCAGACCTGGAGTCATGGATGGTTGTGAGCTGCCATGCATGTGGGTCCTGGGGTTCCTCTGGAAGAACAGCCAGCGCTCTTAACTGTTGAGCTATCTCTCCAGCTCCGAATATTTAAATTTTTAAAATTTATACTTATGGATGTATTTGGGTACACTTGAAAGCAGGTACTTGCCAAGGCCAGAATTGGATCTTCTAGAGGTTGACTCTTCCTGGGGCTAGTTAAAGGCAGTTGTGAGCTTCCCAACATAGGGGCTGAGAACTGAACTCAGGTCCTCTGCAAGAGTAACACACACCTTTAACCACTTGCTACTATTCTGATTTTCATTTGGGGATTTTGCATTGCAGTGAATAGGCCCTGTATTCCAACAGATAGGCCCAAGTTAAACTTATTTCTTTCTGTATCAGAATTTCCATGGTGGATACAGAGTATAGGAAGGAACATATAGAGTTTTGTAAAGTTTTGCTTTTGTGCATTCTTGATTAAAAACTAAAAACTGTAAGTTGAGTCCACACCTGTAATCCCCACACTCAGTAGGTTAAGATGGAAATTACTGAAAATTCTGGGCCAGCCTAAGCTTCATAGCAAGATTGTGGGTCAGTAAAATCAGACGTGAGGAGAGCGAGTGCCGTGGAAAGGACACAGGCACAGCTGTGGCATGCACAGCCCTGCTCTGACCTTCTGCTCACAGTATGGCAGATAAGATGAGCACGATTATGGGAAAGGTTAACTATATGCATAGGAGTGTGTGTGTGTGTGTGTGTGTGTGTGTGTGTGTGTGTGTGTCTGTTTTAGGTAAATATTAGAGAGGACAGAGGGCAATGAAGAGACTTTATATTAGTTCTGCCTTAACAGTGGAAGGGTTTTGTAGAAATCAATGCAATAAAAAAGATTTTTCTGTCAAATTGTTACTTTCTTTATAGATTTGGGAAAATTAAATTTTGCTTTAAAAAAAAAAAACAAAAAACAAACAAAAAACTTAAAACCAGTGCCAGGTTCTGAAGTTAAAGGATCACCGCAAAGATTGTATGTAGTCACAAGTGCCATCATGGACAGTAGGCCTCAAGTTCTATTTTGGTTTCTTTCACAGTCAGCCTGCCTCTGACTGCGTGTGAACTTGTCTGTGATGTATCATATTAAATACATCACTGACTTTTTTTTTTTTTTTTTGTTTTTCGAGACAGGGTTTCTCTGTGTAGCCCTGGCTGTCCTGGAACTCACTCTGTAGACCAGACTGGCCTTGAACTCAGAAATCCTCCTGCCTCTGCTTCCCAAGTGCTGGGATTAAAGGCATGGGCCACCACTGCCCGGCTCATCACTGACTCTTTATGTTGATCTGTTGATAAAGATCTTGAGAAAATTATAAAGTACTGAATACTGAACTATTGCTCCTAAGGGAAGAAAAAGGTTAGCTTTTTATCAGTCCCTCGTCATGTTTTCTGTCCTATCTGCATACCTCTGGTCTACCTATGAACTAGGTATTAGTTCATCTGAGTGAACTAATTGCCATCCATACCGATATCTAGATCTGAAGGATGCTGCCTAACTGACACTTCATTGGTAAGACATACAGCCCAGACTTCTTCCTAGACATGTCAGCACTGTGCCTTAGATGGTGATCTGAACATCAGGGTCACCAGTCATAGTGGGAAAAATACTAGCCCTAAGTGACTGAAAAGGACATGTATTTATAGTGTGATAGCTAAAAAATCATAGTACCACCTTGTTCAGCTTCAACCAGGAATGTACACACTTGGATTGAAAGTGCTACTACCCTATCTATGTATGTGGAAATAAGTGTCACCTGTTCACATGAGGGTTGCAAGTCAGTTTGCAGAGCAGAATCTAATGACAAGTTGTACAACATGTTACTGGTGGACCGTTGGTCGTTATTTTCACCTTTTTATAGGTTTTATTTTATCTGTGTTTTGTAAGCATGTATGTCTGTGTACCACATATGTGCCTATTATCTGTGGAGTTCAGAAGAGGACATTGGATCCCCTAGAACTGGAATTAAAGGAGGGAGCCAGCGTGTATGTTTTGGAAGCAGACCCAGGTCCTCTGCAAGAAAAACAGATGCTTTATATTGTTGAGCCGTCTCTCTAGCACATATTCACTGTGGTGAAGTTTTTCGTAAAATGTATAGACCCCTTGGGAACTTTTGAAGAAGAACCAATGGTGTGTGGCTCTTTGAATCTTTACTGCTAGATTGTTTTCCTGTTCCGGTATTCTCTTAGCTGTGTACAGCAGTTCTTATTATGCTGTCTACTGTCTCATGGTACAGGCATGGCTTTCTTATTTTAATTGAATCTCACCTGACTGCTATCCTCAGTAGCTTTAGTGTGTTGACCATCAGGGTCCTTTCACTCCTCAGCTGGATTGCTATTAACTTGAACATTACACTAACAAAATGTTAACACAACAATTCTGTATCTCATGTATAAAATTTACTTATTTTTCAGTTTGCTAATCCAGATTTTACACAGCCTATCTCAGAAGTTGTAGATGAAGTCATTCAGAATTGCCCCATTGATGTCCGGCGTCCTCTCTACAAGGTTAGTGTTTACAACAAAAACTGGAGTTTTAAGTGTTCTTTTCATAATATTTAATAGCATATTTTAATGCCTTTATTCTTATTCATTGTTGAATATTAGAGAATTGTGTCTTAGAAAGGACACAATTGAATTCTTGTATATTTGCCTCTAGATTGTTTCTCTTTTAAAATAAAGGTCATAATTTTTGGTTTCTTTTTTTTTTTTTTCCTACCAACACAGAACATTGTCCTCTCTGGTGGTTCAACCATGTTCAGGGACTTTGGACGTCGTTTGCAAAGAGATTTGAAGAGAACTGTAGACGCCAGGCTGAAGTTAAGCGAGGAGCTTAGCGGTGGTCGATTGAAGGTTGGTTTTCTCCACCATTGCCAAGAAACATGGAAGGCCCTTGTTACTGCAGTCTAGACCGGAATGTTTGCCAGCTTCTCGCTTAGGAGCATTAAGACACATACCAGGTGTTCTGCTGGAAGATGGCTACTGTCTAGAGTCATGGATGTAGTCTGTTTGGTACTTTGATCTGTTTTGAGCTCTGTTGAATAATGACGAAACTTCACAGGTCAGGCAGACTGCTTATGCAATAGGTTTTTATGTTTGCTTTCCTCCTCAACCAACCAATTCTCCTGACACACACACAACTCTCCACTGTGTGAAAGGCTGACTCGTGTTTCACAGAAATAGTTTTAAATCTGTATAGCAGGGCCTGGTGAGATGATTGTTGTACACACGCAGTGACTTGAGTTTGATCCCTGGAATCCATGTAAGGGTGAAAGGAGAGAAGCAACTCTCAGTGTTATCCTCTGACCTCCTCAAGCACACCATGACACACACACCATCCACACACAAATAACTTCTAAAAAAAAGTTTAAATTCTGGGTTTGGGAAATTCATACATTATTTATACACACACAAGGTATGGCTGTTGACCTGAGACATATTTCATCAGTTGATTTAAGAATGATCTGTCAAGCCAAAGGAAAACAGAATAAAATAAAAAACAATGGTATATTATTCAGTCAAAGAACATACATTCCTCTTCCTTTTTTAATAAGAGTTGGTGTGTGTGTGTGTGTGCGTGCACACACATACACGCACCTGTGTGCATGCATTCACACATGTTGAGATCAAAAGATAACTTCAATGAGTTGGTTTGATCATTTTACCATGTGGGTCTTATGGGCAAACTCAGATTGATAACAAATGCCTTTTACCACTGAGCTGTCTTGATGGCCCTGCCTACTCTAGTTAAGGAACTCTAGGAAGCTTTGGTTTGCTCAGTGTTTCCTAGCCTGAACATATTTGAAGAATGCAGGCTATTTATTTTCTGTACTTTGTCTTGGTGTGGGTCTGTTTGGTGTTCCTTGTGGGTGGGTGTAGTTTGTGCTTTGATGGTCACATCATGGAAGCAGTATCATGTCAGTTTTATTGTGTTTTATCAAAGGATGCATTAACTTTAACCACTTGGTAGAGTGCTTCCTGCCAGCTTTCTCCTGTGTATAGCTGGTAACTTTGCATTCCCATGTGTAGAAACTTAGAGGAGGCCTGTCAGGCCCTGTAGCTGTTCTGCTCTTCATCAGTCTTTTCAACCAGCAGTTCTAACATTCATTCTTGTTTTCCTGAAATAGTTGTGGCTGAGATAGTTGCCACAAGTATAGTTAGTTAACTTGTTTCTGTTCGTGGCTGAAGTAGTTGCCAAAAGTATAGTTAGTTTGTTTCTGTCTTCCCTAGTTTTGCCCCATGCATGTCTCCTTTTATGTATCTGATTTGTATGTTTAGTATTTAATTATACATGATTTATGGGGTGCAGTGTGATAATTCAATATGTGTGTTCAAATTGTAAGATCAAAGCAAAGTAATAGCATTTCTGTTTCTTTAAACATGTATCATTGTGTCTGGAGCCACTCAACTCCTGTGTGGTAGGGCAAATAACTGTGCTATGCTGTGTGTACTAAGAAGTGTGGTCATCTCCATCTGCCGTTCCATCCTGCTTCCTCAGTGGTCCACGTCCACTCTAGATAATCTCAGGTCCTGAGTCATGTCCCTTGGACTTTATAATTATTATTTTTGTGTATGCACATTTAAGCTTAATTGATTGAGAAATTGGTACTTGAATTTATAGTTGAAATGATGTTACTTTGTCACTTTTTAGCCCAAGCCTATTGATGTACAAGTTATTACACACCATATGCAGCGGTATGCAGTCTGGTTTGGAGGGTCAATGCTGGCTTCCACGGTACGTAAATTTACCTGTGAACTTTTACGTTTTAGAAGAATAAAAAACTTAACATTGTGTGTGTGTGTGTGTGTGTGTATACACATAGATAGTATTTATATTTTGGAAGTCATTTCACTTTATTGATTTTTTTTACCTTTTTCTTACTAGACATTATATACTTCAGAGTGAGCTTATTATACTGTATTTTAACATTTATTATAGGGAACATTCTTTTAAATGTGTAGAGGCAATATTCACCAGAAGGTTATTGGTATTTCTGTTTAGTTTTCTAAAAATATCAAGGAAAACATTAGGTTTCATTGCACAGGAAATATAATGTTTGAAACAGAATAAAGAGAATTATTCTAGAATACTCTTTCCAGACTTTCCTTAGAACATGTTCTAATATAATTAGTATAGTATATATTTATGCTGTTGTATTAGGGCATGGGCTATTAAAACTAAGAATCTTTTTATATAAATTACTAGATTTGTAACATTAGATATAGATATAAAACCATTTAAAACAAGTAAAGATTGTTTTCACTCTTAATTTAGTCATCTGCAGCTGTGGTGTGGTGTGTTACTAGGGGTGGGTGCGTGTGTGTGTGTGTGTGTGTGTGTGTGTGATTTGCCCTTTAGAATGTAGTTGTGCACCAAGTGAAAAGGGCAGGCACAGACATGCTTATAGTGTGACCTTCTGCTTCCTTAGGCTCTTGCTATACTTCAGATTCCTGTCCCAATCTAAATCTAGATTTCCCAAGTGGAAACGCCCAGGGAACAGACTTTATGTCAGAACCTCGCAGCGACAGTGGGATGTGAATTAATGGCCCTGGAGTTCTGGCAGATTTATCTATCCTAGACTTTAATCTTGGTTTCTAGAGTTCTGAGCTTTGTCCAAAAGCCATGAATCAACTGATAAATATTGTATATTTAACACCCATTTTAAAGTATCTCTTTTACAGACTGTTGGAAAAATAGGAGAATTTGACCTCTAAAATGCATTGTTCTGTTTTGTTTTCAGCCTGAGTTCTACCAAGTATGCCACACCAAAAAGGATTATGAAGAAATTGGACCTAGCATTTGTCGTCACAATCCAGTGTTTGGAGTCATGTCCTAAAGTTGACTTCTTGTTTATTGGGGTTAGGGAGATGGAAACGAGATAATCTTTCTGATGACCTGTTTTTGTCTGAATGGATGGTTCTGAGGTTTTTAACCAAACATGATCATACAGGAATATTTAATGAGTGTGTCAACATGCAGATGTAGAAGAGAGCCAAGACGATTGTTTTCCTTTAGGTTGAATATTTGAATCTTATGTGTATCAAAAAAGAAATGGGTTTTAGTTCTTTTTGTGCCCTGATATTTTGTATATTATTGACTTACCCAGTGTGCTGGGCTCTGTGGGTGTGTAGAGAGCTCTGTAATGCCTGATGGGCACTGCTGAGTGGGCAGTGCCGGAGCGTGTTTATATTTCATACTTTTTTATACTTTGAGGACAAAAAGTCAAAGAAAAACTGTAGTATTGGAGGGAAACAATGTGACCAAGGAAAAGATAAATTCAACAAGCAGCCTCATGGGACTTGGCGCACACTCTGGGTTCCAGTTATCTCGAGCTGCTCCACCCCTCCCCAGCCCAGTGGTTCTCTCTGCAAACGCTTGGATCTAAGAAGCTAGTCTCCTGGGTTAGCCGATGCCTGCCCTGCTTTCTGGTTACTTACATTCTGTTTCTTGCTTTAAAAGAAAGACAAGACTGTTGGACCAGTATTGCAATTCTGTAGAGTCGTTTCTTATTAAAACAATAATGTGATTCCCAAAATTGGCATATTTAAGGCCTAATGCCATTCTAATAAAGGCAAAAATTTCTTTTTACTACTTGTTTCAGGCTCTTTGATCTCTTTCTAAGTTAACTAATGCATCTCTTTTCTTCAAATTCTGCAGTAGCTCTTTAAAGGCACAGCGGTTGGATAGCAAGCTGACTTTTTTATGTGCTCTGTACAAATAATTGTGAACTTTTAATATGTTGAGTGCTTTCATTTTGATAACTGGATCTCCATTTGATATTTCATTTGTATAACTCATTTGCAGTCTGAATTTTTTTTAGTGCCAGTCCCTGACATATCATGAAAAGTTGGTTTTCTTTGCATTTTCAAATATCTGGATCATGAAGAAAAGTGATGACAATAAATTAAAATTGAATTACCCTTCCGGATGGTTTTTCTTCCTGCAATGGAATTCAACTGGCTGTCTACATGTTCAATAGGATTTTTGTTTCTGGAGAAACAGTGGCATTTGTTTAAGTCTCTGGCATGTGTGTGGTAGAGAATTTCTTGTGAACATAAGATTTTCCAGTTATTTATAGAATAGCAAATGGGATATGTGTGTGTGTATGTATATATATAATATACATATTATTATTATTATCATGAATCATTTAAAACAACACTGTCAGGAATAACACCATAATATAAAAAGCACAATAGAATTAGGAATGCCTCCATTACATGCCCTTAAAGAGCTTTTGTGGTCTGTTGCAGTAAATCTATAGAGACAAACTTGGGGTCTGAACATTAATTCTTATGTAGAGTATATCAGGATATTTATAATTTTATTATTTACCTGAGAATGACAGGCTGTAAGAAGTTGAATCATGAGTTTCATGAGCATGTTCCAAAAGTATGAGTGTGGGTTTCTTCCTCACCCTTGGCCTCTGGTGTTATCATTTCTGGTCCAATAATATGTAGTCAAGGAGCATTTATCTTCCTACAGTTCCCAGCACCCACACTGGGTGGCCAACAGCCAGTTCTAGGGAACGCGGCACCTCTCTTGGCCTTTAAGGGCAACAGGCAGAACACATGGAGAGGTAGACATAATGCTTCCAGGCAAACTAGTCACATACTAAAAAAAGAAAACTTTACAGTCACATATACTCTTTGGGTGGCGGGGGCATAATCTAGAATGACAAATTTAAAAAATCATGTCCTCTAACCCTTTATGAGAAAATTTGTCAGAAACTTAAGGCCTAGGCTTGTTGGAGAACACAGGAAGACCTGAGCTCTGTTGTTTCCCAGCATGCATTTTGGTCTGTGTCTGGAGGAGTAAGCTATTCCATGGTTGATGTTTTATCTTGTGCGTCTGTATGAGCACCTGTACCTGTTTGCATGCAGGAATGCCAGGAGGCTTTAGGCATCTTCTGAGCACTTGCTACCTCTTCCTTTGAACAGGGTCTCTCCCTGAGCCTGCGACCCAGGTTGTCTTTCCTAGATAGGCTGGGCGCCAACAAGCCCTAGCAGTTCTGTCTCCACGTTACCCTTCTTAAAGGTGGGGTTACAGATGTACCAGCATTTCCACGGTCATCTCACCAGCTCCCACAGGCCTATTTTGACTCCCTACTATGGTGCAAGCTTTGGGCATGAAGACCTAGGAAGCGTTCTGACCTCAGTTTAGAGGCTATAGCAGAACAGTCGTGATCAGAAGTTATCTCTGTTGTATCACTTTCGAGACTTTTTTTTTTTTAAAACAAGGATTTTGGCACTCATTTTCCGTCTTCGTGTATATATAATGTCTACATGGTTTTGAGTCTGGGGTGCCTGTGCAAGGGTCTCTGTGTGCACGCACACGCACGGAGGTCAGAGGGCAACCTCAGATGTTAGTCCTCACTCTTCACCTAGTTTGAAACTTTCACGCCTTGCCACTCGAGGCTAGCCCAAGAGCTTTTTCCAGGGACTCTTCGTCTTGGTTTCCCACCCCTCCAAATGAGCGTTAAGGGTACTGATACTCCTGCATCTGGCTGGATGTGTGCTCTAGGGATTCAGACTTGTCCTTGCGTTTGATGGCAAGCACCCTGTAAGCGCCACATTGTCTCCGTGACTTGGATTTTGTTTTTACATTGGGGTAGCTACTTGTCTTCAACCCATTTCACAAGAAATTACTTTTTCCACAGTGTGCCAGGAGGCAGGAGTGGCAGCTGTTGCTGCTGAGCATAGTCCTCCCATCTGCCAGCCACTGAGCTTAGTCCTCCCTCTGCCAGCCACTGAGCTTAGTCCTCCCACCTGCAAGCCACTGAGCCTAGTCCTCACATCTGCTAGCCACTGAGCCTAGTCCTCCCTCTGCCAGCTGTTGGACTTAGTCCTCCCATCTGCCAGCCACAGAACTTAGTCCTCCCACCTGCTAGCCACTGAGCTTAGTTCTCCCATCTGCCAGCCACTGAGCCTAGTCCTCCCACTTGCTAGCCACTGAGCTTAGTCCTCCCATCTGCCAGCCACTGAGCTTAGTCCTCCCATCTGCCAGCCACTGAGCTTAGTCCTCCCACCTGCTAGCCACTGAGCTTAGTCCTCCCACCTGCTAGCCACTGAGCTTAGTCCTCCCACCTGCTAGCCACTGAGCTTAGTCCTCCCTCTGCTAGCCACTGAGCCTAGTCCTCCCCCCCCCGCCAGTTGCTGAGCTTAGTCCTCCCACCTGCCAGCCACTGCTGTTCCCAAAAGCAAGTGAAGTCACAGTTACCAGAATATCTCTTACCTTAAGGATATAAAATTTGAGAGAAAATGGAAGTGTTCTTAGGATCTAAGTCTCATACAGTGAGATTTATTGATTAGCATTTGGAATGTCTAAGGTGACACTCTTCCAGATGCTGGACACACAATAGTGAACAAAGCAATGTGGATTTTCCATCTGCGACTTAAAGGTTGTTAAGAATGTTCTCCCTTGTTTGTGTGTCCATGAAAGCCAAAAGAGGTATCAAAGCCCCTGTGGCTGGTGTTAAAGTGTCTGGTTTTTAAGTTGTATGACGTGGTGCTAGGTACCAAACTGCTCCTCTATAAGACCTGTGTGTTTTAACTGCTGAGCCATCTCTCCAGCCCAAGCACATTTTCTATCTAGGACTATCAAGATGGCTCAGCTAGTAAAAGACTCTTGGCATCAAGCCTGGTTTGAAGAAGACAACCAACTCGTGTAAGTGGTGCTCTGACTTCATGTACACTGTGGCTCAAAACATACACATAATTTTTAGAAGAATGTTTTCATCTAAATTTTGGTAAGTACTATAACACTATGTTCACAAAATCCTATTCTACCCAGAATTATGAACTACACATTCCAATGTTGTGCCCGAGTACAACAATGTTGTGCCTGAATAGCTGTCTCTTGTGCTCTCTGGTCTGGTTTAGATCCCTCCAGACCAACACAAACAGCCCCTTGCAGTGTGTTAATATTAAAACGTTTTGTTTGTTCTGAGATACAAAGGGCCTTTGCTTGAGGGGGCACTGCGGGTTAAGCACAGGGCTCCCTCCCAACGCTTTCTTTCTGTTTTCTATAATGACTGATTGTTTAATGCTGACATGTTAGAGCTGAAATGTTTGCATACACACTTAAGCAATAAAAATTAGTGAGCAGGAAACAAACAAAAAAAAAATATGCTTAGACTAGGACCAGACAGAAAAGGCCCTCATTAGCCCCATCCACACAAAGACAAAATCGGAAGGATGCCGGTTTGAAAGTGTTCTTTTCATAAATGGGATTTACAGAGAAAGCCACATGTGTAGCTGTCTGTTTTCCTTTGGGGGAAAAAAATCACCCTTGTCGGGACTGAAGAGAAGGCTCAGTGGTTAAGAGCTTGTGTGTGTGAAGGAGTGATGGTTTTAGTTTGATCTCCAGAACCCACATTAACGATAAGCAACTGCTTGTGGGGTGTGTGTCTGCCCACTCGTCTCCCGGATCAAAACAGGAGCAGAGCATAGGTCAACCAGGCTGGAGGAAGTAGCAGAGCTGTACTGGCAAGAGAGACCCTTTCTCATAACCTGGCAGACGGGAAGAGCTAAGCCCTTAGAGCTGTCCATGCATACAATATGTAATTAAAAAAATAATTAAAAGAAAATTCACCTTTGTATAAGGAATGACTCTACAGAGTGAATTCCTAATGTAAGCCTGGTAAGTGTTAGTTCCATTTGGGGAAGCACCCTGCCTTCATCTAGTGTAGGAAGTACCATGTCTCAGCTCTCTAACCTTGAGTTTCCTGGGCGTGATGTACTTGCTTTGATGCCATTGAAATATTGTTAATTCTTTCTTGTAATTAGATTCTTCCTCTCACCTCCCCCAACCCCCAAAAAAGAGGTGAAGGAGCTTTTTATTGCTGAGTCATCTCTCCAGTCCTTTAACTAAACCTGCAGAAATACTTCAAGAAGTCATTCCTGTTAATAACCACTATTTTTAAAAACTATTTGATAATTGCACATGTGATATCAATGAACTTTTTTTCCCCCTATTTTGGCAATTCTGAACATAGCATTAAATATACTGGTGTGTATATTTGTAGCATAACACACACACACACACACACACACACACACACAGACACTTGCTTTCTCTATCCTGTAACCTCTTTTCACTGTTTTTGTGTGTAGACTCTTTTCTCCTGTAAAAAATACCTGCCACTTAATTCTTGTCTAGGTCTTGGCCAGCGTTGGGCATAGGGCAGACAGAGATTAAATAAATACTTCCTACATTGGCCCCAAGAAGCATTTGCTTTAGTTATTTTCCTGGCACTGTATCCAAGCTTGGATGGTGACAGATGGTGTGTGGTACCCTTTTCACTGAAATCCCACCTCTGATAAGGCACACATCACCCTTAGGCAATGAGGCCCTGGACAATCCAAACTCGTTATAGCTCCACTGTCTGCAGTCACCTGAATGTCAATGGATATGCATGTTCATTCTGATATGTGCTAAGTGCTTATGAGTCTCCATGGGTAGCATCTTTAGAGATGAACCATAGGAGGTTGTAAACCGTCAGATTACACTTCAAGGAAACACAGTGTGTCATCTGCAGTTGAAAATGTACGGAAGTGAATAAGCCATCATTCATCCCATCTTCATTTGTCTTTCAAACTTCTGAAGGTTTACAATTGGTTTTCAGTGTGAAAAAAACCACAAAAAACATTAATTATCAATGAACAATGTTTCAGATGCTGGCTCAGTAGGTAAAATGCTTGCCATACAAGTGTGAAGACCCAGCTTTGAGCCTCAGCACACAGGTTGTAGCTGGGTATTGCTGTGCATGCTTGTAACCCCCCAACTTGGGGGAGGCAGAGACAGGATGATCCCAAGGGTTTGCTAGTCAGCCACTGTAGCCAGTGAACTCCAGATTCAATGAAAGATCTCATTCAAAAAAAAGTAGTACCAGCAAGATATTCCAGCAGGTAAAGTCCCGTGCTGAGCAAGCTTGAGGACTTGGATTTGATCTTTAAACCCACAAAAAGTAGGAAGATAACTGTCTTGCAGGCTGCCCTCTGACCTCTACACGACCTCCACATGTGCACTGTGGCATACATGCCTTGACCCTAGCAGGTTACCAGGCTTTGGGGCAAAGGCCTTTACCCACTCACTGAGCTTAGCCCAAGGGAAAGAAACATTTAAAATATTCTAGTTGCACCATGGCTGGGGAGGCAGGTGGATCAAGGCAGGGTATGCAGATGAACCAGGAATGAGGCTTGAATAGTCACCAGCACCTGAAGAGAATAGGCAGGGAAACAGCCACCGACTGCTGCCTGGCTGAGAGATTGCTCAGAATTGTGAGCACAAAATGTGTGTGTATGTATGTGTGTGTGTGTGTGTGGGGGGGTACAGGACAAAAAACAAAACGGAAACAAAACAGAAACATCACAAATCCAGCTGCAGCAGAAACGCTGCCTAGGGCAAAGGTGAACGCAAGCAGGCAGGCCTTCCACACTCCCTCACTAGAGCCTGGGGCACACAGAGAGATTGACATACAAAAAGCCCAATACACAAAACCCAAGAGACAAAGGTTAACTGGTTGGTGGTCAGTGTCTGATTGGGGGATTCCACTGGAAAGTGGATCCCAGGGCCAGTGAGCTGGCTCAGCCTGTAAAGATACTTACCACCAAACCTGATGATCAAGGCTGGCAACCTAAATCCCTGGAATCCACAGGATGGAAGACAAATACTGACTCCTGCAATTGTCCTCTGATCTCCACGGATGCACCCCTCCCCCAGGAAGCAAAGTAAAAGTAATAATAATAATGTTAATACTATTGACATTTATAATTGGTTATGTAAATACATAAATAAATAATCATAATATTATTATAAAGTAGAGTCCCATGCTGAAACCCCCTTTAGCAGGAAGGACATATGTACTTTGACCTTGTTTGAATTAGATGCCTAAAAAGACACCCAAGGGAGAAATACTACAGCCCAACCGAAGAAATATTGCTGAGACTGTACCTTTTTAAAAGTTTTGTACATGGTTATATATGTATGTACACACATGTGTGTGAGTTTGTGTGTGTGTGTGTGTGTGTGTGTGTGTGTGTGTGTGTTTACCTGTGCTTGAATGTGGAGGTCAAGAGCCAATTTTAAGTGACTCTCCTCTCCACCGTGAATTATTTTTTAAAGGTCTCCTTATGAAGCCTATGTAGCTGGCCTGGAACTTGTTATGTTGACCAGGCTGACCTCCTACTTCTGCCTCTTGAGTGTTGGGATTAAAGACTTGTATCCCAATGCTTAGCAAAGATGTATACCCCAGGCTGGCCTCAAACTTGTGAACCCCCTGCCTCCACCTCTTCAGCGTACCCTACCAGTACCACCACAAGTGAGTCCACCATAAGTTTTGAGGCAGAGGCTCTTGTTGAACCGGGCTCACCGTTTTGGCTAGACTAGTTGGCCAGCCAGGCCCCCAGCTGCTTTCTCAGTCCTCAAGGCCGATGCCGGGGTTAACAGGCACATGTGCTACATCTGGCATTTTATGTGGGCTCTGGGGATCTGTCCTCAAGTTCGCACAGCACTGCTGTGCCACTGAGCTGTCTCCGGAGCCTGATACCGTCTTATATCCACTTTATTTCTTAGATCTACTCACTTATTTTTAAATGTAAACCTTTGGAACTGGGGAGGTAGCTCCGTAGGCAGAGTGCTGACCTAGTGTGCACAAGCCCTGGGATTCATCTCCAGCATCCCACTAACTGAGATGGCGGTGCTGGCTTTTAGGACTATCTTTTTTCTCCACCTCTACGACCATAATACTTTCTCATTTATTTCTCACACCTCTTAACCTCTCTTACACATTTCAGGTTCTCCCCGTTTACTACTTAATTATTAATTCCTTTAGCTTAAGAATCCCTACAAACCTCATTTTAAAGACTGATTTTGTATTTTTATTCCTGTGTATGCATGTGTTCATCTGTGTGTGAGCTCCCTGTGCTCGTGGAGGCCAGGAGAAATTGTCGGATCCCTCTAGATCACTGGTCCTCAACCTTCTTAACTCTGTGACCCTTTAATACAGTTCCTCATGTTATAGTGACCTGCAACCATAAAACTGTCTTCATTGCTGCTTCAAAAACTGTAATTTTGCTACTGTTAATGGATTGTAATATAAGTACTTTTTAGAAATAGCGGGTTGTCATAGGGGTTGTGACCCACAGGTTGAGAACCACCGCTCTAGAGCTAGTGTTATGTGTAGTTTTATGGAGCTATTATATTATTATATGCATATATTTATTATCATTAATGACACAATATTATATTATATTATATTATATTATATTATATTATATGGTTCTATGTGATATATAGTTGTGAGACACCTGACATGGGTAGGTGCTGGGAACCAAACTTAGGTCCTCTGTAAGAGCAGCAAGTGCTCTTAACCCTAGAG
This sequence comes from Tokudaia tokunoshimensis, assembly GCA_036184795.1. Lineage (NCBI taxonomy): Eukaryota > Metazoa > Chordata > Mammalia > Rodentia > Muridae > Tokudaia > Tokudaia tokunoshimensis. The sequence goes on from BTHU01000013.1 coordinate 69,064,863, forward strand.
CCATCTCCTTAGCTCCAAACTTCACTTTTTATAACCAGCCTCTGAGCCTTACTGAGGACACAGGGGATGTACCCGGGTGTCCTCTGCTGCACTGCCATCAGATCCTCGAGTCTGTTACTGCAGTCAGCTTCCCTTCCCAAGGGATAGTGGGAACATGAATTCAGATGAGGATGACTCACCAAGACGATTAATGTAAAATAAAACTAAGCTGGAGGAAACATCCACTCCAGACCCAAGAGGCGTTAAGAGCCGCAAGTAGACATGGCCAGAGAAGAGCCTCGCCAGGACACATCATGGTTGAGATCGCTAAAATAGAAAGCAAAGATTTTAGTAACACCAATTCATCCATCAGGATAAGCTCATCATGGGCTGGTGACATCACTTAGCAAGTAAGCGCACTGACTGACCATGCAAGCCTAAGGAGAGAACCAACTCTTGAAAGTTGTCCTCTGACCTCAACATGCCTGGCATTGGGCATGCACATACATACATACGCCACACACCATGAAAGTATACATGCACAAGTAAAAAAAAAAATTAAAGCACATTGAAATAGCATTGGATTTCTTATTAGAACCATAAAGGACAAGAAAGCATGGAATGATACACTACAAATAAAAAGGTAAATAATCCCACAGAAGATAAAACTGCTACATGATCCAGCTCTATGACCTGATGATATACCCAAAGAAATCTAAGCTTCTACACAGATGCCTACACGTCTGAGTTTAATTCAGCACTAATCACAAACAGCGAGATCACAGAACAAGCTTAAATGCTCACGACCAGATCAGTGGATAAAGAAAATGTGTTATGCACATCTCTATGCACGATGGAGTTGTTTGCACTCACAGAGAACAGAGTGACTTAACTGTAGGAGAATTAATGACACTGGAGGTGATCACATTAAGCAATAGAAGCCAGACTCAGAAAGACAAATATACATCCTCCCCAATCCTGAATATGACTGTTGTAAAGCTAACATAGCCGGGCTCTCCTAGAGAAGCCCATACCATGCTCTCACGTGTGTCTTTTCTTCCCAAGCGTCTCCTTCCTCCTAATACTCCTGCTTAAAATGTATACTATATAACACTCTCCACTTCTGTTTTGTGCTGCCTTGTACTGAATTTGTTTTCTGTATCAAACACCAAGAATGAGGAGGAGGCTGGAGAGACGGTTCAAAGTATGCACTTCTTCGCTGCTCTTGTGCAGGGTCCAAGTTTGATTCCCAGCACTTACGGCAACTGACTCACAGCTTCCTTGCAACCCCACTGCCACCAACACTCTGGTGCATAGAACTGCACACAGACCCACATACATACACTTAATTCAAAAGAAATTTCTAAAACACACACACATACACCCACACACACACACACACACACACACACACACACACACACACACACACAAGCATCCTGTTTTATCTGAGTCAAAGTCCCTAAAAGATTAAGGGAGGGAGAGCCAGATGCTCAGGCAGTAGCGTACTTGCTATGGGTATTAGTGATAAGACACTGTTACCGAAGCAACTTATAGAAGAAAAAGTTTGTTTGTATTTTCTGTACCAGAGCATTAGAGTCCATGATGGAAGAAGGAAGGCAGGGTGACAGGAGCAGGCAGCTGAGAGCTCATGTCCTAACCACAGAGAGTGAACTAGAAATGGCTCTCAGTAGAGGATGCATTTAGTCCTGCAGGGACGGCATGTGCGGGGGGGGGGGGAGGGTGTTGTGGGGTGTGGGGTGTTAGGGGAGGTGAGGGGGGAAGGGTGTTGAGGCGGGGGTGATACCCAGAGGGTCACTTCCTCTTCTCAAGAGAAAGGGAAGGTGGATTAGGGGAGGAACTTGTGTGAGGGGATACTGGGAGGAGGGGGATGATATTGGGATGTAAAGTGAATAAATAAATTTAATTTGAAAAAAGATTGCCCTCAGTGACATACTTTCTCCATCAAGGTTACCCCCTAAAGCCTTCTCAAACAATGCCACCAACTGGAGAACTGGAGACCAAATATTTAAGTTCCTATGTCTAGGTGTGTGTGTGTGTGTGTGTGTGTGTGTGTGTGGAGAGGGTGACAAAGACTAAGCCTCTTGATTTGAGTTTAATCCCTGGAACCTATGTAAAGGTGCAAGGAGAAAGCTGACCCCATAAAGACGTCCTCTAATTTCCACGAGCACACCATGGCATGGGTGCTGATGTTCCACTGCAATGATGATACATGTTAAAAATTAGGCTCGTGGGATGGCTTAGTGGGTCAGGGTGCTTGCTACCAAGACTGAGATCGATACTTTAGCTGTCATCTTGACTACATCTGGAGGGACTGAAAACCCCAAAATGGCTGGGCACACCTGTGAGGGATTTTTTGCTTAATTAAATCAATTGAAGTGGGAAGACCAACCTCTAATCTGGATCTTTGTGGTGAGAAGACATGCCTTTAGTCCAGACAGACATCTAATCTGGGCCACATTTTCTAATGGGCCTGTATAAGGATGTGGAAGAAGGAAGCCTAGTATTTTGCCTGCTTGCCCTCACTAGCCAGTTCATTACTTTACCGATAGTAGAGCCTGCTTCTTTGGGATTCCAGCATATACTGAAGACCAACTGAGACATCCAGCCTCATAGACTGAACAGCTCCTAGATTCTTGGACCTTCCATTCATAGGCAGCCATTGTTGGACTAGCTAGACCACAGCCTGTAAACTATTCTTATAAAGCCCCCATATATATATATATATATATATATATATATATATATATATATATCCATATTTATAATCTAATTTGTTTTCTATGTCAAAACTAAGGATACAAAGGAGGTTGGAGAGATGATGTACATATATATATGTATATATAATATATTATATATGTCACATATATAAACTATATATCATCTTTCATATATATCTTATATATAGAGAGAATTGTCTTAGGGTTTTACTACTGTGAACAGACACCATGACCAATGCAAGTTTTATAAAGACAATGTTTAATTGGGGCTGGCTTACAGGTTCAGAGGTTCAATCCTTTATCATCAAAGCAGTAGCATGGCAGTGTCCAGGCAGGCATGGTGCAGGCAGAGCTGAGAGTTCTGCATCTTCATTTGAAGGCTGCTACCAGAATACTGACTTCTGGGCAGCTGGAATGAGGGTCTTAAGCCCTCACTCACAGTGACACTCCTGCTCCAACAAAGCCACAACTCCTAATAGTGTCACTCCCTGGGTCAAGCATATATAATCCATCACAAGAATATGTGGAATATATATATAATTATATAAGAGTTATATATAATTAAGTTCTGCCTGAATAATATATTCCATATAATATAATTTTTGTTACTCTAGAGAACCCCAACTAACACAACAACTGACCACCTGAATCTTATCCCTGAGACCCAATTAAAAGGAGAGAATTGACTCCTGCAAGTTATCCTCTGGCCTCTAATCATTCCCTGAGATACACATGCACATCAAAATAAACAAAAATATACTTTAAAAATGATGAAGGAACTCCTTAAGTTACTGTGGGTGGCAGCACGAAGTTGTGCCTCTGTCCTCTCCACCCCCCACCCAAGAACAATCTATAAGAGCCAGGAGTCAATCTGTAACCATGACACTGCTTTTGTGGCAACTGGCAGCAAGCCCCAGGTTAGGAACCAAACTAAGCCATGTTAATAAGAGACACTGGGAACAAGTCCTTTGATCAGATTAATTTGGGACAGAACAAGGCATTAACAATTAAGATCAGCATTGGCTGGCTGCTTGGGAAGGAGAGACTGGGAAATGCCAGACTTTGAATGCAGCCGTGTTCTTGTTCACATTCATTTTCAGAATTACATCTTTAGCGCAAAGGGAGCTCCCAGCAGATCACATTGGCTTCACGGTCCGCGTGAGGCTTGCAAGCATTCCATGCTAGAATTAGACCATGACCTCTGGAGACACAACAGTTGGGAGGTAGTGAAACTGGGGTGTTTTCATTGCCTGTAGTCCAAGGTTCTAGTGGTGTTCAGGAAAGTTGGAATTACTAGAAATCAATCCCCCGTCCCTCTCCCTCCCTCTCTCCCTCTATCTCTTTCTCTGTGTCTTCCATCTTTTATTTATTTTTGACAGTTTCATGCCTATATACAACTTATTTTAAACACATATATCCCCAGCTCCCCCTACCACTCTGACATTCCTCCCCACAAAGTACCCCCATTCTCACCTTCATGTCCTCTCCTTTTTAAATTTTCTGATAAGCCCCTGAATCCACTTAACTTCTGCCTGATGGAATAATGACTGGTCTTGTTGGCATAGTCTTGTGCTGGTAATTAACAACTAGACATTGATGTCTGCATAGCTCTTAAAGAGCAGCTGTTCTCACTATTCCTAGTACAACAGACCTAGATAGATTCACATGGAATATAGATATGTGAATGTGTTTGCTGACAGTTTAGGCAGAAAGCATTGGTTTGAGACTTCTCTACTCCTTCACAATGTGGTAAGTGGCAGGTAGTTTTTGTTGCTATAGCTTAGATTTTGTTTCTTTTGGATGGGGTCTCATTTATCTCAAACTGGCGTACACACACACACGTCATGGCATGTGTATGAAGGTCAGCAGACAACTTTCAGGGATTGGTTCTCCCTTTCCACAGTGGGACCCAGGGATCTAACTCAGACTCAGCTAGTTTCTTTAGCTCTTAACTGTCCTGTCTGTCTTAGAGACTATTTTCTTCCAGGAAGCTTGCTGCACCAGAAGCTACTAATTTTCTAAATGTTCACAGATACATTTCTGAAATCTCATCAGTACAAATGGAGCAGACCGGAGGTCCTCTGCTGGCTTCCCACCTTCAGCCTTCTTTCTCCCTGCAGGCGACAATATGTGACTGCATCTGGCCGCTGTTGAACCTGTCCATTGCTGAGCTCTTGGGAGGAGTCACATGCCCGGTCTCCAAGAACTGCAAACAGAATGACAGATGGTGGCAAATTAAACTGGCAATTGAAAAAACCAGAGGGTTTCCAGGGCCTGTGCACAGGAGTTACTCCAGAGGGGAAGACAAGGGGCTAGAAGGCAGCCCCACACACTAGCAGAACACGTATGCAGAAGAGGGGAAGACAGGGAGCTGGGAGGCAGCCTCACGGACCAGCAAACACTTCCAGAACACCTGTGCAGAAGAGGGGGACATGGAGAGAAAGTGATCTATTTTATATCAAGGACACTGATAGTGTGAGGGGTGTCCAGGGTCAGCTGTAGGCTGGGAGGGGTGGGACAAAGGCTTATCTGAGGGTGATCCCCTAGTTACACTGTCTTTCCATGGTGTTGGAATGTGTGGAAATGATTGGGCCTTAAGTGGCATGTTATAGACAGGGGGTCAGAAACCTGGGATGGGTGAGTGCCCTGGGGCTGATTTAGGTTACCCATCCACATTCTTGAAACTTTATTCTTATGTGATTATTTTGTGCATATGTGGATTATTTTGTGTGTGTGTGTGAGTGTGTGTGTGTGTGTGTGTGTGTGTGTGTGTGTGTGTTCTGGGGGGGAGGGGAGGTCAGAAGACAACTTGAGGAGTCAGCTCTTCTTTCCATTGAGTGGGTCTCAGGGATTGAACTCATCACCAGCCTTAGCAACAGGTACCTTTAGCCATGGTGCCATTTAACTGTCCATGTTCTCTTTTAAAAAATTTTTGAGTGAGGGTCTCACTGTGCAGCCCTGGCTAGCCTGGAACTTTGCTTTGTAGACCAGACTGTCTTTGAACTCTCATAGATCTGCCTGCTTTTGCCTTTAGAGTATTGGGATTAAAGGTATGTGTCACCCAATTAAGGCTATTTATCTATTTATTTATTTATATTTATTGTGTGTGTATGTGGTATGTGTGTTTATGGTGTGTGGTGTGGTGTGTGTATGTGTGTGTGTATGTGTGTGTGTGTATGCATGTGTGTGTGTGTGTGTGTGTGTGTATGCATGTGTGTTAGGTACGTGCTTACCACAATACACATGTGGAAGTTAGAATACAACTCATGGGAGTCAGTTCTCTCCCTTTAGCATGTGGACCCCAGGAACTGAATTCAGTTTGTTAGGCTTGGTGACAAATGCCTTTTACTGTCCAGTCCCTTCATATGAAGATGAGACTTGCTTTCCTAGCACACATAAAGTCATGGATTCCACCCCTTGCACCACATCAACTGGATGTGATGGTATGTACCTGTACTTCCATCACTTGGTGGGTGGAGGCTGTCAAGATGACTCAGGAGATAAAGGCACTTTCTGTGCATGCCTGAGTTTGCTTCCTGAGACACACAGCAAAAGGAGAGGACAGATTCCCCCAAAGTGTCTTCTGACTTTTTTTTGTGCTCTCTGGCATGTGCACGTTCTCTCAACCACAAGCAAATGCACACACCAGTAATAGTAGTAGTAGTAATAATAACAATAACAATAATAATATAAATTCAATTAATCAAGGTCATCCTCGGGCGGTGGTGGCGCACTCCTTTAATCCCAGCACTTGGAAGGCAGAGGCAGGAGGATTTCTGAGTTCGAGGCCAGCCTGGTCTACAAAGTGAGTTCCAGGACAGCCAGGGCTACATAGAGAAACCCTGTCTTGAAAAACCAAAAAAAAAAAAAAAAAAGAAACAAGGTCATCCTTGGCCACATAGTAAGTTCAAGGCCATCCTGAGATACATGAGTGCAAGAAAACAAAGCAAAGATGGCAAGATGAGACTGCAGCCCCTGTTGTCCACGGTGAAGCTCACTCAGGAGTTGGGTAGGTACCAGGATGAAGAGCTCCTAGGAGGAGAGAAGATCCAGCCCTTATTTGGCTTGTTGCTGACACACTAGGAGTATTCACATCCCACAGTCTCATGCTCTCAGCATGGCACTTTCATTCCATCTGACAAATGGGAAGCTGAGGCAGAAGACTGAAAGTGGAGTTTGGTGGGCAAGGTGTTGTTCCAGGTGTCCCATGATAGTCACTTTTAAGTGGCTGTGACAAGTCACCATGACCAAAAGGAGGTTGTCTTAGTCACTGTCCTACTGATGTGAGGGGACTCCATGACCATGGCAACTGTTACAAGAGAAAGCATTTAACTGGGGATTGTTTACAGTGTCAGAGGTTTACTCCAGTTTCATTCATCATGATAAGAAGCATGGCAGCCTGAAGGCAGACATGGTGTTGCAGAAGTAGCTGAGAGTTCTGCATTCAGATCTGCAAGCAGCAGGAAGAGAGAGACACTGGGCCTAGCTTGGGATTTTGAAAACCGAAAGCCTACTCCCTTTGTGGAGGAGGTGTGTTACTTCTTCCAAGACCACGCCTACTTCAACAAGGCCACACCTCCTAATCCTTCTCAAATAGGGCAACTCCCTGAGAACCAAATATTCAAATAAGAGACTCTGGCACACATTCTAATTCAAACCACCACATAACTTAAGGGAGAAAAATGTTAACTTTAGCTTGCAGTTTTGGAGGAACAGAGTCCATCATGGGTGTGAAATATGGTGACTGGCAGAGAAGACATGGCAGCAGGAGCAGGAAGCTAACTGATCACATTGCATCTGCACACAGAGGTGGGGAGGGAGGGAGGAAGGGAGGGAGGGAGGGAGGGAGGGAGGGAGGGAGAGAGAGAGAGAGAGAGAGAGAGAGAGAGAGAGAGAGAGAGAACAGAGTGCTAGCCAGTGGGAATGGTAAAACTCCCTTAAAGCCTCCTCCATGACACACTTCCTCCAACAAGGCCATACCTCCAAGTCGGTCCCAAGAAGTTCTTGTTGGGGACCAAGTATTCAAATGCCTATGGGGGCATTCTAATTCAAACCACTATATCTTCCCTGACAGTGTGGGGGCTTTCTCACTGTTTCTCTGAGTGACATCCCTACTCCTAATGCATGTATGTACGCATGCACGCATGAACTTTCACAGCAGCTTGTTAAACTCAAAAGGCATAAATTTGACTCCTTCCTCTTCCTCTTCCTGGCAACCACCAGGATTTTCAGCTAGCCTGGTGTTGTTTTACTCTCAAACTCTTAACAAAATGATCCTTGAGCTTGGTTTGTTCTTAAATTCCCTACTTAGTGAGACTACAAATCCAGAGATGGGAACACCTCCCCAGTAACACCTTTATTTCCTCTTCCTCTTCTTTCTTATTTAAACCCTCTTTCTAGTCCCTCCTTGTTCAAATAGAGCATTCCTATTCTTTCACGAGAAACAGATAAATGCTGTTTAATTACAGAAAACAGTAATTCATACTATACAATAAATTATTATTGACTAATTATTCCAGCCCAGTGCTACCGACTCATCTTCATCCCAGCTTAGCACCAGATGCTTGTCACAGCTGAATTTAGATGGCATTCTGCCTGGCATCTTTTGCTCCGTTTCTCCTCTGGTCTGTCCTGGACACCAAAGGCATGTCAAATATATCATCTAATCTGTGCAAGTCCCTTTGTTAAGAAATCGAAGTATCTCCTTGCTCCCTTGCTGCCAATTCGAGGACAAATAGTAGTGGACTGGAGTTGGAGCCCTGAAGGAAATGTGGCTTATTAGGGAGGCAGTGGGCATGAACCTGGAGTCCCAGTGTAAGCAGCATGAGAGCACCCATTAGGATTTTCAGATTATTTTGTCTAGAAACACAGAATTGGACCAGGGACATATGGAGAATGAGAGAACTAGAGATAATTGTCAGAATGATTCCAGAATGGAAGTGAAATGGAGAGGTGGGAAAGGCTAGAAGCTAAAAGCCCAGGAGATTTGTGACCCTCTGGGGCCACTTATGCAGCACCCACCTTCTTTCTAGTTTGCATACTGTTGTCTTTTCTCACACATGCCACTTAAAAGGAGCCCTCAAGGAGTCTCCAGTCTTCCTGCCAACTGGCTTCTTTCATATGCCATACTTCCTCCCTCCCCCTCCTCTCCTTCCCTACCATATGACTGCTGGTGTGATACCCAGCCCCTGTCTGTGCTTACAGCATCTTCAGGTCTGAGTTTGCCCCCACAGATCCTGTCCCAGCGAGATACTCAGAACTAACTGAGAGCTTTCTGACTGACCTACAGACACTGCCTCATGGGATGTCTGCTTTCCATCTGAGAAAGTTTGCTCTTCCCCTTGGGCAGAGGCTTAGCACTCTTCGTTACCAGAACCTTCAAGCACGCTTGTTGCGGGTTGGCTTTTTCTTACTGCCAGGTGCAGAAGTTGTATAGAGCGTGGAATCTGGGGTGGTTAATATTGGTTGACCACTTGACAGGATCTAGCCTCCCAGAAGAGACAGGCCTCTGGGAAGGCCTGTGAGGGAATTACTAGATTAGGTTCATTCAGGTAAGAAGACCTACCTTAAATGGGGGCAGCTGTTATAGAAATTATTTAATCTCAATCAGAGGCTTCTACCTCACCTTTGACCATTCAGTTCCTGAATAAAAAAGACTCACAACTTTTACTATTATAATAAGCCTTTATCAGCAGTAGAGCTGGACAGATATCTACCCTCTATGCTATGAGAATCTATTTTCCCTTTAATAACCTCAAATTATAACTTGCCATGTTCCGTCTGGGCAGCTCTTAACTCCAGTTGGCCAGACCCCATGGCCACACTTTTATGACTCCCCTAACCCATGGGGTCTTTCTTCTCTCTCCCTTCTCCTTCTTTTTGTGGTTCTCCTCAGACCCCAAGCCTGGGAACCCTAAGCTCCACCTATCTCAATTCTGCCCAGCTGTAGGCTGTAGGCATCTTTATTCACCAAAGATAACTTGAGGGGCAAGGCATAGCATCACTTGGGTCTGTGTACAGATTCTCTCATACTTGGGGGCAAGCAGGCCTTGGAGACCAGTATTTAGACTACAATATATAGGAAAAGACCAAACCTCCACAGGCAGCACCATGCCGTGGACTGGGAGACTGGAAAGAATCAACTGGAGAGAGTCAGTTCAGCCCCAGCAGTCATCTCTCTCTGCTTCCTGACTGGACACAGTACCAGCAGCTGCCTCAGACTCCTGCTGTCATGATCCCCGCCCCCCCCCCATCCCCATGGTGAACTGTATCTCTTTAAACTGTAAGTCAGAATAATTCCCCTCTTAAGTTGGTTTTGTCAAGAATTTTGACACAGCAATGAGAAAGTAATTATTAACAACCACTTGATCAAAATGGTTTGGTTGAAAAAAAGCACAAACAAATTAAATGAGATATGTAAATAGGGGATCTACCTGGCCCCGAGAACCAAGCTCTTCCATAGTTGTGACATTTTTGTTGTCGCTCTTCTTTCTTTTATTTAATAAAAAATTGAGAGGCAGTGTGGTGGTGCATACTGGTGCACTTAGGAACCTCAAGCACTTAGGAGCCAGAAGCAGGTGGATCTCTACAAGTTCAAGGCCAGCCTGATCTACACAGTAGGTTCCCGGCTTGCAAGGACTCGATGATAAAACCTTATCTTGTTACAAAATTACAATTTGAAAGTGGTTGATTATTTCTTCAAATAAATCTTTAAAAAAATGTGTGTTGGGGGTTGGTAGGGACTGTGGAGGCGACTGAATGGTTAAGAAAGCTCGATGTACTTTCAGAGTATCAGGAGTCGGTTCCCAGCACCCAGCCTGTGGCTCACAGCCACCTGTAAGCCTGCATTACAGACTCACAGAGGGAGCTGATGCTCTCTTCTGGCTTCTGTAGATACCCTGAACATATATGGCATATCCATGCACAGATACACATAAATGTACACACACACACAAACTACATCTTAGAAACATTGAATTAGCATACACGCTGCTAGGTTTCATTGTGGCAAAATAAAACTTTGATAGACTCCAGCTATACCACTCTGGGGCATATACCATGAGACTCCATATTCTCCCGTAGAGAACCTTGTACATTCTTTTTTTCATTGTATGCAAAATAGCAAGAAATTCAACCAACCTAGATGCCCATCAGCAGATAAATGGATAGTGAAGATGTGGAACATACACACAAAGGAACTTCATTTAGCTCTAAGTGTTAACATTTTGTCTAGGCTCCGCCCCAGTTACCTGGCAACAGCCAGGTGTGCTTGACTCACTATAAAAAGGGTTCTCTCTCTTTCTCTTCCCACTCTCTTCCTCTCTGACTCTTTTCTCCTTATTCCCCTTCCGCCTCTCTCCTTGTGTTCATGGCTGGCCTCTACTCCTCTCCCCCCATGACCCCCGTCTCTCTCTGTCTTCTGTCTCTGTTTCTCTCTCTGTCTCTCTCTCCCCTTCACTTCCTGCCTTTCTCTGTCTCTACTCCCTCAACTCCCCTCCCCATGCCCTAAATAAACTCTATTCTATACCATACTGTCCTGTGGCTGGTACCTCAGGGGGAAGGGATGCCTCAGCATGGGCCCACAGAGGCACCCCCTTTTCCCCACACCATATCACACCTCCACCAAACATATCCCTGGCTTCTTTATCCTTTTTATAAAGCACAACAGTAAGGAAAATTGAAATCACAGTATTTTGCAGGCAAATGGATGGTAAAAATAATATAAAGTGAGGTGACCCAGACACAAAGACAGTCGTCGTTTGTTCCAGTGGTATTTTGACAAGCAAGCTGTCCCCAACTGTTGATTTCCCAACACACAGCATGAGTGAGCAATTTCAAAAATGTCCAGCAGATGGTACCTTCCTACCAGGAATTAAGTCTCAAGCTGCAGAAATTCACATTGTCTTCCTGCCTCGCAGACGTGCTGTGGAATCAGATACCCATCATGCCTCCCATGAAAGGAAAATAAGTTGTCAGGATAGTCTTTGACGGACAGCATGCAATGTCCTGAGGCAGCAGAATCGCAAAGAGAACTTGTGGTTTTCTTCCTCTGGTGTGGGAAGCCATGCATAGGGCAGACTCTTGGATAAGGAGATATGTGGAAAAGAGACCCCGAGGGCCTAAGCTTAGAGGAACATGATGAAAGTGTAAGCACTTTGGTGGAAGGAGACATATTCAAAAGAGGCACTGTGTCTCTCAATATGACCCTCGGACGGCAGAAGCAATGGATCCCCAAGAAATGGGGATTTCCTCAGGAATCTCATGCCCAGAGAAGGAAGACAAGCCAGCCTGGCAGCTGGGGAACTGGTCTCCTATGAATGGACTCATAATGTCAGAGCATCTTACAGGTTGAGACTGAAGGTCAGAGAGTGACGGGTCAGTGGTGAGTGGGATCACAGTTTTGGTGAGGACTGCTGAGATGTTCACATTCCTAGTTCTCTGTTTAAACTTGAATCTCACTTCAGGACCTAAAAGATGGATGATGGTCTCTCTCTCTCTCTTTCTCTCTCTCTCTCTCTCTCTCTCTCTGTGTGTGTGTGTGTGTGTGTGTGTGTGTGTGTGTGCATGTGAGAGAGAGAGAGAGACAGACAGACAGACAGAGACAGAGAGAGAGAGACAGAGACAAAGAGAGACAGAGAGACACACAGAGAGGAAAACATACACACACAAAGAGAGAGATAGAGAGGCAGACATATACATACATAGGGGGGTGGTGGAGGAAATTGGATGTTTGCTTTTCTTCCCAATGTAGCCACATTAAACTTCTTTTCTTGCTTCTTATTATTAACTTCAGTATTTCAATTGTCTTCTTGAAGATTGGTAGTTGTTAGGATGCAAAATTGAACTTGGCTTCTTGGTGGTACAGGCTGTGACCCACAATTCACTAGGGGAAGAAGGTGAGGAAGATGATTCTACAGGTGCCATAGTAAAGCCTGTGAGCCCTTCCTTCCCTGCTGAAGGAACCACTAGCAGGGAGAGCCTTGAACTCTAGGAAACTTTATCACCATTTTCAGGAAGATTGGAGCTTGCGGAGAGAAGGCCATTAAGAAGAGACCAGAAAGGGGAGTTGGTTTCTTCTCAGGCCCAGAAGTCCCCAACCAGAGTGCTGTAAGCTGGTGCCACAGAATGACTGCCTGGCAACAGAGCCTTTGACCAGAACTGAGATTGAATCAAGTAGGCCTGCCTTGATTTTCATGAACCTGACTTGCATGGTCCCTATTTCCACAGCAGCAGTTACACAACTGGAAATTCCATTAACAGTGCTTCCCACTAAGGTCCCAGAAGCATACCCCAGCTAATGTGGCCTGCCTCCTTCACATGGTGAAATTACAGGTCGCGACACTAAATACAAAGACACTCACCCTCCTCAAACAAGAACTTCTCTCGAACAGCTATCTCTGGAGTCCATGAGCTTATGCGACAGATGGTGAGTTCTTCAGTTAAAGCTACTTCTCTAGTTTCCTGTAGTCTGCCTATACCTCCCAGGCCTTAGGATGTGTCCCTGGGATAAAAAGGTAACCTGTGGGTTCCCAGGTAAAGAAGGAATAGTTGGGGTTTTCTGCCTATGTGCCTAGTCTACCCTGTGGCAGGATGCTTCTGTCCAGGCTCCCTGAAGATCAAATTGGTTATAGAAATTCCTCTTGCTGACTGGTCCTTACTCTGTTTGGAGCCGGCCTTGCATACAAAGCATCTGGGAGCCCAGATGAGACTGTCAAGTACATTGACCAGCTAAACTATTTTACCTACTGATCTATCTTGCCTGCTCATGCATTCCTGAACATCAAAAGGCTCCCGTTATTTACTTGATTTCACGAGAACATTAGTCATAGACAGTAAAACAAAACCGACCATAGTCTCTTTCATTCATAGAAGTATGTTTAATCACAGAAGAGTGGAAAAAGTCCTCTCTGAATTGAGAATAGTCCTTTGAATTTGAGGAATATGATTTCATGAGGAAAACTTTCCCACTCTTACTTGTCTCCTTGTGTTACAACCCTTTAAAAAGGTTGTAGGGATTAGTGTGGGGGGGGCCTGGTGCTGCAGGTTTTGGGATTACTGGCCTTAGTTTGAGGCACTCTGCTGCCCTCTAGTGGTCAAAGGAGTTTCTGTCGCCGTTTCCCGGTCTCCACAGGCAGGGTTTAACAGAACTGGCATTCTTCTGTGGTCCCCAAACACTGTGTGGATTCAACATGGCCTTAGGATGGCATACAAGCCAGACTTTTGCTCAAAAGAGCTTTTCCAGAGACACTGATGGTTCAAATTAAACTTGCACAAAGTTTGGGGTTTTGAGTTGAGCAGTCAACTTTTATGCCATTACTTAGAATAATTGCAACTCCTCTGAGCCCTTGGGTCGAAATATCCTCTGAGTCAGGATGATAAGCAAGTAAGTATAGGGGAAGTGATTGGGAAATGGCAAACAGTCTCCAAGTCTTTGTGGCTTATAACAGGATTATTTTTGCCTGATGTTACATAGCTGCTGCAGGCCATTGAAAGACAAGGTCACCAGGCTTAGCAAAGGAAAATATAGACACACAGTCATGTTTAAATCGCAGGAAATCTCACCCCTAGCTGAACTGTTGACAGCTAATTGGCTGTTGGGTTAAGGGGAGACACTTCTTTAGGGGTTTGTGTAGCCACTGGCAAGGTGCCCATGTTCTGCAAGCAACCCCCATTAAACCCATTGGGTCATATACAAAATCATAAAAGAAGATGGGTGAAAGGGGCATGGGGGCTGGGTGGGAAGAGGAAGATGATGGACTGGAAGAGAGGGATATAAGAGGGGTTTACGGGTAGATATAATCAGAGTACATTATATACATGTGTGAAAATGTCACAATGAAACCCATTATTATGCATAATTATATGCTAATAAATACATTTATGAAAAAAGAGGTAGATGGAAGCCTTCATTTACAGATGAGGCTGGGGGACTGGGGATGTGGAGCAGGGCAGCTACTCTGATGCATTACAAAGCCTAGGTTCTTTGGCCTGTGGTCCAGTCTGGTCCTCAGAGCTCTCAGCAATGCAAGCCAGAGGAGGTTGGGTGAGCGGATGCCTTCATATCTGCTTCTTGGGAGGAAAATGCTGATGTCCCCACTGTTATTTCTGCAAGGTTTCAGTCAGTACAGCTTTACTCCTGGGGGGCTGGGGGGACACAGGACAATCAGCCAGTGAACATCAGGTGCTTGCCTTACTTACAAAAACGATAACCATGTATTATTTGCTTGTGTGTGAACACACTCATGCCATGGTGTATACAGTGAGTATAGAGGACAGCTGTGAGAGTCAATTCCCTCCTTTCCCTATGCCAGTCTCTGTGATTGAAGTCTCTGTGAGACTTGATGGCAAGCACCTTTACCTGGTGAGCCATTTCTCTGGCCCAACATTGAGTACTTTTTTATGAAAAGAATAAGATCTTTTCCTGAGGCCGTGTGTGTGTGTGTGTGTGTGTGTGTGTGTGTGTGTGTGTGTGTGTGTAGTCAGAGGACTTGTAGTAATTTCTTCTCTCCTTCCACCACTGATGGATTGAACTCAGATTGTCACCCATGGTAGCAAGCACCTTTCCGAGCCACCCCACCAGGGATCACTATATTCTAAGGAGACACTTGTGTCCCTCCATTTGGATGTCAAACAATGGAGACAGTGGACTCCCCAAAGCAGTGGAATTTCCCCAGAAATCTTATGCTTCAAGAAGGAAAGGGCTGGATCTTGCTGTCAGCTGGAGGGAGCACTTGCTTCCTGATGACAGAGACTTCACACAATTCTGACAATTTGTCAAACCGTCTTAGAGGTGAGACTGCAGCCCAGGCAGTGACAGATCAATGGTAGATGATAGCACACCAGGACCGCTTAGCTGTGCATGCCTCTTGCCTTCTGTTCAAACCTAAGCCTCACCTTAAGACCTCAAAGGTGGACTTGGCCACAGAGGGCTCCCTGGACCTCCTTAATCCTCTTCTCCACGTGGCCACAGTGGATGCATCTCCTTTCTCTGCTTGCTTCTGTTAACCAGGGTCACACCACTTTATAAAGCTGCATTTTGGCTGAACTCTGATAATTCCAGAAATGGCAGTAGTTGGTTTTCTAGTATTAGAGTAATCGTTTGTTTAGATTTTCACCCTCTAACCCTCATAGCTGATTCAAAGACAGCCTGACTGCAAGCACCGATTATGAGTTTTATTCATCAGGGGTATCTGAACCCTTCCCTTCTCTGAGACATGTTAGGTGGGACCACCACTTTGCCACATAGATCTTCTCTCTTTAGGGTTCCACAGCATGCTACTGCCTGTCTGTTTGTGACATTAGCAATTCTCCTAATAAACTTCTTACCACCTCAGAACAATATGTCTCCATGTGTCCCTGAACTCTAAGCCCCAAGCCTTTCAATTTCTTTAATTGGTCCATTGAGAATGGGTGACCAGGCTTGGCCTGTTATGGCTGCCAAAGCAGTGACCCTAACCAGTCTGGGAACAGCCTGGCATCCATCATAGCAATAGTTCCTTCTTTACTTCAGAGTCTGGGAATTCAGAGAGACAGTAAGTCAATAGACTGTACTAGAACCCCAAGGCACTCAGAAGATGAGGCCTGTCCTGTCCTGTCCTGTGTCTCTCAGGCCATCTGTTTGATGTCATCCAAGCCAGCCTTTCTCAACAGCAGAAAACCAAGAGTCTACTCCCATAGGACACTATTTACAAACTTTGTAACTTGAGTGAGGAGACAGTAACGTTTATGTTGTTCTTTGTCCCAACCAGATGAATGTCAACCATTTATTATCCAAATATATGGCATCACAGCCACATAGAAGTATCTGTGAGATGGTTAAGGACCAAATTGGAGCTACCACCTGCTCCACCCTTTATAGAAAAGGATGGAGAGATGGCTGAGCTGGTAAACTGCCTGCTGTGCAAACACGAGGACCTAAATTCAATTCCTAGCAAGCACTAAAAACATCAAGGGGTGGTAGAACACACTTGTAACCCCTGCACTGGGGAAGCAGAGGAAGGAGTCTCCTTGTGCTCACTGGTCAACCAGCTTTGCCCAGACAGTGAGTTCCAGGCTTAGTGAGAACCTGTCTCAAAAAAAAAAATGGGCAATTTCTGAGGAATGGTACCTGAAACATTCATTGCTCTGACCTCTAAACAACATGCCCATGCACATTACACATGTATACATGCACATGCAAACACACACATGCACACACAAGTGTACACACATGCACACAGACGTACATGTATATATCTGAACACATACCACACACTCATAGACTACATACACAATTAGACCACATACACAAATACACAAATGCATATGTGTACACCTGAACACATAAGCACACACATACACATAAATACATCTATACTTGCACACACAAACACAAACACATGCACGCATATGCACCTGTATACATAAGCATACATACATAAGCACATATGTATGTCTGCATGCACAAGCACACACATAGACCTGCACACATAAGCGCGCGTGCACACACATACACACACACACACACACGAACACCCATATACCTGAACACACATACATACACATACATGAATACTACACATACAGGCAAACACATATACACATCTATACTTACACACAAATGCACAATATATACATGTACACACATGCACACATGTGCATACACACACACACACACACAAACATACATATGAATTTGTATCTAGGCCATCCTGAGATTGATTGCTGTTTATTAAGTTCTTTGGAAAATATTTCTCTTAATCACCAGTGAGTCAACATAAAAGAGGAGAGACTGTAGAGATGTCTTAGTCTGTGACGTGCTCACCACATAAGCATAAGAACCTGAGTTTGAATCTCCATAAGCCATGTAAAATCTGGGTATGGTTGGGCAAACATGCAATTGCAGGGCTCCTATGCTGCAGTGGGACATGGGACCAGGAGAGCATCTGGCAGATCACCTGCTGGAGAGCCTGGAGTACACAGCAGTGAACAACACAGAGAACATACCGCAAATGAGGTGGAAGATGGGGGCTCACCCCTGAGCTGTCCTCTGACCTGTGCCATGGCATGGGCACCACACTCACACGTGCAAACATACATGCACACAGACATACACCCACACATCCCACACACATATACACCCACATCCTCATGCACACACACATACATCCCACATACATACACCCCCCACATGCGCACACACACCCCACATGTACACACACACATACTACAAACACATGCACACACACACATACATCCCACACACATACACACACCCCACACACATACACACATACACACACCCCACACACATACACACATATACACACACCACACATATACACCCCCTACATGCGCACACACACACACACACACACACACACACACACACACAGCTTCTTAAAAAGAAAAGAGAAAACACACGTTTGGCTGTTCCCTCCCTCATCAGTGTTCTGCTCATTAAGGAACAACTGCAATGTAGCACAATTCATAGGCACACAGTAACTATTTACTGATCAGTTTTTTTTAATGCTGTCCTACTTACATTTCTATTGCTGTGAAGAAACACCATGACCAAACACCTACAGAGGAAAACATTTAATTTGGGACTCACGGTCCCAGAGGATTAGGTCCATGACGGTCTGGTGGGGCAGGTGGGCAGACAGCACTGAAGCAGTAGCTGAGAGCGTATGTCTGATTTCCGAGTGGGAGGCTGGGGCTGAGGAGGGGGTGGGGATCGGGGTCAGGGGCATTGGGCCTATCATGGGCTTTTAAAACCTCAAAGTCCACTCCCAGTGCTAGACCTCCTTCAGGAAGGTTACACCTCCTAATCCTTCCCAAAACAGGAACCAAGCATTCAGATATATGAACCTGCACAGGCCATTCTCATTCAAACTGCCAAAGATGTCATCTTGAAAAGATTTAAAACGTTTTCTGGGCCCGTGAGATGGTGCAGCAGTTAAAAGAACTGCTGCTCTTGCAGGGCACCTGACTTTGATTTCTAGCACCCACAAGGGGACATACTGCCTGTAACTCCAACTATAGGGTATGATGGCCTCTTCTGGATTCTACAAATACCTGCACACACGCACACACACACACACACACACACACACACACACACACACACACACCATACACACAAATACACAGACACACTCAGAAAGACACACAGACACAGGCACATGGACATGCACAGACACAAACAGACACACCCACCCCCCAGACACACACGGACACATACACACACTATACACACACCATACAAACACACACACACATGCACCACACAGACACAGACATATATGGACACACACACAGATACATACACAGACACACATACAGAGAGACACACATGCAGAGAGACACACACAGACAGAAACATGGACACACACATGAACACACACAGACATACATGCACCACACACACTGATAAACATGGACACATACACATAGACACATACACACACCATACACATACACACACACCACACACACACACACCCCACAAAACAAAAAATTTCCTGCTAATGTGTAATAGCTGTGTGAAATACCTGTAGCACAGTACAAATTGGTAGGAGAGGGTGAGTCTCAGGTGCGCAAAATTCAGAGTGAATTTTAGTATTTAAGTATTCAAGTTAACCTGCTCTAAAGCAGATCAAGCTGCCTCCAGTACCTTGGCCCCAAATCTTGACTGTTTGCATCCATTGGCCCTGAAAGTCAACCTTTAAAACAGGCTGGTGTGAGAGAGTGCAGGCATAAGAGAAAGAAAGGACTGAAAAGGAATTAGTGTTTATATGTGAATTCATCTCCATTTCTCCTGATCATCTTTTAAAGAACCGTGGTTTGTATGAGGAGATTTGTAGCAGAGAGGTTTTGGGAAAGTGGCTCATTTTTTAACCCAATCGATACTGCTGTTTGATTTCAAAAGCAAAATATGATTCAGTGCTCTGATAAATCTGATTTAATATGCTCCACTACTCTGGGGGCTGTCTGCCATCTATACTCTTAAATTTGATGCTGTCAATATGACCTGACATTTAATTATTTGTGTTGCCTGTTTAAGATTAAAATAGCAGTGGACTCTGAGGTTCCTTTAAAAATTATATTTTTCATAAATTATGCTGCTGTCTAGCAGACCATTATGCCCTTCGGTTTCTGTAATAAAAGGGGACAATGTGACTTGGGTGTGAACCATAGAGGCTAGCACGGTTGTTGGACAACAATGGAGACCACTCAAATCCATTAATCAAAGTGCTCTTTAAACCTCTATGAGCTGAGAGCTGTGGTGTCCAGGTTTTGATTAAAGACAGAATATAGATGGCAGAAGAGATGCTGCCCGGGCAGGTAGTGTCTCAGAGCCCCCAACTCATAGGTTTCAGTTTAGTTCTTGTCCCGGGTTGGTTTTGGAAAGTATTTGCTAAGAGAAAGTGTGTTTGAGCTGCAGTGTCTTCTTAGGGTCACTGGAAACATTATGAGATTAACACAACAGAAACCTGGAATCATCCAAGGCAGCTTCATCATCTTTACTTCTTTTAAAAGAAAGATGATTTTACTCATTTGTGTGTATGTGTGTGTGTGTGTGTGTGTGTGTGTGAATGTGTGTAAGGCACATATATGTAGGTTCCTTCAATGGTAGGAAAAGGGTGTCAGATCTCTTTAGCTAGAATTATATAGGTGACTGTGAGGTGTGGATGCTGGGTGTTGTGACCGCCACATGGCTTCAGAAAGACCACACCAGGCCAAACAGTTCCACATGAGGTTTATTGAGAGAGAATAGGGCAAGGTGACAGCAAAAAGAGACCAGAAGTGCCTTTCTTTATATATGGATGGTGAGTGGCCACAGGTAAAGGTGGGAAGTGAGCCAAGTGGATTCTGGGAATATGGTGGCTGTTGCCTTGGCAACAGGTATGCAGGTTGCGCCTGTGTGAAGTCACAGGTTTTGGAGGTCCTGATACTAACACTGGGAACCCAACTAGAGTTCTCTGCAAGAGCAGCAGCGTCGTTAACTGCTGAGCTACCACTGTGGCATCCACTTCGGTAAAAACAAACAAATAATCAATCAATCAATCAATCAATCAATCAATCAGTTAATCAGTCAATTGATGTGTGTGTTATATGAGGCGGTGGTGTGGGTCTTTGTGTGTGCACTCACATGCATGTGTATGAGATTAAGCTTAATTAGTAGTACATGAGCATGGATGGGGGTTATTTACTGGAGTGTGGGCAACTTACAAGTGGATCACGGTGTTTGTGAGACAGGGTCTCTCATGGGTCTTGCCAGGAAGCCAGTGCTTGGTCGCCATCTCAGGTTTTGTTACATACACTCTGGGGACTGAACTCAGGAACTTGTTCTTGGGAGACAAACATTTTACTGGCTGAGCCCAGTTTAACTCATTCTTAGTAGCTTGGTCTTTTCATCCTGATGAGTTTGACAGGCTGTAATCTCTGTGACCCCCTGCAGACTCTGCTAAGTATCACACATACAATGGGACTGTCTGCTGTGTCCCTTGTGCCTCACACACACAGAGCTGCTTCCTTCCTGTTTCCTTCTTCAAAGCGACTTGTGTTGTCCTGGATTCTTTGTTAGTAGGCTGTGGAGAGTGAAAGTGCAAGCAGTGTAGCTTAGACTTACCATAGCAGAGATCAGGGACACCCATGTCACCAAAGGGATTTTCATTGCAAATGTATGGCTTTCCTGGAAGACTCTATCACAGGAAAAGAGAACATTTATATTACAGCCACGAGATATGGCACATGATGTTATCCCGGTACTTGGATGATAGAGACAGGAAGATTGTCATGGACTCAAGGACAGCTTGGGCTACATAGTTAGTTCTAGGCCAGTCTGTTCTACAAAGTGAGACTCTGCCTTAAAACAAAATAAAGCCAAATACACGGACACACACACACACAGACACACATACACACAAAGACATTTAAATTAAGATTAAGAGAAGCAAATCTATTTTTCATGTTTATTTTTCATCTATCTCTCTATCCATCATCTATCCATCCATCCATCTACCATCTATCAATCTATTATCATCGATCATCTATCATTTCTCTCTCCCATCTGCCTTTTTTTTTTTTACCATGAAATTACTTTAAAATTTCAATTTAATCCTCATTGTATCTTTCTCTCTCTGAGCAGACACATATATAAAGAAAATATATTGGGATTACATTGCTTTACAAACTTGGTTTTCAACCTAATGAATTAATTTTATGCCAACAAATATTTATCGAGAGAATAATTTCTTTACTATAACCAATCTTCTATTTTGAGATATTCAGGCTGCTGTTATAAATAACATGTGATGAGTGTCCTTGTAGCCAATAGTTAATTTACATTCTTAATTAGCTTCTTAGACTCACTTTGTTAAAGTAGAACTCTGGGGTCAAAAAGAGTTCACAGTTTAGGGATGCAAGCAGGTCTCCATTGACTCTATGATCTGTTATCTGAAACACTGGGGCATGTTTTCACTAAACTTTTTCTTTTGCTGCTGCTGAAAGTGGAAACCAGGGTGTCATGTAAACATTCCCAATCCCAGCGCTGGCCTTTTAGCCAGGATTTGTTAAAAGCAACTAATCTACCATTTCATTAAGAACTACATTTAGTGCTGCATATGTGTTTATAGAATACGAATGCTAAAATCATTGAGAATAGATTCTGATATGAACCTTTAAGTCTACAATAGTAGGGGACTGGCTAGGACTCTTAATGCAAGGGGCCAAGAGACCAAGTCTCTTACAGGATATTTCTGCTTGAAGTCTTTGACATTTGCTTATGCACAGGTTTTTACATATGTATCTATTGTCTTCAACCCATGACTGTTCTACTCTTATGCTTTGTATGTGCATGTGTGTGGTGTGAATAGGTGTTCACATATGTGGGAGCATGTGTATGTATGGTTGCATGTGAATGTATACTTTGTGCGTATTCATGTGGAGGCCTGAAGTTGATGTCAGGCCTGGTAGTCCTGCTTCCCCTTTTTATTTAATCCAGGACTCCAGGTGTTTTAGTTAGGGTTTTACTGCTGTGAACAGACACCATGACCAATGCAAGTTTTATAAAAGACAACATTTAATTGGGAATGACTTACAGGTTCATTAGTCCATTGTCATCAAGGCAGAAGCACGGTAGCATTCAGGCAGGTGTGGTGCAGGAGGAGCTGAGAGTTCTACATCTCTATCCAAAGGAAGCCAGGAACAGACTGGGCATCCTCAGGCATCCAGGAGGAAGATCTCCAAGCCCATCATCACAGTGACAAACTTCCTCCAACAAGGCCACACCTTTTAATAGTGCCACTCCCTGGGACAAGTACATACACACCATCACACCAAGCTATGGAGTAGGACTGCTCACATTTAGAGTGGGTCTTCCCACATCAATAAATCCAGTGTAGGAACTCCCTCATGGATGTGCCCCAAGATGAGTCTCCTAGGTGAGTCTAGATCCTGTTAAAATGATGGTCAATCCAAATATCCATCAAATATGAAGACTCATATTCATCAAATATGAAGACTCTAGCATATTCTAGTAAGCTATAAGAGTTATCTAGTAGAGAGGAAACATCAGATAAGTAGTGTTTGAGTTGGGTGTCCTTAAAACATATGTAGACTCTGATACTTGAGAGAGGCACTGCAGTAAAGAGGGAAGGTTTTTTTTTTTTTTATGGTTATGTATTTTATTTTATTTTACTTTCTATACCGCTGTTTATTAATTATAGGCTAATTATAATTAAATCATCCAACACACTTGTCATTGCTTGAAACCTATTTCTTTTGGATTCTCTTTCTTTTTTTTTTTTTTAATTTAATTTTATTTTATTTTTTTAATTTACATTCCAAATCACTTCCCCTTTCCCGTTTCCTCCCTCCCCGAAAGTCCCATAAGCCCCCTTCCCTCCCTCTTTTCTCCGTTCAACCCCCTCTCATTACTCTGTCCTGGCGTTCCCCTACATCCAGTCTTTCCAGGACCAGGGGTCTCTCCTTCCATCTTTTTAGAAATCTATTGATATGCTGATTGTGTCTAGGGTATTCTGAGATTCTGGGTCAATATCCCCTTATCAGTGACTTCATACCATGTGTGATCTTTTGTGATTGGGTTACCTCACTAAGGATGATATTTTCAAGTTCTGACCATTTGCCTAGGAATTTCGTGAATTCATTGTTTTTAATTGCAGAGGGAAGGTTTGAAAATGATCACCCTTACAGGAAAATTTAGATTTTCAAAGCTTTGCCTAGAAGACTTGTAAGCAGGAAGGGTAGGAAATGGGGGTGGAGTGGGGGTAGGGAAAGCTGTGAGTGCTCATTGAGCTCAACAAAGTAACAAATCATGGAAATTTCCAAAGCTAATTATTGTTGTTTTTGTAAAAAAAAATCCTTTGATATGCTAAGAGTTTTAATTAGGGTCATTAAATGCAGAAACCCTTAGGTTGCAAAGAACACAGGAACAACCCACTGATGTGCTAATTATGGGCGAATTGCCATTTACCAAGGGGCCTTAATCATGACATGCAAAAGAGAGACCATCATGCAATGGGGAGGCTTCACAGATTTGCATCAGTTGAACTCAAACCAGACAAGTTTTTGAAAAAGTATTATGACAGATAAAAAGGAGGTTGAATGGGAACATATAAAGAGAGGAATTAATTCTACCAAGGGAGCTGAGATCAGATTGAGAGAGGAAAGGTGGTGCAAGCAAATATGAGATGGTGGGTAGTATTTGTCAGGGGCCTTGGAAACAAGGCATTATAGAATGGGGATGACAGAAAGAGGTCTCAAGGAGGATCTGGGCAGTGACTTGAGTGTCATTGGTTGTATTTTTCAGGTTCATGTGATTGCAGTGAAACACCTGATACAGGCTGCTTTTGAAGAAAAGAGAAAGGTTTATTTTGCCTGCGTGGTTCTGAAGGGTCAAGCCCCAAATTGGTAGTGCTGAACTAGCTTACTTCCATCTTAGACTTAAAAGCCATCTTACAGTAAAGGCAAACTCAGCTCATTCCTGATTATGATTAAACTTGCTTCTCAAAGACTGTGCTACACTCTTCCTGTGACTTAACTTCAAATGGTTCTGTATAGCCAATTCCAGGAAACAACAATCGGGTCTTTGTTTTGAAAGGTTATTACAACCACCTGTTATTACAACTACCTTCTTATGATCTACCTGCCTATTTGCCTGCCAAATCTCCCATTTGGAAACCTCCTACCCCTGAGCTATAAAAACTTTATCTTCCCCATGTCCACTGTTGACATCTTAAGCCCCACCTTAATGGGAGTGAGCCCATGCACAAAAATAAAATAAAAAAATCCTGCCTTAATTAATTGCTTGCTTTAATTAATGGAGCCATGATTTGGGTCAGCGGTCTTTCTCCTTGCATCTTTGGGATTAACAGCAGCCCCATGGGGTTTGCATATCTCAGATATGGGTTCTAGAAGGATCCCAAGAGAATGTTGGGGTAAAGAGTTTATCAGAAGAGTTATTCATGGCATGGATAGACAGAAGACAGCATGGCAAGCCTCTGACAAGAGTTCAAATCCCAGCACCAAAGCCAGAAAATGCAGCAAGGTTCTGAAGAGAAGAGCCAGAGCCCCTGTGGCAGAAACGGGCCACTCCTTTTGTATTTTCCTGAGGGTGGGGAAGATTTCACAGTTTAAGCCTGAATCCAGACTCTGGAAAGGTAGGATGCAGGAAATGGGGTGGGAACAGGAAGTATGTCGTCTAATATCCCCTTTGATGTAAACTCACTTCCCAGGTGAGAAATCCCGATACCTGAAAGAAAGTTAGGTGTTTCTTCTCAGACCAGTAGAGGGGCCTGCTAGTGTCTGTGACAGGGGAGGGCTATCAGGGTTGTGGCCTGAGCAGCAGCTGGAGTCTAACGCTACATTCTTACAGCTCCGGTAGCCAAGGGGAGGAGGGGTACAAGTATCTTTAGGACATCCTCTGCTCCTGACAGGAGGATTGCAATGCCAGGCTTTCCTAGAGTTGGTAGAGTCAGAGGAGGAATCTTCGTCGCTTCCAGGTTGATGAAATGTGATTCCCAAGTCCATTTTCTCTGCCTCTCTTCTCCACCTGGGCAAGAGAACAGGGGTTACCCTAGAGCCAACACATGGGTTCTCTGTCCACACTGTCTCCTTGCAAACTTTGAAGGGAAACCAGGGTTTCCTGTTGTTAAGTTTTAGGAGTTGTCGTGTAAATGGTCCCTCAAGTGCCAACTGTCTAGGCCAATAAATTCCACAAGACTTCTCTGAGATGCCATCTGTGGAGTGAGTATTTCTGAACTGAGTCATGGCTGCTTGGAGCCCTGCCCTCCAAGACTGAATATTAGGGTCCTTCTGCATCCAGCTACTTACCTCTGACCTGGTGGGATTAGGTCATCAAGTCACTCCATCTGCTCTGGCTGGCTGATGCGTGAGACTTTTCTCCGGGTGTTCCTTTCTGTAAATCTGTCTCTGACATCGTCCATTTCCAATATCCCAGCATGTTCCGTATGTGCAGTCAACAAGGCTTCCCTGAGCACACAGAAGCTTCCTGTTGCACTGTGGGCATCCAACAAGGAATACCACAGTCAAGGAATGACAGACGGGGCGGGGGGGGCAGCCTGGAGATGGTGAAAATGTGGAAAGCAGGGGCTGGGAGGATGGCTCAGTGGTTAGGAGAGTGCACTCACTTGCAGAAGATCCTTGTACTGTTTCCAGCATCAAAGTCAGTGGCTCATGACACCCTATAAGCTCCAGGGGCTCTAATACCTCTGGCCTTCATAGCACTCCACACACACACACACACACACACACACACACACACACACACACACTAAAATAAACCTTTAAAGCAAACATGAAAAACATTCTAATAAGAGAAACATGGAGTGCAAAGAAGACCTAGGGAAAGGTGTGGAGAACCATCTAGAAGGAAATCTCCAGGGAGGAAGTTCAGTCACCATGCACAGTTGCTCTTCCAACACTCAGCCTCTCACGCAGTGACCAGTCAAGTTGTCAGGACCAAAGCAGGAACTTTGAACTCATGTCAAGACTGTAAAGGACTAAAAGTGGAAAGATGGTCGCCAAGGTCTCTTTATTTGTACTTCTGTCTGAATTTATATCCCTGATGCTGAGATTAAGCAAGCTGACCAGAAAACAGCTTGGGAAAGAAAAGGTTTATTTCATCTTACAGCTCATAGTCAGTCCATCACAAGTGGAAGTCTGAGCAGGAAGAGCCTGTGTTCGGAACTGAGCCAGGCCTCAGATGGGTGCTGCTTGCTAGCTTACTCTATTATGCCTACTTTCTTATACCATCTAGGGCTACCAGCCCAGTGGTGGCACAACCCATAGACCCTCCCACAATAACCATCAGTGAAGAAAATGCCCTTCACAGAAGGACTTGCTTAGAGGTCAAGGTTGTGGAGTCAAACCTTCAAGGTTCCCAGATGACTCCAGTTTGTGCCAAGTTGACAAAATTTTCACTAGCACATTTTCCCAATGTGGCCGCAATGAACAAATGCCATTTCTCCATTTTCACTATTACTTGACTATTTCGTAGCCCATTAGGCAAAGATGGCCAAACTTGCTTTGTTGGGGCTGTCAGAAAGTTAGGTGAAACAGGGGACCTTCCTGCATCTCGATCCTGGTATCCAGGAGTTGAATATTTCTACGTATGAAGCAAAGGGACCCATGGGAGTTTTTTGTTACTTGTTCTCATATCAATGTCTCTTTCTAGGACAGTACTGTCTCTTGTATTCCCCACACTATATACCATAGGCACTGAATGACCTAAACTTACCAAGCTAAGGGAATTGCAATTGCAGAAATGGAGGAAATGACTTCTGATAGTTCAGCTTTCTGATTGTTCTAGCAGGAACTCATCAATCCTTCCTTGTAGGTTACCTACTACAGTGTGTCTCAGGACTGCTGTGGAACTCAGTTTGAGTTGCTTTTATTATCCAGGAATACATAGAGGTGATTAAAACCTTTATATTTTCCCCAGAGTAAGAAGAAGTCCCTGTTCTACAGAGGTTCAGACAAAGGTGAGAATCAAGCTTGTTTGAGCCTGTGCAGGGAACAAGGATGCTAAAGGAAACTTTGCAGATTCTTGGATCACCATGGAGATGGACAGATTCTGAGAAAGTTTCCTGTTTAGGAGCAAGGAAGTATTGGCTGCATCCTTCCCCGGGGACACTTTAGAATGCAAGGACCTGTATGTGCTCTTCTTGTTTCTGCAGCACTCAAGGAAGTCCAGGTGCCCACAGTGAGCACTCCTTAGTCATGGGAGACAAAAGTCATATCATTGAGAGCCACCTGTCCTGTTCATCTTCTTATCTCAGGGCCCAGGATAGTACCTTAAATGAAATGAAAAGCTGAACACATCTTTGGGGGTGTGTGTGAAGAACAAACACACACACACACACACACAAAACCTCATAGTGAAGTTCTTAGTTCCCAAGCAACCCTTCCTTAGCATGGAGAAACAAAAGCACATAGCCCAGGCCTCATCAGGTTTGTGGGTTTACAGTCAGCTCGAGATCTTGTTAAAGTTCAGCTTCTGATTGCATAGGTCTGATGTGCAATGAGAAGTTCTGCATTTCTAATGAGCTCTCAAAAGATGCTCATAGATGTCCTTAGACATCCAGTGGGCAGCTACTTCTTTTTTTTTATTATTATTATATATATTTTTTATTTTTTATATTTTTATTTACATTCAAAATCATTTCCCCTTTCCCGTTTCCTCCCTCCCCGAAAGTCCCATAAGCCCCCTTCCCTCCCTCTTTTCCCCATTCAACCCCCTCTCGCTTGGGCAGCTACTTCTCAAGTGGGTGAGTGCCTGGTGCTTGGAGACCAGGCTTGGGCAGAGACCCTGGAGCTTTGTTGACCTATGGAGTTCAGAGTGTTCAATGACTAGAGATATATAGTAATCTGGGTCTTGTTCTGATGGTTTCCTGAACCTTGAGACTCCTTTTCCTAGTGGACCAATATCATCTATGCAGGGAAATTAATCCAGTGGTTGTCAACTTGGCGGAATTTAAAATCACCTAGTAGACAAGGAAGTGTCTGGGAGAGTATTTCTAGACTAGATTCATTGAGGATGGAAGACTCAGCCTGACACTGGCTGTCGCCATTCTATGGATTGAGATTCTGAAGTGAAGAAAAGAAGAAAGTGAGCTGACACCAGCATACATATCTCTCTGCTTCCTGACTGTGGGTGCCATTGCACCAGCTGCCTCACTCCTGCTGCTGTGACTTCCCAGACATGATGGATTGTACCCTCAAACTGTGAGTCAAAATGAGGCTTTCCTTTCTAATGCTGTATTTGTCAAGCTTTTTGTTGCAGCATCTAGAAAAGTAATACAATTGTTTTTTTCTTTTGAAACAGAAGGTTTGGCCAAGTCCTTACTAGGTCTTTTCTTATCTGAAGAATCAGTATTTTTCTTGGGTAATGTCTCAGTAGACGCTCTGTTCCTCCAGGACTAGAAGGGACTGCTCTCAGCTAGCTGTGTCCAGCAGGTGCTCTGCCCATCAACTGGATTAATGGAAGTCACTGAGGGACATTCATCCTGGTCCTGTCTCCATGACCAGATTAACTAGGTCCAGTGTAGGAACATTCCTATTTAGCCCTCTGAATAAGCAAATGGGTCACTTCCATGATGCCCATTTTATATATGTGAACACTGTGAAGAGTTCATATTCTTAGGCATGTGATGGTATCTGTGCAGGATCCAACACACAGAAAGAGATAGAGCTGGGGTGGAAACTGAGTCATGTGCTTATCCAGGGCTCCATGCTTTCACTACCACACTGGGCGGCTAACACAGATAGCCTAACATCATACAATCCCCAGGAGACTGGCATCTTCAGCTGTTTATTGTTTGTTTGTTTGTTTGAGACAAGGTCTCATGTAGCTCAGGTTGGCCTTAAACTCATGAAACTGAAGATGATCTGGAACATCTTTAAAATATGTGTATGTATGTATGTATGTATGTATGTATGTATGCTTGTATTTGTTCATTTATGTGTACACATGTGTGTCGAGTGTGCCATAGTGCACTTATGGAGGCTAGAGGACAAGCTTGTCAGCATCAGTTCTCTCCTACCTTGTGGATCCGAAGGATTGACCTCAGGTTGTTAGGGTTGACAGGAAATGCCAAGCCCATCTTGCTGGCCCCAACTTTAAACTTCTGCTTATACTGCCTCCACTGCCTGAGTTCTGCAATTACAGGTGTTCATCACCACATCTGGTTTTATGAGGTGCCAAGGATGGAATCCAGGGCTTTGTACCTGTTAGGTAAGCATTCTACCAACTGAGCTGCATCCCAGACTCTGCACGTTCAGTATTATACATTAATCAGTTAGTGTCTCAGTCATTGTTCTTCTGCTGTGAAGAGACACCATGACCAAGGCAACTCTTATAAAGAAAAACATTTAACTGGGAACTTGCTTAAAGTTTCAGAGGGTGAGTCTGTTATCATTATAGTGGGAAGCAGACAGGCATGTCGCTAGAGCAGTAGCTGAGAACTTTGCATTCTAGTTGGCAAGTGCCAGGCAGAGAGATAGTGAGGGTGTGTGTGTGTGTGTGTGTGTAAGAGAGAGAGAGAGGGAGAGAGAGAGAGAGAGGGAGAGAGAGAGAGAGAGAGAGAGAGAGAGAGAGAGAGAGAGAGAGAGAGAGAGAGAGAGAGAGAGAGAGAACAACTTCTCTTTCTCTTGTTCTTACATTCTAGGAATCTCACAGAAACACCTATGAAAAGTAAAGCTGTGAAACAGCCTGTGAGAAAGCAGCATCAGAACAACAACGTCAGGAGAAGGTTGTGAGCAAGCCCGGACACGCTCAGTGCATAGAATTCCACAAAAGCACTAATTTTAAAGGGGCATCAGGTCACATATTGGGACTCTGCTGAGGGCAGGATGGGTCTGCCAACGCTCTGAAATCATACTGAAAATTTGCCCCAAATTAGATCTTTTTCATTAGTTCCTTCCATTTGCAGGCCAAATATTTGGCTAAAATGGGAAGTGAGGATGGCAGTGTCCACATTCGCAGGTTTCTAGAAGGTGTGGACACAGTCGGGCTATGTCCACAAGGACAATAGCATGCTTGTTTAGAGATGTGTGGTATGTAGCATCAAGACCACAGAACCTGGAGCCTGAAATCTGCATCTTACAGCAGAGGTTTGTAGCCATGTTGTCTAATACCTGTAACTTACTATTTATTGATCATGTGCATGGTATGCATAATGCATGTGTTCATGTGTGTGGGCATGCATATGTGTATGAATGCTAGATTTCAGCCTAAGGTATCTTCCTCAATCACTTTTATTAGTCCTTTGAGACAAAATTTCTCACTGAACCTAGAACTCACTAATCTTGCAAGACTGGCTGGCCACTGAGCTCCAGGGATCCTGCATCTCCACCTTCTCACTGGGTTTACAGGTATGACCCTGTTTTTTTATGTGGGTTCTGGGGTTTGAACTCAGTTCCTCATACTTGCATGGCAAAACATCTTACCAACAGAACTATCTCTCCAGCCCCACCAACTTCTCTGATGTTTGCTCCTTGTCTTAGTTAGGTTTGACATTGTGAAGAGACACCATGACCAAGGCAACTCTTATAAAGCAAACTATTTAATTTTGGGTTGGCTTGCAGTTTCAGAGGTTTGGTTCATTATCATCAATGTGGGAAGCACAGAAGTGTGCAGGCAGACATGGTGCTGGAGAAGGAGCTTAGAGTTCTATATCTTGATCCACAGGCAGCAGAAGGAGACTGTGTGCTACAATGGGCACAGCCTGAGCACAGGAGACCTCCAAGCCCCCAACCCCAAACAACAACATACTTCCTTCAATAAGACCACACTTCCTAATAGTGCCACTCCCTATGAACCAAGCATTCAAATACATGCATCTATGGGGGCCATGGCTATTCAAACCAGCACACCCCCGTGTCTGGAATCTGTATATTGTCACCTATCACATATGTTGTCTTCAGAATTTAAAGGATGGAATGACCCATAAGTTCTGCAAAGGGTCCTGACCTGTTTTTGCCTTTCTTTCTCTTCAAAGGCTCTGATTAACTTTCAGGATCTGTGCTTAAAAACAAGCAAGCAAGCAAGCAAATAAGCAAGCAAACAAATCAGAATAAATGTGAGCAGCTTCACTCTGACCATTTGCAAATATCAGGAATTGGCCCTAAGGCAGACCAATAGCCAGTCCCACACGGCCGGCATAAATTTTGTGGATGAGTCAGTCAAAAAAATCATTTCAATAAGTCTGGGGAGATGAGCACCCAAATTTGTCCCCCTGCACTCACATGAACAACTGTATGTGATAGTATCTGTCCTGGGGAAGCAGAGTCAGGAAGATTCCTAGAACTGTCTGGTCTTTGGAGTCTGGATGACTTGATGAACTCCAGGTTCAATGAGAGATCCTGCCTTAAAAAATATAGGAAGAGCCACAGAGGATATGGCTGTGATGGCCTAGCACTAGATTTCTTGGGAATAAACAGACCTCTCCAGAATGCTCTGCTCTGTGGCCAAGCCTCTGTGCTTTCTGAATTGTCCCACTTTTGGTGAACCAGTGTTTTCAAAAACTCTCCAATGATATAGGGACTCCATGGTGTTCTCCCAAATCCCTGCTTGATTTGGGGCTAAAGGTGTCTGTTTCTGATTGAATCCTCACAGACATAACAAAGAAAGAATCAAAGAGGAAGGGATATCTCAACCTGATCTGTTTCTTTTGTGTTAATCAGCATTGTTTCTAAATATCTGCACTTAGACCACATCAGCAGGAACGGCTGGATATGAAATGTCTAAGAAGCTACTCAGAAGGAAGCAGATTGTGTGACTCCCATGTGTCTGAGAGAGAGAAGGGATCTAAATCAAGCTCTCTCTTAATCTCCATTCATCCAAGCTAATCTCCAAATGGACAAAGCAATCAATTGAAGTAATAAATATGGCTTATTCAAAGGGCTGAATAAATGGCTGGAACATTTCCCCCAACTGGTTTCCATTGAATAATTGAAATTATGCAAGGGCATGGAAATTTTTCAACAAATAAAATATGTCTGAAAATCTATTAAAGACATGTCTGCAAAAATCATTTGGAAAAGCCCAACTCAGCAATAAAAAATAAATTACATTTCTGTTCTTACTGTTGCTCCCTTTGGGGAGGAACATATTACTATCCACCTCACAGACAAATGGGACTGGCACATTGCAGAATAAATGACTGTGTTCTAACCATGAGGTTTAGACCATTACATAATGACTCTACACTGAGAACAAAATAGGAAATAATTCGTAACATTTCTCAGATAATGGACTTGCTGTTTTGCCTCATCCGTGGGGCTTTGGAATTGGAATTTTCCACCTGTGACTTTGAATGACAGACAGCTTTGCTCAGAGATGGAGCTGATTTGGACCAATTAAACCAGACCTGTGGGCAGGTAGGTAGCTCACCGGGATCCCTTATTTCTGCTTCATTTAGTCTGAGCCACAAATGGAGCTATGCTAGGAACTTGACCAAGAGAAGGGGCTGCAGAGATGGTCCAATGGTTAGAAGCATGTACTGTGGATGCAGAGGAACTGAGTTCAGTTCCCTGCCTGCATCCAGGTTGAGCAGCTCAGGACTGCCTATAAGTCCAGTTCCATGGGGTCTGCTGTCCTCTTCTGACCTTCACTGGCACCTGCTCATACCGTGAAACAAAGAAAACAGCAGCAACAACAACAACAACAACAGGATCAAAGGAATGTGAATAAGGATGTTCTGAGTTGGCTGTGTTTCTTGGCTTCTCAGAGTTTTCTATTTCATCTCTTGGAGCACAGCAACATTGTTTAATCTCATAATCTTTTCAGTGGTTTTTTTTCTTAGCTCACTGTTTTTTGTTTGTTTGTTTGTTTTTTAATATCATTTAGGTAAAGACTTGTCAGTAGCATTGCAAGAGCTAGGCATCTGAGCAAGGAAGGTTGACAGGACATTGGCTAACAACTTCCACTTTTTGAGAGATCCTTTTATCTGAAGAGGTGGGGCTGTTGTTGACTGGAGAGAACCTGAGATTGGGGTTACTTGGATTCTCTGTGGTAGTTTACCTTGTCAGTGTTGATTGGCTCTGGAATGAACTGAGAGGTACACTCTAGGCAAGTCTGTAATGGCATTTCCAGGTAGGATTAACTGATGGAAGAAGACTCCCTTCTCACCACAAGTGGCTAGCACCTTCAGAGTGGTCCAAGGGAAAAACCAGCTGTGTTCTCTTGCCTGCCTTCCCTCTTGCTAGTGACATCCTATGACTTTGCAGCTGCTCAACTGCCACCCTCTGCTTGCTGTAGAACCCACCTTCTTCAGCATTCCAGTGTAGACTGAAGGCTTCTAGGAATCTCCCAGTTCTTCAGTACCAGGTTGGGATGACTAAAGGATTCAGGCTTACGAACCAAGCCTCTCCCAGACTCTCAGTCTCTCCTGTGTGCACATAGACACTGTTGGACTACCCAGTCTGTATTGTGCAAGCCAGTCCACTAAACCTCCACTGTAATGTGAACTGTATTCATTCTGTAACTTCTGTTCTTGACCCAATAGAGCCCCCTTTTCTGACATCCAGGAGCCCCTTTGATGTCCAGATCACTGAAATTTTATAGTCAAACATTTAATCTTTCATTCAATACCTCTTATCACAAAGTCAATTGTGGACTCTCTAATAAGAAAACAGAAGGGAAGGATATTTTGAGATTGAGAAGCAGATATTTTATAACCAGAAAATCATGAGGAACTTCAGTTGGGTGGGGTGTTGTGTACTTATATGTATACCAGCTATGGAGATAGGAGGACCAGGAGTTCAGAACCTTCTTAGGCTATATAGCAGAGTCACTTGGCTAACATGAGATCCTCTCTCCAAAGGAAAAAAAAATAGAAAATAAAGTGATAAGGAATCTTACTAGTTACAGGACTGTATGAACTGCGTATAATTAGAAAATACCATTTTAGTTTGAATTGCAAATGGAAAAGACAATGCGATGCCAAAATCTTTTTGTGGTTTTTGGTGTTTCAGAACACATGAGTGCGAGTTCATATAGTCTCTCTCTCTCTCTCAACACCCCACTGCCAACACCCATCTTTGAGACTACTTTCTATTTGTTTTAATCGATATGTAAGCTTATTATGCATTTAGCCATTTAAACTGATACTTGTGCACTAATTTTGTGACTTGGGGGAACTTGTGGGTGGGGCCATCATTTCCGTTTCTTGGCTCTATGTGTGTCATCTGTGAGGTGTCATTTGAAAATGCTCGCTATGGTCTTTGCCAACTTAGACGTTCAGGAACGTGTTCTCTAGATCACAAGGGATTCTGTAATTTTATAGTTTGGCATTACTTACAAGGATGACTCTACTATTAAATGTGTACTCTCCAAGGTTCATCCACAGGCAGCTAGGAGATGGAATGATGGAGCCTCGTGGGAAGGCCTTTTGCCATTTAGAACATGGTTGTTTTTCTTTTAAGATTTATTTTTAGGATTGGAGAGAGACTTTAATGATTGAGAGCACTGCCTGCTTTTCCAGAGGATAAAAGTTTGATTCTCAGCACCTGTATGGCAGTTAAAAAACATCTGTAACTTCAGTTTCAGGGGCTCTGCCTCTCCTTTTTGGCTTCTCTGGGTACTGCATATATGTAGTACATTATACGTGATGCAAAACACACATATACAAAAATTAACACTGATGACAGCCTGGGACAGGATAATTCCAGTTTCCATCTGAGCCAGGAGATGACCCTGTGACACAGCACTCCATACCCAAATCCCATCAGGAGGGAGCTGGTCTCCCAGGAGTGCCAGCACACCTGTGAATACAGGTAAGACCACCACTTCTGTTCAAATTCCTGGCCCAAGAAGGACCCACCAAGAGCCATCAGAACACAGGAACCAAGGAAGATCCAAGGACAGGATGCTTCAGGTTTCTATTTGCAACCCGGAGTGGACCCTGTGCCACAGCTCTCCATACCCAAATTCCTCACAGATTGATCTGGTCTCACACAGGCTTGCAGGAGGAACAAACCACAGTCAGAGACAGAAAGACCAGCTAGCACCAGAGATAACCAGATGGCAAGAGGCAAGGGCAAGAACATAAGTAACAGAAACTAAGACTACTTAGAATCATTAGAACCAAGTTATCCCACCACAGTGAGCCCTGGATATCCCAACACACCAGAAAAGAAAGACTCTGATTTAAAATCATATCTCAAGACTTTAAGAAGGACATAAATACCTCCCTTAAAGAAACACAGGTAAAGAACACAGGTAAAGTGCTAGAAGCCCTTTAGAAGGAAATACAAAAATCCCTTACAGAATTACAGGAAAATACAATCAAACAGATGAAGGAATGGAATAAAACCATCTAGGATCTAAAAGTAGAAATAGAAGCAATAAAGAAATCACAAAGGGAGACAACCCTGGAGATAGAAAACCTGGGAAAGAGATCAGGAGTCATAGATGCAAGCATCACCAACAGAATACAAGAGATAGAAGAGAGAATCTCAGGTGCAAAAGATAGAAAGCTTTGACACAACAGTCAAAGAAAACACAAAAATGCAAAAAGCTCCTAAACCAAAAAATCCAGGAAATCCAGTCCACAATGAGAAGACCAAACCTACAGATAATAGGTATAAGAGAGAGTGAAGATTTCCAACTCAAAGGGCCAGTAAATATCTTCAATAAAATAATAGAAAAAAAGTCCCTAACCTAAAGAAAGAGATGTCCATGAATACAAAAAGCCTACAGAACTCCAAATAGATTGGACAAGAAAAGAAATTCCTCCTGTTACATAATAGTCAAAACATGAAATGCACAAAACAAAGAAAGAATCTTAGAAGCAGTAAGGGAAATATGGCAAGTAGCATATAAGGGCAGACCTATCAGAATTACACCAGACTTATCACCAGAGACTATAAAAGCTAGAATATCCTGGGCAGATGTCATACAGACCCTAAGAGAACACAAATTTCAACCCAGGTTACTATACCCAGTAAAACTCTCAATTACCAACGATGGAGAAAGAAAGATATTCCATGACAAAACCAAATTTACACAATATTTTCCCACAAATCCAGCCCTACAAAGGATAATAGATGGAAAATGCCAACACAAGGAGGGAAACTACACCCTAGATAAAACAAGAAAGTAATATTCTTTCAACAAACCCAAAAGAAGATAGCCATACAAAAGTAAAAATAACATTAAAAAATAACAGGAAGCAACAGTCACTATTCCTTAACATAAATGGACTCAATTCCCTAATAAAAATACATAGACTAACAGACTGGATATGTAAACAGAAGCCAACATTTTTCGTACTGGAAACCCACTTCAGTAACAAAGACAGACACTTCCTCAGAGTAAAAGGCTAGAAAACAATTTTTCCAAGCAAATGGTCCCAAGAAACAAGCTGGAGTATCCATTCTAATATCAAATAAAATCAGCTTTCAACCAAAAGTTATCAAAAAGGATAAGGAAGGACACTTCATACTACCAAGGAAAAATCTACCAAGAAGAACTCTCAATCCTGAACATCTGTGCTCCAAATGCAAGGCCACCACATTCATAAAAGAAACTTTATTAAAGCTCAAAGTGCACATTTTACCTCACACAATAATTGTGGGAGACTTCAACACCCCACTCTCATCAAGGGACAGATCATGGAAACAGAAACTAAACACACTGAAATTAACAGAAGTTATGGACCAAATAGATTTAACATATATCTATACAACATTTTATCCTAAATAAAAAGAATATACCTTCTTCTCAGCACCTTATGGTACCGTCTCCAAAATTGACCATATAATCAGTACAAAACAGGTCTCAAAAGATACAAGAAGATTGAAATAATCCCATGCATTCTATCATATCACCAAGGACTAAGGCTGGTCCTTAGTAGCAACAAAGACAATAGAAAGCCCACATACACATGGAAACTGAACAATGCCCTACTCAATGATAACTTGGTCAAGGAAGAAATAAGGAAATTAAAGTCTTTAGAAATTAATGAAAATGGGCGCTGGAGAGACAGGCAGCTTGTGTGTAACCTGCTCCCAGGTGCTGGGCTGA
Source organism: Tokudaia tokunoshimensis (assembly GCA_036184795.1). Lineage (NCBI taxonomy): Eukaryota > Metazoa > Chordata > Mammalia > Rodentia > Muridae > Tokudaia > Tokudaia tokunoshimensis. Next base: position 69,102,636 of record BTHU01000013.1, read on the forward strand.
TCTGCAGTAACCAGCGCGCCAGCTCGGCGGTGGGACCTTCTGCCTGGTGGAGGGACCCCGCGCTGGGAGGGAGCCTGCCAGCTTTCCTTCCGCGACCTCTGTTCCCGCGGGCTCTCCCCCCAATATAACATCACTTGGGACACGGCCTGTTGGGGCTTCCGTCTGTGCCCGAGGGCGGGTTGGCGCTGTGGTCGTCTGGGTGCCAGATCGGCGGGCCATCGTGACCACAGGGTGAGCTGCACCACGGAGAGTGCCCTCCGCCATCTTTGCTCCAGTGACCAGGTAGTTGGGACCACCAGGCTCAGAGACAGACAGGCATAATATCGCTTCGGTCTCAGGCAGCTTGTGTGTAACCTGCTCCCAGGTGCTGGGCTGATCTGCAGTGACCAGCGCGCCAGATCTGCTGTGGGACTTCTGCCTGGCAGAGGGACGCCCCCTCTCCCCCCCCAGGAGAGATCACACACCCCTGCACAGGGCAGGAGCCTGCCAGCCTCCCTTTGGCGACCTCTGCTCCAGGAATCCACTAGGCTGAGCCTTTAGATGTGCAAGGCCTCCCCAATATAAGATCACTTGGGGCAAAGCACATTAGGGCTCCAAAGTCACTCAGGAGCAGGCAGGCCCCAGAAATCGGTGCCAGGGGAATCCTGGTAATCCAGGGGGGGGGCAGAAATAGCTTTGCAGGCTCACAGGAGGTCCAACCAACAGCCAGTGGCAGCAGGACCAACTAACACCAGAGGTATCCAGATGGCAAAAGGCAAACGTAGGAATGTTACTAACAGTAATCAAAGTAATGTGGGACCATCCGAACCCAACTCTCCAACAGCAGCAAGTCCTGGATAACCTACCACACCCGAAAGACAAGATCTGGATTTAAAATCACTTCTCATGATGCTATTAGAGGATCACAAGAAGGACACAAATAAATCTCATAAAGAGTTACAGGAGACCATGAATCAACGGTTAGAAGCCCTTACAAAGGAAACACAAAAATCGCTTAGAGAAATGTGGGAGAACATGGATCAAAAGATGGAGGCGCACAAGGAGACAACACAAAAATCGCTTAACGAGATGAATCAACGGGTAGATGCACTCACAAAGGAATCACAAAATTTGCATAAAGAAATGCAGAAGAATATGGGTCAACAGATGGATGCCCATAAGGAGGCAACACAAAAATTGCTTAAAGAAATGAATCAACGGTTAGATGCCCTTACAAAGGAAACACGAGAACTGCTTAAAGAAATGCAGGAGACGATGGATCAACAGATGGAATCCCATGAGGAGGAAACACAAAAATCGCTCAGAGAAATGCAGGAGAACATGGGTCATCAGGAAGAAATCCTGAAAGAGGTAATGCAAAAATACCTTAAAGAAATACAGGAAAATACAAACAAACAAGTGAAGGATCTCAGCAAATCCATCCAGGAACTAAAAAAGGAAGTAGAAACAACTAAGAAATCACAAAGGGAGACAACTTTGGAGATAGAAAACCTTGGGAAGAAATCAGGAGTCATAGATGCAAACATCAACAATAGAATACAAGAGATGGAAGAAAGAATCTCAGGTGCTGAAGATTCCATAGAAAGCATCGACTCAACAGTCAAAGAAAATGCAAAATGCAAAAAACGCGTAACCCAAAACATCCAGGAAATCCAGGACACAATGAGAAGACCAAACCTAAGGATTATAGGTATAGATGAGAGTGAAGATTTGCAACTTAAAGGGCCAGTAAACATCTTCAACAAAATTATGGAGGAAAACTTCCCTAACTTAAAGAGAGAGATGCCGATGAACGTACAAGAAGCCTACAGAACTCCAAACAGACTGGACCAGAACAGAAATACCTCCCGTCACATAATAATTAAAACACCGAATGTTCTAAACAAAGAAAGAATACTAAAAGCAGTAAGAGAAAAGGGCCAAGTAACATACAAAGGAAGACCTATCCGAATCACATCAGACTTCTCACCAGAGACTATGAAAGCCAGAAGATCCTGGGCAGATCTCATGCAGACACTAAGACAGCACAAATGCCAGCCTAGACTACTATACCCAGCAAAACTCTCAATCACCATAGATGGAGAGACCAAGATATTCCATGATAAAACCAAATTTTCACAATATCTTTCCACAAATCCAGCCCTGCAACGGATAATAGGTGGAAACCGCCAATACAGGGAGAGAAACAACACCCTGGAAAAAATGAGATAATAACCTTCTTGAATCAAACCCAAAAGTAGATAACCACTCAAACATAAAGATAGCGTCAAGAATGGCAGATGGCAATAATCACTATGCCTTAATCTCTCTTAATATCAATGGTCTCAATTCCCCAATTAAAAGACATAGACTAGCAGACTGGATACGTAAACAGGACCCAGCATTTTGCTGCATGCAGGAAACGCACCTCAGTGTCAAAGACAAACACTACCTCAGAGTAAAAGGCTGGAAAACAATTTTACAAGCAAATGGCCCCAAGAAACGAGGTGGAGTAGCCATCCTAATATCGGATAAAATTGATTTTCAACCTAAAGTCATCAAAAAAGACACAGAAGGACACTACATACTGATCAAGGGAAAAATCCACCATCAAGAACTCTCAATCCTGAATATCTATGCTCCAAATGCAAGGGCACCCTCATTCGTAAAAGAAACTTTACTAAAACTCAAAGCACACATCGCACCGCACACAATAATAGTGGGTGACTTCAACACCCCGCTCTCTGAAATGGATCGTTCAGGAAAGCAGAAACTAAACAGGGACACAGTGAATCTAATTGAAGCCTTGGACCAAATGGAACTAACTGATATATATAGAACATTTCATCCTAGAGCTAAAGAATACACCTTCTTCTCAGTTCCTCATGGTACCTTCTCCAAAATTGACCATATAATTGGTCACAAATCAGACCTCAACAGATACAAGAAGATAGAAATAATCCCATGCCTCCTATCAGATCACTATGGAATAAGGGTGGTCTTCATTGGCAACAAAAACAAAAGAAAACCCACGTACACATGGAGGCTGAACAATGCTCTACTCAATGATAACTTGGTCAAGGTGGAAATAAAGAAAGAAATCAAAGACTTTTTGAAAGTTAATGAAAATGAAGGCACAACATACCCTAACTTATGGGACACAATGAAAGCAGTGCTAAGAGGAAAATTCATAGCCCTGAGTGCCGCCAAAAAGAAACGGGAGACAGCATACACTAACAGCTTAATGGCACACCTGAAAGCCCTGGAACATAAAGAAGCAAATACACCAAAGAGGAGTAGAAGGCAGGAAATCATCAAAGTCAGTGCTGAAATCAATCAAGTAGAAACAAATAAAACCATACAAAGAATCAACAAAACAAGGAGTTGGTTCTTTGAAAAAATCAACAAGATAGATAAGCCCTTAGCCAGACTAACCAGAGGGCACAGAGATAGTATCCAAATTAATAAAATCAGAAACGAAAAGGGAGAGATAACAACAGAAACTGAGGAAATTCAAAAAATCATCAGATCCTACTACAAAAACCTGTATTCAACACAACTAGAAAATCTTGAGGAAATGGACAATTTCCTTGACAGATACCAAGTACCAAAATTAAATCAGGATCAAATAGACCATCTAAACCGTCCTATAACCCCTGAAGAAATAGAAGTTGTCATTGGAAGTCTTCCAACCAAAAAAAGCACAGGTCCAGATGGTTTTAGTGCAGAATTCTATCAGACCTTCAAAGAAGACCTAACACCAATACTCTTCAAACTGTTCCACAAAATAGAAACAGAAGGAACACTACCCAACTCGTTCTATGAAGCCACAATTACACTAATACCAAAAGCACACAAAGATTCGACAAAGAAAGAGAATCTCAGGCCAATCTCTCTTATGAATATCGATGCAAAAGTACTCAATAAAATTCTTGCCAACCGAATCCAAGAACACATCAAAACAATCATTCACCACGATCAAGTAGGCTTCATCCCAGGGATGCAGGGATGGTTCAATATAAGGAAATCCATCAATGTAATCCGCTACATAAACAATCTCAAAGAAAAAAACCACATGGTCATCTCATTAGATGCTGAGAAAGCATTTGACAAAATTCAGCATCCTTTCATGCTAAAGGTCTTGGAAAGATCAGGAATTCAAGGCCCATATCTAAACATAGTAAAAGCAATTTACAGCAAACCAGTAGCCAGCATCAATCTAAACGGAGAGAAACTTGAAGCAATCCCACTAAAATCAGGGACTAGACAAGGCTGCCCTCTCTCTCCATATCTTTTCAATATAGTACTTGAAGTTCTAGCTAGAGCAATTAGACAACAAAAAGAGGTCAAAGGGATACAAATTGGAAAGGAAGAAGTCAAACTATCACTATTTGCAGACGATATGATAGTATACATAAGCGACCCAAAGAACTCCACCAGAGAACTCCTACAGCTGATAAACGACTTCAGCAAAGTGGCCGGATATAAAATCAACTCAAGCAAGTCAGAAGCCTTCCTATACTCAAAGGATAAGCAGGCTGAGAAAGAAGTAAGAGAAATAATACCCTTTACGATAGCCACAAACCATATTAAGTATCTTGGCATGACGCTAACCAAACAAGTGAAAGATCTGTATGACAAGAACTTCAAGTCTCTGAAGAAAGAAATTGAAGAAGACCTCAGAAGATGGAAAAATTTGCCATGCTCATGGATTGGCAGGATTAATATAGTAAAAATGAGCATCTTACCAAAAGTAATACACAGATTCAATGCAATCCCCATCAAAATCCCAACTCAATTCTTCATAGAGTTAGAAAGAGCAATTCAAAAATTCATCTGGAATAACAGAAAACCCAGAATATCTAAAACTATTCTCAAGAGTAAAAGAACCTCTGGGGGAATCAGTATCCCGGACCTCAAGCTGTACTACAGAGCAATAGTGTTAAAAACTGCATGGTATTGGTACAGTAACAGACATGTAGATCAATGGAACAGAATTGAAGACCCAGAAATGAATCCACACTCCTATGGTCACTTGATCTTTGACAAAGGAGCTAAAACCATCCAGTGGAAAAAAGATAGCCTTTTCAACAAATGGTGCTGGCTCAGCTGGAGGTCAACATGCAGAAGAATGCAAATTGACCCATCCTTATCTCCTTGCACTAAGCTCAATTCTAAGTGGATCAAAGATCTCCACATAAAACCAGACACACTGAAACTAATAGAAGGGAAACTAGGGAAGAACCTTGAACATATGGGCACAGGGGAGAATTTCCTGAACAGAACTCCAATAGCTTATGCTCTAAGATCAAGAATAGACAAATGGGACCTCATTAAATTACAAAGTTTTTGCAAGGCAAAAGACACCGTCAAAAAGACAAAGCGGCAACCAACTAACTGGGAAATGATCTTTACCAACCTTACATCCGACAGAGGGCTAATATCCAAGATATACAAAGAACTCAAGAAGTTAAACTCCAGAGAGGCAAGTAACCCTATTAAAAAATGGGGTACAGAGCTCCACAAAGAGTTCTCACCTGAAGAATATCTAATGGCTGAGAAGCACCTAAAGAGATGTTCATCATCCTTAGTCATTAGGGAAATGCAAATCAAAACAACCCTGAGATTCCATCTCACACCAGTCAGGATGGCTAAGATCAAAAACACAGGAGACAGCAGTTGTTGGCGAGGATGTGGAGAAAGAGGAACACTCCTCCACTGCTGGTGGAATTGCAGGCTGGTACAACCACTCTGGAAAGCAGTCTGGCGGTTCCTCAGAAAACTGGGCATGACACTCCCGGAGGATCCGGCTATACCACTCCTGGGCATATACCCAGAGACTTTACCTGCATGCAATAAGGTCACATGCTCCACTATATTCATAGCAGCCTTATTTATAATAGCCAGAAGCTGGAAAGAACCCAGATGTCCCTCAACGGAGGAATGGATTCAGAAGATGTGGTATATTTACACAATGGAATACTACTCTGCAATTAAAAACAATGAATTCACGAAATTCCTAGGCAAATGGTCAGAACTTGAAAATATCATCCTTAGTGAGGTAACCCAATCACAAAAGATCACACATGGTACGCAGTCACTGATAAGGGGATATTGACCCAGAATCTCAGAATACCCTAGACACAATCAGCATATCAATAGATTTCTAAAAAGATGGAAGGAGAGACCCCTGGTCCTGGAAAGACTGGATGTAGGGGAACGCCAGGACAGAGTAATGAGAAGGGGTTGAATGGAGAAAAGAGGGAGGGAAGGGGGCTTATGGGACTTTCGGGGAGGGAGGAAACGGGAAAGGGGAAGTGATTTGGAATGTAAATTAAAAAAATAAAAAAAAATATTTTAAAACTAGCCAGAAAAAAAAAAAGAAATCTCCTTTAGAGAGGGATAAATGGTTTTTGGATTTTTAGAGATATTAGGATCCTCTAGAGAGAGTGAGGTCTTGGATGAGGGACTTCCCCCATCCCCCGGCATATTGATGACAATGGAGGGGCATGGAGAGTGTGGCTCTCTGTCTTTACTTTCGTTTTTTACGTGACGGCGGTGGTGAAGCCTGCAAGAAGTCCTCTGCTATAGTTAAGAGACGAGCATTCTTGCCCCCTTTCTCAGCATCTTGTATTATGTCTCTTATAATGCCCCAATAACTAAAAAATGCAGGGGACACTGGGTCACCAGCTTTTAAAAGCTTATTAATGTCTTTAACCACCTTGTTCCATGTAAGTGGGTGTATATCAGGGCTGCTTAAAACCAGCCAAGGACATTTTTCATCAACAAAACAAAAGAATTTAATTAAATCTTTTTTCTTAACTCTTATTATCAGACGACAATTTTTTGGTGCCTTACCTCCCTTTCCAGCTACGTACTAGTGATGCAGCGTGAAAGGTCCTCGATTCCTTTTCCCGGGGGTCCTCTGTCGTCCGGTAGTTGGCCGTGCTTCGGGTCCCTGTAGGGTTCAAGTCCCTGTTCAGGCGCCACTTGACCCGTCCGGCAGGTCTAGTTATTCAGGGTCCCGAAGAGGTGCTACCTGAGGGTCAAGGGGGGGAGAAAAGAAGGAGACCAAGCAAGGTTCTGTTGTCAAGGTCTCGTTTATTGTCACACTGGCAGCAAGTTTTAAGCAGTAGGAATGAGGAAGCTGGGAGGGGGAGCTAGGGGGAAGTGAGCTATGGGCCAAGCCCTGGGTCGGGTGCCTGGGACATTCTGCGGTTTTTCCCTGGAAGGTCACAGATTTTTTTCATGGTCTTGATGTTCCGTCAGGAAGGTCAGGAGTTTCACTCGAGGGGAGGGGCGGCCTGTCTATGTAGCTGGCAGTTGGCCTGTCAGCCCCCAACACCTTCTTCTTGAGCTTTGTTTGGTCTATGTATTTTTATTTTGGGTATTCCGAGCTTCTGGGCAAATGCACACTTATCAGTGAGTGCATACCATCACTCAGGATGATATTTTCTAGTTCCATCCATTTTTCTAAGAATTTCATGAATTCATTGTTTTTAATAGCTGAGTAGTATTCCATTGTGTAAATGTACTACATTTTCTGTATCCAATCCTCTGTTGAAGGGCATCTGGGTTCTTTCCAGCTTCTGGCTGTTATAAATAAAGCTGCTATGAATGTAGTGGAGCATGTGTCCTTATTACATGTTGGAGAATCTTCTGGGTATATGCCCAGGAGTGGTATAGCTGGGTCCTCTAGTTGTACTATGTCCAATTTTCTGAGGAACTGCTAGACTGATTTCCAGAGTGGTTGTAGCAGCTTGCAATCCCACCAGCAGTGGAAGAGTGTTCCTCTTCCTCCACATCCTTGCCAGCATCTGCTGTCAACTGAGTTTTTGATCTTAGCCATTCTGACTGGTGTGAGGTGGTGTGAGGGTTGTTTTGATTTGCATTTCCCTGATGACTAAGGATGTTGAACATTTCTTTAGGTGCTTCTCAACCAATTGGTATTCCTTTATTATTATTATTATTATTATTATTATTATTATTATTATTATTAGTGTGTGTGTGTGTGGGGGGGGGAAGCTTCTTTCATGTGCCATAAGCCTATATGAAGTGAAAGGTTTTTGAATTTGGAGTCCAAGAGGAACACAGACAGGTTGTCCTTTTTATGAGATTTATTGGAAGAGTCAATGATGCTGTAGACAGACAGACAGATGGACAGACAAGAGCGTGATGGGGGCTCTGAGGGGAGTTCAGGCTCAGATGGTATGGTGGAGGTTCTTTTTAAAGGATTTAGACAAAGGGTGAGGTTCTATGTCTTTTGATGAGTAGCCCACAGTCCCTGATGCTGTCAGACTGTCTCTGGATCAGATATGAAGGTGGAGGGTGAGAGAATAGACATCAAGTTACTGTAGTTTTGAAAAACAAATTACTGTAGGCATAGTGCTACGAATCCTAGAAGATTAAGACAGGGAGATCTCTGAATTCAAGGACATCTGTGCCAAAGCAAGTCCCAGATCTAGGCCTGGTGCACACACCTTTAATCTGGGCCACACTTTCTGCTAGAGAGCTACATAAGGATATTGGAAGAAGGAAGATTGGCCCTCTCTTCTTTGCCTGCTTGCCTTGTGGGGCTGAGCAACTGCTAGATCCTTGGACTTCCATTCACAGCTACTGCTCATCATTGTTGGGGAGTTGGACTACAAACTGTAAGTCATCAACAAATTCCCTTACTATATAGAGACTCCCCATAAGTTCTGTGACTCTAGAGAACCCTGACTAATACACATAGTTCAACAAAAATGGAGGAGGTTTACAAAATGATATCACAACCTGGTTAATGTGGAGGTCAGAGAACAACCTGTGGAATCAGATCTCTCTCTACCATTGCGTCCCAGGGATTGAACTCAGGTCCTCAGGCTTGGCAGTAAACACCTTTACTTACTGGAGCATCTTCTCATGTGTGGATAAAGAATTTTAAGACTCATGAAAACAGAGCTCTGTTGAATGCTCACTATTAATAGACTCTTTGGGGTTATCATGTGTGAAGTGGAACTTTCAGAAACTGGTTTTTGTCAGAAGTGAAGGAAAGCAAGACTGGCCGAGCTGGTGTTCCCCAAGTTAACCTCTCCAGGGTCTTATTCTAAGGCAGCAGAAGAGAATTTCCGCTTTCCATCTTTGTGTATGCCTCACAATGGTAAAGCCCTGTATAAGGCAGGCAGACAAGATTGTGCTTTTCACACTCAGAGAGTGATCAGGTGACATGCTTTTTGGTCTGTGGAGTGTGGGTGGGTGGGGGGTTCCTGTGGAGGGTTTGAGACAGGTATGAGGCTCCCTGCTCCCTCTTCACCACCTACTGCATTTGTAACTGACATCCTGGAAGGAAGGACACTTGTGTTCTGACCTCTGGCTCTCAGAATATTGAAACAATGGACACCAAGAAATTCGAATTTCTCCTGGAACCCTTTGCTAGGAAAAGATAAAACTGGTACTAGCTAGAGTGAGAGCTTGTCTTCTGGGGAGTTTTCACACAGTTCTGATAACTTGTCAGAACACCTTGGGGAGAGATGGGGAGAGATGTGATAAGTCAGTGACAGGTGGGGCCATGCTAGAACTGCTTAGCTGCACACACCTCTTGTGCTCTATCTTAACCCAAATTTCATGTCAGGACCCTGAAAATGGACTTAGGAAGTTTTCTCAGGTCTAGTAACTTTGAATAAATCTTTCTCTCCCTTTCATGATTACTTAGCTGTTTAATTGGCCTACTGAAAACAGATCACTAATCCTAGTTAGTTAAAACTGCCAGGGTCCCCTTCTCTGACCAGAACAACTCAGGTAACAGTAATTCTGTACTGAAGACACCTTTCTGAGGGGGGCCAATATCTGAGTACAACCTTGCATAAATGAGATATAAACCATTGTGATTTCAAGCTTCTGAGATGTGGGGGTCATTAATTATTGAGTTACCATGCATTTCCTCAACCTATGCTGGTGGGCCAAGCCAAGAGTCAGGCCGCAGAGGTTGCTCATGTGACTGTGATCTAGAGAAATATTGATTTACTGGTTAAAAAATTCAAAGCCTTCACACTCCAAATATCTGGATGTACTATTCTGGGTTTTCTTTTCCTGTTCCCCTCGAGCTTGAGAGTTGCTGAAGCGTCAAAAAGTGGACAGGAGGGATCAGAACGAGGTAAAGATTTTGTCTGGATTCACAGATCGAACTGCCAAGCTCTGGTCAACTGAGAGTTGCAAGTTTGCGAGCCTGGTCTTCCAAGAACATACCTTTTTCCAATATTGGTCCACAATCTTTCCCTGCTTCACTTGTTTTAGTTCTGGTGGACAGCGTGCAATAATTGGATTTCTGTCCTTCAACTAAGTAACTTGGGATTTTGGGGGGCACCCTCGTTATGTTTTGTCTGTCTTCTCAGAAAACTTTTTCCTGCTGCTTTGCACTCAGATTGATTTCCTGGGTGATTCTTCAGAGCTAATTCTTGTTTGCATCTTACCTTCCACAAAAGGAGGATGTGTTACAAGCCAAACATCAATTCTAAAGTGAAAATTTAGGGTGCCTTTTTCTGGAAGCTGAATTTGAACTGCCTTTCTCACTTAATGCACAGGATGTGTTTGTTTTTTTTTTCTCTCCCTAGCACAAGTAGTTAGCCTGTTCCCATGTTCCTTGAGTCCCCAACCCTACTTCATGCTGATTAGCCAATTGTTTCAGATTGTGAAGCCAATCTCCCTCCAGTGGGATGAGATACAGTCACCACACATGTCAGACATAAAAGACAGAGACCACTTTTGGTCATATGTACTTGCTAGCATGGTTTGGGTTCTGGTACACAAACCCTTCTTGCAAAACAAACTTGATAGTAACTTTTGCTGATTTCTGTGATTCTTTCCCAGCAATTTGGGGTTTCATGTTGGATTTCCAACCCATCTGGAGAGTATTTGGATCCCTTCCATTGGAGGGATGTGTCTCATACCATTTTGCTATGGCTTGCGGGATATCAGGTACACTATACTCTTTTTGATCTGAAGGAATATCAGGATGGAATGTGTCTGGGCCCAAGAAAATACCTTGATGATTAAATAACACTCAAGACGTAGGTAGGAAATGCAAAGAATGGCAAAGTACTCCTTGGTGGTTTGGTCATTCCGATGATTGGATAAGACAGAGTGAATGAGACCTGCCACTGACTAGAGGCAAACGTAGAACCCTGAGAAGCCTATGCCTAAGAACCGCCTAACATGGGTCCTGTTTCAGGAGGGATCAGTTGGAGACAGACAAAACATTGAAAATTAGAAACCTCCAATGTGCATCAGTGTATGCATGTATATGTATTTGTGTATGTGCATGCATGTACATGTGTATATGTGTGTATCTGTATTTGTGTGTGTGTATTAAAGCTCAGATTAGCTCTCATGAAGCTAGGGTAGGAAATAGTGTAGGTAAGAAGAGTTCCAAGGAAGCTGATTTCCCAGACAAGGGCAAACCAAATCCCCTGGAAGCCCCAGAGGTTAACTTGTAACTTTTAATATATCCCTCCCTGCCACAACTATGGAGAGATTGAGCAACCTCAAAAACACTGTCAAAAGGCTACTAATGTTTAAACCAGGATTAACTATTTTTAATAAGTTGATGTCTAAGGGTTTTAAATTCCAGCCAACAAAGAGGGTCATGGACCTGTCTGATCTCAGCTCATACCATGCTTGGGTGGCACCAAGTCCACTTTCTTCTTCACCATGTGCCACCTACAGGTGTTGAGTACACATCCCTTAACCTTCCACCTCTTCTGTGGCTTCCCTTTCCCTGCAACTTGTACCCTAGGAGTGAAGGGAGGTCACTCACAATCCAGATGACACTGCTTTGTGTTCATAGTTACAATTTGTGACCCAAATTGCTAGGTATCTAGACTAGCTGCTGCCAGCTGCCAGCTACAACACCTGACAGGAAGGGAAACTTAAGCCTACCTGGGAAGGACTCTACTAAATTCTGTTCATTACCAAGATGGTTGGTTGTGTTTACTGCTGAGCAGGCTGGACACACTTCAATCCAGTCAAGAGGGTGCCCTCTGATGAGGACTCTCTATGGAGGCTGGCTAAACTTCTTCATGAACACAGAAAGTAGCTGACCCAACTCTAACGTTGGTACTAAAGAGACAGATGGCTGCTCCATGAGGTCTCTTGAACTTTCCTCCCAATGCAGTCTCCATACTGTTGTTATGGACATTCATATTTTATTCAGTGTTACAGTTGTGATTGTTATGTTTCTGTTCTCTCATTGTCAAACTGAACTAATCCCACCTCAGAAGCACTAAAATGTAAAAGAATCTAGTTTACTTTAACCTGACTCTGTTAGGATTCTTATTCCTTACCCAGATTACTGGGACTAATATTTTTTTTTAAATGAATGTGACTAAAACTAATTTACCCCTAACTGTCAATTTTGGTGTCTTGTTCTTCCATGTGGGACCCAAGACATATAATATCAAACATGTCAGTATTATGGCATCTACGTGCCCTTTTATCATCTGGCCACAGGATGTATACTAAACACATCTCTCTTGGTCAGGGTAGGCATATGCCTCCTCAGTAGAATTACAAGTGCTGTGTTGAAGCTGGGGATCATGTATTTTGGACCACCCAGCCTGGGAGATGGACATCCAAGTCCTCAGGAGAATGGTGACGTAAAAATAACAACAGTTATTGAAGAAAAAGGCCACGAATTTGAAAGAGAGCATGGCTTAGAGGAAGGAAAGGAAAGGGAGAAACTGTGTAACTATACCATAATCTCAAAAATAAGAGAAATAGTAAAAAAGTTCTGACTTATTCAAGACATTCTCCCAACTATCAATCACCCAATTATAGTCCTTTTCTCATAATAATTGATGACCCTGATTAAAAAATAATTAGAAAAGCTAAAGATTTGAGATAGACCTTCTCCATTAAAGCTGGAATAGAGGTGTCAGTGCTAGATTAAGAAGGGTTAAATAGCCTGTTGACTCATTGAGAGGCTGCTGTGCTGGTGGGACAGGCTGACCATGAGTTTCAGTCATTTCTTTCCCTTTGGGATGGTCTTCCAAGACAATGAATCCTGATGGATCCTGTCACTACTGTTTCACAGAATCAAAGGTATCAGGTGCCTCCAGGGCCTTCACAATCTTCATGGCCTAAAAGTAATTCCCCCCCAAGTCTTTCTTCATGGGAGGGACAATTAATGCCAGCAAGAAACATAATGGGGTGCAGTGAAGATGATCTTTTAAAGAGATGATCAATCAGTCAGTCCTGATAGCCCCACAAGTAAATGTCAGGTGGTATTATGGACCCCTGTTTGAGTTGTTACCTGACTACTGGAGTGGAACTGGTTCTTCAGTTCACCTGGCTACTTCTATTCAGGCATCCAGCCACTCTAGTCCACCTCAAGGACTCTCCTATAAGAGTAGAAAACTTTTAGCCCCAAGAGGCACATTCAACCCTCATGTTTATACTGATGTTATGAGAGTTCCCTAGAGGAGTCTCAAATGAGTTTAAGACCCAAAAAACAAATTTTAGCTAGTTTTGAACCCATTGTATTTTGATGGTATTTCAGTCCACAGACTGGATTGATTATCTGTATTCTAAACAGCAGAAATTTGTTAATTGTATCTGACATGCTGTAAAAGGGATATCTGAGCAACTGGACTCCACTAGTCAGATGGCTTTGGAAGATAGACTCCTGTTGAACATGACACTAGATGAAAAAGGTGGGTGTCTGTGTAATGTTAGGAGGACAAGGTTGCACCTACATTTCTAACAACACAGCTCCAGATGGGACCATTACCAGGGGCCTTCAAGGCCTTAATGCTCTTGCCAAGGAATTGGTGAAAAGCTCAGAAATAGATGACTCTTCTCCCTAACCTCATGGAACAATGTGTGGTAAATGGAAGGGAATAATGACTTCAGGCCTAACATCTTTAATTATGATAATTGGAATATTGATCTTAATAAAATCCTATGTATCCCTTGTTCCAGGCTCTATTCAAAAGAGTTATTGAGACATCCATTGCCAAGTAAACCCACCACCCTTCACATAGCTTTCACTTTCTAGACATTCAGAGACAAGAAGCTCAGTGTCTGCTAAAGGAATCTGAGAAAAAAAGTAAAGTAAAAGATAAAAAGAGGAGACTGTGAGAAACTATTTTTGCAAATAAAATAGTTAGTCCCACAAGATGCCACAATCCCTGAAATTTTTCTGAAACCCACCTTTCCTCTCCCTACCAATTAGCTCACTGTATAACTGTGAAATCAAGCGCCACCTATGGAATGTGATACAGTTGCCACCCACTTCAAGGATAAAGGGCAGAGGCCATCTTGGCCATGTGTAGTCACTAGACTAAAGAAATTGGCTTACGGGTGGACTTTTGCTTTCTTTGTGTGTTCTTCTGGACAATTATTCAGAGATCATTATTTTCTAACACTATGGCAGTCATCACGAGACTCCAGAAGCAATGAAGTGAAGTTTGAAGCAACTTAACTGATTTGCTTTGCTTAACTTTATTCCAAGTGTCAAAGGAGATCACTTCTTCTCTTCTTTCCCACCCCTCAGCCCCCTGCCCCTGCTTTCTTCTTTTCTTTTTTGAGGCAGGGTTTCACATCCCTGGCTGACTTCAAAATAACTACATAGCAGAGAATGAATGACCTTGAATTTACGATACTGCTGGCTCTATCTCTCAGGGGCAGGGATTATAGACATGCACCATGACACCTGGTTTATGCAGTGCTGGGGAAGCAAACCTAGGGCTTTGTGCAGGATGAGTGTGATGGTTAATATAGGCTGACAATTAGATATACTCTGTTATCACCTAAGAGATAAGCCTCTAAGGTATGGTAGGCTGAGGTTATCTAGAGTAGGGTACTTGAGGTGGATCAGATCACTGTAACTGTGGATGGCATCATTCCACGGGATGGGATCCTAGACTATATAGCAAGGAGAAAGGTACCTGGCTGACTGCAGTGCTGACTTCAGCTGCCAGACGCTTCATGTTCCTGCTACTACACCTTTCTTGTCATCTTGAACTTCCTTTGAACCTTGAGCCAAAATAAACCCTCTGCTCTTCTTCTCCTTTGTTCAGTTATTTTGTCATAGCAACCAGAAGAGTAACTGGTACCTAACCAAGCACCCTACCAACTCAAGCTTGTCACCAGCCCTACCCTCTTTTCTGTAATGCATTTTTTTCTATCTGTAATTATTCGTTTCGTTTCTGTCACTGTGATAAAGTATCCCGAGTAAAAACATCTTAAGGGATGACAGGTTTATTGGACTTACAATTTGAGGTTACAGCCCATTACTGAAGGGAAATTGAAGCATGGTCGCAAAGCAGGTAATCACATCCCCAGTCCTTAGCAGAGAGAAATAAATGTGCCTGTGGTGCCTACTTACTTGCTCGTGGATGGCTTTCCCTACTCTTGCTCAATTCAGAGCCCAGCGCACGAAATGTTGCCACCCACAATGCACTGAGTCTCCCTACATCAACGGCTAATCAAAATGATCTCCCACAGACTTGTCCACAGGCTAACCTGATCCAGACAACTCCTCGATCAAAGTCCTTTTTCTGGGTGATTCTAGGTTGTGACGAGTTGACAAGTAAAACTAGCTCCCACAGTAACGTGCTCATGTGATTCAAAATTACAAAGATGTAAGTGGATATGTGGTGAGAAAACCATTCTTACTTTTTTTCCAGCTCAGTGTTGTCCCTTTCCAATAGGATGATTCATATATCTTTAAAGATGTGGGCCATACATAGATACATCTATGCATAAGGAAATATTGATTTCTGTTCCACATCGTGTCCTTTCTCTTTCTTACACAACTGTAAGAAGCTATATAATCTTTGTTGTTCTTGCTTTTCTTGTGTAGGGGCCTATCCACCTCATGGATCTGTCCTCATCAGTAAATGAAGAAATTTCTCCTCCCTCTAAATCTCCTTGACTGAGTTAATTTAGCCCAATGCTGTGCAGACAGACATCTGTTCCTGACCTGTACTTTTACAAATCACAGTGTAATGAACAGTCTCGTTCCGAAGTCAGGTTAAATCAGTGTGGGTATGTCTGTGGAAATGCTTTCTAGGAGAATTGCTGGGGCTTGTCTATTAGGTTAACAGTGAGTTTAAAAGGAAAGAGTAACCCTGCAGTGTTTGGTCAAAAATATAAACATTCCTTCAAACTGCAGTGGTTGAGTCATTGGTCCAGGGTCCTATCAGGTGTATGTACACTCTCCAAAGATTGGTTTTGTTCCTACTGTGTAGACCTTAGAGAGAAATCGACAAGGCCAATTATGCTTTTGTTAGCAACTCACTAAGAAGTTTAGTTCAGATGATAATGTAACAAGTTTTGTTTTATATGTGATTAATATTGATAGTCAGAGGGCTTTGTGTGTGTGTGTGTGTGTGTGTGTGTGTGTGTGTGTGTGTGTGCATGTGTGAGCATGCCTGTGAAGTCCAGAGGTCAACACAGATGTCCTTCTCAGCCACTATTTACCTTTTAAAAATTTAAAATAACTGAATAGTGTGTGTGTGTGTGTGTGTGTGTGTGTGTGTGTGTGTGTGTGTGTGGTGGGTGCATGCATGCCACAGAGTAAGTGTGAAAGCCAGAGCCACCTTCATGTGGGCTCAGGGCCATGAATTCAGGTCTCCAGGTTTGTATGGCAAGAGCCTGTGCCTACTGAGGCATCTCATATGTTTCTATCCACTTTAAGTTTTGGGGCAGGGTCTTTCACTGAACCTGACACTTGTTGGCTTGGCTAGATTGGCTGTCCAGGAAGGGTCAGGAATCCCTCTGTCTTTGCTTCCCCAGCATTTGGATTAAAAGGAGGTATCATCACACCATTCTTCATTCAACCAGGGTTGCATGGCAAGCATTTTGCCACCTGAGTCATCTTCCCAGCCCTCAGATGTTAGAGTAAATTACTCACTATTATGTGGGGTGGGAAATCAGATGAAAGCCATTTTACTGGATAGTTTTATGTCAACTTGACACATGCTAGAGTCATCACAGAGTAGGGGGCCTCAATTGAGAAAATGTCTTCATAAGCTACAAGTGTATACATGCCTGGAGGGAATTTTCTCTTTCCTTTCTCCATTCCTTCCTCCTTTCCTCCCTCCCTTGCCCATCCCCCATTTTCTATTTGTTTTTTTAAGGACAGGATTTCTCTGTGTAGCCTTGACTGTCCTGGGACTTGCTCTGTAGACCAGGCTGGCCTTGAACTCACAGAGATCCAATGGCCTCTGCCTCCCAAGTGCTGAGATTAAAGGCATGTACCATCTCTATGCTTTGGCCAGGAATAGAATCTGGGTCAAGCAGTTATTCTCACCACTATACTGCCATTGCCTTGGGCACTTTTTAAATTAGTGAATGATGGGGGGAGGGGCTGGGCCATTGTGGGTATGACCATCCCTAGATGGTGGGCCTGGGATCTATAAGAAATCAACCTGAGCAAGCCATGAGGAACAAGCTGGTAAGCAGCACCCCTCCATGGCCTCTGTGTCAGCTCCTGCCTCCAGGATCTGTCCTGTTTGAATTCCTAATGCCTAGTGTATGCAGTTCTAGAGATGAAACCCAGCTTTGTGTATACTAGACACATTCTATTAACTGGTCTACATCCTTAGCCCCCAAAGTGGGATTTGAACTAATTTTTTTCCATGCCTTGATAGAGGAATGACCTTGAACACAGTGGGTCTCCAAAACAAGTTAGCAGGAAAAGAGAAAGCTATTTCTTCTGATGTGTTCTCCAGAATAAATGCAACACATATGACCTGATTCTGAATCCCTGGAAGCTCACTCGCCAGCTAGTCTAGCCTCCTTGCCTAAGACTCAGGCTGATGGGAGACCCTATCTTAAACAAGAGATAGAAGGTTACTGGGGAATGATCCCTGATTTGTTAGACTCTAGGCTGGGCCATTGCTTGGGCCCATAGCATGTAGAGCAGCCTTTTTATTTTTGTAAAGAAAATGGGAAGGCCCCTACATAGAGACTGAATCCCTAACCCCAGATACCCAGATTCCAGAGGGAAAAATAGCAGGTGCCATTGTCATTTTTTCAGGGAACTTTACAGACTTCACGTTGCCAGGCTCCATGGGACAGGAGAGAGCTACCATGGTGACACATCTTCAGAGTTGCATAATTTTTTCCCTGTCACCTAGGAATCAGAGACAGCCTGGCTACAGGCTCCTGCTCTAAAGCCTATTCTCTAAGACAGAAGGAGAGTTCTGTCTGTCTTCAGAGCTCCTGCCATTGCTGTTGTCTATCTGTCCATAACTTCTTACCCCAAATGACAACCCACCTTAATATTTCCTTTGAGCCCCAAATCTTTGACATTTACATTTGTCCTATAGCCTCTGAATGCAAGATTTCATACACATATGTGTGTGCATTTTCCACACATATGCACTCACACGAGCACACACAGAAAGAGTGTGATGACAGAAATGGAGAACAGGAGTGCTGGGCAAACAGATGTCAATGCAGAATAGTGTTTCCTCCACTGGTCCTCTGTGGCGTTGTGGTGCCAGCACTGAGAAGGGTGGCAATACAGGGCTGCAGTGTGGGATGGGCTCTTTACCTGCCAGACACAGTTACTCTTGGGCATTCTATATTAATTAACTAATTAGCTTATTGCAGAACTGTGTTCTGCCTCTCCTTTGGAGGTTCCCTGGGCATTGCCAGCACACCACCAGGAGAAGGTGGGGCAAAGTCTGAAACAAGGGTCCACAGTGGTGCCCAGTCTCCTCTCTGGGTACCTAGGTACCTATGGTGAACTACAGGAAGAGGGAGTTAGGAACTGGGGGGGTCTGTGTTCTTCCTTTCCCCTAGGGACATCTGCTTGCCAGGTGGGGAAGAGGAGGCAGAGCCTAGGATGAGAGGGAGCTGGTCTGATTGGGAGCAAGTGTGGAGAGTACCAGAGGGGCTGGAGGGGAGAAAGTCTTCTTTGGGAGTCTTAGATGTGGTTCTTTAGTTGAATGCCTTCCCCGCAGGGATCCTTAATGAAGCAGTTCTCTGAGACAGTCCTTGCTTGTTCCTATTGCTTTATTGGATGGTGAATGTGAATGCATACACTTTATTTGGGGTGAACCAGGGTATCTTAGTTGGGGTTTCCATTGCTGTAAAGAGATACCATGACCAGGGCAACTTTTATAAAGGACATTTATTTGGGGTTGGCTTACAGGTTCAGAGCTTCAGTCCATCAGTCTCAAGGTCAGAAGCATGGCAGGCATGGTGCTAGAGGAGCTGAGAGTTCTACATCTTGTTCCACAGGTAAACAGAAGACTGGTTTCCAGGCAGCTAGGAGGATGCTCTCTCAAAGCCCACCCCTACAGTGACACACACTTCCTCCAACAAGGCCACACCCACTCCACACCTCTTAATAGTGCCACTCCCTGGGCCAAGAATATTCAAACCACTACAAGGGTGGTGGTTTTGTGGGAGGGAATAGCTGGGAAGGGAATCTCATTGGCTGAGAGTTTAAGGCTTTCTAGATATCTCATTATCATGGAGGAAAAGCTCCAGGGGTTACTTTATGTGATTGACTACCCAGGGTCCTCTCAGTGGGGTTGCATGTTCTAGAGCAGGTACAAAGACAGGTAGGGAGATGCTCTACTTCTGCTGGTCTCAGATCTCTGAGATTGTCAAGCTCTCAGCTCACTCAGCCTTGCCAGTTCTTATGTCTGTCTGGCGGCACAGCCCATTCGCTCTGCAGCTTATGATTTTCTGTATGTGTACATGCTGGTATGGGAGGGTGTGTGTACCACAACGCATGCATGGGGATCTGTGGGCAACCCTAGGTGTTGGTCCTAGCTGTCGACCTGTGACTTCTCCATTGCTGGGGCGTCTGAACCCAGGCCATCAGGCATATGCTGCAAACACATTTATCCACTGAGCAGTCTTTCTGGTCCAGGGCATCCTACTTTAAAACATAGGTATCCAAAAGGCAGGCATATACTGGCTGCTGCCACACTTCTGCTGGAATGATTTGAATTGGCAATCAGTTCCAGGAAACCTGGAAGGGACCAGGGGCTCATCTAGGAAAAGGGACAGTGTGACAGAGGTAGAGGCCCTGAACTGGGAATGAGAGGAGACACAATTAGTGCTCCAGAAATTTCTAAGCCATCAAAGTCTGTCTGTGTGGTCCTCTCTACTGTCCACTACAGTAACTGGATTCATATTCTTTGTCACTAGCAAAATCCCCTCTGCCGAGAGTCTCTGAAGTTCCTGAAGGCCACAGTGACTGCTGCTTCCTCAATGCAAAACCTCCCAGTTTAACTGTTAAGCAGAACATAGATCACACGCCATTAAAACTGCCAGTTTCCATCCCGTTCACACCATTAGTAGAAAATATATAACATTAAAGGAAGTGAGTTGCAATGAAAAAATATGGTAATTCACATGGGCAGGTCACAATTGACAGTGTGTGCAGGAGACAGCGTTCCTGAGCTGTCCCTAGAGATCTTATATTTAGCAAAAAGACATTTCCCAGAAAAATTTTCATAAATATTCTCCATGGGGGAAATGTATATTTATCACTTCATATAAAAAGAAATTTAAGGCAAATGTGTTAGTAGCTTATTTCTCAGAAATTGCATGGGTATTTTTAATCTATGGGCAGAAGATTCTTTCTTACCAAGTCTGTAAGAATAGAGGCTTTCACAATGCAATTAGTGCAGTATTATCTTTATTTCTTCTGTCTTTCTGGCCCTCCCCACAGCCATACCACATGCTTCATGTCCTGATTCCAATGTAGGGATGAGTGTCAATTGTGTATCCTGATTTTCATGATGCTTTGACATGTTGAGGTTTCACTGACTAGAAAGAAGCTGCCCTCCCAAGGGTGGCAAATTCATAGAGATGGGGAAAGATGTTCTGTGAGTGGCTTGCTTTAGACAGATCAACTAATCCAGGCACCATGAGCCCCAGCCTTCTCTTGAATCAGGTTATTAAACTCCAGGAAACCATCTCTCTTGCTTAATCATCCCAGCATAAGGAATCAGACAATGGGACAGCCTGTCAGTCACAGGCATTGATCTGAGTCAGGAAGGGCATCTACTGAGATATTTGAGTTCTTCTGTCCTGCGACAAAGACTCAAACCAAGAATACACAGTTACTGATGCAAATAGAGACAATTTATTACGAAAAGTATTTCTGGGACTCCAACTTGGCTAGAGGGATAAGGAAGGTCTGAGATTCAGAACCTGAGTTCTGACTCCTTACTGAGTCATTTACTTCATGCTCACTTTGGAGTATCTTGCTGTTCTTTTCTGGCACATGCTGTTTTGCCACACATAGCCCTGGTAGGGAAGAGTTTCCAGGCTTCCCCTGCCAATGGATTGCTTTGATAGGTCAACCTTGATGCCTCTCCCCTATTCTGCTACAGATCAGTGCAGTACCTCTGCAATTACCCAAATGAGCCAACCTTGACATTGACGAGTGCATTTGCCCTACCGTGTCCACCCTTACCTTAGATAAGCACAAGAAAGGCTCTTGCCAATACCATCGCTCGATCCAGCTTCCTGTCTGGCATGATGTTTTTCTTTGTACCCCGCCAGTTAGTGGAGTTGTTATGATCAGAGCACAGACTGTGGCCCTCCTAACCAGTGAGGCTCACCTCCCTGTCCTCAAGAAATCGGTTCAAGAAACAAGTAGCAGAGAGAAGCAGAGACAGGAGAATTAATCACTATGGTTGCGTGGGGAAGAGGGACAAAAAGGTTGAGTGGCCTCTCCAGCCACTAGACCATCTTCAGAATGCTGACATGAGACTTGTTTATGTAAAGGGCAGGAAATATGCCCAGCTAAGCTGTCCTGGCCAAAGTGGTCTCTGCCTGCCATCATTACTTGGGCTCCAGTCTCTCCTGCAAGCTGACAAGTTGTCAGAACTGTGTGAAATCTCTTTCTAGGAGACATGCTTTTCACCTGGCTGGCACCGGGATCCTTAGCTCTTCCCTTCTTCTAGCATGAGATTCTTGGAGAAATTCCAGTTTCTTGGAGCCCATTGTTTAAGCAGCCCGATATAAAAATGGGTTGAGGCATGGGTGTCTTCTCTTTAGAGAGTCTTCATTCTTGAAAGGACAGCTAGACATTCACAGTACCATGTTCCTTTGTTTCTTGAAATGTAGGGGTAGTAAACTGTCTCAAATGTTGGCCTCCTCCTGATCTGAAGGTTCAGCTCTCTGAATCTGAGTAGCAGCAATAGCCATTCCCTTTAAAGCAGGTGGAGATGAGGTCCAGGAACTAGCTCTCTCATCGTTCAGAGGCGTAGATTAAAAATCATCCTTCGAGTCTCATACAAACATCTTCAAATAGGCCCTCTTTTACCACATTTACTCTCATTAGAGATGTAGTTTAAAATATGTTTATTTATTTATTTATTTTAATTATTTGTATTTATTTATTTGTGGTGTGTGTGTGTGTGTGTGTGTGTGTGTGTGTGTGTGTGTGTGTGTACTCATTCTGGGTGGAATGCCACTTGTGTTTGGATGCCCATAGAAGGCAGAAGAAAGATTCAGATCCCTTTGAGCTGGAGTTATTGGCAGTTGTAAGTCACCTGAATAAGGGCCAGGAACTAAACTCTGGTCCACTGTAAGAAGAACAAATGGCTCTTAACCACTGAGCCATCCCTCCAGCCTCAGAGATAAGACTTTTCATGATACCCGGTCCTCCTGCACATTATCTGGTAACACTGAACATTGATGCTAAAGTTTAGAACCCAGCAGCCATGGGAAAAAAGTATATAGAAAGTTCTACCATAGGCAGGACAGGCTGAAGGCAACCTGAGAAATATAGAGGGAAAATTAAAAACAGAGCCAGATTTGGAGGAAAGCAGATAACGTTCATTGCTGGTGGAATGAAGTGAAGGAAATGCAATTTGACAGTATTGCTCTTAAAGTACAGCACTCGGCTTCGACGAGTGATAAATTGATAAATGAGCTGATAAATGATGGATGGCAACATTCATCCCTAGAGACACAGCGACGCAAAAGTGCTGAAGAACTTGGAGGGGTGTGTGTGTGTGTCACAGTTTCTTAGGGTGAGCCGAAGTGGAAAATGGGCAACAGTTACTTAATGCATATGCCTCAGGGGTAACGTTAGGGGCTATGTGAGCTAAGGAGGGACTATCAAAAGTGTCATTTCCTAGAACTGAGACACTTTGCTTGCAGCAGGGTGATGTGGTAAAGGGGTGTTTTAAAGATGGTTCCAAGAAGAACAGAAAAGAAAATGAGCCAGGGAAGTTTGTCCAGGGCAGTCATACAAGCAGAGCAGATTGCCATTAAAATATCTTGTTTGTGATAGCAACCATAACACGTGAAACTCACCATCCCCTCTTTAAGTGAGTCTTTTTTTTTTAATTTAATTTTATTTTATTTTTTTAATTTACATTCCAAATCACTTCCCCTTTCCCGTTTCCTCCCTCCCCGAAAGTCCCATAAGCCCCCTTCCCTCCCTCTTTTCTCCGTTCAACCCCCTCTCATTACTCTGTCCTGGCGTTCCCCTACATCCAGTCTTTCCAGGACCAGGGGTCTCTCCTTCCATCTTTTTAGAAATCTATTGATATGCTGATTGTGTCTAGGGTATTCTGAGATTCTGGGTCAATATCCCCTTATCAGTGACTTCATAAGTGAGTCTTAACTAGTGTTTATATTGGCATCGTTGTGCAACAGGTTTTGGGAACTTTTGACTCTCATAGAACTGAAACGCTACACCTGTGTTTTTCATTGCTACACAAAATATCTGACAGAGGCAACTTAAGGAAGGAAGGATTTATTTTGGTTAATGATTTGAGGGTACAGTTCGTAATAGAGGGGAAGGCAAGGTGATAGGGTGTGAGGCAACCGGAAATATTGCAACCATCAACTGTGTTGATAGTTGACAACAGTGTCCTCTACTGATGATTTGTCCACAGGAGGACTTAGTTCAAGATAATCTAGTGGAGCTGGACATTACACCAGGCAGGAAGCAGAGTGGGGTGAATCCTGGTGCTTAGCTTGCTTTCTCTTTTGTATTCAGTCCAGGACCCCAGCCTTTGGAATGGACCACCACATTTAGAGTGGGTCTTTCCACACCAGCCAGCCAAACCTTGAAATCCCTTCAAGGGCTCACTCAGAGGTTTGTCGTCTAGATGATTATTAGATCTTGTCATAAAGACCATGCTAGGCTATCACAGTCCACTGAGCTAGAGCTTCTTATAGATCTACTTCTTAGGTCCTGGTACCATCAGTTTCCTTTTTGACTACTCTAGATAACTTGTATAAGTGGAGTTACAGGGTGTTTCTTGTTGCTGGGTTATTTCACTTTGTACAATATCCTTAATGTTCATTAATGCTGCAGCAATGCTGATGTTTTATTTCCTTTTTGAGACTGAGTATTATCCCACTGTAGATTTTATCGTTACTATGATTTTAAAGGCCCAGCAGTCTCAACAAGTTAGGCTTAACCCCATTCACAATACACCAGTTAAATAGAAAGATAAGACTGAAAAACAGACAGGAGATTGACTCAACGTGATCACATTGGAAAGGACAAAGAGGTCCAATGCTCTCCCAAGCTCATTGGAACAATAGTTAGATTTTATGTTTTATTTATTAATTTTTGTTGTTGTTACTTTGAGACTGAGTCTCTCTGTGTAGCATTGGTTGGTCTAGAACTTGCTATTTAGAGCAGGATGGCCTTTAGTTTGTGACAATCCTTCTACTTCTACCTCTAGAGAGTTAAGATTCCAGCTGGAACCAGAACTTGTTATGATACTGATCTACCTCAGACAGTCAGGCAAGTCCTCCTAGGGGAAGAGCTATTGATAAGTTGACAACACAGAGTCCTCAACTGATGGCTTGTCCACAAGAGGATTTAGTCCAAGATAATCTAGGGTAGTTGAAAATTTTGCCCCTGAAGTCTTTTAGAACTTATGACAGTCTTCTGTTTTCATAGCTCAGACTTCTTGTATGGACACACTAGAGAATGTTCCATTTTCTGAGTTAGTGTCATTTAGTTGGCTGCTTTCATTCTTACAGGTTCTCCTATTCTAAGTCCCCAAGCTCTGTCCTAGTCATAAGGGGATAATGGAAGGAAGGAACTGGGTGAGAGAGGAGATGGGGAGGGAAATTGGGGGGTTAAGGTTCAGGTGTGTGGAGGTACAGAAGAGATGGCCAAATGACCATTAGAATGAATGGAAATCTGCAATTGACGGAGGTGGGGAGGTAGAGGGCATCTTGAGGGCAAGACAGAGACCTGGAATAGAGGAGGCACCCAAGAATCAATGGGGGTATCCTTAACTGTGACTCACAGCATTGGGGATATGGAACCTGAAAAGGTCACCTCCTGTAGCTAGGCAGGAATACCAATGGAATGACAGTGACAGCAACCTACCCAGAAAACTTTTGACCCAGTATTTATCCTGTCTACAAGAAATGTAGGGACAAAGTTGGAGCAGAGACTGAGGGACTGGCTAATCAATAATTGGTCCAACTTGAGACCCATCCCATGGGTAAACACCAATCCTGGATACTCTTAATGATACGCATGCTTGCAGACAGGAGGCTGTCCTCTGAGAGGCTCCACCCAGCAGCTGATTCAGACAGATGCAGATACCTACAGCCAAACTGGTTAGTTTTACATAGAGGACAAGAGGTACATATAACTAAGAAGTCCTGGTCAAGGTATGGGCTTGTCCTATTGTTTAGGCTGCAGTCTGTCTTGCAATGTGGTTTGAAAAGATGTTAGAATTATGTGAAATCTCTTTCTGAAAGATAAGTTCCTCTTCTGGCTGACTCCAGGCTTCACCTCTGTCCTTCTCCTATCATGAAATCATTGGGTGATTCCAGTATTGGGGTAGAGAGAGTTGCTGAGATGCCATGGAAGTGGTAATGACTAACGACTGTGTAAGTACAGTAGCAGAAGTGGAAAGAGAGGATGGATCCCATGAAGAGTGTTTTGGCTACTCTGAATGAGTGGGAGCGGGGAGCAAGGCATCAACAATGAAGTGCTAGCTTGGATATTGGTTGGAATTTGGATCTTGTCTTGTGGAAGGGACATAAGGAAAGGGGTAGATTGAATCCGAACCATGCCAGATTATCTATCTATCTATCTATCTATCTATCTATCTATCTATCTATCTATCTATCTATCTATCATCTATCATTTATCCATGCATCTACCTATCTATCCATTATCTATCTATATCATCTCTTTATCTATAATCTATCAGTCTATCTATCATCTACATATGTATCTATATATCTATCCATTATCTACCTATCTATGTATCTATGGATCTATATCTATCTATCTATCTATCTATCTATCTATCTATCTATCTATCTATCTATCTATCATTTATCAACCTATCTATCATCTATGTATGTATGCATGTATGTATGTATCTATCACATATCAATCAATTATCCACCTATCATCTATGTATATATGTATGTATCTATTATCTATCAATGTATGTATGTATGTATCTATCTATCTATCTATCTATCATCTATCTATCTTTCATCTATCTCTCTTTCATTCCTGCTAGGACACTAAAACAAGACAAATATAATGGAACCATGGAAAGTAGGGTGAAGATTTAGAGATAACACTTGGTCTTTCTACTCCTACTCTTGCAAAATGACTTACTGAGCTTAAGCAGAGTTGTTTGCATGAGCAAGTGTGTAGAGCTATACACTGGAGCAAGGAGTACTTAACACTGGAGAAACTGACTCCCCTTTCCCACAATGCATCAGTCAATAGCTCCTTAAGTCTATAACTCATAAGCCCTTCTGCTGTCTATCATGGAAGGTTTACTGGCTCAGTCTTGCACAGGTCATGAGGAAGTAACCACAGCTGCTTCAACTTTATGAGTATAAGGCTGTGTTGTGTCTATAGGACATCTTATTATACCATAACTTTTTAGAATATTTTTTGGGGGTGTTTCTATGCTTCATTTTGCTCCCAGGTATCTGCAGGGTATTTTTACATCCACTTTAGCCCATATAGCTCCTGAATAAAAAACACAGAGATCTGGTACTTTTATTAACAAGCTGCTGGCAAGATGATGGGCAGGAAAGACCAACCCCTGGCAATGCCTCTCATCCTCTCAGTCTTCCATGCTTTCTGCTCCCTCTTTTGCAATGTTTCTTGAGCGTTGGAGGGGTGACAGATGTTTTATTTCAAGCTGAGTTCTCTTACTTCTTGTCAGCACTTTAAGCAGTAAGGAGTTATGTGTGAAATCCTTCCTAGGGGAAGGGTTGACTTCCTGGGTATAAACATGGCTATTTAGAAGGCAATATGACAAGTCTACTTAGCAAAAGGGTCCATGACCTCCCAGCCACAGGCTTTTGACTAGGTGTGAAGTTCCAGGTAGGACTTCCCATTTATGGAGTGGCCTTCAAATTCATTCAGAAAATGGTTGATTAGATGTCCCTCAACGGAGGAATGGATTCAGAAGATGTGGTATATTTACACAATGGAATACTACTCTGCAATTAAAAACAATGAATTCACGAAATTCCTAGGCAAATGATCAGAACTTGAAAATATCATCCTTAGTGAGGTAACCCAATCACAAAAGAACACACGTGGTATGCAGTCACTGATAAGGGGATATTAACCCAGAATCTCGGAATACCCTAGACACAATTCACCTATCAATAGATTTCTAAGAAAATGGAAGGAGAGACCCCCTGGTCCTGGAAAGACTAGATGTAGGGGAATGCCAGGACAGAGAAACGAGAGGGGGTTGAATGGGGAAAAGAGGGAGGAAAGGGGGCTTATGGGACTTTTGGGGAGGGAGGAAACGGGAAAGGGGAAATGATTTTGAATGTAAATAAAAAAACTTAGAAAATAAAATTAAAAAAAAAATAAAACAATCATGCCTCTATTGTACTAATGGGTACACATGAAGATTTCTTTTTTATTAGTGGATATATATATAGGTTCTGGAGATTCGAACAGAACTGATGTGGAAGAGAGGGGTGTGCTATTCTACTTTTGCTACTTAATGAGTCTTATGAGCATGGATTGTCCCAAGCAGATGGACCCACATTTCTGTTCTGTATGGCTCTGTGTAGATAAATAGTTCTTGGTTGTAGCAAAGGGGGTGACTGTCTTTCTGAATTTACATTTTTGGTCATCAGCTGGGGCAAGGATCCTCCTGGCATACTGTTGGTAGGGTCAGAGATGCTGCCAAGCATCCTACAATGCATAGGGCAGCCCTATGACAAAGAATGACAGAGATTAAATGGATGTATTGTTAAACCTAATCTTAGGGTTCTATTGCTGTGAAGAAACACCATGACCAAGACAACTCTTATAGAGGAAAACTTTTAATTGGGGCTGGCTTACAGTTTCAGAGGTCTTGTCCATTATCATTATGGCAGGAAGCATGGCAGCATCCAGGCAGACATGGTACTAGAGGAGCCAAGAGTTGTACATCTTGATCTGAAGGCAGCCAGGAGGAGACTCTGATTCCACACTGGGCAGAGCTTGATCACCTTGGAGCCTACCTCCACACTGACACACTTCCTCCAACAAGGGCACACCTTCTTATAGTGCCACTTTCCATGGGCCAAGCATTGCAGCATGTGAGTCTATGGTGCCAAACCTATTCAAGCCACCATAAACCTCTTTCTAAACACTCACATATACATGAGTGCTACTCCCAACCTTTGACAGAGGACCTTCTTATTGCAGTGGGATGCAGTTAATGCAGAAGCTCACAGCTGGTCAAAGTGCCAAGAATAAGTGAGGGTGGGGTAATTGGCCCTAAATGGGATATTTATATCAAATTCCCCAGGCTCAGAGGATATCACAGAGGAAGGGGCAGAAGGGAAGCGTGCTGCAAAAAGCTATCCTCCGGACATGACATGGTTGGTTGTTGGAGTCATACATTCACTTCTGCTTTGACGATCTGCACAAGTCCTGACAGGACCGAGCCTGTTAATATATTATATACGATGAAAGAGGGGCTAATGTGGTTCTACCCCTCCCTGAGTGTTAGCATTTCTTCTAGGCTCCACCCAGCAGTTACCTATAACAGCCAGGCGCAGGTCTGGCTTGCTTTAAAAGAACTGTTTGGCCTCCATTTCTCTTTTTCTGACCCTTTTCTCTCTTTCTGATCCCTTTCACTCTCTCCCTCATCTTCTCTGTGCTCCCCCTCCACATGTTTCAGGTCAGGTCATTCTCTTTCTCCATCCTCTCTTTTTCGGTCCATCTCTGTCCCCTGTTTTGCTCTGCCTCCACTCCCTTCTCACCCCCTTTCAATGCCCCCAAATAAAGTTCATTTTATACTAGACCCGTTGTATGACTGGTACCTCAGGGAGGGAGGATGCCTCAGCATGGGCCTACCAAGGGACCCCCTCTTGCCACATATACGACCACATTACAAAACATATCACTGAGGAATTATTAGTAGTTAATGATGGCTGGGAGAGTGAGCTTCTTTTCCTCATTTCTTTTCATTTTTTTTAAGTTTAGTTACATAAGTTGTCCCTTCTCCAGCAAATGACCTCCCCTTCATGCTCATGCAAGCAACCCTAGTTGTAAGCAGTGGGCCTCACAGAAAACAATACGGGAAAGTAGGAGGGGATTGTTTTCTCCCAGAAGAAGAGGAAGGAGGGGTGAAAAAAGGAATGTGAAAAAGAAAAATGACTAAGTCTCATTTATATATGTATGTCTACATGTATGTGTACATATGTATGTGTACATGTATATATATGTAACTGTCAAAAAATAATAATGAAAAGAATTGACTGAGTTTGCTACAGCAAGGGACAAGGCTGAGAGATGGTGCTTTGTCAGATGGGACACATTCATTCTACACATCTTATGTGTATGTTTAAGTGTGTGTGTGTGTATGTTCATGTGTGTGTGCATATGCCAACGCACATGTGTATGTGTGCATAGAGGCTAGTGGACAACTCAGGTATGGTTCCTCGGGTGCTACCTACATTTTTATACTTCACACATCTTTTTTAAAGCCTCAGGCACTGTGTTTACAGGGAGGACCTTCTGCTGCCACACAGCATTGTGCCTCTTTCTGGTTTGCAGTGCGACAGCAGGGTCCTCTCTGAAGGTAAGGATTTGAAAGATTCCGGGGAGTCAGTACACCTTTTTTTTTTCAACCAACATGATTTGTACATCAGTACAGTAATTTTAGAAGGTTTCCGGCAAATGCCATAACACACTATAAGGGAAAAGCTTTCAAAGAGCCACAAAGCAGAAATCAGCAAGTCCGCTCTCTGCGACACTCTCGTCACTGATGCTGCTGCTGCAAGTTCACTCACTGAACAGTCTAGGAGTGGAAACAAACCTCTTGTCTATCTCTGAACACTCCCTGAAGCTCTGGGTCTGCTGGAATCCCAGGGATGTGGCTCTAAGTCCACTGTGTTCTTCACTGTAAGTTAGGGCTTTAACATTTTAATTGAGAGCACTAAGAACTCCCTTAGAATCAGAACAGCATCATTTCTTATCATTGCAGGGCTAGGCCTCCTGATCACCCTGCTTCTTCCTGGAAGACTGATCTCTAGGGTTCATTTCTCCTCCAATGGTAGGTAATGAGATACTGTGTGTTTGTATCATCTATTTAGGTGCTGTTTTGTGTGTATGTGGAGCACGTGTGTGTTCACACATGGAAATTGTAGGTTGACTTCTGGTGTCTTTTTCCATTGCTCTTCACCTTAGTTTTTGTGACATAGTTTGTCACTGTATGATCTTGTCTCATTTCTTCCAGCTATGCCAGTGTGTTTGACTTTTATGTGGGTGCTGAGATCTGAACTCAGGTCCTTCTGCTTATAAGGCAAGCACTTTATAAACTGAGCCATCTTCTTGCCCCTTCATTTATTTTATTAAATATAAATTTATGTGTGTTGTATGTATGTATTATGAACCTGTACTTGGAGACCAGAGGTAAATTGTAGCTAGCTGTTTATGTTGGTTTTTGAGACAGACTGTTTTACTGGCCCAGACCTTGCAGATTCAACTAGTTTTATTGTCCACTGAGCCTCAGTGATCTCACTATCTGTATCCCCAGTGCCGAGATTACAGCTGTGTGCCTCTGTGCCCAGTTTTCCACATGGATTCTATTAAATCAGGTTGTCACGCTTGTGTGACAAACACTGTCCTGGCTGAACCACCTCTTACTCCTATGACTTTGTTTATACTGAGATTATAGTGATTGTACACAGTTGTGTAATGACGAGTGACATTTCAATACATATATACAATGTATAATAACCAGATCATGGTAAGGCACATATATCAGACATATATCAAAGCATTAGAAAGATTCAAAATCCTCTCTGTTAGCTTGTTTAAATATATTTAGTTAAGAGCTGAAAAATGCTTTTCTTACTATTGTGCTTCTGAACATTGGAAGTTATTTTGTTTACCTAATTTCATCTCTGCACCGCTTCCCTCTCCCCATCTCTCCACTCACCACACCTTTCCTAGGTTCTGACATTTGCTTTTCAGTTCTATGAGCTAAACTTTAGCTTCTGCATAGAGGTGAGACCATGTGCTGTTTGTCTTTCTGTCTCATTTCAGTCAATGGAAGGTCTTTGGTTTTCAGTCCATTGCTCCAAATGATTCGATTTGGTTCTGATTCATGGCTGAGTGACATCTGATGGTTCATTCCATCTCTTGCAGATTGTGTGCTCATTTCAGTTTGCCTTTTCTGCCCTCAGAGCTCCTGGTTGGTGAGTTGGAGTTGGGTCTTGGAAGCTGGGCTACCTGGGTTAGATCCTGGTTGAGTGTCTCCTAACTGGGGAACAAATGTGAGCACACGACCCAATGTCTCATCTGATGCTAATTCCTCATATGTAGAACAAAAATAACAGTTCCTTTTGCACAGGCTTGTTTGACTTTAAAATGAGTCTGTGTACAGCACTCTGAACAGGACAATGTAACAAGCCCACAATTATGTTGGCAACACTGGCTATTAGATGTTTTCCTAGGCTGACTTAAAACTACAGAAGAGCAAGAGATGGCTCAGTGGTTAGGAGTGTTCGCTGTGCAACCATAAAGACCATCCTGCTTAACACACCATGTATCCCACATGTGCCTGTAACTGTACCGCTTTGGAGATATAGACATGAGGGCCACTATAATAGTTGAGAAAACATAAGACCTGCATTCAGGGATGAACCCTTATTTCAAAGGAACAGGTAAATAGTGATAGACACCTAATGCCCTCTTCTGGCCTCTGATTTTGCACATTCACATACACACACATACATTCATATGCACATCCACATAAAAAAAATAAATAAGTAGGGTTATTTGGCTCTCTGGAGTCTAACTTCATGAGTTCTTTGTATATATTGGATATTAGCCCTCTGTCAGATGTAGGGTTGGTAAAGATCATTTCCCAGTTTGTTGGTGCCGCTTTGTCCTTTTGACAGTGTCCTTTGCCTTACAGAAACTTTGCAATTTTATGAGGTCCCATTTGTCAATTCTTGATCTTAGAGCATAAGCTATTGGTGTTCTGTTCAGGAAATTTTCCCCTGTGCCCATATGTTCAAGGTTCTTCCCTAGTTTCCTTTCTACTAGTTTCAGTGTGTCTGGTTTTATGTGGAGGTCCTTGATCCACTTGGAATTGAGCTTAGTGCAAGGAGATAAGAATGGATCAATTTGCATTCTTCTGCATGTTGACCTCCAGTTGAACCAGCACCATTTGTTGAAAAGGCTATCTTTTTTCCACTGGATGGTTTTAGCTCCTTTGTCAAAGATCAAGTGACCATAGGAGTGTGGATTCATTTCTGGGCCTTCAATTCTGTTCCATTGATCTACGTGCCTGTCACTATACCAATACCATGCAGTTTTCGACACTATTGCTCTGTAGTACAGCTTGAGGTCCGGGATACTGATTCTCCCAGAAGTTCTTTTACTCTTGAGAATAGTTTTAGCTATCCTGGGTTTTCTGTTATTCCAGATGAATTTTTGAATTGCTCTTTCTAATTCTATGTAGAATTGAGTTGGGATTTTGATGGGGATTGCATTGAATCTGTATATTGCTTTTGGCAAGATGGTCATTTTTACTATATTAATCCTGCCAATCCATGAGCAAGGCAGATTTTTCCATCTTCTGAGGTCTTCTTCAATTTCTTTCTTCAGAGACTTGAAGTTCTTGTCATACAGATCTTTCAGAGCTAAACAAAGAGTTCTCACCTGAAGAATATTTAATGGCTGAGAAGCACCTAAAGAGATGTGCATCATCTTTAGTCATTAGGGAAATGCAAATCAAAACAACCCTGAGATTCCATCTCACACCAGTCAGAATGGCTAAGATCAAAAACACAGGAGACAGCAGTTGTTGGCGAGGATGTGGAGAAAGAGGAACACTCCTCCACTGCTGGTGGGATTGCAAGCTGGTACAACCACTCTGGAAAGCAGTCTGGTGGTTCCTCAGAAAACTGGGCATGACATTCCCAGAGGATCCTGCTATACCACTCCTGGGCATATACCCAGAGGGTTTACCTGAATGCAATAAGGACACATGCTTCACTATGTTCATAGCAGTCTTATTTATAATAGCCAGAAGCTGGAAAGAATACAGATGTCCCTCAATGGAGGAATGGATTCAGAAGATGTGGTATATTTACACAATGGAATACTACTCTGCAATTAGAAACAATGAATTCATAAAATTCCTAGGCAAATGGTCAGAACTGGAAAATATCATCCTTAGTTAGGTAACCCAATCAGAAAGAACACACATGGTATGCAGTCACTGATAAGGGGATATTAACCCAGAATCTCGGAATACCCTAGACACAATTCGCATATCAATAGATTTTCAAGAAGGTGGAAGGAGAGATCCTTGGTCCTGGAAAGACTGGATGTAGGGGAATGCCAGGACAGAGAAGTGAGAAGGGGTTGAATGGGGAACAGAGGGAGGGAAGGGGGCTTATGGAACTTTCGGGGAGGGAGGAAACGGGAAAGGGGAAATCATTTGGAATGTAAATAAAAAAACTTAGAAAATAATAATAAAAAAAGAAAAAAAACTTAAAAAATAAGTAAATAAATACCATGGCAAGTGCAGTCATGGACATTACAGGGACCTGGAAAGGAAGATAATAGTAAGACAGAGAGAACTCTGGTATCACTTTATGAAAGAACAATCATCTTCTGCGCCCCTCCCCCTACTGGTGTTTATATACATTTAACTAGCAAGGCTTGAACAGTCTTTTTGAGCCCTTTGTCCAAGTTCCTCCTTCCACTCACCTGTCCTGGTATTGTTTGAACTGGAGGACATTCCTCCTTAGAGGATTGGTTTTTTTCATGCTTGCAGCTTTGGTGGTCTTGTAGCCATATCTCAGTCAGAGTTTGTGCCCAAGAAAGGAACTGCAGGCCATCTGGACCCCAACAAATAAATAAGTAAGCAAATCATAATAAAACAACAATAACCCAGAAACATGTTTTTCTACAACTCTGGAGGCCAGAAGGCCAATGGCCAGGTGTTGGTATGGTCATATCCCTTTGAGGGATCTAGACAGCACCTCTGTCTGACTCTCTGCCTTCTGGTGTTTGACTGCTCCAGTCCTCCATGTTTGGTAACTGCACTGTTCCAGGCTTATTCTGTCTTGTAGCCATCTCTCTTGTTTGTCTGTGTGTCTGTCTTTATCTCTCATCTTTCATTTTTCATCACGGTCTAATAGTTATTAGGGTGACAACTACACTTACCTTACCTCTTTACAGTTGCAAAGGTTCTCTTCTGAAGGAGGTCTCAGCCTCAGGCTCTGAAAGGACATGGATTTAGGTAGATAATATGAGATCCATGAGAACACCATGGAAATCACTCCACAAACTCATTCAGTGTAGCAAGTGCTTTTTTGTATAAGGAAATCCCATGAGAATGCTCACCTGGGGGCCAGAGAGATGACTTAGATGCTTCCTGTTTCATCCTGAAGATCTGGTTCAGATTCCCCACCCACATTAGGCAGCTCACAACCACCTGTAACTCCAGCTCTAGAGGGTCTGACACCCTCTTCTGGCCTTCATGGGTTCTTGCACACACACATGTATACACACTCATACATATGCATATGTGCAGATGTGCACAAACATAAATAAAAGATGAGCAAATAAATTTTTAAAAAGAAAACACTCAGCTAATTCACGGAAATTTTAGAAGCAGGTCTTTGATCTTTTTCTAGCAAGTAGATATTATTTATTGGCAAACTTTTGACCCCGTTCCTTCTATCCCTACTTTTCTTGCTTCCCTCATTAGTAATGGCATTCCCCCCTTCCACTATCCTGCATCTACTTTTCATTTATTAAACAAACACACAATTTTATGTTAGGAAATGCCTGTGGAAGAAAACACATTTGTCTTCCTGAAAGCAGGTTAATTCTCTCAGTAACATTATCTCCAGTTTTGTCCATTCTCTTGAAAGGGGACCCATCCCTTCTTTACAGCTGAAGAAAGTTCTACTGTGTGGACATCATGTGCTCTCCACTCAGTGCCTTGCTGCTGGATGCCTAGGTGGATCCATGACTTAGAGAAGCTATTTTTCTTTTAAACATCTTGCTTGTCATGGCCTTAATAGTTTCTTAGAGAGATGATTTAGGAAAAACTGATACAGTGCTTGATTTAGACTGTATTGGGCATGGATTTTGGTGAGCAATATTGGAGTAGGAAAAGGTGGTAACATCCAGTTCTCTCCACCACCTGTCCACTTACAGGATAATAAAGGTCCAGGACATCAGCTCTGTGCAGACACTTTCTCTAATGGAAAAGGTCACGTTTCTGCTCCATGCTGAGTAGGGCCAGGCATATGAGTTCATTCCACTGAGCTCGGTTACAATGTCTGAGTGCAGTATAAGAACCACATGGAAGAAATTGTGCCTGCCTAACTTGCATGTATGCAGAAAAGCCACAGTGCCCTTGTAGGTGGCCGTGTCATTCCCAGATTTCCAGTGAGAAACACAGTACTATCTATGTATTTTCTAGCACATTCTGCCTGAACTCTGTAAATTGTCTTAGTCCAGGGAACCTGCTAGTACCCTTTACCTTCAGGACAAGTATGAGCCTAGAGTAACACAGAGATAAACAATCTCAAACACTAAACATACCTGAGGGCATTTCATTCTTCCCCCATCCTTTGGTGGTTCTACTTATAGGCCCACCTTGTAGAACTGAGGTTTGAAAACTACATACACTGCTCCCTTGCTTCTCAGAATGCAAATCAGGGCCAGGGAGATGGAGCCTTTAGTAAAGTTGCTGGCCCCCAAGCCTGACAAACTGAGTTCAGTCTTATAGACCCACATGGTGGAAAGAGAGAAACAACTCCCACAAATTGTATGATTTCTACACACATGTTATAGCATGTGCCTTGCCCACACACATATATAGACTCTTTCTGATTCTTTCTACTTTTACGTATTTTTTTTAAAAAAAATGACTCAATCAGCTTCATTATGGTTGTTTTCAAGAATTTGGGTGAGGATTATTTATAGGACTATGGGAACCTTATCTATAGCTACAGTACTAAACAAAGTATCTCTTCTTACCTTAGAAACCCTTATCTCGTATGCCCACCCCCATAGCTACAAAATGACTGAACATTAATGGTTTTGATTCTTTAACCAAAAGACACAGGCTAGCACATTGAATTAGAAAAGTCATCTTTTATTGCCTTCAAGAAATGTTCCTCACTATCTAAGACAGATGCAACCTTACAGAAAAGGATGGCTTCTGCCCTTTCCTTTCTGCTGGGGTCTTAGCAGGTCTGCTTCAGTGAAGACTCTAATCCCTGACCCATCCTAGAGGACCCTATGCACTCAAGCAGTTGGTGAGAAGACCCCCGCTCCCCGAGCTGCTGCTGAGAGCCTAGTGGACTTGGGACCCATCACCCACCAAAAACCCTGCCCTCTGGAATACCACTCCCCTTCTGTCTTTTCTGCCCCTTCTGCCCTTTCCTTTCTGCTGGGGCAGACTCCTAACTGGTTTACCCCAGTGAAGACACCATATCCTGACCCATCCTAGAGGACCCACTGCACTCAGAGCAGTAGAGGAACCACTGTACTCATGGCACTTGAGGATCCACTGCACTCAGTGCAGTTGAGGATCAGCTGCACCCAGAGCAGTTAGACAACAGCTTGACTGCTCCACTGAAGATCAAATAGTCTGAAGGCTTCCCAGGAGATCTACTGCAGCCAGTGTAACAGATCAGCAGCTTCTCTGCCCTGGTGAAGAAACCCTAGTTGGTTGGCCCCACAGGTGGTCTGCTACAGCCAAGGCTGCAGGCCTACCAGGAGACCTGAAGCAACCCAGGGACAAAAGAGGCAGACTCAGATTGTCACTCAGACCAACTAACACCAGGGATATCCAGATGGTAAAATGCAAATGAAAGTCCATAAGCAGCAGAAGCCAAAATACATGGAAATCATCAGAACCCAGGTCTCCCACCAAAGCAAGCCCTCAATACAACAACACACCTGAAAATCAGGAATCTGTCCTAAAATCCTATCTAATGAAGATAATTAAGGAGGATCCTCAATAACTCATTGAAAGAAATACAGAAAAACACAGGTCAATGGGTGAAGGAATTGAATAAAGCGATCTAAGACCTAAAAATGGAAGTAGAAACAATAAAGAAAACACAAATGGAGGCAAACCTGAAAATGCAAAACCTAAGAAAGAGGTCAGGAATTACAGATGTAAGTATTACCAACAGAATACAAGAGATAGAAGAAAGAATCTCAGGTGTAGAAGATACTGAAGAAGAGACTGGCACAACTGTCAAAGAAAATTCAAAACATGAAAAACTCCTAA
The DNA here is from genome assembly GCA_036184795.1 of Tokudaia tokunoshimensis. Classification (NCBI taxonomy): domain Eukaryota; kingdom Metazoa; phylum Chordata; class Mammalia; order Rodentia; family Muridae; genus Tokudaia; species Tokudaia tokunoshimensis. The sequence continues at coordinate 69,140,339 of BTHU01000013.1, forward strand.
CCCAACGTATCCAGGAAATTCAGGACACAAAGAAAAGACCAAATCTAAGAATAATTGGAATAGAAGAGAATGAAGATTCCCAGCTCAAAGAACCTGAACATGTCTTCAACAAAATCATAGAAGAAAACTACCCCAACCTAAAGAAAGAGATGGCTATAAAGGTACAAGAAACCCATAGAACACCAAATAAATGTGACCATAAAATAAAATCCTCTGGTCACATAATAATCGAAACACTAAACATACAGAACAAAGAATATTCAAAGCTTCAAGGGAAAAGGGTCAAGTAACATACAAATGTAGACCTATCAGAATTACCCCAGACTTCTCAACAGAGACTATGAAAGCCAGGAGAGCCTGGTCAGAGGTCATGCAGACTCTAAGAGAACACAAATGCCAGCCCAGGCTACTATACCCACCAAAACTCTCAATCAACATACATGGAGAAACCAAAATATTCCAGGACAAAACCACATTCAAACAGTATCTATCTACCAATCCAGCCCTACAGAGGATCCTAGAAGGAAAACTCCAATACAAGGAAGGTACCTGTACCAAAGAAAGGACAATATATTAAGCATCTCAAAACAAAGCCAAAAAGAGAGAACCACAAGCACATAAAGCCACATACAAAAACAAACATCAGGAACTAACAGTCATCTCTCTTTAATATCTCTGAATATTAATGGACTCAACTCACCTATAAAAAGATATAAGCTAACAGATTGGATATGCAAATAAGATCCAGCATTTTGCTGCATACAAGAAACACACCTCAATAACAAAGACAGACACTATCTCACAGTAAAAGGATGGAAAAAGGTCTTCCAAGCAAATAGTCCAAGGAAACAAGCAGGAGTTGCCATTCTATTATCTAATAAAATAGACTTTCTACCAAAAGTTATCAAGCGTGATGAAGAAAGACACTTCATATTCATTAAGGGAACAATCCACCAAGAGAAATACCTATGCCTCAAATGCAAGAGTACCCACATTCATAAAAGAAACTTTACTAAAGCTCAAAACACACATTGAACCCCACACAATAATAGTGGGAGACTTCAATACCCTATTCTCACTAATGGACAGGTCATTGAAACAGAAACCTAACAGAGATACAGTGAAACTAAGAGAGGTTATGAACCAAATGGATTTAACAGATATCTACAGAACATTTCACCTTAAAACAAAAGAATACACCTTCTCAGTACGTCATGGTACCTTCTCCAAAATCAACGATATAACTGGTCACAAAAAAACCCTCAAATGATACAAGAAAATAGAAATAATAACATGCTTCCTATAAGATCACCATGGCCTGTGGCTGGTCTTCAATAATAGCAATAACTCCAGAAAGTCCAAATACATGTGGAAACTGAACAACTCTTTAGTCAATGATAATTTGGTCAGGGAAGAAATAAAGAAATTAAAGACTTCCTGGGACTTAATGAAAATATTGACACATCATACCCAAACTTAAGGGACACAATGAAAGCAGTGCTAAGAGGAAAGTTCATAGCACTAAGTGCCCTGGTGAATAAACTGGAGAGATCTTATACTAACAACTTAACAGCATACCTGAGAGCTCTAGAACAAAAAGAAGCAAACTCATCCAAGAGGAGTAAACGTGGGAAATAGTCAACTTCTGGGCTGAAGTAAACCAAATAGGAACAAAGAAAACTATACAAAGAATCAACACAACCAGAAGCTGGTTCTTTGTGAGAATCAACAAGATAGATCAATCCCTAGTCAAACTAACTAAAGGGCTGAGAGGCAGTATCCAAATTAACAAAATCAGAAATGAAAAGGGAGACATAACAACAGAAACAGAGGAAATTCAAAAAAAATCAGTTCCTACTATAAAAGCCTATACTCAACAAAACTGGAGAATCTAGATGAAATGGATGATTTTTCTAGACAGATACTACTTACCAAAGTTAAATCAAGAACAGGTAAACTATCTAAACAGGCCCATATCACACAAGGAAATAGAAGAAGTCATTAAAAACCTCCCAACAACAACAACAACAACAACAAGAAAGCCCAGGGCCAGATGGATTGAGTGCAGAATTCTACCAGACCTTCAAAGAAGACCTAATACCAATTTTCCTCAAACTATTCTATAAAACAGAACGAGAAGGAACACTACCTAACTTGTTCTATGAAGCCACAATTACTCTGATACCTAAACCACACAAGGACTCAACCAAAAAAGAGAACTTCAGACCAATCTCACTTATGAATATGGATGCAAAAATAGTCAACAAAATTCTTGCAAACCAAATCTAAGAACACATCAAAACCACCATTCACCACGATCAAGTAGGCTTCATCCCAGGGATGCAAGGTTGGTTTAATATAAGAAAATCCATTAACACAATCCACTATATAAACAAACTCAAAGGAAAAAATATCACATGATCATCTCCTTAGATGCAGAAAAAGCATTTGACAAAATACAACCCTGTTGCTACTTTGTTTCCAACCCAATTTCCCGGTAAAAGAAATCTCAATTCAATCAGTAACAAAACAAGCTATAAGCCTAGATTGGGCAGATCTCCCACTACACTACTCTTTTTCCATCTTTATTATCCCCTATAACTTGCGGTTTCTTTAGGCCAGGAGCTTCTCTCTCTGAAGTCTCTCCATCAATCCCTCATAGCTCCTCCCTGACCTGTTGATCCTCTATGACTCCTCTCCTTTATCCATTGATCCTTTTCTCCTCCCCCAAACTCTCAGTTCCTCCCCCTTCCTCCTGCACAATCATTGGCTCAAACCTTTATTTGAAAAGTTAAGGTGGGGAGAAGGTTCACAAGGCAACTCCTCATCTGCAGCCCCTCTGAGGAGTGGAATTAGCATCAAAATATAAACCCAGGGCTATCCACAACACAACCCCTTCATGCTAAAAGTATTGGAGTGATCAGGAATTCAAGGCCCATATCTAACCGTAATAAAAGCAATTTACTGCAAACCAATAGCCAATATCAAATTAAATGGAGACATGCTTGAAGCAATCCCACTGAAATTGGGGACAAGACAAGGATCCCCACTCTCCCCATATCTATTCAATATAGTACTTGAAGTGCTAGCTAGAACAGTAAGACAACAAAAAGAGATCAAGGGGATACAAATTGGCAAAGAAGAAATAAAAGTATCACTATTTGTAGAAGATATGATAGTATACATAAGTGACCCCAAAAATTCTACCAAAGAGCTTCTCCAGCTGATAAACAACTTCAGCAAATTGACTGATTATAAAATTAACTCAAATAAATCAGTAGCCTTCCTTTATGCAAATGATAAACAGATTGAGAAAGAAATTAGAGAAACAACTCTCCACACAATAGCCACAAATAATATAAAATATCTTGGGGTAACTCTAACCAAACAAGTGAAAGACCTATATGACCATAACTTAAAGACTCTCAAGAAAGAAACTGAAGAAGATCCCAGAAAATGGTAAGATCTCCCAAGCTCATGGATTGGCAGAATTAACATAGTAAAAATGGCCATCCTACCATAGGCAATCTATAGATTCAATGCAGTCCCCATCAAAATCCCAACGCAATTATTCAAAGTCATCAAAAGAGCAATTCTCAAATTCATCTGGAAAGGCAAAAACCCAGAATAGTGAAAACAATTCTTAACAACAAAAGAACAGCTGGGGGAATCACCATCCCTGATCTCAGGATTTACTACAGAGTGATAAAAAGTGCGTGGTATTGCTACAGAGACAGACACGTTGATCAATGGAATAGAATTGAAGACCCAGAAATAAAACCACACACTTTCGGACACTTGATCTTTGACAAAGATCCCAAAAATATACAATGGAAAAAAGAAATCATCTTCAATAAATGGTGCTGGTCTAACTGAATGTCTGTATGTAGAAAGATGAAAATAGACCCCTGTTTGTCACCTTGCACAAACTCTAGTTCCAGTGTATCAAGGACCTCAACATAAAACCAGATACACTGAATCTAACAGAAGAGGAAAATGAGAAAGAGTCTTGAACTCATTGACACAGGGGGAAATTTCCTAAACAGAACCCCAATGGCTCAGACTCTATGATCAAGAATTCATAAGTGGAACCTCATGAAATTGGAAAGCTTCTGTAAGGCAAATGACAGAGTCAATAAGACAAATCAGCAACCTACTGATTGGGAAAAAAATCTTCACTAACTCCACATCCAATAGAGGTCTAATATTCAAAATTTATAAAGAACTCAAGAAACTAATCACCAAAAAAACCAAACAACATAATCAAAAATTGGGGTATAGAACTAAACCAAGATTTCACAACCGAGGAATCTCAAATGGCTGAGAAGCACCTAAAGAAAAGTTCCAAGTCCTTGGTGATCAGAGAAATGCAAATCAAAACAACCCTGAAATTCCACCTTACATCAATCAGAATGACTAAGATCAAAACCTCAGGTGACAACTCATGTTGGAGAGGATGTGGAGAAAGAGGAACACGCCTCCATTGCTGGTGGAATTGCAAACTGGTACAACCACTCTGGAAATCAATCTGGAGGTTCATCAGATAATCAGAAATAGATCTACCTGAAGACCCAGCTATACCACTCTGGGAATATACTCAAAAGACACCCACAATGCCACAGGGGCAGAGTTCTGTTGATTGTTGACTGTATGATCCTGAGGAAGTTTCTGCATTCAGTTTTACCATTTGCCCTGGTAATTTTGATTGCCATTATAAAGCACCTGGACGGAGGCACTTCAGCAAAAGAAACCCATTTCTCACAGTTCTGGAAGCCAAAGATTCTGGGTTCTCATGATAGCGGTGGCAGTGGGAGCAGAGCAGATAAACTCTCCAACAAAACACAAGGAAAATAGCCAAAAAAAAAAGCTTTCTCTCAAAATCAGGGTGAGTCTTCTCACTTCAGTTAGCCTAGTCAAGATAATCCCACATAGGCATATTCAGAGGCTAACCTGATCTAGATAGTCTGTCACAGGTGTGTGCAGAGACTTGCCTAATGGTTGATTCTAGATCTTGATGGGTTGATAATTAAAGTTAATTCATATTAACCATCTCAAGCTTGCTTGCTTCCTTTCTCCTCCCTCCCTTCCTCCTTCCCTCCCTTTCTCCTTCTTTGTTTCTTTCTTTGTTTTTCTTTTTTGTTTCTTTCTTTCTCTTTCCTTCTTCTATCTTCCCCATCCCTCTCCCTCCCTCCCTCCCTCCCTCCCTCCCTCCCTCCCTCCCTCCCTCCCTCCCTCCCTCCCTCCCTTCTTTATCTCCCTCCTGCCTACCTTTCTTTCTTATATATAGTCAAGGATAACCTTAAACTTTCATCCCCCGGGCCTTACCTATGTGCTGAGATTATAGGAACACATCTTTGAGTTCATATGTGATTCTGGGGATGGAGCTCAGGGTTTTTGGCATGTTGATCAAGTGGTATACCAACTGGAGACAAGCATGGCTTCATTGCAATGAAGTTCTTCTTTCCTGGGTGCATCATTGTAAATCTTGTTTTTCTCTAAGCCTATTGAGGTATAAGTATATATCTGAATTGTATACGCTCATTAATTGTGCAGTGATGGTCACAGGAAGTTCATTACCATACTCACTCTCTCATGTAGGGATCATCCTTTTCTGTCTTTTCAAATGAGGCAAAGTGAAGCCATTGATTTTCGTTTTGAGTTTATTGTACTGTTTTGTTATTCTGTACAGTACGCTTTGTTGGAAGCCAATGTGGAGGATATGAGGAATAAGAGGCAAACTTCTTGATATTGAAAATCTTCCCATGTAGGGGCAGAGGAGATGTCTCAGCTGATAAAGTGCTTGCCACAGAAGCATCAAGACCCAAGTTCAATCCCCAGGACCCACAAAATGCCAGACATTGTGGCACACACTTGTAATCCTAGCACTGAGGAGGCAGAAACAGGAGACTCTTTTGGACTTGCTAGTTACTTAGCCTAGTTGAATCATTCACCAAATCCCAGGGAGACAGGTCCTTGTCTCAAAAACCAAAGTGACCAGTGCCTATGGAATTACATTGGAGGCTGACACCTGCCTTCCACATGCACAGATGAACACCTCTCCTTTAGTGCAACTACACATGTGTGTACTTGCATATGTGTACCTCAATATGCATACTTAGACATGGACACACACACACACATACATACACACACGGAAAGAGAGAGAGAGAGAGAGAGAGAGAGAGAGAGAGAGAGAGAGAGAGAGAGAACCTTCAAGTATAACTTAAAGGCAGAATATGTACATGCAAAGAAATGGAAACATGATAGGATAGGACTTAAGGATACTTTAGAACAATGAGATGTTTATCTGTTCTTACTTTATAAACCCTTGATGAAATTTCAATCGAGGAAAAGGCAAGAGTAAGAAATATGGGCTGAAAGGAAGCCTAAATGCATACATACTAGTCAGTGATAATGGAGCAAGACAGTGTAGTAGCCAGTCACAATGATCCACAAGTAACATAGGCATCAGTGGAACAGGGGTATGAACTGTCTCTGCTTTGGAGCATGTAGACAATTTGCAAGGTGAGCATGGCGCTCAGCTTCACCAGCTCCTCCCAACCCCTGAGCACTTGCCTTACCCATTCACATTCAGAGCTCACTGGCCAGCCAGGACTAGTTCCATTTTTTTCTGTCTTCCCATCTCTGCTTTTCAATTGACACAACAGATGGAAGTCTTATATCTCAATTACCCCATGTCCCCATTTGATCTGAGTACAGCTGGAAGCAGATTCTTTGGATACGTTGCTTTTTAAAGATGGTAAAGTGAGCAAGTGTAGGATATTGGGGAGGGTGCTTATCTTCCCCCACCCCCTGCTTGCCCCATCAATATAATTTCCCAAGAAAAACAAAGAGATAAACTCCTAGAACATTAAGTCACAGCAGGGATGGCTTCTGCTCCATTCCTCTCATCTCAAAATAAAGTTAATTTATAAGGACTGGTAGGGTTACAGTGATATTCTGCAATGCAAATAGAAAGCAGCGTGAACACACTCATAACACAGGAAGAAAGTTTTGCGCTGTAAATATAGCATGGAAGTTCAGAGAGGCATAAAGAGTTGGGGCAGGCATTAGAAATGATTACTTTGCAAATGAATTGCCATTTTCCTTTTTGAAGTGAACATATGTCGCTAGACTTTTCTCTTCCAGGATTGATAGATGGATCGCAGCCTTCAGTCAGTTCCTTACCCTGACTGACTTGGCTGGCTGTATTGGTTTGGAAAGCTCTCCACAATGCTGAATACTTTTGTGTTCGCTTACTTCTCTTCTCAAAGACTGGGTAGTTCAAGGTACTATCACCACTGATTGTATTTCCAACATTGATTTCCTATGGCAATCAAAAAGGGTATTAACCAGGGTTGGGGAATTGACTCTGTTGTAAAGGGCTTGCTGTGCAAATGAGGCAGGCAAGAACAGGGAGTAATTTAGCAACTGGAGACTCCACTTGGTTCGAGTTATACACACCCCCTCCCCTCTAATAACACACCTGGTAGCCTGGCACTCTTACCCCCCACACGTGCTATGAATGCATAGATGGCTCCATCAGCAATGCACTTAGAAACCTGTTGACTGCCTAGGACTCCCACCTGCATCAAACTCATGCCCACGCAACTCTGAACAATGGAATACACTTCTCCTTTTTTTTAGTGACCATCCGTCTTAGATTCTGTTTAACCATATTCTGCTTAGACTGGTAAGAGAGTAGGAAGGTCAATCTGGTTTTGGATACATGAGCAGAAAGGCAAACTGTGTCCTCAAAGAGAAGTTTTGAAGAAAGTCTCCCATTTATTATCTTACTCCTTTGTATAATTAGGCATGTGCATGATTAAAATTAGATGCATTATGAAAAGAGATAGAAGAAGTAAAAAAAATGGTTAGACAACTTAGTCTGTTAATCAAGGTAGAATACCACCTCATATATACCCCTTAGTGACCAAACTCCTCCTTTTATTGAACCCCACAAGAAGATACCCAGGCCTATAATCTGTGCTCTTGAGTACCCTCATTCATATGGTCCACTGTCAGTATTGGTAATGTTCCTTTCTGGTCTGTACTATTGTTTGCTTTAAAGTTTCCTACTTTGCAATCTGTATGTTGTCTTTATTTCATTCTTAATTAAGATGTCAAGGACCTGGAAACACCAGGTTCAGATTGTAACCACCAGAGTCATGGACATCAGGACATGAGGTCAGATCTCCAAGACCCATCTATAAAAGCCAGGCATGTGTTACATGCTTCTAATCCTGATACTGGTGTCTTAGTTAGGGTTTCTATTGCTGTTAAAAAGACATCATGACCATGTCAACTCTTTTTTTTATTTTGTTTTTCTAAGTTTTTTTTTATTTACATTCAAAATCATTTCCCCTTTCCCGTTTCCTCCCTCCCCGAAAGTCCCATAAGCCCCCTTCCCTCCCTCTTTTCCCCATTCAACCCCCTCTCGCTTCTCTGTCCTGGCATTCCCCTACATCCAGTCTTTCCAGGACCAGGGGTCTCTCCTTCCATCTTCTTGGAAATCTATTGATATGCGAATTGTGTCTAGGGTATTCCGAGATTCTGGGTTAATATCCCCTTATCAGTGACTGCATACCATGTGTGTTCTTTTGTGATTGGGTTACCTCACTAAGGATGATATTTTCAAGTTCTGACCATTTGCCTAGGAATTTCGTGAATTCATTGTTTTTAATTGCAGAGTAGTATTCCACCGTGTAAATTCTTATAGAGGAAAGCATTTAATTGAAGTTGGTTTATGTTTCATAGGTTTCGTCCACTTTCATCATGGCAGGAAACATGGCAGTATGCAGGGAGATATAGTGGTAAAGAGGTAGCTGAGAGTTCTGTGTCTGAGTTTATGGGCAGGCAGTAGGAAGAGAAAGCTAGCCACTGAGCCTGGCTTGCATTTCTAAAACCTCAAAGTCCATCCCCAGTAACACACTTTTTCAAATAAGGCCACACCTACTTTAACAAGGCCACTTGTTCTAATCCTTCAAATAATGCAGCTGTCTATAAGCCTAGAGGAGTCATTTTCATTCAAACTACTATAACTGGGGAACCTGAGACAGGAGGATCCCTGGGGCTTACCAGTAGCTAGTCCAATAGCTGAAGACTCTAATAGTCTAAATAGCTGAATTCTAAGTTCAGTGAGAGACCTTGCTCCAAAAATAACACAGAGAAGACTTGAGGAAGATACTTGACATCCATCTCTGTTCTCTGCATGTCCATGAACATATGAACACACATCTCCTCCTGCCTCTGCCTCAGGAACATACGTGTGTGCGTGCACGCATGCACACACACACACATACAGGGACACACACACAGAGACAGGGGCACAGAGAGGTAGAGACATACCCAGATAGAGAAAGATAGACACAGAAAAAGGGGGCAAGGCAGAAATAGACAGAAACAGACAACAACAACAAAAAAACCATGTTAATCTTACCAGGGGAAATAATCTAAGGACCTCTTTCCTGAAAGCTTTGTTACAAAGCAATTGCAAGGCCTGGACAAGCGATCTTTTCCTGGTCTGGCTGATAAGCTCAGGGCTGCTCATTAGGGAAGGTGGGGACACAGGGCAGTGTGTGCAGGAGGTGTGTGGGGCACTTGTTCCCTTTTCTGTTGTTGGCTTTTACAGAACTCTTTGCAGAGTCCCATCCACCGTCTTCCTCATTCCAATCATCAGGATGGAGCCAGGGAGTGGACTGCTCCTTGTGAAGTGTGACACAAGGGGCAGAGACCAGTGGACAGGCTGGCCTGGCAGCCTATCTTAATAAATGAGTTCTGGACCAGTGACATCTGCACTGTCTTAAACAGCACTTGAGGAATGACAGCAGAGAGAATCCTCTGGCTTTTACACACACACACACACACACACACACAGAGACACAAACACACAGAGACATATACACAGAGACACATACAGAGATGCACACAGACATACAGACATACACAGATACACATACACACGGAGACACATACAGAGATGCACACAGACATACAGACATACACAGATACACATACACACGGAGACACATACAGAGATGCACACAGACATACAGACATACACAGATACACATACACACGGAGACACACACAGATACAAACACACACAGAGACACACATATACACACAGAAACACACGCACAGACATACACACAGACATAGATACACAAGAGAAATACAGACACACACACACACACACACACAGATACACACACAGACACACAGATACTCACAGAACCATACACACAGACATACACACAGACATACACACAGACACACACACACACACACACACACACACACACACACACACACATCTTGTAAGATTCCTCAGGCAATGGAGAGTGAGGGCTGAGTTTTGCTCAGTCACCATCCCTGATTTGCCCCTGATTTTTAAACGTCTGTCTCTCCTTAGGAAAGAATGTGAAATCTTATCTGAGACTCAAAATGATCTGTAAGAGTTGGATTAAAGTTAACAGCTAAGCTCAGCCTTTAAAGGAAACAACAGGAATAGATGTTCTCAGGCACCTAGGACTTGCTAATTTAACACTTTCTCATTGATCTTGGCTCCAAGATTTCTATATCAAAACCCAAAAGCAAGGGAAGTTACACAATTTTTCTTGTCAGGACAAAACAGATTATACAGAATTCTGAGAAATGTTCTTTAGGACTAAACTCATGATGGAATGTATCCACAAATTCCTTCAAAAAGTAAATATTGTCATGTAATTAATAATGCTTCTAAATACAAATGACATTATAATGGCAACTTCTGTTTTTATTTGAAATAGGGTTCCATTTAGCCCAGGCTAACCTGGAACATGTTATGTAATCAAGAATAGTGTTGAAGTTTGATCTTCCTACCACTACCTTTCTTTTCTTTTTTTAATTATTAGATGTTTTCTTTGTTTACATTTCAAATATTAACCCCAAAACCAAAAACCTCCTATCCCCTCCCCCTCCCCCTGCTCACCCCCTCCCCCCAGTTTCCTGACTTGCATTCCCCTATTCTGGGGAATCGAGCCTTCACAAGACCAATGGCCTCTCCTTTCACTGATGTCTGAAATGGTCATCTTCTGCTACATTTGTAGTTGGAGCCCTGGGACCCTTCATGTGCACTCTTTGGTTGGTGGTTTAGTCCCTGGGGGCTCTGGGGGAGTACTGGTTGGTACATATTATAGTTCCTCCTGTGGAGCTGCAAACCCCTTCAGCTCCTTGGGTTCTCTCTCTAGCTGCTCCATTGGGGAACCTATTCTTGTTCTATTGGTTGGATGTCAGTCATGGGTGTTTTGATCCACTTTCCAATAAGGATCAAAGTATCCACACTTTGGTCTTCCTTCATCTTGAGCTTCATGTGGTCTGTGAGTTGTATCTTGGGTATTCCCAGCTTTGGGGCTAATATCCACTTATCAGCAATTGCATACCATGTGTGTTCTTTTGTGATTAGGTTACCTCATTCAGGATGACAGTTTCTAGCTCCATCCATTTGCCTAAGAATTTCATGAATTTATTGCTTTAAATAGCTGAGTAGTACTCCCTTGTGTAAATGTACCACATTTTCTGTATCCATTCCTCTGTTGAGTAACATTTGGGTTCTTTCCAGCTTCTGGCTATTATAAATAAGGCTGCTATGAACATAGTGGAGCATGGTCCTTATTACATGTTGGAGCATCTTCTGGGTATATGCTCAGGAGTGGAATAGCTGGGTCCTCAGGTAGTGCTATGTTCAATTTTCTGAGGAACCACCAAACTGATTTCCAGAGTGGTTTTATCAGCTTGCAATTCCACCAGCAATGGAGTCCTGAGTTTTTGGTCTTGGCCATTCTGACTGGTGTGAGGTGGAATCTCAGGATAGTTTCGATTTGCATTTCCCTGATAATTAAGGATGGTGAACATATCTTTAGGTGTTACTCAGCCATCCAGTATTTCTCAATTGAGAATTCTCTATTTAGCTCTGTACCCCATTTTTTTTAGTAGGATTATTTGATTCTCTAGAGTCTAACTTCTTGAGTTCTTTGTATATATTGGATATTAGCCCTCTATCAGATGTAAGATTGGTAAAGATCTTTTCCCAATCTGTTGGTTGCCATTTTGTCTTATTGACAGTGTCCTTTGCCTTACAGAAGCTTTGTGATTTTATGAGGTCCCATTTGTCAATTCCTGATCTTAGTTCTTGAAGTCCTAGCCAGAGCAATTAGACAATAAAAGGAGGTCAAAGGGATTCAAATTGGAAAGGAAGAAGTAAAAGTGTCTGTATTTGCAGATGATATAATAGTATACTTAAGTGACTCCAAAAATTCCACCAGGGAACTTCTAAACCTGATAAACAACTTCAGCTAAGTGGCTAGATACAAAATTAACTCAAACAAATCAGTAGCCTTCTGATACTAAAAGGATAAAGAGGCTGAGAAAGAAATTAGGGAAATGACACTCTTCACAATAGCCACAAATAATATAAAATACCTTGGTGTGACTCTAACCAAGCAAGTGAAAGATCTGTATGACAATAATTTCAAGTCTCTGTAGAAAAAAACTGAAGAAGATCTTAGAAGATGGAAAGATTTCTCTCCCATGCTCAGGGATTGGCAGGGCTAATACAGTAAAAATGGCCATCTTGCTTAAAGCAATCTACAGATTCAATGCAATCCCTATCAAAATCACAATTCAATTCTTCATAGCGTTAGAAAGAGAAATTTCCAAATTTATCTGGAATAACAAAAAACCCAGGATATCAAAAACTATTCTCAACAATAAAAGAACTTCTGACGAAATCACCATCCCTGACCTCAAGTTATACTACAGAGCAATAGTGATAAAAACTTCATGGTATTGGTACAAGGGCAGGCAGATAGATCAATGGAATAGAATTGAAGACCCAGACACCATCCCTCACACCTAAGGTCACTTGATCTTTGACAAAGGAGCTAAAAACATTCAGTGGAAAAAAGACAGCAATTTCAACAAATGGTGCTGGGTCAACTGGCAGTCAACATGTAGAAGGATGTAAATTGATCCATTCTTATCTCCCTGTACAAAGCTCAAGTCCAAGTGGATCAAGGTCCTCTACGTAAAACCAGATACACAGAATCTAATAGAAGAGAAATTGGGGAAGAACCTGGAGTACATGGGCACAGGGGAAGATTTCCTGAATAGAACACCTACCACTACCTTTCAAGTACTGGGATTACAGTCATGTTCTAGTTGGCTTATGTTAGGAAGTGCTGGGATTGAACCTATGGTATTGTACATGCTAGGTAAGCCCTCTACCAAGTGAGTCACATCCTGATGAGAACCTGAGCTACTCATTTGAACAACAACCAGGAACCACGTTCAAATTCTCCTTTTACTGACTTTATTTTAGAGATTCATCTACATATGAAATAGCCCTTTAAACACTTTTGGAGAATTCAGATATCTATTCTTTATAAGCATCTGTGATGTTTAATCTCAATTGTCAATTTGATCAGATCTAAAATCACAGGTCTCTAGGCTTCTCTCTCTCTCTCTCTCTCTCTCTCTCTCTCTCTCTGTGTGTGTGTGTGTGTGTGTGTGTGTGTGGTGTGTGTGTGTGTGTTGGGGGGTGGGTTTGTCTTGATTAGATTAACCAAAGTAGATATACCTACTCACCATTCCCTGAGCTGGGATGTGAGATGGTATAAAGAGAGAGAAAGTGAGCTGAGCACATGCATTCACTGCCCTCTGCTTCTTTACTGTGGATGTGGTGTGACCAGCTCCCTCAAGCTTCTGCTGCTAGGACTTCCCTTCAGGGATGGACTATAACCTTGAACCATGATCCAAAAATAAAGTTTTTCTTCCTTATGTCAGGGTATTCTATTCACAGCAATGGGAAAGTAACTGAGAGAGTGTTCTAGTTTCCTTTCTGTTGCTGTGACAAACTCCATGACCCCAGACAACTTAGGGCTTGAATGGGTTTATTTCATCCTGTGACTCATGACTCACAGTAGTCACGGCAGAAACTCAACCAGGGACTTGAAGCGGAAACCACAGAGGAATGTGCTTACTGGCTCCTTCACAGGCTCATGCTTTGCTAATGTCTCATATTTACAGGACCATCTGCCCAAGGAATGGTGCCCTCCACAGTGGACTGGGCTATCCTATATCAATTAATAATTAAGACAATTCTCCACAGACATGCTCATAGGCTAGTCTGACTGGGCAGACTTTAGTTGAGACTCCTTCTTAAATTACTGTAGGATGTTTCAAGTTGTCATGCAAAGCTAAGTAGGACAGATACCATTCCTTTCTAGTCAGTATAATTGTTGTGCCCATTTCCTGGATGAAAATGATGATGCACAGTGAGGTATGACTGGGGTTAAAGTTTCTCAGTGGTGGGGCCAATACTTAATCACAGGTGGTTTGCTAGCATTACATGGTTTATGAAGTACAACGTATTGATGGAGAGTGTTTTGAAAGCATAATTTTATTGTGGTTGTAGAGATATCTCAGTATAGTGCCTGCCTTGAAAGCACGAGGACCTGGGTTTGAATCTCCATTGAAAAAAGGGCACACTTTCAGTACTGCATAGGCGGAGATGTATTTCTGGAACTCACTGGCCAGCCAGCTTAGTCAAATCAGTGTGTTCCAGGTTAACCAGAGACCTGGAACCAAAATCAAAACCAAAACCAAAAATCAAGGAGGGTGGCACCTGAGGAATGACAATTGAAGTTTTTGGCCTCTGCACATGCAAGCACACGCACATACACTTAAACATACAAGCTTATCAATATGAAAACACACACGCATACCAAAAAAGGAAAAAAGAAAAAAGAAGAAAGGGATTCAATTTGTAGTAGCTTTCTGTTGCTCTTGGAATGTCTTTTACACCAAGCATGTGTGCCTTAGAATGGGGAATCACAGCATGTGTTTTTAGGGTGGGGATTTAATAAGCTTCACTTTCTAATTCTAGACTAGAGTCCAATTCTGCTTCGAATCTCTCTTCAAAAAAGAAAAGGTACCTACCCATTGGGAGTTCTGTCACATGACACAGATGTAATTTTGGAGCAACCTCTCAGCTTGACAAGTCCCCGTCTCTGCTTTAGCTCACACTACTTTCTCATTGGGATATTTCAGTCCTGCTAATCTCTTGGGACTACCCACAGATACCGAGTTCTGTGCTGATTTCTCTAATTGGCTTTGTTATTTATTTGCTGATTCTGTGTTCACAGTTCTATTTTGTGTATCTATCATGGTTCTATATGACATAGATTGTTGTGTTTATAAAAAGATAAAGAAAGAGGGGATATGTTTGGTGGATGTGTAGTCAGTTGTGGGGGAAGGGAGTGCCTTTTTCAGGGCATGGGGAGGGGAGTTGAGAGGGTAGTAGAGACACAGAGAGAGGGAGAGAGAGAGAGAGAGAAGTTGATGCTGGCCATGAGCAGTGCAGAGAGAGGGGGAGGGGAATGGGGAGAGAGGGGAGAAGAGGCAAGAGAACAGAGCAGGAGCAAGAAGGCAAGAGCAAGAGAGAGTGGATGGGGGGCAGAGCAGCCCCTTTTATAGTGAGTCATCTAGGCATACCTGGCTGTTGCCAGATAACTATGGGGCGGAGCTTAGGCAATATGTTAATGTAGATAAATGGGTTGAAGAAACAGAAAGCAACCTTAGTTAATTTAAATGAAAAGGAGGTGACTTATATAAGGATACACGAGATATCAGACTCCAAAAGGGCAGGTAGACAGCCAGTCAGTACAGAGATAACTAGGAGCCAGAATCTTCTTTGTTTCTTCTCTTCCGTGTGTATTTGTGTGCTACCACATTCTCTGTCTTCCTCACAAACTGAAAATTTTCTCTAAACATTAAAAAATATTACTGTTGGTATGTGTGAGTGTGTATGAACTGTGAGTGTGAGAACTGTGGGCCACAGTGCATGTGTGGGGGTCCGAGAGCAACCTTGAAGAGTTGGTTCTCTCCTTCTTGCTGGATGATTATCCCCGTTTCCACCTCCCATCTTGCCATAGCAGTGCTGGGATTACAGATGTGCACCAGCACTTCTGTCTTTTTACATGGGTAAGAATTTATATCATAAGGCTTGAGCCATGCACTAGTTACTTTTCTGTTGCTGTGATAAAATATTCTGAGCAGAAGCAATTTATAGAAAAGAAGGTTAATTTTAGTTTGCAGTTCCAGTGGAATAACCATCCATATGTGGAGAAAGCTTAGCAACAGGAGGAGGGAGCAGAGCAACCACATTTCATCTGCATACAGGAAGCAGAGAGAGGGAAATACAGTGAGATTATAAGCCCTTAACACCTGCCCTTAGTGATGCACTTCCTCCAGCAAGGCTTCACCTCCTGACAATGGAGAATTTCTGCTTATAGCTTTCAGTGCAATCCTTGATTCTCAGGAGAATAGCACATGCTCATCCTAAGGATGATGTAGACCATCTGTGCAGCCAGTTCACGCTAGCAATTCAGAGATGGCTGCTGGGGACCATCTAGAGAAGTGAATATGGCCTTCCAAAGAGAAGGAAAATCAGAAACACAAGTGTCTCTAAAGTTTCTTCAGCAGTCTCCATTAGCTTTCAAGGAACTTCAGGTTACAAATGGAATGGTTTTCTCCACTTGCTGTACTTTCTCTAAACTCTTGTCTTCCTAACATTTAAATATGGTAGGTTAGTGGTACTCAGAAAACAAGGTAATTTTGTTAGGACTCATACATACTGAAGTGTCACACAATTTGTTAGGACTCATACATACTGAAGTGTCACACAAGTTGTTCAATGACACTTTTTCCCCTTGTCTCAAAATTTTCAGCAAAGATTCCAAAGTCAGAATTAAACCAAATCCTGCCAAGCTCCAGTCTTTGAAGACAGTGTGCTAGACAGGCCACCTGGGAAGGATATGCAAAGAGCCTGTGGAGCTAGTTTCATTCTCCCTGGCCCATCTCCCACATCCAGCATCCATTCGAGGGAGACTGAAGAGAGTTTATCTCTGCAGAGGGTGAAGGTTCTGTACAGTTCTTATCCCCTATAACAAAACTTTTGTGATTTTTATTGTGTGTGTATACGTGCATGATATAAATGTGCAAGGGTGTGTGTGCATGTGTACCACGACACATATACAAGTCAGAACAGCTTCAAGAGTCAGTTCTCCCCTTCCACCATGGGTTCTGGGAATCAGACCCAGATTGCTCTGATCTTCCCCTAAAGGAAGGAAACAAACTCCAGGAAATTACTCAGAAGGTCTAGCCACATTCTAGGAATTTTGGGGGATTCAGGCAAGGTTATTTGATCCTTGTCTACAGTGAGTAAAGACAGCCGACTGAAACTATGGCTGGCCAGCTCTGAGAGAACCACTGAGGAATGGCCATGTTGAGAGTAAGCTGAGATTCTGAGGATACTGAGACCAAGGAGCTTATTCTTTTCTGTGTTTTAAATATAGTATTTTTATTTATTCTTTGAGAATTCCATAATGCATACAACATATTTTTTAGTTCACTACCTACTCCCTCTCCAACTCTTCCAAAATCCTATCCTCCTCCTCCTCCCAACTTCATGTCCTCTTAAATACACACACACACACACACACACACACACACACACACACACAGTGGCGGTCTTACTTTGTAACTCTTGCTGGCCTAGAATGCACTATATAGATGAGGCTGGCTTCTGTATGATTCATGCCTCTTCTTCTTCTTCTTCTTCTTCTTCTTCTTCTTCTTCTTCTTCTTCTTCTTCTTCTTCTTCTTCTTTTGGTTTTTCGAGACAGGGTTTCTTTGTGTAGCCCTGGCTGTCCTGGAACTCACTCTGTAGACCAGGCTGGCTTCGAACTCAGAAATCCTCCGGCCTCTACCTCCCAAATGCTGGGATTAAAGGTGTGCGCCACCACTGCCCGGCAATGAGGCTGGCTTCTAACTCATAGAGATCAACTTGCCTATGCCTTTGAAGAACTGGGACTAATAGTGTGCTCCACTATATTTGGTTTAAAAGCGTATTTTATTCTTTGAAAGTACTATATATTTATTCAATGTATATTGATCATATTCATCCATCACAACCTTCCTCCAACTCCCCCTACTGATCCCATTCCTCTCAATTTCAACTTTGTATCTTTTCTTTATTAATCTTTTTGTTACTAATAACCCACCAAGTCTAATTGGTGCTGCCTATATGAACAAGAATGTGGACAATCTACTGGGACCATACCCCTAAAGAAAACTAAACTGACTCTCCCTTTCCCAGCAACTGCCATCTGTCAAGACTCAAGGAGCATATTCACTGGGAAGATATAGACTGAATTTGAAGGAGAGGGTTTGAGTGCACCTTTTGTGGTTCCTGCCTAGGAAAGTCACTTGAGACTTTATTGATGTTCACAGAGAAATAGATCCTAGAAGAAGGATCAGATGTGGAAAATGGTTGCCTGAAGCAATAAAAATGAAAGTTCAGAGGAAGAAATTCCCAAAAAACATCAGAAGAGGAAGACCCCACCCCCTTCAAACTTCTCTAGTGACCAGAGATGGTCTTCTAATCCAAGGGCTTGGTGGATCAGAGATGAAGGATATTCCATGAACTAACATCCTTAGTACCACGCTGGGCTGGACTGGTGTTCCAGGGATGACTTCATTGGCTATTTTCATATCTAAAGACAGCCAGAGTAATGGGAAATACCTCAATATAGATGTACTTTATCAAAAGAGGTAGCAAAAGTCTTGTCAGGGAAGCATCTGAGTTTGACCAACAGCAGCCATGTAAAAAGCAGGATGTGGTATACATGCTTGGAATCCAGGCACTGAGGAAGTGGAGATAAAATAATCTCTGGGGCTTCCTGCCTAGCCAGCTTAAGTGAATTGGTAAACTCCAGATCAATAAGGGATCTTCACTGATAGCAGCACCTGGGGAGCAAAGCCAAGGCTGTCTTCTGGCTTTCACCTGTGCGAGTCCACACTTAGACGCACAGCCACATTCAGTAACATACCTACCCAAACACAAGGAGTAGTATTGGATGTGCTCAGGCTTATTTGCAAAAGTGAGCAGTTTTGTTTTCTCTTGCTTGTTCTCTATTAAGGTTAATTCATCCACTAAAACATTACTGATGTTCAAAACAAAGCTCACTGTGGATGAAGGCAGCTGGTTAGAGACAGTGTCTTGAGACCTGAAGGATGTGAGCTGTGCCTTAAACGTCGGGTTTGGGGGATGATGGATGTCTGACTTTGTTCCTTCCTAGGAAGCATTTATTAAAAAAACTCATTTTCTGTATTCTTTGGTGCCAGGAAGTGCTGATGATTCTGACACCAGTCAAATTGAGTTGCAGCAAATGGACTGTGCGGATTCCATGCTATTTACTGACCACTGAACGGAGAGCTTGGCTTGACAGAGACTTGGCAATGACAATCTTCAGTGCTGCTTGGAAGGCTTAGCCTGCATTGTGCAGCGTAGTATAAAGCAATGCTTGGCAGAAATTTTGTAGAGAGTCCAGTACTCAAGACTTGACCAATATCTTAGTCATAACACTCTCTTCTTTTGCTCTCCAAAGGAGCTGATGATCATCCACTCTTCTGAGCAAAAATGTAATGCTTTCTTGGTCAGTCTTACTTGTTGAGTCTCTGGATATATTTTTAAGCAATTCTTTTAAAGATGTTATCTAAGAAGAAACTTTATGAATTTTTCACTATTAAAAAAAGATTTTGGTTACAAACCCCAGAGTCAAAAGTCCATTTGGCTAGATATGTAATGACAGTTTCAAAGTCTTCCTGTTGCCCAACACTTTGGATCTTGGTCAATTTGTTTCTAATTGGAGGATTTAAACAACAGAAGAATTTATTTTTTTGTAGTGATGGAGGTTGGGAGGTAGAGATCCAAGTGCCAGCAGGATTAGTAATGTTCAGGCTGCTCTCTTACTCAAATGGAAACCGTTACATGATCTTTTGTTTATTTGCCTATCCTCAAATTTAATCTTTCTGTGTGTGTGTGTGTGTGTGTGTGTGCACGCATATGAGGACATATGTGTTCATGTTTATGTGTCAGAGTGCAAGGGATATATGTATGTAACTGTGTACAGAGGCCAGAAATCAACCCTTGGGTGGCATTCCTCAGAATGCAATTATTATTATTATTATAAATACAAGGTCTCTCACTGGCTTGGGACTTGCCAATTCAGCTAAGCTGGCCTACCACTAAGGTCTAGGCTCTGAATGTCGACCTCCCCAGGTCCTTGTGGTGTGGCAAGCACTTATATAACCATACTATGAACCTCTTCTGAGCCCTGAGGATTCTTTTTAGATAATGTGTTTTGTAAGGTGTTTTAATTACCCATAGAAGCCCAAATGAAGACAGCATGAAGAGAAACAGATTACTTTAGATTCTCAATGGATTTTCCATCTGAACAGGTGAGTTCCCATTTTCCTGGCTAACAAATGTTGAGACCCTGGAGTGTTGAGCCACCTCCTGTTCAGAAGTAGATTTATTGTGTCAGCTAGTGGGGCAGACTCACCCTGAGCCCTTTGCTAAATCATGCTGAATTTCCACATCACCCAAGACAACAAATATTCCAGGGATCTGTGGGTTTAGGAGTGCTGTTGGTGGCTGGAGAACAGAGGGAGAGGAGACTTGTCTGGAGTCTTGGTTCACTAGATCTTACTGTCCATGTTTCTCAGCAGTTTGGCTGACCCACCCCTGTGGTGATCTCTCAGTAGCTTACCAGTGAAGGAAAAACCAAAGCTCACTTTAAAATAACTCCTTTCACCACTAGACTCAGGTGATGCTGTCCATAAAAATAGACCATTGAGACCAGTGCTGATCAAAATTGGCTCGCAGAGACTTTACCTGCATGCAATAAGGACACATGCTCCACTATATTCATAGCAGCCTTATTTATAATAGCCAGAAGCTGGAAAGAACCCAGATGTCCCTCAACGGAGGAATGGATTCAGAAGATGTGGTATATTTACACAATGGAATACTACTCTGCAATTAAAAACAATGAATTCACGAAATTCCTAGGCAAATGGTCAGAACTTGAAAATATCATCCTTAGTGAGGTAACCCAATCACAAAAGATCACACATGGTATGAAGTCACTGATAAGGGGATATTGACCCAGAATCTCAGAATACCCTAGACACAATCAGCATATCAATAGATTTCTAAAAAGATGGAAGGAGAGACCCCTGGTCCTGGAAAGACTGGATGTAGGGGAACGCCAGGACAGAGTAATGAGAGGGGGTTGAACAGAGAAAAGAGGGAGGGAAGGGGGCTTATGGGACTTTCGGGGAGGGAGGAAACGGGAAAGGGGAAGTGATTTGGAATGTAAATTAAAAAAATAAAATAAAATTAAATTAAAAAAAAAAATTGGCTCGCAGAAAAAAATGTTAGGTCAAAGGGTTTTACTGTGACTTCACCTTCCCTTCCACCTTCCCCTCTCCTCCCTTCTCTTCCCTCCTTCTCCTCCACTCCACCGCATCTCCATTTTCTTCTCTGACCCTTCCTCCCTCCCTTCCATTTCAAAGCTCAGTAGGATCAATACATAATTCTGACACTCAGGCATACTTCACATGGGTTTCCTTCTGATATCTGCTGGAAACTACCAACATTTCAATTTCAGCAGAAAATCTTTGAAATCTGCTTAAAGATAATCTGCCTGAAGCCTTTGATTCGAAAAATGGGAAAGGGAAAGAAATGACTAGGTTTTTAGAAGTTTTTGAGATCAAAGGATTTGGTTAGTCCTTTATGATGTTCGCTATAACTTTACAAGCTTGGGTTGGCAGGTTTGCCTCCACAAATCATTTCTTGTTGGGATTCTGTCCCTATGTGGATGGCTTTCCTGGGTCATAGTTTCACAGCAACCACGTGTTCTCTTGGGTTAGGTTAAATTTATGGGTTCTCTTCTTAGGATTGATTATTAGGATTACATGAAAGAAGTTTAAAACTTAAGAGTCTGACCATATCTTCATACTAACAAATTCATAGCCTCTTAGAGGTTGCCAAACTTAGAGGTTTTTTAAAGAGGTTAAAACTCTTTAAAAATTTTTTTTTAATTATATAAAATATCTGTATGTGAACATGTGAGGCCAGGAGAGGGTGTTGGATCCCTTGGAGTTGGAGATACAGGTTGTTTTGAGCCTCCCAAAGAGAGTGCTAGGAAACAAATTCTAGTCAGTATTTGGTCTTAACTGCTGAATCATCTCTCTAGGCTCTGTCCTTTTAAAAGTGTGAGGCTAGGATTACAAACCATTTATACATTTAAATCAACGAAAACACACAAAAAAACCCATCTCTATGTAATTACTCTAAAAATAAACAAACCCCTGGAATACAACCCCTGGAACAGAGCTGGTAAATACACCATAAACATTACATTTCAGTATGATACTCACATTAAATCAGAGAATAACACTTAAACAATTATAATGACCTTTATGCAACTAGATCCAATGTCAACAGCATGGCCATGCACTATGTACAGCTGAATGAGTATTCTTCATTTAAGAATCTTTCTGCTTGTTGAGCCTCATAACTCATAAAAGTGCTGAGAATAACTGAGTGTTGAGTGCATACTCTAAAATGGTACATCAATGCTTCCACTTCCAAGGCTCAGGGAAAATTGGGAAAAGGGAAGTGCAATAGGGGGTGCCAGAGGAATAGATAGAGTGTTGTGGAACATGGCTAGGTATACCTCCAGGCCATGACATGGTGTGGTGGTTTGAATATGCTTGGCTCAGGGGAGTGGCCTTGTTGGAGTAGATGTGGCCTTGTTGGAGGAAGTGTGTTACTGTGGATGTGGGCTTAGAGATCCTCCTTCTAGCTTCCTGGAAACAGTCTGTTCTAAGCTTCCTTTGGATGAAGCTGTAGAACTCTCACCTCCTCCCGTGTCATGCCTGCCTGGACTCTGTGTTTCCTGCCTTGATGATAATGGCAATGACCCTCTGAACCTATAAGCTAGTCCAAATTAAATGTTAACCTTTCTAAGAGTTGTCTTGGTCATGGTGTCTGTTCACAGCAGTAAAATTCAAACTAAGACACATAGACACTGCATACTTTGGATCACCTACATAGGTCCTGCTCAGATTGGGCCCAAGTCATTCAATCATGGATGAGGGAAATGCTAATAATACCCCATCCTTCCCAGAGGGAGCTGTTGGTAGTTTGGTTGCTGAGAGAGAGCAGACCACTACTGGTAAGTTGCTCATGTTTCTATGAATAGCACCTCACCCATACTCATGCAAGAAACCCTGATCAAACTCAGAGGGTCAGAAAACAACCAACCATGAAAGTATAAGAGGCACTAGTTGGGAAGAAGAAAAGGATAGGAAATGGTAGGGGACAAGAAAGAGAGAGTGATGGGGTAAATATGATCAAAATACATTAAATGTGTGTATGAAGATGTCATCCTGGAACCAATTATTTATAACTAACACAAGCCAATCAAACATTAATGGAAACTTTCTGTCTATTGTAAAATGTCTTCCTCCTGATGAGTATGTCCCCATGTTCAAGACTTCCTGTGAACAAAGTGACCTGGAGTTTCTCTTTTTCATGTCACTGATTTCACACAGTATGGGATACAGCATTGTTGCTGAGGTTCTGAGACAGAAATGTCAGTGCAGCTGGGAGCTTGTTGAGAACACTGAAATTCAGACCCTGCTGATCAGAAACTGTGTTAGATGTGATGCTATGGAGTTCACTCACTGAACAGTTTTAAGGACACCAAAGAAGCTGTGTCTCGCTTGCACTTGGTTTTTGTCTTTCTAATGCAGGCAGAAGAGGAGGAAGAGGAGAAGGAGGAGGAGGAGGAGGAGGAGGAAGAGGAGGAGGAGGAGGAGGAAGAGGAGGAGGAAGAGGAGGATTTCTTTCTTTCTTTCTTTCTTTTTTTTTTTCAGAAGCAATGGAAACTCAATCGCTGGGTGCAATAACTAGAATCTTAATCTTGTAAGCCATATTAAATCTAAATCCTCCAGTGGCAGATCCAGTGGAAAACACTAGTAGCTACATCTTTCATTATTCCCGTCCAAAAGCACCTATCTCTCTCCTGTCTATTCTCTTCCCCTATCCAACCGGGAAGTCCTGCCTACTCACCTAGTGATTGGCTCCTTTATTCATCAGGTGATGGTTCAAAAGAAGTCACCTGAATACTTGATTCACTCACTCCTTGTCCATAGCCTCTCCCAGAGGAGCAGAATTAGCATCAAAATACAAACAACACTAGGACTATCCACAATATTCTCCCTTTCTGTTTGATTAAAAGGCTCTTATCTCAGATGTAAATTGAGCAAAAGTATTACCATTTTGTAATTTATAAAGTACAAGATAGACCTAACACCCAGTCCATCATTTTTGTTAGCTAAATAGTACACTCTGCCATCTATCCTAACTTAAAGACCTGTAATTCTATACTTGACTTATGTCCTGGCTTGAGATTGTATGCTATCTGAAAACCATCTTCTCAAATCTGTTCTCTCAGTGATAAAAAGCCTGGGTTGGCTGTGAAAATATAAGTAGTCTTTCAACTTTGTCAGAAATCATGGAATGACCAACATTTCTGGAAATATTAGAAGCCTAACACAGCTTCAGAACTGAGACAAGTTGTAGAGACAGCTGCCTACCTATATAGCCCCAGTAAGTCAGGAAGTTGGAGCATCAGTCACCAGCCTTCTGGCCCAAGATATTCTGACAGACCTTGAAAAACAGGAATTATTAAGGACTACCTTATTCTGTCTCAGCAGAACTAAGCTGTCCTAATCTGTAAATTGTGTCCTTTCAAGAACAGTGCAGGTCTGCAGGAGAGATAGGCAATTTCTGCCCAGTGGTGACCTATCCACAATGTACAGGCTCATCTGGAGGTATGAATGCTCAGCTCCTTCATTGAGTTCATGAATGGGAAGCTGTTAGGAGCAGATTTGTATTAACAACAAGTGAATAAATAACATTAAATGTCACAGTCTGTGAATTCATAACTCTCTATGTGAAGTAATCTAGACTGTTGTCCATAAACTACTCTCAGCTATTGCTAATTAAAATAGCTAAAAACACCCTAACAATAAACTCAGAGCCATGAATTTGCTATTTGGCCCTTAACTCACAGGCTTAATCATCTCAGATCAGTTTAAAATAACAGTTATAGAAGGACTGGGTCCAAGCCCCGCACTTTTAAAATTTTTGTATCAATAGAAGAAATTCATACCAATGTAAACCTTGATTTTACACAAAAATCAATTATGTACCAAAACAAATGATGACTTGAACTTAGTAACAATTATAAAGATTTCTACCAAATGAGATTATGGCTATACAACCAATTCTAGCTATATCCTCCCTGTCAAATTATGAACATTTCTAAATGCCCTGGAAAGACAACTTAGAATAACTGCCTCTAGACCCCCAAGTCCAGGGAACTGGGACAACACATCTTCATAACTTCTTCAAGCTGAATATGGGTGCTGAGATATCTTGAAGGCGGGGTGGGGGTGTAGGAAAAATGGGAAAGTTGATTGGCCTTAAGAAGGCCAGGCCACAACAACATCTCTGCTGTCTGTGTCCTGACTGGATCTGGCTGAAAGTCTAAGGCATCAGGAGTTCAAACAGGTCAGTTCAGCATGACTGATGATGAGACTCACCAAGATTGTATATTCTGTAATATACAAATCTAGAAACAAAATTTTAGTATCATCAAGATGACTTCTTTTGTTTGATTCACTGGAATCTTGTTCTTCAGGGGTCTCCCTTCGTCATATGTAATCCGTATTACTCTGGAAGGTGTACAAACACTAATCACCTTTTTTTTGTGATTCCTCTTTCTTTTTTTTATTATTTATTTTATTTTTATTTTTTAATTTACATTCCAAATCATTTCCCCTTTCCCGTTTCCTCCCTCCCCAAAAGTCCCATAAGCCTCCTTCCCTCCCTCAAAGACAAACCTTTCTTTCAAATCAGCATATCCTTGAGCCAGTAACCAGAAAAAACTTTAACCTCTCTCCCAGAGGATTAATATAACCATAAAACTCAAAATCACACCTTCCTTTTTTTTCTTGTTTGGTTTTTTGAGACAGGGTTTCTCTATGTAGCCCTGGCTGTCCTGGAACTCACTCTGTAGACCAGGCTGGCCTTGAACTCAGAAATCTGCCTGCCTCTGCCTCCTGAGTGCTGGTATTAAAGGCGTGTGTCACCATTGCCTAACACCCATTTTTAAAATTAAAACAACTTAAAACAAACAAACTAAACTAAAATATTTTATATGCCAATTCTTAGGCTTTTTCTATTTTGCCATGCAGAATAATAACCCAAAATTCCTGTGGAGCCCACATTAGACAGAATTTGAGTATCCTGTAAGACCCATCAGAGCAACATATCTTTATACAGTCTTTAAAGCAATTAATTCAAACTTTCACTAGTATCTGCCTATAGGAAGCAGGTAGTTTTACTTGTTAAGCTCTCTGTCTAGAGCAGCCATCCTGTTATACCATCTATCTGTTCAGCCCTCTACCTGGAGCCACAGACATTTATTTTATTAATACCTATTCATAGCAGGCAACTATCACTTCTCTCTCTACTTGGAATCAGTGACTAATTTTCCCTACCCTCGTTTTGAAACTTGGGCAAAATTCTCCACGTGATTCGGACAAAATCTGTATTTAAATCTACCCCAAAATCAAATAATCCCCATATTATAAATTCATAGTTAAATCAATATTTGTCTCAAGATTTAGGCAGCTTCCATTCTCCTCTTTTTGACTTAGAGCAGCCATCTTGTCTGTTTCCACAGCAGGGGACTTCAGAGCTCTCTTTCTTTGTTTCAAAGTTCCTGCACTTGAGTCCACATGACTTGTCCTAGCCCTACCCAGTTATTCACTTAAAAAATAAAACTCTAACTCTCAGGCTAATAATCCTAAATTTCTAGTGGATTCTTGTCCAACATGTTGGTTCGCCACCTGTTGCAGAAAACATTAAAAAGAGACACCAGCAGAATCAGAGACTTCCAGCCGCCATCTGCAGCAGGGAACCAGGCAGCTCCAAAGCCTTCCATGCTTAGCCTGCCAGAAGAGAGTGATCTCACAGCAGTGATTTCACTTCTGAGTGTGGAGGTGAGATCTCCACCTTCTCTCTTGAGGATTTCAGCTAGCAGCTCACAGGGCATACAATCAGTGGGGCTGCTGGGACAGAAGTCTTCCCTTCCAGCCGCTATTTGCAGCAGGGAACCAGACAGCTCCAAAGTCTTCTGTGCACAGACCCTGACAGAAGAGAGTTGTTTTTCCAGGAGTATAGAAACAGGCTTACAGGCCCATTGGAGGGACAAGCTCCAGCCAGAGACAGGAAGACCAACTAACACCAGAGATAACCAGATGGCGAAAGACAAGCACAAGAACCCTACCAACAGAAACCAAGGCTACTTGGCAATATCAGAGGCCAGTTCTCCCACCACAGCAAGTCCCAGATACCCCAACACACCGGAAAAGCAAGAGTTGGATTTCAAGTCTCATCTCACGGTGCTGTTAGAGGACATCAAGAAGGACATAAATAATTCCCTTAAAGAAAAACAGGAGAACATGAGTTAACATGTAGAAGCCCTTAAAGAAGAAACACAAAAATCCCTTAAAGAAACACAGGAGAACATGGGTCAAGAGGTAGAAGTCCTTAAAGAGCAAACACAAAAATCCCTTAAAGAATTTCAGGAAAACACAAACAAACAAGTGAAGGAACTGAACAAAACCATGCAAGATCTGAAAATGAAAGTAGAAACAATAAAGAAATCACACAGTGAGATAACTCTGGAGATAAAAAACCTTTGAAAGAAATCAGGAGTCATAGATGTAAGCATCAACAACAGAATACAAGAGATAGAAGAAAGAATCTCAGGGGCTGAAGATACCATAGAAAACATTGACTCAATAGTCAAAGAGAATGCAAAATGAAAAAAGCTTGTAACCCGAAACATCCAGGAAATCCAGGATACAATGAGAAGACCAAACCTAAGGATTATAGGTATAGAGAGAGCGAAGATTTCCAACTTAAAGGGCTAGTAAATATCTTCAAGAAAATTATAGAAGAAAACTTCCCTAACCTAAAGAAAGAGATGTCTATGAACATACAAGAAGCCTTCAGAACTCGAAGCAGACTGGACCAGACTAGAAAGTCCTCCTGGTACATAATAATCAAAACACCAAATGCACTAAACAAAGAAAGAATATTAAAAGCAGTAAGGGAAAAAGGTCAAGTAACCTATAAAGGCAGGCCTATCAGAATTACACCAGACTTCTTACCTGAGATGATGAAAGCTAGAAGATCTTTGGCAGATCTCATACAGACCCTAAGAGAACACAAATGCCAGCTCAAACTATTATACCCAGCAAAACTCTCAATTGCCATAGATGGAGAAAACAAGACATTCCATGATAAAACTAAATTTACACAATATCTTTCCACAAATCCAGCCCTACAAAGGATAATAGATGGAAAACGCCAACAAGAGGAGGGAAACTACACCCTAGAAAAAGCAAGAAAGTAATCATTTTCCAACAACCCCCCAAAAAAGTAACCTCACAAACATAAAAATAACATCAAAAACAGGAAGCAACAATCACTATTCCTTAATACCTTATAACATCAATGGACTCAATTTCCCAACAAAAAACAGTCTCACAGAAATATTTTTCATGTAAATCTTCAATTTTGTCAGAAAATATTTGTGATTCCTCTTTCAATTTAGTAATGTTTTTTATGTCTACCATTTTAACTGTATTTTCCATGATAAGCTTTAATTTTAACATGTTTTCTATATATTTCTTCAATTTTATCAGAAATATTTTCCATGTAAATCTTCAATTTTGTCAGAAAAATGTTTATAATTCCACTTTCAATCAACTTAGAAATATTTTTATGCCTACCATTTTACCGGTATAATTTTTTCCATGATAATCTTCAATTTTAACATTTTTCTATATTTTTCTTCAATTTTATCAGAAATATTTTCTGTGTAAATCTTTAATTTCATCAGACAAAGTCTATAATTTTACTTTCAATCAACTTAGGAATATTTTTATTCCTTCCAATTTATCTGTATAATTTTCCATGAAATAGTCAATTTTAACGTGTTTTTCTATATATTTCTTTAATTTTATCAGAAATATTTTCCTTGTAGATATTCAATTTTATCAGAAAATGTTTATAGTTCCACTTTCAATCAACCTAGAAATATTTTTATGCCTACCATTTTATCTGTAATTTTCCATGTTAATCTTCAATTTTAATGTTATCTTATATTTTTCTACAATTGTATTAGAAATATTTCCCATGTAAATCTTCAGTTCTATCATAAAATGTTTCTACTTCCTTTTTTAATTGATTTAGTAATGTTTTTTATGTCTACCATTTTACTCTTCAATTTTCCTTGAAAATTGTCAATCTTGATGTGCTTGTCTACATGCTTCTTCAATTTTGTCAGAAACATTTTCCATGTAAATCTTTAATTTTATCATAAAATGTTTTTAGTTTCTTTTTCATTAAAAAAGAAAAGAAAGAAAGAAAAAAATGGCATGTGGCTATGCCCAATAAAGTTTTATTTACAAAAGAGAGAGAGAGAGAGAGAGAGAGAGAGAGAGAGAGAGAGAGAGAGAGAGAGAGAGAGAGAGAGAGAGAGAGAGAGAGAGAGAGAGAGAGAGAGAGAGAGAGACAGCAAGTTCCTGTGCTTTGCCTAGCTACTCTCTGCCCCAGTGGGCTGACTGGCCTTGCACTGGTGGGCATTGACCAGTTTTGTCTTGTGGAGAGTCTCTGACTCTGAGCTCCAAAATCTCTCTGCCCAGCTTGCTAAGTTCCCACTGTTGGCTCACTACCACGACAGCCCCAGTCGAGTCGCCGAGTGAAGGAAAACATCACACACACTTAGTACAGAAGCAATGGTAGCTCAATCACTGGGCGCTGCGATAGACTCCTGGTTTGTTTTTTCTTTTGATGTTTGCTTTATTTACATTTCAAATGGCATCCCCTTTCCTAATTACCCCTCCGAAAACCCCCTATCCCATTCCCCCTCTTCCTGCTCCACCCCTCAATTTCCTGACTTGCATTCCCCTATTTTGAGAAATCGAGCCTTCATAGGACCAATGGCCTCTCCTCTCATTGATGTCTGAAAGGGTCATTTTCTGCTACATATGTAGCTGGAGCCATGGGTCCCTCCATGTGTACTCTTTGGTTGGTGGTTTATTCCCTGGGGGTACTGGTTGGTACAAATTATTGTTCCTCCTGCAGGCAGGGCTGCAAAACTCTTCAGCTTTTGGTCTTTTCTCTAGCTGCTCCATTGGGGACCCTATGATCATTCTATTGGTTGGCTGTGAGCCATGGGTATTTTGATGCACTTTCCAATAAGAATCGAAGTATCCACACTTTGGTTTTCTTTCTTCTTGAGCTTCATGTGGTCTGTGAGTTGTATCTTGGATATTCCCAGCTTTTGGGCTAATATCCACTTATCAACAAGTGCATATCATGTGTGTTCTTTTGTGATTGGGTTACTCAGGATGATATTTTCGAGATCCATCCATTTGCCTAAGAATTTCATGAATTCATTGTTTTTAATAGCTGGGTAGTACTCCATTGTGTAAATGTACCACATTTTCTGTATCCATTCCTCTGTTGAGGGACATAGGGGTTCTTTCCAGCTTCTGGCTATTATAAATAAGGCTGCTATGAACACAGTGGAGCATGGTTCTTATTACATGTTGGAGCATCTTCTGGGTATATGCTCAGGAGTGGAATAGCTGGGTCCTCAGGTAGTGCTATGTTCAATTTTCTGAGGAACCACCAAACTGATTTCCAGAGTGGTTTTATCAGCTTGCAATTCCACCAGCAATGGAGGAGTGTTCCTCTTTCTTCACATCCTTTCTAGCATCTGTTGCCCCCTGATTTTTTGATCTTAGCCATTCTAACTGGTATGAGGTAGAATTTCAGGGTTGTTTTGATTTGCATTTCCCTGATGATTAAGGATGTTGAATATTTCTTTAGGTGTTTCTCAGCCATCTGGTATTCCTCAGTTGAGAATTCTTCATTTAACTCTGTACCCCATTTTTTAATAGAGTTATTTGGTTCTCTAGTAGACTCCTAATCTTGTAAGCTAGATTAAATCTGAACCCTCCTGTGGAAAATCCTGGCAGATCCACCATTGAAACTGGGAGACACTAGTAGCTCCATCTTGCCCTTTTGCTATTCCTGTCCAAAAGCAGAGGAGAAGGATTTCTTTTCTGTATGTGTGTGCTGGTATGTATTTGTGTGTACATGTGTATGCATATATGTAAAGGCCATAGTTTAACCTTGGGTGTAATTTCTCAGACACCATCCATCTTTTCTTTGACAGAGGGTCTTTCATTGGCCTGGAACTCACCAAGTAGGGTAGGCTAGCTGGCCAGTGAGCCCCAAGGGTCTATGTGTCTGCTCAGTGTTAGAATTACAGGTGCATACCACCATGCCCAACTTTTCTAAAAATTTAATTAATTTATTTTTAACTTATTCACTTTATATCTTGCTCACTGCCCCTTCCCTGTCACCACCTCCCACAGTCCTTTCTCCCCTTCCCTTCTTCTTTGGGGCGGGGGGGGGCTCCTCACATCCTCCCACCTTGGCACTTCAAGTCTTTTTGAGGCTAGGCACTTCCTACCCCACTGAGGCCAGACAAGGCAGCCTTGCTAGATGAACGTATCCCACGTACAGGCCATAGCTTTGGGATAGATCCTGCTCCAGTTGTTTGGGACCCTCATGAAGACCAGGCTACACATCTGCTAGAGATGAGCAGGGAGGCCTAGGTCCAGTTTGTGTATGTTCTTTGGTTTGTGGTTCAGACTATGAGAGCCCCAAGAGTCCAGGTTACTTGACTCTGTTGATTTTGCTGTGGAGTTCCTACCCTCTTCAGGGCCCACAATCATAAGAGTCCCCAAGCTCCATCCACTGTTTGTCTGTGGGTTTCTGTATCTGACTGAGTCAGCTGCTGGGTGGATCCTCTAAGAGGATAACATACTCCTGTCTGTAAGCATAGCAGAGTATCATTAATAGTGTTAGGGATTGGTGCTTGCCCATGGGATGGGTCTCAATTTGGCATGGCCAACTTTCAAGTGTATTCTGGAGCTTGAACTTAGATCCTCAGACTTGTTAGTGTTTACTTTTCCCATGGAGCCAGGGCTGTTTTTTTCAGCCCTTGAGAAACAAAGTCTTCTGCTAATAGTATATATTTGCCACCATGATCCTTGCCTTACTCTTTTAACTAGAATAGAGCCTCAGAGCTCTTCAGTCATTCTCTTACTATCAACTGCTTGTTCATTGGGGGAGCCAGGCAGTTTTCAGTGCTCTACGACATGAGTATTCCTAGGAACAACACAAATTCAACTGCCACGTGATTTACAGAAGTGATTTTAATGAAGTTCAGAGCCTCTAATCTAGCCATGACATAGACACACACACACACACAAATTTTAAAAAATTAATACCCTAAAAACTCTCCATGTTGAGAAGAAGAAAGCTTCCAGACGTAACAGGTTGAATATGATCCCAATATGTTACATACATATATGAAATTATCCAATAATAAATAAAATGCTATTGTAAAACAACTCTAAAAGAATATTGATTATTTATTTATCGTGTGTATGGGTTTCTACCTGTGTGTGCAGGTATATATGGAGGCCAGAGATGGAATCAAAATTGAGTGTCTTCCTTCATTATTTTTCTGACAAATGGTTTATCACTGGACATGAAGCTCATAGGTTCAGCTAGACTAGCTGGCCAGGAGTTTCCAGGGATCTGCCTGTGTTGTCCTTCCCAGTGCTGGGATTATAGACATACACACCAAATTTAGCTGTTACATGTATTCTGGGGATCGAACTCATGTCCTTACATGTTTGTAACCACATTTTACCCATTGAGCCATTTCCCCACCCTCCAAAAGTATATTAATAGCGCTGTCACTGAGCCACTGACACCACCTTTTTACAGGCTCATCTTGCTGCTGCGATGTCCTTTCTTCATTTCATTTGGGAGAAGACAGACAGGAGATAGTTACAGGTTAACCCAGATTCTTCTTTCTGACTCCATTCTCAAATGATGTCTTCCCTTTAAATGTGTTAAGGTCTTTTTCAACTTTTCCTTATTAAAAATGAACTCATTTTATTTTTTATTCCTACCAAGTAGTAGACTTTGTTTCAAAGAAAGCTACTTTGGTTTTTTGTAACTGTGATGGCAGGACTGAAGGTTTTCTGAAAGAATACTCATGCCTACCCTTTGGCTATCAGACTATGGAAACAATGGAGCCCTAGGAATTGGAATTTCCTCAGGAATTTCATGTCAAGAGAAGGAAAAGCCTGAAGTCTAGTGTCAGTCAGGGGAAGAGCCTATCTCCTAGGAAGAGAGAAAGAGTTTATTTGGGCTTATAGTTCAAGGGGATACAGAGTCCAGCATGGTGTGGAAGGCACAGGGAGGAGGGAGGTGGACATATGACCTGTGCTGTAAAACCTCCAGCCCAGGCTGGAGAGATGTTCAGATGTTAAAAGCACGTACTGCTCTTGCAAAGGACCAGAGCTCAGTTCCCAGTGCCCATATGAGGCAGCTCATCACTGCCTACAGCCCCAGCTCCAGGGGGATCTGATGCCTCTGACCTCCGTGGACAACTAATGTACATACCCACACTCTCACGCACATAAACAATTTAAGATAATATAAGTAGATCTTTAAAGATAAATAAACAAAAACCTTTTTTTAAAAATGCGTCAAAGTCCACTTCCAAGGACCACTCCTTCCAGGTTCCATTTCCTCTGGGTTCCACAACTTCACAAACAGTATCCCCAGCAGGGAATCCAGTACTAAAACACATGGGCTTGCAGGAACATTTCTCATTCAACCACACCAAGCTTCTCTGAATCCTGAAACCATTGCTTTCAATTCTCTATTGTAACAGAGATAAGAAGCTTAGAAAATTCCACAGCCTCCCCTCCCCACAAAAAAAAAAGGACTCTAAATAAATCCTTATTTTAACATGGTCCACCTCAAAAACAAATTACGATTTTTAAACAGTCCCTGCAAAGAAGCCAGTTGGTGAGTTCATGGACTCTGCGCACTCAGGCAGAAGGAAGGAAGGAAGGGTTTATGCTGGGGCTGGCATCTTTCTGACAGAGCTCAACAAGCAGGAGGCTTAACGTTTTGTAAATGTTGAGCCCAGAGGTTTTCCTCCCTCCTACACTGAAGGGATCCAGCTTCAAATTGAAAGATGATTGAATGCGGCAGGCTTTCCCACCTAACACACGCAGCTGCAGGCACCAGCTTAAGAAATGTGATTTTCCAGGCTGTTTGGCCAGAGCTGTTATCGTTGAAGATATCACTTATGTGAAATACACTCTCTCTTAAAACAATAATCAATATTAGACACCTGCTGCCTTCCCATTAAAATTCTGGAAGACTTGAGATCTGGTTGGAGAGGAGATGTGGAAGGGAAAGTCCTTTAAGTTTCTGCAAGGGCTGATCTGAACAGAAAGAAAGATACTGTAGCTAGTAGAAGGTCACTTGTGATGTAGCTTGGAGTACATTCTTTTTTTCCCCCCTCTCCCCTCTACCTTTGGTATATGTTGATATGTTTTATAAAACTCAGTATGATGTGGTGGGAGGGGGGACTTAGTGGGCCCATGCTGAGGCACCCCTCCCCCAGATATCAGCCATGTGATGTGTAGATGGGTCTAGTATAAAAGGAAATTTATTTGGGACCTGGGAAGGGGGTCTGAGGAAGGGATGAGAGGCAGAGAAAGAAAAGGGACAGAGAAGGAAGAGGTCGGCTGGGAAAACATGGGGAGAGAGGAAGAAGATGGAGAGGGGCAGGGGGGAGGGAGAGAAAGAGGAGAGGAGAGAGAGAGAGAGAGAGAGAGAGAGAGAGAGAGAGAGAGAGAGAGAGAGAGAGAGAGAGAGAGAGAGAGAGAGCGCTAACAGTCCTTTTATACATGTAAGCCAGGCTTGTACCTGACTGTTACTAGGTAACTGTTGGGTGGAACTTAGAGGAAATGCTAGCATGAGGGATGGGTAGAGAGATAAATGTGTGCGTGTAACTATGCATGTATGAGGTTGTGTATATGTGATTGTCTATGTGTGTGACAGTGTGAGAGAGAAAATGTGTGAGAATGATTTCTTGGTTACTGGAATGTGGGTTCACCAATGGCAGAGAGCTGGCTGCTCATGGGGTAAGTTGTGTAAAAGCAAGATAAACTCACAAGAACCTCACTGGTAGCCTGGGACCTCCGTTGAAGAGTTAGTCAAGTGGGGGCTGAAAAGTGACCAGCCAGGGACCTGGGGTCACTCGGAGCAGGACCCTGCCAAGACAGTAGAGTTAGAAAATTGCCAGCACTAGCATGGAAGTGAGGTCTGGCACTGCTGCGGAGAGTTGGCAGGCCAGTCTTTTTTAATACTTCCTGCAAAAAATCTGAACTCATCTCATACTTTTGAGGCAAGCACTACCTACTGAGTCATTTCCTCAATCCTAGTAAACCTTTCTTTTCCTAGTACAGTAATGAGTTCCCTGTGGTATGACTATGATGAATTCTTACTCTGTAACCTATGCATACACATACATGCACACACACATTAACTCTCACACAGACACATAGAAGTACATATACATGTACACAGACTCACACTCAGACACACAAACACACTCTTGCAGACATACAACTTCAAAGACAACTCATATACATACATACACACATACTGAGTTACCCACATTCCCACCCACACATGTTATGCAATAGTTTTGAAAGTAACCTTTGGTTTCTGAAGGTATAAAAATACCAATGCTTGAATTAGATTTTTTAATTTTTTATTGAATATATTTTTCATTTACATTTCAAATGTTATACCCTTTCCCAGTTTCCCTCCTCCCAGAAAACCCCCAACCCATCCTCCCACCCCCTGCCTCCAAGAATATGCCCCTCCACCCAACCCACTCCCACCTACCTCCCCTCGATTTCCCCACACTGGGACATCTATTGAGCCTTCAATGGACCAAGGACCTCTCCTCCCACTGATGTCCGACAAGGCATACCTTTGCCACACTTTTGGGTAGGACCATGTGTACTCCTTGGTTGATGTCTTAGTCCCTGGGAGCCTTAGGGCATCTGGTTGGTTGACATCGTCGTTCTTCCCATGAGGCTGCAAACTCCTTCAGCGCCCAGAGTCCTCCCTTCAACTCCTCCATTTGGTACCCAGAGCTCAGTCCAATGGTTGGCTGCTAGCATCTGCCTCTGTATCTGTAAGGTTCTGGCAGGGCCCCCCGGAGACAACCATAACAGGCTCCTTTTGGCACACATACTTCTTCTTGTCATCCATAATTGTGTCGGGGTTTGCAGACTGTTTATAGGATGAATCCCCAGGTAGAACAGTCTCTGGATGGCCTTTCCTTTAGTCTCTGCTCCACATTTTGTCTCCATAATTGCTCCTGTGAGTATTTTGTTCCCTTTCTCAGAAAAACCAAAGCACTCCCACTTTGGCCTTCCTTCTTCTTAAACTTCCTGTGGTCTGTGAATTGTAATTTGTTTATTTTAAGCTTTTGGGCTAAAATCCACTTATCAGTGAGTGCATACCATGTGTGGTCTTTTGTGATTGGGTTACCTCACTCAAGATGACACTTTCTAGTTCCATCTATTTGCCTAAGAATTTCATGAATTCAGTGTTTTAAATAGCTGAATAGTACTCCATTAGATATACCACATTTTCTGTATCCATTCCTCTGTTGAAGGACATCTAGGTTCTTTCCAGATTCTGGCTATTATAAATAAAGCTGCTAAGAACATAGTGGAACATGTGTCCTTATTACATGTTGGAGCATCTTCTGGGCATATGCACAAGAGTGGTATAGCTGGGTCCTCAGATAATACTATGTCAAATTTTCTGAGGAATGGCCAAACTGATTTTCAGAGTGGTTTTACCAGCTTGTAATCCCACCAGGAATGGAGAAGTGTTCCTCTTTCTCCACATCCTCGTCAGCATCTGCTGTCGCCTGAGTTTTCCATTTTAGTCATTCTGAATGGTGTGAGGTGGAATCTCAGGGTTGTTTTGATTTGCATTTCCCTGATAACTAAGGATGCTGAACATTTCTTTAGGTGCTTCACAGCCATTTGAATTTCCTCAGTTGAGAATTCTCTGTTTAGCTCTATACCCCATTTTTTAATAGTGTTATTTGACTCTCTGGAGTCTAATTTCTTGAGTTCTTGGTATATATTAGATATTAGCCCTCTATTGGATATAGGATTGATAAAGATCTTTTCCCAATCTGTTGGTTGCCATTTTGTCCTATTGTCAGTATCCTTTGCCTTACAGAAGCTTTGCAGTTTTATGAGGTCCCATTTGTTGATTCGTGTTCTTAGAGCATAAGCCACTGGTGTTCTATTCAGGAAATTTTCCCCTGTGCCCATGTGTTCTAGGCTCTTCCCCACTTTCTCCTCTCTAAGCTTCAGTGTATCTGGTTTTATGTGAAGGTCCTTGATTCATTTGAACTTGAGCTTTGTACAAGGAGATAAGAATGGGTCAATTTGCATTTTTCTACATGTTGACCTCCAGTTGATCCAGCACCATTTGTTAGAAATGCTGTGTTTTTTCAACTGGATGTTTTTAGCTCCTTTGTCAAATATCAAGTGTCTGTGTGTGGGGGTTCATTTCTGGGTCTTCAATTCTATTCCATTGATCTTCTTGCCTGCCTCTGTACAGATGCCATACAGTTTTTACCACTATTGCTCTGTAGGTCAGGAGTGGTGATTCCCCAGGATATCTTTTGTTGTGAATAGGTTTTGCTATCCTAGGTTTTTTGTTTTTTTTTTTTTTTTGGTTTTTCGAGACAGGGTAGCCCTGGCTGTCCTGGAACTCACTTTGTAGACCAGGCTGGCCTCGAACTCAGAAATCCGCCTGCCTCTGCCTCCCAAGTGCTGGGATTAAAGGCGTGTGCCACCACCGCCCGAGGTTTTTTGTTAATCCAAATGAATTTGCAGATTGCTCTTTCTACCTCTATGAAGAATTGATTTGGAATTTTGATAGGGATTGCTTTGAATCTGTAGATTGCTTTCTGGCAAGATGGCTATTTTTACTATATTAATCCTGCCAATCAATGATCATGGAAGAGCTTTCCATCTTCTTAGATCTTCGATTTCTTTCTTCAGAGGCTTGAAGTTCTTGTCATACAGATCTTTCACTTGCTTGGTTAGAGTCACACCAAGGTATGTAATATTATTTGTGACTATTGTGAAGGGTGTCATTTACCTAATTTCTTTCTCAGCTTGTTCATCTTTTGAGTAGACAAAGGCTACTGATTTGTTTGAGTTAATTTTATATACAACCACTTTGCTGAATTTGTTTATCAGCTTTAGGAGTATCTGAAAATAGTGATATTTTGACTTCTTCCTTTCCAATTTGTATACCTTTCACCTCCTTTTGTTGTCTAATTGCTCTGTCTAGGAGTTCAAGTACTATATTGAATAGATAAGGAGAGAGTGGGCAGCCTTGTCTGGTCCCCTATTTTAGTGGGATTGCTTCAAGTTTCTCTCCACTTAGTTTGATATTGGCTACTGGTTTGCTGTATATTGCTTTCACTATGTTTAGGTATGGGCCTTGAATTCCTGATCTTTCCAAGACTTTTATCATAAAGGGATGGTGAAATTTTTCAAAAGTTTTTCAGCATCTAATGAAATGACCATGTGGTTTTTTTCTTTGGGTTTGTTTATTTAGTAGATTACATTGATGGATTTTCAAATATTGAATCATCCCTGCATCCCTGGGATGAAGCCTACTTGATTGTGGTAAATTATTGTTTTGATGCATTTATGGATTCGACTGGCCAGAATTTTTGAGTACTTTTGCATCAATGTTCATAAGGGAAATTGGTCTGAAATTCTCTTTCCTTGTTTGGACTTTGTTTGGTTTAGGTATAAGCGTTATTGTAGCTTCATAGAATGAATTTTCATAGTGTTTTTTGTGTTTCTATTTTGTTGAATAGTTTAAAGAGTATCGGTATTAGGTCTTCTTTGAAGATTTGATAGAATTCCCCACTAAACTCATCTGGTCCTGGGCTTTTTTGGTTGGAAGACTATTAACAACTGTTTCTGTTTCTTCAGGAGTTATGGGACTATTTAGATGGTTTATCTGATCCTGTTTTAATGTTGGCACCTGGTATGTATCTAGAAAATTGTCTGTTTCATCCAGATTTTCCAACTTTGTTGAGTATAAGCTCTTGTAGTAGGATCTGAGGATTTTTTGAATTTCCACAGTTACTGTTGTTATGTCTCCCTTTTCATTTCTGATTTTATTAATTTGGGTAGTGCCTCTGTGCCTTCTGGTTAGTCTGGCTAAGGGTTTATCTATCTTGTTGATTTTCTCAAAGAACCAGTTCCTGGTTTTGTTAATTATTTGTATAGTTCTTTTTGTTTCTCTTTGGTTGAGTTTGGCCCTGAGTTTGATTATTTCCTGTCTACTCCTCTTGGGTGCATTTGCTTCTTTTTGTTCTAGAGCATTCAGGTGTGTAGTCAAGCTGCTAGTGTAAGCTATCTCCATTTTCTTTGTGGAGGCATTTAGAGCTATGGGTTTTCCTCTTAGCACTGATTTCATTGTGTCCCATAAATTTTGTTATGATGTATCCTCATTTTCATTAAATTCTAAAAGGTCTTTATTTTCTTTCTTTATTTCTTCTTTAACCAAGCTATCATTGAGTAGAGCATTGTTCAACGTCCATGTGTATGTGTGTTTTCTGTTGTTTTTGTTTGAACTTAAGACAAGCCTTAGGCCATGGTGATCTGCTAGTGTACACGGATTTATTTCAATATTCCTGTATCTGTTGAGGCCTATTTTGTGACAAATTATATGGTCAGTTTTGGAGAAGGTGCCATGAGGTGCTGAGAAGAAGGTATATTCTTTTGATTTAGGATGGAATGCTCTATAAATATCTGCTAGATCCACTTGGTCTATAACTTCAGTTAGTTTCACTGTGTCTCTGTTTAGTTTCTGTTTCCATGATTTGTCCATTGCTGAGTGGGGTGTTGAAGTCTCCCACTATTATTCTGTGGGGTGCAATGTGTGCTTTGAGCTTTAGTAAAGTTTCTTGTATGAATGTGGGTGCCCTTGCATTTGGAGCATAGATATTCAGAATTGAGAGTTCATCTTGGTAGACTTTTCTTTTGACCAGTGTGAAGTGTCCCTCCTTATCTTTTTTGACAACTTTTGGTTGAAAGCCATTTGTATCTGATATAAGAATGTCCACTCCAGCTTGTTTCTTGGGACCATTTGCTTGGAAAATTGTTCTCCAACCTTTGACTCTGAGGTAGTGACTATCTTTGTCACTGAGGTGAGTTTCTTGTATGCAGCAAAATGTTGGATCCTGTTTATGTATCCAGTCTGTTAGTCTATGTCTTTAATTGGAGAATTGAATCCATTGATGTTAAGAGATATTAAGGAAAAGTGATTCCTGTTACTTCCTGTTATTTTCATTGTTAAAGGCAGATTTCTGTTTGTGTGGCTATTTTATTTTGGGTTTGTTGAAAGAAGATTACTTTATTGCTTTTTCTAGGGTGTAGTTTCCCTTCTTGTTTTGGTATTTTCCACCTATTATCCTTTGTAGAGCTGGGTTTATGGAAAGATACTGTGTAAACTTGGCTTTGTCATGGGCTGTCTTGTTTTCTTCATCTATGGTAACTGAGAGTTTTTGTGGGTATAGTAGCCTGGGCTGACATTTATGTTCTCTTAGGGTCTGTATGACATCTGCCCAGGATCTTCTAGCTTTCATAGTTTCTGGTGAGAAGTCTGGTGTAATTCTGATAGGTCTGCATTTTTATGTTACTTGACCTTTTTCTCTTACTGCTTTCAATATTCTTTTTTGTTTAGGGCATTTGGTGTTTTGATTATTATGTGATGGGAGGAATTTCTGTTCTGGTCCATTTTGTTTGGAGTTCTATAGGATTCTTGTATGTTCATGGGAATCTCTTTAGGTTAGGGAAGTTTTCTTCTATAATTTTGTTGAAGATATTTACTGGCCCTTTAAGTTGGAAATTTTTGCTACTTTCTATACCTATAATCCTTAGGTTTGGTCTTCTCATTGTATCCTGGATTTCCTGGATGTTTTGGGTTACAAGCTTTTTGCAGTTTGCACTTTCTTTGACTGTTGAGTCAATGTTTTCTATGGTATCTTCAGCCCCTGTGATTCTTTCTTCTATCTCTTGTATTCTGTGGTTGATGCTTGCATCTATGACTCCTGATTTCTTTCAAAGATTTTCTATCTCCAGAATCATCTCACTGTATGATTTCTTTATTGTTTTTACTTTCATTTTCAGATCTTGCATGGTTTTGTTCAGTTCCTTCACTTGTTTGTTTGTGTTTTCCTGAAATTCTTTAAGGGATTTTTGTGTTTGCTCTTTAAGGACTTCTACCTGTTGACCCATGTTCTCCTGTGTTTCTTTAAGGGATTTTTGTGTTTCTTCTTTAAGGGATTCTACCTGTTAACCCATGTTCTCCTGTTTTTCTTTAAGGGAGTTATTTATGTCCTTCTTGAAGTCCTCTATCAACATCATGAGATGTGATTTTAAATCCAGCTCTTGCTTTTCTGGTGTGTTGGGGTATCCAGGATTTGCTGTTGTGGGAGAACTGGGTTCAGATAGTGCCAGGTTGCCTTGGTTTCTGTTGGTAATGCCCTTGTGTTTGCATTTTGCCATCTGGTTATCTGTGGTGTTAGCTGGTCTTGCTGTCTCTAACTTTGACTTATCTGTCCTGCAAGCCTTTGTATCTGTACTCCTTGGATTCCAGTTCTCTCTGTGCACACAGATTTGTAGGCACTCCTGGGATATTGGCTCTCCTGTGGTGTTGTTTGTGTATATAGTTCTGTGGCCTGGGATTAGCTCTGTGCTCTCAGGCCTCTCCACAGACCTGGGAAATTATCTATCTCCCTGATCCTCCTGGATATGGTGGCCGAGGATGGTCCCCAGCCAGAGACAGAAACTGGAAGGTTCCTGCCTGATGGTTCTGGATGGGTTCCTCTGAGTAGCAGGGGTGGTCTTACCTGTGCTCCCAGGCCTCTCCACACTCCTGCAGTGGGATCAAATGCCCTGAGTAGAGCGAGTTCTTTAGGATGTATCAGGAAATGGTTTCTTCACTATGGCAGACCTGGCAAGAGTTTGCCCCAGCAGAAAGGACAGGTGGTGGCGGAAAGGCTAAATTCTCCCTTCTATGGAGATCAATATCTCTCTGATCTGTTACCCTTTGTACCTTTGTCTCCCTCTGGTGTTCGATTCAAGACAGTACAGTCCTCTCTGATTCTTTTATTCACAGAGAGGTGCTGACTGTAGAAAGACCAGAGGATTCTGTGCTTCTGAGCAGGCTCTCTGTTTTTCATTTGGGTTGCAGCTGGCAGTGTGTATGCTGCTGTTAGGTAGCTGGGTGTGGGACAAGAAAAAAATCCTTAGATTTTTTTTTAGCATTCAAATTTCAGTCTCCTAAATTTATTTATTTATGTATTTTATATATGGATGCTCTGTCTGCATGTACACTTGCTTTCAAGAGAGGTCATCAGATCCCATTATAGATGGTTGTGACCAACCATATGGTTGCTGGAAATTGAACTCTGGACATCTGGAAAAGCAACCAGTGCTCTTAGCTACTGAGTCATCTCTTCAGCATCCTCAATCAGAATTCTCAAGAATTGGGAACAATGATTCTGACATATTTCAATTAGAAGCCTCACTGGAAGTCCCCAAGTATAATCTAATCTAAATCTCTAAATGACACGAGGTCACATCTACACCATTTTAGATATACAGTAATACTTTATGGGAGCTGAGAAGGTAGTTCAGTTAATGAAGCTCTTTCCTATCAGTGATTCAAGGTCATCCTTGGCTATACAGTGAGTTTGAGGCCAGCCTGAAACCCTGTCTCAAAAGAAAAATTAAAGGAATTACAAGGAATGTTTTTAGTTCTTCTCAAAAGCTTGTGGTTTTTATGGATGGCCATTTTTTTCTCATCCTGAGTAAAAAATACTGTCCGCATAAACTCTTCCAGTGTCCCAAGTTCTTCTCTGGAGTTTATGAAACAATTCAATAAATCTTCCTGTTGACAACCCTTTCCATCTTTACAGAGTATTAATTGATATTACTTAAATGCTTGTGTATGGGTGCACATGTATGTGTTAATGTAGTGGTTTGACTAGGTTTGGCCCCATGGACTTAAGTGTTTGAATGCTTGGCCCACAGGAAGTGATGCTATTTGGAGGTGTGGCCTTGTTGGAGGAAATGTGTCACTGTGGGGCTGGGCTCTGAGGGATCATAGTGCTCAAGCTCCTCCAGCATGAAAGAGATAGTTTCTCCTGCTTGCCTTCAGATCAAGACTCTTTGCTCCTTCTCCATCACCATGTCTGCCTGGATGCTGCCCCTCTTCCTGTCATGATGAAAATGGACTGAAACTCTGAAATTGTAAGCCAGCCCTAGTTGAACATTTTTCTTTATAGAAGTTACCTTGGTCATTGTGTCACTTTGCAGCAATAAAACCCTAACCAATATGGGGGGGTGTTCATGCACATGCATGAACATATGCATATGGAAGTCATAGGACAACTTGGGTGGAATTCCTTAAACACATACTACATTTTGCTTGAGACGTCATCTCTCATTGCCCTGAAACATTTTCAAATCAGCTAGACTAGCTGGCTATTGAGCCCCAACAACCCACCTGTCCTTCTCCCATCTCAACAGCTCTGGGATTATAGCAACATGTTTCTGTGGTTGGGTTTGACACAATATAGTTTGATCATGCTCACTCACAACTTCTCCCTTTAATTCCTCCCAGATCTGCCCCACTGCTTACGCCTTGACTTTGTGTCCCTTCTTTCTCAGATTGGAGGAGCAGAGAGTCTTCAAATGGACCTTCCCTGGGAATTCTTTGAATTCTTTCAATATGATGCTCTAGTCTTCAACATCCATTTTTACTTATAACCCCTCTCTTTCTCTCTCTCAAATTTTATAGGTGCATACAATAAAATATGAAAGCATAAGGAATGCTTTAGGAATTTTTTGAGTCCCGGCATGGGAGCCATACTAGTCTTCTATGTATTACTCCA
Organism: Tokudaia tokunoshimensis; assembly: GCA_036184795.1. Lineage (NCBI taxonomy): Eukaryota > Metazoa > Chordata > Mammalia > Rodentia > Muridae > Tokudaia > Tokudaia tokunoshimensis. The sequence continues at coordinate 69,184,369 of BTHU01000013.1, forward strand.
TGGTTTTTAGAATATGTGAAGCTGAACCAAGCACACATAACATTTTTGTACACACACACACACACACACACACACACAGACTATGGAAGATGGAAGGACTCAAAAGACACCCACCCTTCAGTTAGGATTTAAAGTTAGCTAATGATGACAATTCCCTCTTTCATAAGATCTATAGACAGTTAATGGTAGCTAAGGGGAAAAGGAAGACACATTATTCAGTAGTGTAGCTACTGGTCAGGTGGCAGGATTCCTGTAGAAAACACTTCCCTCCATGTTCCTGCAAGCAACTCCAAATTAACTCATATGTTCACTGGAAACAGAGTACATGAAAACAGAAGGGGGGCTATGTAGAAAGAGAAAGGGGAATAGCAAGAGTTGGGGAGGGACAAGAGGAGAGACCATGAGTATGCACAAACTCACAGTCCTTCTCAAACTCACCCTCTTCTAAGTGCCTATCATGATCATGGAGGATGGCTATAATATCCAAAGATTTTTTTCCAAAAGTTTCTAGAACATTGTCTCTGAGTTTTTAAGCATGTTTTAGGTTTGTTTTACTTCTGTTGGATGCACATTTCCTGAGCATTCTTTCAGTCAAACTTTGGAAAAATAATAGAATATTCACTTGGTTGAATATTAAATCAGACAGAGGGAAATGGGTATCTTAAATTCTTAGCAGAGGTATCATCTTTCATTCTTTTTATTTTTTGACTTCAATATTAATCCAATAAGCACATGGATTAAGGAGTTAAGGTATTAGGGTTGGGAAGATGGTTCCATGATTAAAAATATCTCCTGTTCCTCAAGAGGACCTGAGTTTGGTTCCCAGAACACATCACAAGGCTCACAGCAGCCAACATCTCCAGCTTCAGGGAATTTGATGCCTATGATGTTTACATGACATCTTTAAAAATTAACATTAAAGGCTGGGCATGTGAGTATCCAGGACTTCAGGGCAAGCACGGGGTCTCCCTGAGCATGCTAGATGGCTGTCTAGCTAAATTAGTGAGCTCCAGGTTCTCAAAGAGATTGTCTCAAAAACTACAGTGGGGAGCAATAGAAGAAAATAAGGTATCCAGTGTTGATCTCTAGCCTCTACATGCATGCACACATATGTGCATGAACACACATATACATGCACACACATATACATGCACACACATACACACATACACATGTGTCAAGGCATCACATTATCTTTCAACCCCCTTTCCCTGTCAATATCTACTAAAATAAAGTTGGAAAACTTATTCTTCCCTCTTTCTCATTCAAACAATTGGTCAAGCTAATTAGCAGTATTCTATGAAAAGTAAGTTGCGAGTTGAATTGTGAATTAATTTGCAAAGAATACCCAAATTTTCTTTCAAAGGATTAAGTTCCTAGAAAGAAACATCTTCAGGAAGAGTCGGATGCAAAGGACATTGAGCCAGGGAGAGCATCCTCTGCTTCCAGCTACAGTAGTTGCCTGATACTGTGGAGGCAGTGGACAGGAGACGGGCACTAACCACATCACAGTGTTCCTGGCTTACTTACATAAGGCCTCTGACCTACCACACTGGTAGGTGGAAACATGTCAGGAAGTCCCACCAAACATTCATTCTAGTCTGGAGCTTGTTTTTTTTTTTCTGCACATTTTGATGATTCCCTACAAGCTTGCTTACATTCAGTTTGAGCCTGCTTCCATAAGCTAATACAAAGCAGAACACTGCATGTTTTGTTAGAACTTGCAGGCAGGTGAAGATGAGAATTACGCATTTCCTGGCACCTTGCTTTTTATCTTCACAGTATTCCAGTTTCTGAGACATGAGTTAAGTAACCTTACCTTTTCTTTTTCTTTTTCTTTTGGAAGGTCACAGTATTTCTTTGTATCTGTGACTTTGAATATTATAGTTTTAACTTTACTTGGGGTGAATCAAGTTTTGGGGATGGGGAGGTAGGGATATCCAGGGTGGGCAAAGGTCATTGGCTGAAGGTTAAGGTGCTGAGATAACTCATTATCATGGGGAGGCATACCAGGAATCTCAGGTGCTAGCTGAATGGGTTTTTATTGGGAGAAAGGAAGCCAAACCTGTAATCTCACCAAGGCTATGTGGCATGCTGAAGGTATAGAGTATGGTGTCTGGTATTCCTATACCTGTCAGAGGAAGCCTTGCTGACAAAGGGAGTTTGCCATTATGCAGAGCTTGGGACTTTCTGGTAACATCAGACTTTGATGTTAGCAGCAGGGTTTTCCTATAGAATTCTCTTTTTCATTAGTATATGTTAATTATGTATTAATGGACTTACTGCATAATACTACATAATAATATTTTCATACATGCATATGATTTATTTTGCCTATATCACCCATTGCCTTTTTTCCCTGAGACTCATCCCATTCATCTACCAATTAGCCATTCAACATTTCAAACAAATATTTTATTATTCACATATGAATATAATGTTATTTGCATCAAAGATACCCCATTCCATCCCCTTAAGTTCTTCCCCTGTACACCCATCACTTTTTCTTCCCAGCTTTGTGCTCTCTCTCTCTCTCTCTGTCTGTCTGTCTGTCTCTCTCTCTCTGTTTGTCTGTCTGTCTCTCTCTCTCCCATATCTCTGTCCCATATCTTATGCACATGGGTACAGTATCAGCTCCTGGAGTATGGGATGTATCTTTTGGTCACATATCTGAAGAAAACTGACCCAGACTCCCTTCTCCAATAACAATCAAAAGGCCATAGCTCCTCAGATAGAGGTGGGACTTCATGATCCCCACATCAATGCATTCTGGGATTGCACCTAGTCCTCTTCTACTTTTATGGTGTGTGTGTGTGTGTGTGTGTGTGTGTGTGTGTGTGTGTGTCCTAATGAGTTTCGTTAAGGTTGTTTTCAGGAGAATGGATGATGAGTTACAGGATCATTGATAACTCTCCAGTAGATATACCACAGAAAAAAATGTTCTTTCCCCCCATATCAAATATTAATTATATAAATCCTCAGGGAGGGGTAAGGTAAGAGGCATATAGATAGGATGAACGGTGAGCACTACCTTCCAGTGATGGGTCTTGTGTGGATCTTATCAGTGACTTCAGGACATTTTCCAACCAGTCCAGCTGTTCTCAGTCACTGTTTGAGTTTCCCCCACAGATTTTTCCGTCCATGGTTTAGAACAGATGGAGAGTGAGAACAGTGTGGATCTCTCACCATGGTCCCATCCATTTGGCACGGGGGACAGGGTTGAAACAGCGCATCTTTCCTGATTCCCTGGCGCCGCAGTTTTAGGTTTTGTTTGTGATTAATGTCCAGTGTAAAGGTGAGTAATGGAGCAATTCATTGTGGTAATTTAAGCTACGGAGGATATATGGACTCCTTCACTCAGCATCCTTTCCTCCAACTCCCTGTCACATAAAAAGAATCATTACATCAGGGAACATGTTGCCATCACCCGTGGGAACCAAGTAGAGATATAGCTCATGGTCTTGGGTGTCTTAACTCCCCAAACCCTTCATTGTAATACTGGAGGATGGTAGTGATGGAAAAGGTGGCTAGCAGGTCTTTTCCTGTTAGGGCGTGAAGGCTGTGCCCCACCTACACATTCGTGTGTTGATAGCTCGGTCCTTAAATGATGCTGTTTGAAGGCAAGGGCTATGGAATGTGACTAAGTTATGAGGGTGGAAACTCATAAGAGGTGTAGTGCCTAGGTCCATGGCTGGAGATGTCACTTAGGGGTGGGGCATGTGATTAAGATGAATAAGACCTTGTATTTAGTTAGAGAGAGAGGGAGAGAGGGAGGCTGAGAGAAACAGAAAGAGAAAGAGAGACAGAGAGAGAGTGAGAGAGATGGAGAGAGAGATAGAGAGACAAAGTTAGAGAGAGTTTTATAGTATACAGGGTACAGTTAAAGATACAGCCACCACGGAAGTAGGTTTTTATCACACACCCAACCAGCTGAAACCTTGGTCTTGGCCTTCTCGCCTCAAGAACTGTGAGAATTAAGTTACTGGCCTTTATAAACCACACAATCTCAAGTGTTTTGTTATAGCAGCCCCAAAGGATCAAGAAAGCTCCTAATGCCTTGCTTCTTCTCTTTGGCTCTATGTCGTGTGTGTGTGTGTGTGTGTGTGTGTGTGTGTGTGTGTGTGTGTATCTGAGTGGAGGTGACCTCCTGTGGAGGTCAGGGGCTGACATTAATTGTCTCTAAAGTGCTTTCTACTTATTTCCTGAGGCAGGTCTCTTGCCAACCCCAGAGATCACCAGTTATGCTACTCTAGCCAGCTAGTTGCTTGGGAAACACCCTATCTCTGCCTCCCAAGTTCAGGGATTACCTGCTCAATGTGATTGTGACTTCTGTGGCTCCAAACTCTAGTTCCTACACTCATGGGGCAAATAACTTGCTCACTATACCATTTTCAGCCTGTTCCACGTCTTTTGCTTCCTTTTCAGAATAACTGGTTGAACATAAATGATCCATATTTGCTTCTAAATTAGTTTTGCTTCTTCATTGTGTAGTTATGACCATAAGATAATGTCTGACTCCTGAGATCCGTCTGGGAGGTGAGTCAGGTGAGGAAACCTGGTTGGCAGTGGGAAAGAAGCCTCCTGTTTTTACAGGTCCATGTGAGTGCAGTTGCCTGCCCTCTCACAGGGAAGGGATAGAGAGGAGTGGGTGTGTGGGAAGGAGTGGGAACTTGGCACTGCCTCTTTGATTCTAGGAAGGAGACCAAGTGCCTGTAGACTCACCAGGGCTTGGGACTAAGAGGCTAGCCTTACCAGCCATGGAGTTGAGTGACAACACCACCTTTCAGTCAAAGGGAGGGACACTATCAAGTTTTGATTTTTTGTCCCAGCCTGTGGGCTACAGTCCTGGGACTTGGGGGTATTGATGATGTTAGCAGAAATATTTCTGTCCTCATTAGCTTGTAGCTTCTAAGACCTTGGGATCATTTTTAACCTATTTAGTAAACCCTGCTATACTAAAATAATTGAAGTTGGGCTCTTGTAAAAGGAAAAGATTTATTGAGCTTATGGCTTTAGAAGCCTAGGAGCAAAGTGTTTGCACTTGTTTGGCTACATTGCCTATAGTATAGGCATCATGACAGGTGTGCAAAATGTGCATGGGGATGCTCAGTTTTTGTTGTCAACTTGAAACAACCTAGAGTGTCCAGGGAAGAAGAACCTTAATTGAAATGACCAGTTCAGATTGACCTGTGGCCATCCATGCCTGTGAGTTATGGGGAGAAGGGGAAAGCCCACTGTAGAAAGCAGTATCCTGAGGCATGTGGTTCTGGGTTGGTGAGTGAGCCAATCAGCCTCAGTCCTCCACGGGTTCTGCTTTAGTCCTTGCCATGACTTCCCTCAGGAATGGGCTGTGACTTAGAAGAGCGGGCTGAAAAAAGGCCAGTCTTAATTAGGGTTTTATTGCTGTGAAGAGACATCATGATCAAGGCAACTCTTATAAATGAAAACGTTTAATTGAGGCTGGCTTACAGTTTCAGAGGTTTACAACGTTATCATCCTGGTGGGAAGCATAGTGGTACACAGGCAAACATGGTGCTGGAGAAGGAGCTGAGAGTTCTACATCTTGATCCACAGCCAGCAAGAGACTGTGTGCCACACTGGGAGTAGCTTGAGCATAAGAGGTCTCAAAGCCTGACCTCACAGTGACACACATCCTCTAACATGGCCACACCTATTTCAATAAAGCCACACCTCCTAATAGTCCAAATACCTCTTTATGGGCCGAGCATTTTAAACATATAAACCATGGGGCCACTTGTATTGAAACCACCACAAAATTGTCCTCTCTAAATTGCACTTACTCAGAGTGTTTAATCACAGTATTAAAATGAAACTAAAATAGGAAAGATCACACAGTAAGACAGGAAGCAAGAGAGGCTAGAGGAACTAATCTTAATCTTAAAAAAAAAAACCTCAAAACACCAAAACCAAAAAGTTGTGTGTGTGTGTGTGTGTGTGTGTGTGTGTGTGTGGTGACACAGCACTAATATGGCAGCCAGAGCACAAAGTGTGGGAGTTGGTTCTCTCTTCCCATCACATAGTTCTCTGGGATGGAACTTGGCTAGTCAGGCTTTGCAGCAAATATCTTTACCAACTGGATCATCTTGCCAACCCCAGTCTTGATCTTTTACAATAACTCATTCTTTGCGGAGCTCATTGTGGGAGTGTTATATGAGAATGGCATTAATTTCTTCCAAGGGCAAAAATCTTTATTTAAATAATTGCCAGGGCTAAGCAAACCTCTGGAAGGTTCTTCCATCTCTTAATACTGTCATGCACCATATCATGGAGCAACCTTTCTAACACTTGAATGCTTGGTGGACAGATCATATCTAAACCACAGGAATATCCTGAAGTTTGACAAAGGAGTTTACTTTCATTGTTTGAAAAAAGGGCTTGTAGATCATGTGCTTATTATACACAGGTATGCAGTTCAATCCCTACTGTGGGGGGAGGGTGTTGCATGTATGTATACACATACATAATTCTTCACTGGTGAAGACTGTTTAAAAGAAAGAGAAGAGAGAAATGGAGAATCTAACTCAGCCTGTAGGTTGTGACATTTTCTACAAAGTGCTATATCAACATGTCCCTGACACAGCCTGGAATTAATTGGGAAGAAAATCTTAATGAGGAATTATCCGGAACAGGCTAGTTTATAGGTATGTCTGTGGGAAACTGCTTTGATTATTAGTTGATGTGGAAGACCCAGCTCACTGTGAGCAGCACCACTCCTTGGAGACAGGCTTCAGCACTATAAGAATGTAGAAAGTCGGCTGAAAGCAAGCTCCCTAACCAAAGATCTGCACATTCATTCTCTTTATGCTCTTGACTGCGCATGACGGTTTTACATTCCTGCCTTGACTGCCTCAAAATAAACTTCCCTTTCTTCCGTGACCTGTTTTCTGTCATTTTTCCCTGTGATTTTATTACAGGAACAGAAATGGGAGTGTTTGTGTGAGAACAAAGAGTCACGGAAAGAAGCAGATACCCCAATTTGACAGACAGGACAGCACCAGGCCTCTGGGGGATTTCCTACTATAAGAGTGCATCCTGCCTAGCCAGGAGATCTCCCCCTTCCCCGCCCCCTCTCCATCTCCCATCTCTCTCTGCCTCCTTTATTTTTCTCAGAGCCCAGCGTGGCCCTTGTAAAAAGACCCAACACATCGTATCCCAAATCCAGGTCATTATTACCAGAAATGTAAAAGCAACATTATCCATCTCAGAGTAAAATCAGCATATGCTATCCTGATGAAGTCCCGTTCGATTTTTATAGCACCTAAACTTCAGAAAGAAACTCCATGTATGATCTCTCTCTGCTCCTTGCGTTGCACCCCTAGCTATATCAGGACTCTCTCCATCTACCGTATGTCTGATTGAAAATTCAATTCAACTCACTTCAAATATGTATTGAGCACCTTCATGTTGGCAGCGAAGTCGTAAAAGCCACAGGGGATACAAAATAAGTATAAAGTACAGTCTCAGGCTTCAGAAAATCTCCCACACTATTGGGACCAGCACGGAGAATCAAGAGACCCACATGAGACAGAATACATTTGCTCATCAGAAGGTGTTGTTCTGACACGAAGTGCATGGAGTGCTGTAGAAGAGGACTTCTGGGCAAGGTCCAGCCTTGTCAAAGCATACAGGCTTCTTAAGGGGCTGCAGGCTGATGTGGGGCTTTGAAGAAGTGTGAGCATTCAAATTTGTGGCAGGGTCACACAGGAAGACTTTCTTGTTTTTCCAGATTCTCTGTGGAATCTGGCAGGATGAAAAGGACATGCCCTAATTACTGTAAGCTAAAGAGCTTACTGAAATGCTGGGAGTTCTGGTCAGGCTTATAGTTCCCACTGCCCACTCCCCTTTTCTGGGACACCCTCCATTGGTTTATGAAAACAGGTTGGACAGGACAGTGTTGATAAATATGTTTCATTGACAGTTACTCAATGGAAGCACTGGGAATAGCTACTAGTCTCTGCAGAGGTAATTTCTTTGTGTGTGTGTGTGTGTGTGTGTGTGTGTGTGTGTGTGTGTTCACCAAAGAGTTTAATTATGGTTACTTATAGAAGCATGAATGATTTACCAGTTACTATACCATTGAAGAAAATATCTCTACCAACTGCTAGTTACCTCTGAATACTCAGAATGGAGTAGGATCCTATAAGCTTCTCGGATCTTCACGAGGGGCCCAATTGTGTACACAGTTGTTGGGGTATTGAAAATTCAAGAGTGTATAGGCCATACCATGCTTGGAAGGAAGAGTTCCCCAGCACTCCACATCTCCTTCCAGTTCTGACATTATTTCCACCCTCTCTTCCATGATGTTCCTTGAGCTTTGGAGGGGATGGTGCAGATTAAACCATTTAGGGTTGACCTTCAGTAGTCACCTATTCTCAGTATGTTGGTGTTCTATTCGAGGTCATTTTTAAGGGAGATGCTAGTAGGAACATCCTGGCTGTTTGTCCTGGTTGGTATGATAGGAAAGAGTCAGTTTTCTGTGGTCACATGGATGCTGTAGGACATAGGTAGTCCTGGGTTACGAAAGAACCAAACTAAAATTCTCAGCTTATGTCACCACTAATGGGGTACATGAAAAGAAATAGACGGGGAAGGGAGGGTGGAGAAGACACAGAAAGTATTGGAATTTACTTGTCTTGTTCAGGGATATAGCATGAAAACTTTCATGGACTCACCCCAACAGCCACACATATCCCTATATGGAGTATCCATCACACAGAGGGTGTTGGTGGTGAAAGGGTATGACACAAAATATATGAATGCCCACCTACCTTTTTGTCTCTTCTGACTCTTTATAAGGCAGAGAGACCAGGCTAGGAGTGATAGAGGCTGTGAAGGAGTGAAACAGCTCAAGTCCTGGTCTCCAGAACCATGATACATGTGCAGACGTGGAAGAGAGAGGTCTTTTTTTTTTTTTAAAGATTTTTTTTTATGTTAAATGTGTGAGTATACTGTCACTGCCTTCAGACACACCAGAAGAGGGCATTAGATCCCATTACAGATGGTTGTGAGCAACCATGTGGGTACTGGGAATTGAACTCAGGACCTCTGGAAGAGAAGTCAGTGTTCTTAACTGCTGAGCCATCTCTCCAGCCTTGAGAGAGGTCTTTGTATTTCACATAAGGCTGGCTTTTGATTGATGCAGGGCAGGAGTTTCTAATTCCTGAGTGGAATTAAAACACCTCAAGTGAGGCTCAGAGAAGGTTGAGATGGTATGATCCTAAGATGTTGCTCTGCATAGGAGAGAGATGTTGAGAGCTCCCCCTGGAGACTAATGTTTCCTTGTACCCATCTATGTAGTACAAATTGTTTCCAAGGAGACATGAACAAAGATGCAATTCTACACAAGTGTAAAATTACTGACCCAGCGAATTTACACAGGGTTACTTACAAGAGTATGTAAAACTCATGCGTGTTGTCTGAGTTAGGTTTCCATTGCTTCGAAGAGACATGACCAAGGCAATTGTTATAAGGGACAAAATTTGTTTGGATCAGCTTACAGGTTCAGAGGTTCAGTCCATTACCATCATAGCAAAAAGCATAGCAGCATCTAGGCAGACATGGTGCTGGAGAAGGAGCTGAGAGTTCTATATCTTGATCCAAAGGCCACTGGGAGAAGACTGACTTCCAGGCGGCTAGGAGGAGGGTCTGATTGCTCATTCCCACAGTAACACACTTCCTCCAACAAGGCCATACCTCCTAATAGGCCTTGCATATTCAAACCGCCACAGGTGGTTATACCATAAGAAAAAAAAGTTTCTCAGTAACTGTTATAAATCCTTGGGGATAAGTGGGGACTTGTGAGTCCATTTCTGCCTCTATAACAGAACATTAATGGGCTTGATCTTGTGTGAGTTCCTGCCAGTAAGCATAGGTACCGAGAGTTCAGGAAGACAAAGGTTGCATCACGCCTAAAGGACAAAACTCCACACCACTTTTTATGCCTGGTCTAGTAAAGAAGAACTGTGAGGACTAAAATGGAGAGATTCCACAGATGGTGATGTGGAGGGGAGGAATGGGGTGTGGTAGTTCAAAGCACAATCAACTCCATTTTTGAGAGTGCACAAAGTCCACTTGAGCAAACATCCTACAGCAACCCCCTCCCCCTGAACAACAGCCAGTCAGGCTACAACAGCAGGGTCAAGGTATATATAGATAATCTAAGATATCCTGCAGAAAATAGATAATATAACCATCGTATTTGTCAGGTGGTTTTGCCCCCATGTTTGGTTCCTGAAGTTACACCAGAAATGCAGTGTTTAAAATATTAACTTGCTGATCTGTATGGAAATTCCCCAAGCTTTCTGTAACCACAATAAATACCCCACATCCCTAGACTCAGGGCTCTCACTCTGACCTGCTGTGACAGTGATGGCAAGAGTCCTTGCTCGTGAGCTCTTAATAAAGACACTTATGGGTTTGCTTCGAAATTGACTCCTCAGTGGTCTTTGAGGTTCCTGAAACTTGGGCATAACAGTAGGCTTGAGGTCTGTGTAGTAGTCAGGGTTCTCAGTCAAATGTATGGGTAGTCTCTATATAGTTAGGGAATTTGTCGGTGACTTACAGCTTGTAGTCCAACTCCCCAACAATAGTCAGCAGTACTTGTGGATGGAAGTCCAAGGATCTAGCAGTTGCTCAGTTCCACAAGGCAGGCCAGGAAAAGCCAGAATGAATCTTCCTTCTTCCAATGTCCTTATATAGGTCTCCAGTAGAGGGTATGGCCCAGATTAAAGGCATGTGCCACCGTGTCTTTGATCCCAGATGACCTTGAACTCAGAGATCTCCTTATATTAATCTTCTGGAATTCATAGTCACTATGCTTCAAGATCTCCATGCCAAGATCCAGGTCAGAAACTTGCATCTCTGAACCTCCAGATTAGGATCATAGGTGAGTCTTCCAATTCTTGATTAGTTTATTCCAGATTTAGTCAAGTTGACAACCAGGAATAGCCACTACAGTCTGTTTGAGAGACTCAGTCTGATGGGAGAGAAGGGCATGCTGGGGACATGTGGATGCTGAAGATAGCAGCAACCTGCTGTGGAAGCCATGAGAGAAAGCTTTTTATCCTCCAGGATAAGCAGCACAGGGAGACTGAAGGCAACAACCAATGGAGGAGGGACTCAGAATTTAAGCAGGTATCCATGGAAGAGGCTCATTCTTCTCAAAGCAACTCTTTCCTCCTCCCAGTCCGGCAGTCATGGTGGTTCTCCCCAGTGTAGAAATAGTTGCTTTGATGCTGCTATTGATTTGAGAATCTGTCTTTTCATGATATTCTCTTTTGGAAGTTTGGAAATAAAGACCCAGCTGAAGGTTTTTGGAAGGAGGAAAAGTCTGTTGTTTTCCCCACTCAACACAGGGAGGAGAAAGACCAGCTGTTGCCATCCTGGCTCACCTAGGGAAAGTCATCTTGGAGCTGGAGATGGTATTTAACTTTCCTGTCCACAGAACTCATGAGGAACAAGGAACAGAGAAGGAAGTAGGAATTCCCTGAGGTTCTTCTGACAGTTTGCAGAAACTTTTCCTGATGGCTGTGGTCTGGAGGCTTGGGACATCCATGCTGCATGCATTTACACACTCTTTACTATTGGCCTTATCATTGATTCTAGCTCTATTAAAAGTTTTATCTGGGGCTGGGGAGATAGCTCATTGGTAAAGCTCTTGCCTTTGCAAACTTGAGACTTGGAGTCCCAGAACCCAAGTACCAAAGTCCAGGCAAAGCTTGTATTCTAGTACTTTTGAGGTTGAGATAACCCAATCCCTGGGTCTCATTGTCCAGTCCGTCTGTTTACTGTGTGAGTTCCAGGCTAGTCACAGACTCCATTTCAAATAAACAAGGTGTATAGCACCCAAGAAATACCATCAAAGTTGACCTCTGATCTCCACATGTACTTGCACATGTGTGTATAAACACATACATGTTCATCTTTTTCAGGTCAACCTATTTCCATGCTGGTACGTGAGGATCAGATGATAGATCTATGTGATCTATTGACCATCATTTCAATGACTAGGATGATCTGGATTTAGGCCATGTGAATCAGTAGCTTTCCTTCATCACCGTCTAGCAGTGGGTTCAGGGTGGTCTTGATCCTTAGTCTCTGTATCATCCTTGAGTCATCATTTGTAGCCAAGAGTCTATGGAATCATGTCTCCTGACCAGCAACTCTTAGAAAGACTCCCGTATGGGTGCTCCAATAGCCCTACCTGACTCCACTCCATTGCTTTGGGACCACAGAATGCCATCATTCCAGAGAGTCATGGATTCTAGGTACAAAAGTCTTGATAAAAGAAGGGAGCACCATTTCTTATGTGCCTGTCCATGTCTGCTCCCTGCAACACTGAAACACACAAGAAATCACCCACAGGCTTCAGTCTATTTTGGTTTTTCCTGGAATGAGAGGGGAGGGAAATTACCTACATTTAGAAGGGAAAAAGATATAATTGTCTCCTTGAGTTACATCTGTTTTGTGTTTTGAGCACCAACAGTAAATAAGCTGAGGCAATTCCTAGCAAGCAATACAAGTGGTGTTTTCAACAAGAGGATGAGAATGCAGAATACATAGAGGAGGGTTAGTGCAGCATCCATGGTGGGGGTGGGAGTACAGTATTCATGGAGGGAATGCACGATCAGTGTTCCCTCAGATAAAGGGGATGTTAGTACAGTGATTATGCAAAGGCATGCTCTATCTAAGCATTCCAGCATCCATGATAACTGCTGTAGTATAGTGTTGTGTGGTATGGTGTGGTGTGATATGGCATCGTGTGTTGTATGATTCATGGCGTGTGATATGATGTGGTATAGTGTGGTATAGTTTAGTGTGATATGTGGTGTGGTATGTAGTGTGTTGTGGTTTGTGATGTGGTATAGTATGGTGTTGTGTAGTATAGTGTGGCTTGGTATGGTTTAGAATGATATGATGTGGAATGGTATATGATGTTATGATATATGTATGGTGTGTGATATATGGTATGGTATAGTGTGTGATATAATAGTTGTGTGGTGTGGTATAATGTGTGATATATGGTGTGGTGTGGTGTGGTATAGTGTGTGATATATGGTGTGGTGTGGTGTGTTTTGGTTGTGTGGAGTGGTATGGTATTTGGTATATGGTGTGGTGTGGTATGTTATGGTTGTGTGGTGTGGTATAGTATATGATATATAGTATGGTATGTTGTGGTATGGTAAAATAGTATATAATAAACACCATGTAATATCTTTATACTATATTGCACTCTTGGCCCTTTATGTCATTGCCTACTTTTGGACTGTTATTCAAAAATACATGTGAGAACCCAGATGAGACACTGTATCCTGTTGGAGAAAAAGAGTAGATAGAAGGAAGTAGAAGACTGATTTATCCAGGTCCTAAGATCACAGCATCCCCAGAGGGTAATACTGGTCTTAGAGTTTCATAACAATGAGGGGTGGTTTATAGCTGGGACTATTTTCCAGATAGGAAAATGTACTTAATTTTCTGTACATAAAAATTCCCCCAAACAGTTATTATTTTCAGAAGCACAGACAGCTCTAATCTCATCTGTGATATAGAATATGTGTTTAGAGAGCTTGCAATTGACTGGTGCCTCCCCTTTCTTTCCAAGATATATTGACATTCTAAGTCTCTTAGCACCTGTGCATGTGACCTGATTTGGAAATGGAGCTTTGTAGATTAATAGAGAAAAGGTGAGGTGTGGTGTATACTAATCCAATTGAAGAACTATCAGGAGTTGGGAAAACCAGAGCACAAAACAAAGGCATGGGGCCTGAGGGGATGGCTCTGTTGGTTAAGTGTTAGCCTTGTGGGCCTGAGGACCTGAGTTCCATCCTCAGAACACTCATTACAGAAACAAAGCATGGCAGCACATCTTTCTAATCTAGGTAGTAGGACTGTGGATATAGGAAGACCCCTGGCCTTCTGCCAGGTGGCCAGCCTGGTCTACTTGGCAAGCCGCAGGCTGGTGAGAGACATTGTCTCAACAAACAAATGAGTGGGGGAGGTGTGATGGCTCATCAGGGAAAGGTGCCTGTGGCTGAACCTGAGGTTCTGGGTTTCATCCATGGAGTCACGTGGTGTAAGGAAAGAACCCACTCCTAAAAGTTGTCCTCTGACCTTCCATACACATGCCATGTCATGAGCTCCTTTGGTCATCATCATCATCATCATCATCAACAACAACAATATGAACAAGAACAAAAAAATCAAGATGGATAGAACCTGAGGAGTGATAGCTAGGATTGTTTGTGAACTTTACATGAACTCAGACACATGTGCATGTGCACATAAACACACAGCCATATACACATGTGCATACACCCCACACACACAATACATATGTGTGCACACACAAAAAAGGAGGAGGAGGAAGAAGAGGAAGAGGAGGAGGATAAGGAAGAGAAGAAAGGCGGGCAGGTAAGGACACATGGATGCAGTGGAATTGGTTGTCCATAGAGTTACATAGCCCTTGTGACAGCTCAACCTCCTACTCAGCTTTTAGACTATGATTTGAGAAATCACTAAGTGTTCAAACTCACCTAGTTGATGGTTCACTGCCACAGAAGTCACAACAGCTGAATACAATCATCTATTTTGACTTGATGAAAGGCCCATTGTATTAGTGCCTACAGCCAGGCTCTGCCTTGTAAATGTTCCACAACCTTTATAAGCAGCAGCAGCAGCAACAGCAACAGCCCAAGGGTTCAAACACCCAAGTCTGTGTGGGTCACATTCAAACCACAACACCCATTTTCTGCCTCACCTTACTCAAGCAGGGAGTGTGGCATCCTTAAGTCCTGGAGTCCTGGGGAGAGGGTAGTGAGTTTTGCTTGTGTTCTCAGGGTGTTTTCCTCTGGAGAGCTATTTCAGAAGTGCAGTGGGCAAGATGATTTCTTAACCATGACTAGTATCTGGGACTATGAGGCTCAACACGACCAATTCACTCCAACTCCATGACTCCACGTTAGATTATAATGTGTCAGGTGTGATGTCCAGGGAAGGGGTCTTCTCATCTCACTGGTTCCGGACACTGCCTGTCATTTGACTGTACTCCAGGAGACACATGCCATCTACTACCCACCCTCCCCTGACACACACACACACACACACACACACACACACACACACACACACAAACACATCTTGCTGCTTGTGTCTGTTAGTGCCTTTCTTTCTGTCTGGAGCACTATTTCCTCTTTTGAAATTTTATTTGTCATTTATTTATTTATTTATAATTTTTATTTGTTGTTCATGTGTGTATTCCTGTATGTGTGGGTGCTTGTGCACATTGTTCACATGTGCAGAGGCCAGAAGACAGCCTCAGATGTTCTTTGTCTCTCAGGTGTTAGCTACCTTTAGCTTTTGAGACAGGGTCTCTCACTGGCCTGCAATGTGTCAAGTGGGCTGCCTGGCCCATGACGCCCAGGGACACCCTGTCCTGCATCCTCAGTGCTGGGATTATACACTGTGTGCCCCCACACCTATGTTTTAACCTAGTTTGTTAAACAAGATGTAAACTAGCTTGTAAAACAAACACCTAGTTTTTCTGAACACACAAAAGACAGCACTAGGTTGAACTCAGGTCCTTGTGTTTGTAGACAAACACCTTTCCAACTGAACCATCTTTCCAGCATCTGTTTAACCTTTTATCCAATTTTTCAAGGCATCTAGCCGCACAGACACTTTATGTCCTTTATATCTTGATCACCTTGCTATGAAGCTCAAGGCCAGGTACAGGGTAAGCGAGGTGATAAATAAGCGTTCACTCAACTCAACTAAACCTCATCTCTTAAATATACTTCTCCTTGACTCTGAGAAGTGGTTCCTCTTCAGACACTGGGAATGCAGCTCAGTGAGTAGAGTGCTTTCCCAGCATGCACTGGGTTCCATCCTGTGCACTGCATAAAACAGGCTTTGTGGCTCAGGCTGTCAGCCCAGCACTTGGCAGGAGGATCAGAAGTTCAAGGTCACCCTTGGCTACATAGTGAGTTTGAAGCTAGCCTGACTTCTTCAGACCTCATCTCAAAACAAAAACAAAACAAATGGACAAAAACAAAAAACAAAGCAAAAAACTCAAACAACAACAACAGCAACAACAATAACAACAACCCCAACAAGACTTGTTTCCTGTTCAGGATTTAATTTGAACAATTTCTTCCCTGTAGGCCCCTGTCCTCAGGTGTTATGGTTTCTAGGCTATGGGTACTATTTTTATAGTTCAAGATTTCAAGCCCAAATCAAAAAAAACAATGTCTTCTTTTTCCAGTGTGCAAACCTAAAAATACGTTTTCTCATTTAAAAAAAATCAAATATTCATTACAAAAACTTCAGAAATATAGAAAAGAAAAATTAAACTCCAAGTCTGTATAGCACCTTTGTAATTCTATAGTCACCTACACACTGGTCACAGTTTGAGTTCTGTGTGTACTTTGCATAGACCACTTCGGCATCTGAGCTCATTCACCTTCATTTCATAATAAAGGTATTTGTGTTCATAAGCCCTCATTTGAAAGAGCACACAAAGGTTTCAAGAAGCTGGCTTTGGACCAATGATATGACTCAGTGGGTAAAGCACTTGCTACCAAGCCTGACATCCTAAGTCCCAGGAGGACTACTACATGGTGGTTGACCTTTGACCTCCACACATGTGCTTCACAGCTGTGTATGTGTGCACACACACACAAATAAATGTGATAAAAGTTTAAAAATGAGTGAGCTTCTCAGTATAGAGATGGCTTTAGTTGTTTGGATTGAAAGCATTCACCCTGCCCTGTTGGCCCTTTGCAGACAAATGGGAGGAGAAGCTCATGGACCCGGAGGGGAAGACTGAGGGTAGAAATATCAATACACTAAAAGGCTCAAGGTCAGGATTCTGTGCAGAAGTTCAGCTCTCTTCCCGGTTACAAAGACTGTCTACTCCAGGCGTTCAGTGTGTTCAGAAGCTGGAGGGCATCCCCGGTCACCTTTACAGCATCGTTTTTGCATGACTCTTCTTCCTCCTTCCTTCTTCCCCTCTTCCTTCCTTCTCTTCCTCCCTTTTTGCCTGTTCTTCCTCCCCCTCTTCCTATCTCCTTTTCTCATTTCTTCCTTCTCTTTCCTCGTCCCTTCCTTCTTCCTGTTGTTCATCAGGTTAGTCATTAACATGATTCCCATTTCAATTTGGTTTAGCAATACAAGAGGCACACAAAAGTCGAAGTAGACAGATGCAACTGGTGGGTTATGGAACTCACTGTGTTTGTAAAGTGCTTACTGCACAAAGATGATATTTTGAATTCAGAGCCCCAGCACCTGTGTATAAACCAGGCATGGTTGTGCACACCTGTGTCCAGAAACAAGAGGATCCTGGAGCATGCGGGCCACCTATTCTAGACAATAAGAGCTCCAGGGTCAATGAGAGACCCTGTTGCAAAAATAGAGGCATCAAGGAAGTCACCTGACATCAACTTTTGACGTATACCGTACATACCTGCACATACACATGTATAGAGATGAACACAATCATGTATGTATACCTCACAGCAACACACACACATGCACACACACACACACACACACACACACACACTAACTAAAATACAATAACTGCAAAGTGTATCTTTTAAATGTGGGATACTTTTAGATTCCTTTTCAAGCTGCTCTGGTCTCTAGGGCTGATTACATTCTCTGATGTAGACTATTGACTGGAGAGTATGATAACAGATTTCTTTTAGTCTGATCAAGTTTTTCTTTTCTTTCTAAAACAGTATTAATAAGGACAGACCAATGGGAGAATATTTTCCTAATTTGCATTTATCTATTAAACTCATATTTTTGCTTAATTCTTAGAGGTCAGGCTTTTATACAGAGATCCAATGAGGACTTCTCTGAATTATGCAGAAGCTTATCTGTATACGTGATACACAGGCTTCTTTCTTTTTTTCTTAAACATATTGTGAAGAACATATTTTTCGATCATAAGGTACAAATTGATGTTTGTATTTTCTTTTCCACAGAGGGAGGTAACCCAAGAAGGAAGTCAGACCTGCACATCATAGGCCCTAAGTAAAACACCTGGCATCTCCTGTGATTGAAATGCTATATTAATGAGCTCTCATCTGCAGTGACATTTTACCAGGAACCAATTAACCACTGTAATTACACCTCCTTCGTGTGTGCTCTGAAACGTGAAGTGACTGGGTATTGGGTTCCTATGTTCATTGGGTTTTCTTTTTCAAATGACAACATTTTAAACTCTACAACTTTGAGTCATTTATTATCTTCCCCTTGTCTCCTGGGTGGCTCTGCAGGGAGGAAAATTTTTCCATCGATGACTTTTTATAATCATAGACATGGACACATGCAAATTAAAATAGCTGAGGACAATAGCAGTGTTTGTAACACAGCAGTTACCTAAGTTTAAAGGTGTCAGAAAATACATAGAGGAGGGTGAATAAATAATAGAAAGTTAAATCTTCATACCGAGGCACAGGCTGCTTAGGGCGTGGAGGTCTGACTAAGAGGCTGTTGGTTCAGTGGCTGATGGAGAAATTAGCTATATGTTGCTAAATAGAAAACTTGGTTGCTATTATCACTGCAAAACTTATAAATCTTTCCAAAACACATCATTTTTAGTGTATTCTGTGACAATTTCATGTATGTACATAACTCATTTGCTGACAGTCACCCCTCCCCCATTACCCTCTCTTATCTCTCCAGCTCCCTCAAACAAGGCTCCTCATTATTTTGGATTCTTTGGTGATCTACCTAGTTTAATTAAGCTTGCTGACTTGTGCATGGGTGAAGGGTTCTGTACTGGAGCAAGGACACCTCATCAGTGGCTACATCATTGAAGAAAATGTCTCTCCCTTCCCCAGAAGCCATAACTGCCAAAGGTTCTTCATCTAGGGGTGGGGCTTCACAAGGTCCTTCTGAGTTGATGCTGATCTATCTACTGGCTTGGCCTGGTACTGGTAACCATAGCTGCTGAGTTCGTGAGTACAAGGGTCATGTCCAGAAGACAGCATTTCATAGTACTCTTCCCCTGCTCTGACTTTTAAATTCCTTCCACCTCATCTTTCCCAATATTCCCTGAGGCTTGGGGGTGTGATATATAGATACCACACTTCAGGTTGGTCACACAACAATCATTTTTCTCAATGTTTTGACTTAGTGTGGGTGTCTGCATTAACTGTACCCCACAGAGCAGTTTTTCAAATTGAACTTTCTGGGCTTCACTTTCCTCGTGGTCAAACATTATCACCTTATCTCTGTATCTGCCTTCTGCATTGATTGTGGGGGAGTGTAGAGTGTGTGTGTGTGTTTTGGTCCAAGTCTTTTTATCACACTAACAGGAAAAAAAACCCTAGAACATCTGGTGTATCACACATTCTCACCAAGTGTTAGTTTTTATTGTTTTATTAATATAATTTGACATTATAAAGTTTGACATTGCAGAAATGTAAACTCTCTGCTTTAATGAGGTTTAATGTATCATTGGGTAAAAATCAAACATGGTAAATATCTTAGTCGGTTGGAGCTAACAAGTGACACAGACTAGCTAGCTATAAAATTAGAAGTCGCCATTTGAGGAGGCCAGCAAGATTCTTACAGAATTGGATTTGGTGAGGACCTGGGTCCCAATTCACAGACGGTGCCACCTCACGTGGTAAGTCACTTTATCTGTATCCCACCTCCTCTACCCCTCTCTCCATCCTCTCCCTCTCCCTCCCTCCCTCCTTTTCTTCTTGTCATAGGCTTATGTGATGATTAGAGGAGGGCTTGAGCAAGACTCACTTCTCTTCTGCTTCGGTGTGTTTCTGGGGATCAAACTCAGACTCCAGGCTTGACAAGCGTCCTTACACACTGAGCCATTCCACTGGGCCCTGAACAATTTTCTTAAGCTTATTTTTCACTCCAGAATGTCTCAAGGACATCCCTTCCTAACTGATACCTATTCTTTTCAAAGATGTGGTGTGGGCAAATCCTACCACATTCTGTCTGTCCACTGTTCCTGCCCATCTGTTTGCTTTATATCAGGTTTTCTGGCTTGTGAACAATGTGCTAACAGTCAGACCTCAAGTTCTGGGGTTTTATTGATTTCTTGGGGATACACTTCCAGTCTCTGGTGTGCCGTTTTGAATTTTAATCTGCAGTTTAATCAGTGTTGTGAGATTGCTTTCCAAATAGCCCACAACTTCCCTATTTCTTTGCAAAGTACAGCTCTCTCCACATCTTGACCTGCAGTTGGGACTGCTCTTCTAAATTTATGCCAGTTTGACAGGCACAGTGTACATTCAATTTGTATTTTTCTGGTTGACAGTGACATGAAGAAGTGAGCATATGTTTGTAACTCTTTTGGATTTATCATTCTGTGGGTTAGATAAAAATTTTTATTTATTTTGCCAGTTAGCATATTTAAAATTTATTTTATCTTTAACACATATTAAAGGTTTATTTTATTTCCATGTATGAGTGAGTTTATGTCATGTTTTGTGAGTCACCCAACGTGGATGGTGGAAACCAAACTTGGGTCCTCTGTAGAAGCAACAGTAATGCTCTGACCTGCTAAGCCATCTTTCTAGATGACAAATTATTTTATTTTAAATCTGGATATGGTGATATGTGCTTGTAATCCCAGCTCTGGAGCATAGAGACAGCTGAATTTCTGGGGCTCATTGGCCAGCGAGTCTAGATTCACCCATGAGCTTAAGTTCCTAATGAGAGACCTTGTCTCAAAAATCAAAATGAAAAATTCCTATGGGGGCTACCTCCAGAGTTAATACCAGTCTCTCTTTCTCTCTGTCTCTCTGTCTTTCTTCATACACATGCACACACATAAAACACATGCACACCTTCCCAAACTTACTCCTATACAAACATGTGATGTCTTAGACAGTGTCTTGTTGCTATAAAGGCTCCTGTCAGCAAGCACTTCTTGGCATCAGCAATAGTGTCTGGGTTTGTTGTCTTCATATGGAATGGATCTTCAGGTGGGGCAGTGTCTGGATGACTTTTCCTTCAGTCTCTGCCCCACTCTTTGTCCCTGTATTTCCTTTAGACAGGAGCAATTCAGGTTAAAATTTTGGAGATGAGTGGGTGGCCCCATCCCTCAACCAGGGGGTCATGCCTAACCTCTGGATGTGATCTCAACAGGCTCTCCCTCCCCCCTTGTTGGGTATTTCAGCTAATGTCATCCCAGTGGAGTCCTGGGAGGCTCTTGCTTTCCTGGCATCTGGGACTTTCTGGTTGCTATCCACAGTTCCCTATTCCCCATTGCCATACACCTCTGTTCAATTTGAAAATGATAATGACTTATCTACCATCTTCACCTTTATTCTCATTCCACAAATCTATATGAGTCTATTTAAACTGAAAATGGTTCACAGAGTTTTTATGTCTGTCAGAGACTAGGTAAAAAAGCTGAGAGTGATGGTTTGTGTTTTTATCCCCCCATTTCTGACTGGTTTACCAAGAAACTTTCTTGAATTGCTTCATGATTTTTTTTTTTTAGTAAATTACATTAATTGTTGTTTCTCTTTTTCTTGAGACAAGGTCTTGTTATGTAGCTCAGGTTGACCTCAAACTTGAGATTTTCTACCTCAGCATCTAGTTTTGGGGTTATAGGTTGTTATACTATCATGTCCAACTAGAGGACTAATTTTTCTTTTGAAGATGCTTTATTAGCATATGTTAATTATGTGTAATGGACTTTATGATATTTTTCATTAATTTGTATAAATTATTTTGATCATATTTACCCCCTTACCCTCTCCTGACCCTTTTCACTCCTATTAATTTTCCTGTGTGTGGGGGTGGAGGGACTCAGTGAAGGTTGTTTACAGGAATGTGGGTGGGGTATGTTTACAGGTACATGGGTACCCTACCAGCTTCTATGCCACTGAGGAAAATGTCTCTCCCTTAACAATTATTTTCTTCTTATAGGTCTTTATAGAGAGGTGGGACTCATGTACTCCTCTTTTAAGACTAGAATGTAAGAACACAAACTGTGGTTTTTGTTTTAGTGTAATAATTGGACATTTTACTTTTATGTATATATGCACGTGTGTTTCTATGTGTGTATGCGCTCATGTGTGTGGGTACCATCAGAAGTCAGAGGAAGAGGGTATCAGATCCCTTGGAAATGGATTATAGATGGTTGTGAACTGCTGGTGTATGTGCTGGGAATTGAACTTGAGTTCTTCAAAAAAGTAGCAAAGGCTCTTAGTGTTGAGCTGTCTCTCTGGTTTCTCAAAATTCAAATTTTAAGCCTTTTCCCAACTCCATCTCTCCTTGTTCTTTCCTTTAAACTGTTGGGCACTCCATCTTGATCTTTCCCACTATATGAGGGGCTATTCAGTGCTGGAGAGTATTTCTCCATGTTTATGTTCTAGTGGAAGACAGCTCTGTTTCTTGTTGTCCAAGTGCAGTTTGTGGAGTCAGTTCCACAGCTCCTTTGGCCATCTAGCTTGCAGTGCAGGAGAAGGTGTCCTGTATCTCACTGTACTTTCTATCCTTGTTCACCAAGCTTGTCAGTCAGAGTAATAGCTCCCCAAGAAGTGTACCTTCTAAGTCCAGAACTACTAATTGTGCCCCACGAGTGAGTAAAGCAACTTCACAAGATAATTAAGGATCTTAGGTTAGAGGCTATTCCGGATTAACTGGGCAGCAAGATCAGGGTCAAGGAAGGAGACATGGCTATGGAAGCAGAGGAAGGAGGTGGCAAATAGTGTGAGGAGCTGCTAGAAGCTGACAATGACGTGGGACCATTTTGTCTTATGCCTCTGAAATGCCTGCTGCTACTGCTTTTGGCTCTGTAACACCCATTTCTGACTTTAGACTTTCAGAACTATGAAATTACTACTTAGTGGCATTTGAGGCACTGAGAGAGTAACCACTCTGATGTTAGGGAAAGAAGATGGATATGTTGAGTCAAGCAGCCATTGTGCAGGTCTGAAACTGTAAGGGAGGTAATATGCACAATCCTACCTGTTAGGTCCGAAGTCCTGCACCTTCAGGTCAGGGGACACAGCTTGAATCAGGTTACACCTCCCTTCAGCCCTGTGGACCAGATGTCACACAGCTATCTGAGCTGTGGATTGACAGCTCTCCAGTTATGATGCCCGGCTCCTTCATGGTCTGTGTTACATAGACTGTGTGGAACTAAACCACACAATTTGAAACGTCCCACCAAGGACTTAATAGGTGATAAGAAGTTAGACCTTTTCCTCTTTGTTCTAGGTTGTTCTGGAGACTCCATAGGGATTTTGTTCTGTGCTATGTTCTGAAGGCACACTGAAGAGGCTCTCCTTTCTTCCCTCTGGTGTCTCTTCATATAAGTCAGCCATAGTCATCTCTTTATCTGTCTGTCTCTTCTTCTCTGGGTTTTAAAGGGACACTATCCCTTCACTTTAGCATATTGCCCTCTCTTCTGTCTGATGTTCTCTCCCCTCAACCTTAAGGCCCAATCATGATTGTAAGGACTACTTATTCTAATAAGCCTTATTCTTGAAGGGAGTTGTGTGTTACCATCCTATCTGAACCAACCATACTTCTTTCATCATCATCATCATCATCCTAATTGTTATTATTAAATTATTGTTATTATTATACAACTCTCCCTTACTTTTTGCTAAAGATTTGAATGGTTGTGAACATTTCCAACAGGCCAGAGCTGCCTTTCTTTTTTTCTGCTACCATGAGTTCTCTCTCTCTCTCTCTCTCTCTCTCTCTCTCTCTATATATATATATATATATATATATATATATATATATATATATATATATATATATAGTTAGCTGTGCTTCCTGCTGCAATGATAAAGCGTCCCTGACAAAAACAACTTAGGAGAGAAAATGATTGGCTCACGGTTCCAGGTCCCAGCCCCTCAGCTGAAGCAGGGGTCACATCCCATCCACAGACAAGGCAGAAGGAGATCGATGAGTTAATGCATGCCTGCCTGCTCTCAGTTTCCTCTCCATGAATATATGATGTAGGACTCCGAGCCCGGGCAAGTGTGGGTGGGTCCTCCCGGGTGGGCCCTTGATGGGCCCTCCCACATTGATTAAGGTATTTAAGATACTCCGTCCCAGACATCCTCCAAGCCGCTTATCCTAGGTGATTCTCGACCGTGTCAAGTTTAAGAAGTTTGATTAGGTTGCGCGGCTTTCCCCATGCTTCCGTGTCAGCAAGGCTGATGAAGACTCCAGGTTACAGAGTGCTCCGAAAGTCTCATTGGTTTAAAGTCACAGCTGTCAGATGCAGCCCATTAGCAGTCATTCTTCGGGCTCCCTCTCGTCCGTCCTGAAGCCTCACCCCAGCCAATCGTGGGCATTTTGAGACAGCTGGCAGAGATTAGTGCAGTCTCAGCAAATTGTGCAGAAGTGATTTTCTTTTTCCCCACAGAAAGATAACCCAAGTGAGCCAGCAACCTTGGCCTCACAAGCTCCTGTCTTCAATCCACGGACCCAGCCATGCAGTCCATCTGGAGCAGATTCCCGCCAAGTGCTGCCTTCTTGCTCTAGTTCCCAGGCGTGGCCCTGCAACTGTGTGGTGAGAGCAAACATCATTTTCCTCCAGGAATCTTTGGAAAAGTAATGGGAGTCTGGGCAAGCTGTGTGGGAACTGGTCCTCCGGAGCTCCAAAGCCACGATGGTGGGTCATGGCCCGTGACGGCTGCGGGCAGTGACCTGGTTTTCTTGGAAAGGCTCATTGCTTGAGTACTGATCTCAGCCCCCACGTTCCAAGTTCTGAGACTTTTCTGGGTTGTGCAGAAATAAACTGTCTCAGTTTCTTTTCCAGTTGCTGCCATAAAATGACCCTGACAGAAACACAGGGGCATGGGCACACAAACACACACAGAGAGATAGATACAGACATACAGAGAGATAGGGAGAGGGAAAGGGAGAGGGAGGGAGGGAGAGAGAGAGAGAGAGAGAGAGAGAGAGAGAGAGAGAGAGAGAGAGAGAGAGGAGGGAGGGGGAAGGACAGAGGGAGGGGAAGAGGGAGATGGAAGGGGAGGGGAGGAGGAAGGAGAGGGGAGAAGGAGAAGAGAGAGAGGGGGAGAAGGGAAGGGGGAGGGAGGAAGAGAGAGAGAGAGAGAGAGAGAGAGAGAGAGAGAGAGAGAGAGAGAGAGCCTGTTTTGTGTTGCTAACTACTTCTATGAGGCCCGTCCATGAGTGTGGTTGGCATACCCAGCGCCACTCCACTGAGGAAAACTGACTTCCCCTATCCCAGCAGCTATCAATTGCAAGTAGCTTTGTGGTTAGGGTTAGAACTTTGTGCCCACTTCCTCTTTTCTGTGCTGGGAGTCTTGTCTGGTTTGAGCCCGCGTAGGTCTCGTGTGCACTGTCACAGGCTCTGGGAGTTCCTGTGAGCATCCGCCCCATTGTGACTGGAAGCGGCTGCTTCCTTGGAGTCATCTACCACCACGGCTCTTACGCCCTCCCTCCCCCTTCTCCAAACAGATTGATAAAGACATCGCACCACATTAAGGGCCAAGTGTTCCAAAGTTTCCCACTCTAAGCACATTGCTTAGCTGTGGGTCTTTATGTTAATTATCATCTACTGCTAGAAGCTTCTCTGATAGGGGTTGATGCACTGAGCTATGGGAACAGCAGTATGTCACCAGGGGTCATTTCATTGGTTTGTTCATTTATCAGAAAAATGGCAGTAGTTTTCCCCTGGGGCCCATGACTTATCTGATCTCAGGGTCTCAGCCTCATTAATAGTGTTGTATGTTGGTTACGTCTCATAGAGTGGTCCTTAAACCTAATAATGAAGTGGTTGGCCATTTCTATAATGGTTGTGCCACTCACTGCTCCACCAGTGCGTAGTGGAATTTCTCCCTAATCAATTGATTGGGTAATAAAGATGACATGAAGCCAATCACTAGGAGAGGAGGAGGCAGGCCTTCTGGGTCCAAGAGAGAAAGAGGGAACACAGGAGGAAGGAATGGTCCTTTTGGACAGCAAGGTGGGAGCGAAAGGAGTTAACATGTAGCCCAGGAACTGTTAGATCTGGTGGCAGATTCCACCACTGTCACTGGAAGATTTCTAACATAGAATGTTGATGAGTTGTGTTATCTGTTGATTCTAAACTAAGATTGTCTGGTGTTTTCCATTTGCGGCGACTCAGGTGGTCACGGCAGAATTCAGCCAGGCTTTGGGACAGGAAGACTGGGCAAGGACCAAGCTCCAGGGTAGAGGTAACTACAGCAGAGTGCAGGCTGGTGAGAGCACACCCACACTGCCAGAGCCAGGATTGGTGGGAGAAACACTTGGTCTCGGTCTCGGTCTCGGTCTTGGGCAATGTACTGGGCTAGCAAAAGACCGAGACTGTGTTTCCAGTGTGTGGCCGGCTTTAGCAGATTGTTATTAACAATTACACGCTACGCCAGTGGGCATATCTCAAAGGCAGGTTGCCATTGTGGAGTGGAGTGTTCATAGCTAAGTGAGATTGATGAGAACCTTTCCAGGAATGTGTATAGAACAATCTAGCACCTTGGACATCGGTCAGTAGGGACGGAACTTCTAATTGAGCACCTCCACGATTTCTCTGTGTTTGATGACTGTTACAACCAGCAATAGGACCTGACCATTTTAGGTTGTGAAGTATAGTCAATAGCATTAGTAACAGCCTGCTGTGTTCGCCAATGACTAAAAAAGATGTAACCCATTCTTTGGAGATTTTATTTGGTGGCATATGATATCTAGTTGGAGCATTGTTTCCTCATTGTACAGTGACTCCATTTAGACTTCTTTTATACATATTTATATTTTCATAAGCTTGTATAGTAACAGGTTTTCATATAGCTTTTCAAAAGTAAAGAAAAACTATCAATCTCATCCTCTAAAGATAAGCATATTGGTATTTTCTATTATTTTTGTAGATAATGATGGAATAACTATTCACTTTGCACATAAAGTCTTGATCTGTTTTAAATTATTTTTAAAATACTTACTTTAGTTTTGATTATGTGTATGTCTATGTGTGGATATGTGCACTTCAATGCAAGTGCCCAGGGAGGCCAGAAAAGCGCATCAGATCCTGGGAGCTGGAGTTAAAAGGTGGTGGTGAGTCACCCTATGTGGGTGCTGGGAACTGAAAAAGGGTACTGTGTAATAGCAGCAAACACTCCCAACAGCTGAGCCATCTCACGCTTTTTGCATTTAATGCTATTCATATTGAGACAGATATCTCTGCTTTCATTAGCTGCTGGAAGGAACTGCCTGCTTTGTATGAATATTTGTAGCATTGGGTACAAAGCAGATTAAACTGGCAGAGAGACAGGAGAGAATGCTGTGCCCTAGATGGAGCCATTTTAAGGGAATATGTATGTGTGCCTTGCTAGTTTTTGCAACTCCAGAAAGTGACTGCTTTTGTATTTCAAGTTGGCATGTGTATATCTCATCTGAGGGATGCAGTATCATGCTTTCCCACCTGGACTTCATCCTGGACTGATAGAAGTGACATTATGAAGTCAGGTAAGAACTTTACTCACCAGTCATGCTCCTGACTCATATCTCCTCTAATATATGCAGAGAATTCAGTGCTTTGACCTATCTAAGTAACTTGCAGCTTCTGTGAGAAGTGTGTCCCAGATGCTGTTTTTCATCCAGACTCCATTCTGGCCACTGTAGGAACAGGGCAAGTTCCCGGGGACTTTAGACCATAGTGTCCAAGAGCAGTCATTTAGAGATAACAGTACCCTAGAGAATTCATCATGGAGCCAAGAAAGTTGTTTGTTGATCATCTAAAATTCTTTGTTCATCCATATTTTTAGGAAAAGGATCCAAAAGTTTGTAAGATTTATAAAGGCACCTCTGAACTCTCCCCGATTATTGAGAACTATTGATCTCAATGAAGGGATAGAGTACATATTCTTTAGGCAGTCCTCCAGGAAAAATGATTTCTAATCACTGAGGGTTATATAAGGACCAGAGTAGACTTTTGTTATTATGTCCTTTGGCAAGAATCTGACATGCAAATACTAAGATAATATTCAAATCCATCAAATAGTGCTGTGTATTTGTGGTCATAACACTGACTCCTCCCTTGTCCTTTATTCCCTCATTTTCTCCTTCTCCTTCCCCTTCCCTACTTCCTGTCCCTTCCCTTCATAGCTTCCGTACTTCCATCGTTCTTCTCTTCTTCCTTTCTTTCCCTCCCTAAATTCCTTCTCTCCTTCCTGATTTCCTCCCTTCCCCTTCTCCTTTCCCCTTCTCCTTTCAACTTCCTCTTCCCATTTCTCTCCATCCCTACTTGTTACATCTTTCTTTCATCTACGTATTTATTCTCATTTATTTGGAGTAACTCTGTTGAGTTCTTAGAGCAACGAGCAGCTAGCACATGTTGCCTTCCCTGACACTTAAGTGAAATCACAATACCTTTTTACCTCATAGGATTAAATGGATCACATATTTTAATGGAAAGTACTTAGTACAATGCTTACTATATAGTTAATTCTAATCTAAAATGCATGCAGTTATTGTCATAATAATTACTAGCAAGCCATGAGGTTGAGCCTCGCCTACATGGCTGTCTTAGTTATCACTGGACAGTAAGAGAGGAACTTGTTATTAAATAAGAACGAGTGAAGTATGAGAGGAGATACATGGGACAGGAGAAAGAGGGAGCAGGAGGGGCAGGAGAAGAGAGGAGGATGAAAGAGAGAGAAAGGGAGAAAGAGGGAGAAAGGAAGGGAGCAGAGAGAACAGAAGAGACAGGCTATTCCGTCCACTGTAGTGCTTTTCTGAATTGGCCTAGACTCCAGACTTGTTTGGACATCAAACTCAACTCTAAACAGATTGGAGGAAACAGCTGTCTGTGTGATATTACTTGAAGCATTTCAATAATTTCTCCCATCACCAGAAAGACTGTGTGGGAAGTCTTCATTGGTTCTTCAAAGATTGAACCCTCCCACTAGTTCCCCTTTAGATCTAGAAATCTAAGGCTTCCTTAGCATGTGTGTGTGTGTGTGTGTGTGTGTATGTATGTATGTTTGTATGTGCATGCATGTGGAGTTAAGAAGACGATGGAAGGTTTTGTCCTCAATCTCTTTCTATCTTAATTTTGAGATAGGCTTTGCCCTAGAGCTCACCAATTCAGTTAGAGCAAGCCCCAGCCTTTTTCTGTCTCTGAGATCCCCTCCACATTGCTGGGATCACAGATGACTTTTTATGAGTCTTCTGGAGATTGGACTCAGGTCCTCATGCTTGTGTAGCAAGCATTTGACTGAGTCGTCTCTGAGGGCCCCCATACTGTCTTTGAAATATGTTTCTGTTTTTATAGGACCATTGCACAATTAACTCTTGTTTTTGTTTGTTTGTTGATTAGCCTATTGCTCAACTACATAGTTGTGAAGTAGGTGGAAGATATATAAAATCATATTTATTTATTTAATTTTTAAAAGAGTAGATCCACTGTAGCATCATTGTCTGCCTCGGGATGATGGCAGGGGTGGGGCATCGGAGAGAATCCTGTTTCAGACAGCCATGGTCTCTGGCTCCCATGCCGGGCTCTGATCTGAATCTGCGCTCTCTGACTTTGCCCTTCTGGATTTTGAAGGTTCATTAGTCTGCAAGGTAATAAGGACTATATATTACTAGGATCCAAGGCCCATGGAGAGTTTCTCTTGTGCGCGCGTTAATCTCGACAGAGCAAAGCATTCCAAGCTTAAAACTCATCTGCATTAATGAACAACCTCCTCCATTTCCATTTTTATGATGTGCAAGGCCTGGTGATTTGTTTCTCTGCTGCTCACGATGGGATGGCTGACTGATGAATCACCCCTGAGAAGCTTGTCTGTGAGTGGTAACGTGGCAAATGGACGCAAGCCAAAAAGTCTGTTCTTATTTCATAAAAATGATGGCATAGGCTCTTGGTTTCCAAAACCCTCCTTTTCCTTACAAGGCTGCCTGAGGGGCCTGCTGTGCCTACTGTGTGGGTGGGTATTGAGTCCTGACTTTGTACAGCTGCTCCTCCTCAGAGGATGCAGTGACTTGGGACAATGTTGAGACACACTCTCTTTGGCAGCCAAGCAGGAAAAATGGCTCTAGAAGGTTAGGAGCTGTGGATGCTGCTTTTTGAAGTGAACTATCTAAAAGGGTCTTTAGGAGCAGACATTAGAGGACTGAGAACAGTGAAGGAGATGGGGAGGCAACTTTGAGAGAAAAGGAGAGTGTAAGGCAGGTAGCTCATATTTGGACTTGAAATTTAGGCTTTAAACATGTGGGTATATTATGTTACATACTGCCATCATTATTACCTTAGGTGCCACCACCACCCCACCACCACCACACCACCACCATACCACCACCCCACCACCAACAACATAATACCACACTACCACCACACCACCAACATAATACCACACCACCATCACAGAACCACCACACCACCACCACCACCACCACCATTACCATCTCACCACCTCCACTATCACCACCTCACCACCACACCACCACCATCACCATTAATACCACCACTACCACACCCCACCACCACACCACCACCATGATACCACACTACTACCATAACACCACCACCACCACCACCACCACCATCACACCATCACCACCACCATCACCATCACCACCACCACACCACCACCATACTAACATACTACCACTATCACCACCACCACCACCACCATCACTACCATCACCACCACCACCATCACTACCATCACCACCACCACCATCACCATCACCACCACCACCACCACCACCACCACTACCACCCTACCACCACCCTATCACACCACTACCACCACCATACCACCACCACCATAATACCATACCACCATCACCACCACCACCACCACCACCACCACCACCACCACCACCACCATCACCACCATCACCATCACCACCACAACCATCACTATCAAGACCTGTACTCTCAATTGTTTTGCCTTTCCTTATTTTACATTATGAGTGCTATTTTGAATCAGGTGACATAAGTTTTGCTTTTTCATTCCTGTTATTAAAACAATGAATTCACGAAATTCCTAGGCAAATGGTCAGAACTTGAAAATATCATCCTTAGTGAGGTAACCCAATCACAAAAGATCACACATGGTATGAAGTCACTGATAAGGGGATATTGACCCAGAATCTCAGAATACCCTAGACACAATCAGCATATCAATAGATTTCTAAAAAGATGGAAGGAGAGACCCCTGGTCCTGGAAAGACTGGATGTAGGGGAACGCCAGGACAGAGTAATGAGAGGGGGTTGAACAGAGAAAAGAGGGAGGGAAGGGGGCTTATGGGACTTTTGGGAAGGGAGGAAACGGGAAAGGGGAAGTGATTTGGAATGTAAATTAAAAAAATAAAATTAAATTAAATTAAAAAAAATGAGATATATTTAATAAATGATAAAATTGACTATTTATTAATTTATTCTTCAATTGATTCTTTAGACAGTTTTCTTGAATCCCAAACTGGTCTTGAACTGGCTAGACAGCTGAGGATGAAGTCCAGGCCTTGCACATGTTAGGTAAGCATTTGGTAGATGTGTTTTTTTGTCTCATGTGATGGCTGACATCTTCACATGGTTTATTTAGTGATCTGCCAATCACTGCTGATAAATTTCTTTAAAAAGTTTTATACATTTTAAAATAAAACACAACACATCACTTTCCCCCTTCCCTTTCCTCCTTCCTGCCCCTCCCAGGCCCTTCCCTCCAACTCTTTCTATGTCCCCCCTCTCTCTTTCTAATTGGTAGCCTCTTCCTCCATGGTTATCCTTGTTGTGCATGTTAAACATATATGCACATATGTTTGTTATCTATATGCACACATTTATAAATGTGACCTGCTGAGTCCAGTTTTCATTGTTTGTGTGCATATGACTTCAGGGGTGCTTTACTTTAGAAGTTCATCTTTGGAAAAGGCTAACTCATCCTTTCTCAGAAGTCATTATTTGCCTATAGTTCTTTGTCCAGGGACGTGACCCTGTGAGATTTTCCCACTTCTGCATTAGTGTGTCTATTGATACTACCAATGTTCAGATTGTTTGTAGAGTCATTTCTGTGTCTATTAAGTGACTGGAGATGCTTCTGCAGAGGGACTCACTGTTCATATGGATACATGTCTTTAACAACTACTGACCTTACACATTTCTTCAAACTTCCACAGACCTTTAGGTCTATCCTAGATGAGACCACTCTCCTCAGGCTTGTCTTGACCATGTGCTCAGATCTGCATGTATCAGCTGTACCTCTTCAAATGCTGACCTTTTAATCTTGATGGTTTCCCAAAGGCTTGGCTCCCTGTGTACTGATATTGGGAACTGGTAGAAGCTCTAAGGTGTGGCGTCTAATGGGAAGTCTTTAGGTCATGGAAAGTATGTCCTCGAAGGGAATAGCAGGGCTCCAGTCCATTCTTTGTTCAATCTCTTTTAACAGTTCTTTTAAAAATTACATTTATTTATATGTTTGTGCATATGTATGTGACATGGCACATATGTGGAAGTCAAAGTACAACTTGAAGGAGTCAGTTTTCTACTTCAGTCATGTGAGTCACAGAGAGTGGACTCAGGTCATCAGGCTTGGTGGCAAGTGCTTATGTCCACAGAGTTATCTTGCTTCCTGTTGAGAATGGTTTTCTTGGGAAATATGCTTCTATTTTCTAGTAATGATGAAAAAGGATTTCTTGTAGCTTCAACTGGCTAATGATAAAGCTCATGGCTTAGGGCTGGTGTTTAGGAAGATGGGGATTGGGGATTAGGTTTCTCTTTCTTTACACACACACACACACACACACACACACACACACACACACACACAAACACACACACACATCCCATGTGGCTACATTGTAATTGTTTCTTCCCTCTGTGGCATCAGTTCTGAAACACAGAGAGTCTCAGCAGACTTTGCTAAGTCGTTTTGTATCCTCAAAGCCAGGAGAAGCTGCAAAGAGTCATTCTTTGGCTTGAGGAAATGCATGTCAAGAACATGGAAGACTTTTGTGAGATTTGTCCTTAAACTGGGAAAGCTCTGAGAGTTAAATGGAAAATTATCAATGATTAAGAAAGAGAAATTTCTGAAAAAAATTAAAACAGACTTTCCATTTGAGCGATCTGTATGAGATAGACTGCAAGTTCACACACCACAAGAAGTCTTGAAATCCATAGTAGTAGCTTAGCTGCTACTGTGGCAAAACACTATGGCCAAGGTAACTTATAAAAGAGAGCATTCATTTTGGCCTCATGGTTTCAGAGGGTAATGGAGACCATGGCTATTATGGTGGGGAGCATGGTGCTAGAGAAGTAGCTGGGAGCTTACATATCACCCACAAGCACAAACGAGAGAGAGAGAGAGAGAGAGAGAGAGAGAGAGAGAGAGAGAGAGAGAGAGAGAGAGAGAGAGATAGCTAGGAATGTTGTGTGCTTTTGAAACCTTAAAGCTCACCTCTTAATGATCTCGCCCAACAAGGTCATTCTTCCTTATCCCTCCCAAACAGTTCCATTCAGACTCAGCATTCAAATTTATGAACATATGAGGCCATTCTTACTCAAACAACCATTCAGAGGGATGAGGCTAAACTATACAAGAATATTTTTTTATAATTTAAGATGGATTTTTTTTAAAAAAAATACAATATATGGTTATGGTTACCTTTCTTCAACTCCTCCGGTATCCTTCCCATATCCCCTCCCATCCAAATCTACAATGTTTCTTATTCATTAGAAACAAACAGCTGTCTAAAAAAGTAATAAAATGAAATAAGATAAAAGCAAACAAACTGGAATAGGAACAGAAGAAAAGAAGCTAAAGAAAAAATCATAAGAAACATATAAATACAAAGATACACACATGCTCTCCCCTCCCCCCCCACACACCTCCTCCCTGCAAAAAAATCTCTGACAAAACATTATGAGACAAAAGACATCTAATGCTATTGAGTTCATTTTGTTTTGGCCATCTACTGGGCATGGGGCCTGTCTACTCTTAAGAGTGGCTTGTATACCCAGGGAAACTCTATTGAAGAAAACTTATAAGGGATAGGAGTTTTACAAAAGGAGTTTTTCTCTTCTTTTTGATATTGCAGTTTCATCATTTCTTCTTTTTCTTTCCTCCAAACCCTCTCATACTCCCATCATTGCTCACTTTCAAATTCATATCCTGTTTTTCATTAATTGTTATAATACTTATGTATAAGTATGCATCTATATGTAAATAAGTATGTATATGTATATACACACTGGGAGTGTGAAGGTCCTTGCCCCCACAAATTTTCAGGGAAACCAAAAATGTTAAGCACATAGGATTGTCCTTTCAAAGAGAAGGATATATAATTCTTCCCCCAGAAGACTGGGAATTGGAGGTGATTAATAGCCTGGTAATCCATGTTATCTGTTGGGTCACATAATATCAAGCTTCTAGAAGTAGGACAGGAGGTGGCTAGTAATGTATACGACCCTTACATGATCTGTATAGCCAGAGGCTCCCCCAAGTTCCTATAATGAGGATCAGAGGTGGCTAATAGACCAAATGATCTCTATGCTGTCTGTATTACTGAGACTAGGTCTCAGAGTTTTTCTTTGGCCCTTGAGTTACTACAGGTAGCCTATCTCCAGAATTCATCTTCTTGTAAGAAGTCACATTTACCCTGAATTGAGTTTCAATGTAATTATGCTTCCTTGTGCATAGAGTATTGTATTGTTACAGGACATTTTTTTCCAAATTACACTGTGCTTAAATTTGTTGGGAATAAACCACCTGGTATCAGACTCTTTAGAAGTTTTGATCCAAGTTAACATAGTCAATTTGAACCAAGTTTTCAATCCCACATCTTCATTTTCCTGCCTGTATAGACCTGCAGGGACCTCTCTAGAAAAAGCAAGAAAGTAATCTTTTTCCAACAAACCCAAAAGAAAGTAACCACACAAACATAAAAAGACCATCAAAAATAATAGGAAGCAACAATCACTATTCCTTAACATCTTATAACATCAATGGACTCAATTCCCCAACAAAAAACATAGTCTAATAGAAATATTTTTCATGTAAATCTTCAATTTTATCAGAAAATGTTTGTGATTCCTCTTTCAATTTAGTAATGATTTTTATGTCTACCATTTTAACTGTAGTATTTTCCATGATAATCTTTAATTTTAACATTTTTTTCTATATATTTCTTCAATTTTATTAGAAATATTTTCCATGTAAATCTTCAGTCTTGTCAGAAAATGTTTATAATTCCACTTTCAATCAATTTAGGAATATTTTTTATGCCTACCATTTTATCGGTATAATTTTCCATGATAATCTTCAATTTTAATGTTTTTCTATATTTTTCTTCAATTTTATTGGAAATATTTTTCATATAAATCTTCAATTTTATCAGACAATGTCCATATTCAATCCTAAATATAACCTGCTCAGCCAGGAGAGTGTTCCTTGTGTGTATGTTTTCAGTCTGGTAATGTTTAATCAGTTGATGTGGTTTTCCCTGTTTTTCCCACTTTCACCATTTCTTTGCTTATAGTTGTGTTGAGGCTTTATGAGCTTTCCCCCTTCTGTGTTAGCAAAACTATTAGTGTCATCCCTGTCCAGTTCAAGCTTAGGAAGTTATATTGGTGAGACTTGATGGGTATATTTTCTGACATTGCTAAGAGGCACAGGCTCACAGCAGATTTTCTGGTCCTCTGGTTCTGGTAATCTTTCTGTCCCCTCTTCTGCAAAGTTCCCTATGTACAGATGATACGAAGGCCAAAAACAACTCAAGGGAAGTGGAAAGGGGAAGAGAGGAGAGTGGAGTATGGGAGGGGATCTGTCCAATGCATATTATAGACTTGCAAGAAAATGGTTTCACATAATCAGGTATAATATAATAAAAAGGGCAATAGTGAGAGTTGTTACTGGTTTATAAAGGTCAAGACATGGTCATGCTACTTATTAGAGAAGATAACAATATATATTTTAATATCTACTACATGATTTGAAAGTGAAATATTGTTAGTGTGATATGTATCAGTTCTTTGTCCAATGGAATGTCTGAGTGTGTGTGAGTGTATGTGTGTGTGTGTGTGTGTGTGTGTGTGTGTGTGTGTGTGTGATCATACATCTTGATGAAGAAGAAATTCCAAGTCTGTTTTTTCTTGTAAAGCAGCCTTAGATATCTGTTTTTCTTCTCTTTTCTGTTTTACTTCTTATTTTTTCCCCTTTTTTGATAGTGTCTCTTTTATCCAAGGCTGGCCTTAGACTCACTATATAGCCAAGGATGACCCTGACATTCTGATTCTCCTGACACCCTGCCCCAGTGCTGGAATACAGGCCTATGCTGCCATGCTTGGTTTGTGTCACGCTGATGGTTGAACTCAGGGCATTCTGCATGGGGGGCAAGCATGCTACCAGCAGAGTTACTTCCTGAATCCCATTCCAGATGTCTGTTTTTTCAGAAGCATGACTCATTGATTGAGGCCCTCTTATAAAGTCTTCAGAAATGCACTTTCCGAGCTCTTTATGGATGGACCACATTGCCATGCCTGGTGGTTCATGTCACACACAGGACTCTACTGAAACAGGCTGTTTTTTCCAGGTCAGACTACCAGCTAGAATTTCAAATTGTTGAAAATGAAAAATAGATTGCCTTCCCCCCATGACTAGATTTGGAACAAGTGGCTCACATTTAGCAATCGGCACAGATCGTAGGCAGTATCCAATATACCAATCCAGATACTCATTGGAAAGTTAGCTATTTGGCCTCAGAGTTTATTTTCTCATGCTAACAGGAGCCTTTAGCTTTCCAGGCTTGCCAATAGAGCTTTTTAAAACCACAAAGAAGCCGTGTTACTGACTCCTCAGGGCTCTGCTGGCTCCATCTGGACGACAGTGTTTTCCTGTGAAATGTGACTGTGGGTGTCTTCTAGCTCTGAGTTGCTGACCATAAGGCTCATGGCTTGGTGCTGGGGTTCCAGAGAGATGTGTTCATATCTCACTGCTGTTGTTGAAAATGACCAAAAAGTTAGTGGCTTAAAGCCACAACAGATTTACCGTTATAGTCCTGAGGGGCAGAAATTCTAAATTGACCCACTGAGTTATAAATGAATGGTTCAGGGGCTAGAGAGAGAGTTTAGTTGGTCAAATGCTTGCTATACAAGCAGGACTGGGCAGATTCCCAGAAGCTGGAGAGACTGGACCTGGTGAGTGTACCTGTCAGAAAGGAGGGTCCATAGGGTTTGCTGTTGATCTCTGGGTTCAGTGAGAGACCCTGTCTCAAAACAGGAGGAGAAGATATCTCATGCTAACCTATAGCTTCCACACGTGTGTACATGCACACAGGAACATGTACACATACCGGCATATACCACTCCCTCCTTCCCTCCGTCCCTCTCACTTATTCACAAGAATTCAGGAAGCCTCTGTTGTTTCTGGGTGGATGGGTGTCCTGCTCTTCTGTAGCCTGAGAAGCTGCCTGGATTTCATGGTTCCTTGCCTGCATCTTCCATCGTCACAGCACAGCACAGCACAGCACAGCATGGCTCATCCTCAGCTGCCAGCTGGCTGCATCTTTACCTCCAGCTTCTCCTTTCTGTTTACAAGAGCTCTGTGATTCCTGTGGGATCCATTGAGATAATGCAGGTTCATCTTCCCACTTCATACCAGCTAATCCACACCCTTCATTCTACCTTCAACTCCAATCACTCTGTGAAGCTGAATATTAATTGCCAGCTTAACAGGCTAGGGAGACACTGAAGAGACAGGCCCCTGGGCATGAGGGGAAGGACAACCCTGAATATGGGTAGCATCATCCCATGGGGTGAGGGCTCAACTGAATAAAATGAGAGAGCAAGCTGAACATTCATCTTCTCCCATGCTTCCTGATTGTGGATACAACGTGACCAGTCTCTTTAACTTTCTACCTCCATGCCTTCCCTGTTGTGGTGGACTGGTACTATTAAACTGTGAGCCAAAATAAAACCTCCTTTCCTAAGTTGCTTCTTGCCAGTTATTTTCTTATAGTAATGAGAAAATAATGCACGTCCTCTTAGCATATAAAGTAACATGTTGACAGGCTCTAGAAATGAAGATGTGGATAGATGCCTTTATTAATTCATCAAGATTTATTTTTTTCTTTTATGAATATGTGTGTGTATGTGCAACTGAGTGCATGTGCCTGCACAGGATCTCTTCGAGCTGAAGTTACAAGTGACTGTGAGCCTCTCAATGTGGGTGCTAAGAACCAATCCTGTATCCTCTGGAAGAGCAGCAAGCATCCCTTTTAACTGCTGAGGCACTCTCTGGCCCCAGGACATTATTCTGCCTCAGGTCCCCATGGGCGGGGGGGGGGGCGTTTTGCCTCAGGATAACAGTTAATGATGCTTCTTTAGTGTCTTACTGTTCATGGAGCCATCTCTACCATTTACATTGTTGCTTGCTCTCATTGCTGCCTTTCATCACACCCAATATAACATCAATAAGGTAATAACTACATGAATCAGACAGAAAGGTCATTGGCTTATCAAATTTGGAAGAAGTGAACATCACTGTGAACTGCCAGGTAGTGCACACCTGTAATCCAAGCACTGGGGAAGTGGAAGCAGGAAGACCAGAAGTTCAAGGTCATCTTCAGCTGCGTAGGGAATTTGAGAGGAATCAGAGCCATATGAGACTGTATCTAAAATGTATAGTGAACCAGTTCATTTCAAACTGGGAAGGTCCCATGGAGGAGGCAGGCTTTCAGCAAGGATGATGGATGTCAAGGCGAATTTCCCAGATGCAATGATTTAGGATACATGACAAAGATTCAGCCTGTTAGGAACAGGCAGGAAGAGGGTTCAGGAAAGAGAAAAGTTCTGGTGAGGGAAATGGTGTCAAGTAATGTGATAATTCTGGAAGGTTCTGGGTTCCCTTCTACTTACATCTTCTTGGTGCAAGAGGAATGAGTGCACTGCTCTTGGGAGAAGTGACCTGTCTGCTTCATTCTGCCTGGGAAGAGGAGCTGTAAGCCCCAATACTACTCATTGCGCAGTCCACCCAAAGCCCAGGATGCGGATTATCCCAGGCCCATCTTTATTCAGTGATCTGACAGTGTCTTGATGATCCTTGAAAAGCAATTGTAATCTTCACTCCAGTCTTTTGTGTGGGAGCGTACACCACTAGAGAACCATCTTGGCTGTCAGTCTTCAGGTGCCATCTACCATACTTATTTATGTCGGTGGATAGGCGGATGGGTCGATTGTGTGTGTGAGCACATGTGGGCTACCTTGCACATGCAGTGCAGAAGTCAGAGGACAGCTTGCTCTAGCTGGTTCTCTCCTACTGTGTGGCTTCTGGGACTGAACTCAGGTAGTCAGGTTTGGCTGCAAGTGATTAACCACGTAGCCATCTCCTCAGTCCTGAAGTCACAGTTTCAAAGCCTCTTTTCTTTAGACTTAGATGTACAGATTCCTTTCTTCTCTCTTCATTCCACTGAAGTGCATCTTTTAGGTCACAAAGATGTCCTTCCTTTCTTCCTTACCCTCTTTCATGTCTCGCCTTAATTTGGTGAAAATACATCAGACTCTTTCTTCTTCTTCTTTTGTCTTCCTTTTATCAGTATTTTTAAATTTTATTTATTTATTTTTAATTTATTTACATTTCAAGTGTTATCCCCTTACCTGGTTCCCCACCTCCTGGAAACTCCCTAGACTCTTGCTTCTTGATCCATGAAAGCAAAGCCAGGTTCTCCTTAGTGGGTCACCAGGGAAAAAGACTGTTCACACATAAATGTGTTTTCCCTTTCACATTTAATTCTTTTAACAGAGACAGGGTAGGGAACTGCAAGGTCACTGGAGGGCAATCCCAAACTCACAGTGGCCTTCTTCTAGCTAATGGAATCAGTGTTATGAAGCAGCTAGGTTCTATGGGTGCGAAATTGAAGCCATCACTGATGGAGCTGGTAGGGGCCGCTGAGCCATCCCGGGGTTTCTTTGAAATGGATGTGTTTTAACAAACACTGCAGTTTAGCTCACTCAAGAAATAATTAAGCCTTGACTTTAGTTGTACATATTAAATTGTAGCAGTGGAGAGGCAAAGGAAGAAATGCTTAGTGGGTTTAAGTAAAGAATTAATAGCATAGGGGTTGGCATTAGGAAGGGAGTGCAGTGGTGAGCTGACCTGAGCTAACAGTGTTTGTTCCAGCTTGGAAGAGATATGGTGATTACAGTGTGTCTTCCCCATGTCACCCAATGGCTGAAGGTCTTAAAGTACTCTGTAAATTTACCCCTTGGAAGTAATTAGATCTCTGCCAGGGGTGGGGGTGGGAGAAGCCATCCATAAAATAAAAGGCAAAGACTTTCATCTTCACCGTTTTCTCTCTCTGACTCTGTGTGCATCTCCGTAGAGCTGATACTTCACCAGTTAACATCTGGCTTGTCTTCCATGGGCCAGTATAAATAAACTTCATCTACCCATGGTCTTTCCCTGTGTTTCTAGAAGCAGCTGACTCTCTCTCTCTCTCTCTCTCTCTCTCTCTCTCTCTCTCTCTCTCTCTCTCTCTCTCTCTCCTCTGTATTGTATCTTCCATTCTTCTTCTCCCCTTCCCTTTCCTCCCCTTCCCTTCCCCTCCCTTCCCTTCCTTGGTCCTCCCCTTTCCTTCTTTTCCTCTCCCTCCCTTCTCCTCCCCTTCACTCCCCTTCCTTTCTCTTTCCTTTCTTTGTGTTTCATGTGTGTATACTGTATATGCATGTTCACATATGCTGCTTGTGGGAATGTTCCTTGTATAATTTCAGGCAGGATCTCTTAGGCCAGAGCTTGAAGATTTGACTAATCTAATTAGCCAGCTTGCTCTTGGCATTCCCAGTCTGTCTTCCAAATCTCTCCTAGGATTTAGGCAGGCTGCCACCCACCCAGCCTTTATAGGGCGATGGAGATCTACTCTGCCACTCCACAGCCTGATCAATCAGCTCTCCTCACATCACAAAACACTAATGTGAAGCACTAAGGGTTATTACCAGTCTTAACTTCTTGATCGGGTTCTTACTTCTTTGGGAATAGGACCATGCTTCATATGTCTTTGTGTGAACATGGGTGAACAAAGGCATGCTGCATTATCTAAGTGAGATGGAGCAAGATCCCTATTCATGAAATCTCATGCTTCTTAGAAGATGTGCACTTAAAAATTTATGCATTGTTTATTTTTGGAATATTCCATTTAATATTTATGGATTACAGTTAATCGAGGTATGTGGGTTCACAGAGCCAAACAACCATTTAAGGAAAAACTATTGTAAATATTCCTATTTATGCCATAACTTAAAACTTCTCAATTTAGTCCAAAGGACCATATCCTAAGATGCAGTAATGGGATTTCCGGAGTGTCTGTGAATGCCCACAAGGATGTGTGCTCTTATGGGCAGTGAGCATCAGCTTCCATCAGCTTTTCAAAGGATTTGCCATCTAGAAGAACATAATAACTCCTTCATGGCATCTCAACAAACAGTGGGTTAGGATTACTGCTGGAATTTAAAACTCAAAATGTTTCACATTTGAATACTGTATTAACCTATACATGTTTCATGACTTAATAAAACATTATCATTGCACCACAGCATCTCTCCCTTTCTTTTCTGCTTCATAGCATCTTTAAATTCTTTAGCTGTTTCATGCATATTTGCAACAAGCTACAGTCTTTACACCCTCATTCTTTTCTGTGTCTCACTCCCTTTCTCTTTTACTTCTGAACATGTCCTCCTCCCCCACCTTCATGTCTGTTTTAGGGCCACTGAGTTTAATTATGGCTGTCTGCATGAGCATGGCCAGGAGGCTATTTACTGGAGTAAATATACTGGACTAAATGTACCATTGGCTATGACACTGGGGAGAGTGACTCCACTCCACCCAGTGTACATGTTACTTTTCCCACTTCCTCATTATCTCTTGTCATTGCCTTCCAGTCTTTTATACTGGACTCACTTTCCTCTTGGGTATCCACAGAGCTCTGAAGGCCCACTGTAGGAGAAGTGCATGGTCTTCCCCAAGTCTCTTCTCAGGTAAACACCATCTTCCAGGTCCAGGAGTATCTTTTCAAAATGATTTCTATATTACAGAAGCCATCAATTCACCAAATGATCGCCTTATTGGCAATAGTAGAATATCGATTGACTAGTGTTCAAGCAAGCAGGAAGTAGTAGAGGTTAATAGCCCATATTTGATTAGGACTTCTTTTGGCCGAAGCTGTGGAGACCACGGGAAAACCTGGAAACGGGGACGTTTGGGTTTCGTTCCAACTCTACCACAATCTCTCAGAGTACCACTTAACCTCTCTTCACCTCAATCGTAAAAGGTGCGTTCTGAAATACCACGGTATGAGTCTTTAATAGGCCACCTAGGCAGAGATACCGTTGTTCGCAGAGCCACCCGGCAGATCACAGCTATTTCAGTTTCCAAAGCGCTTGCTTCAACTATTGCTTAATCAGTGGTTTGCAAGAAATCCCTGTGATTATTGAAGCACAGGCCTGTGTTTTTACGGCTTCCATTAAGGAGCAGAGCTGGGCTGTGGCTGGCCAGGCTCAATAAATCATTCGTATTGGGAATATATTTGTCAATTTTCTTGCAGATTGTGTAATTATCACATCGTTTTATTTCCAAGGCTCATAAGTGGGGATTAGAGCTGACGCTTGGTAATTGAAAGACTGTTCTGCCTTTCATAGCACAGTTCGCTGTGATGGTTAAGAACTGCATTTGGCTCTGAAGGTTTCTCCTGCTAGCCATCCTCAGAGTTATAATCTGGACTGGGTGGGCTCTTCCAGACATCCAAGAGAGCCAACTACTTACTACAACTGTCTTAGAAGGATCAAACTGAGCTTGTTTCCAAGGGTTTTCTCAGG
Organism: Tokudaia tokunoshimensis; assembly: GCA_036184795.1. Classification (NCBI taxonomy): domain Eukaryota; kingdom Metazoa; phylum Chordata; class Mammalia; order Rodentia; family Muridae; genus Tokudaia; species Tokudaia tokunoshimensis. The sequence continues at coordinate 69,227,183 of BTHU01000013.1, forward strand.
TAGTTTTTGAGATGTTGATCACAATACACTGCAGCCTCCAGGGCAAGGTGTTCTTTTGCTTTTTGAACATTTTATTTTAATTTTTATTTTCTTTTGGGGGAGGTTGCTAAGGTGGAAGGTGGATATGGAGGGACAGGGAGATCAGTGGGATTGGGGTGCATGATATGAAATTCACAAAGAATCAATAAAAAGTTTTAAAAGAGGGAGGGAAGGGGGCTTATGGGACTTTCGGGGAGGGAGGAAATGGGAAAGGGGAAATGATTTGGAATGCAAATTAAAAAAAATAAAAAAAAATAAAAAAAAGAGCACTGGCGGCCCTTTTAGAGGACCCGGGTCCAATTCCCAGTACCCACATGGTGGCTCACAACTGTAACTCCTGTTCCTCACACATGCAGGCAAAACACCAGAGCTCATGAAATAAAACATAAAAAGGATATAAGCTTAAAAAAAAATACCCAATCCCAAAGAATTTTGAATAGAAGCTAGAGGTATCCTCTTTCCTTAGGTATGGGATGACACAGCATGTTCTCTTCCTCTCTGGATTCTGGCCTCCAGAACCTTCAGGGGGGCATTAATTGAGATTTATCTGCTTAGCTCCACCACTATAACCTGAAGGGGCATGTGTGTTACAAAAGGGAGTGTCACCCCATTGTACTGTGCAAAGCTCATGTTATGGGTGTGTGTGTGTGTGTGTGTGTGTGTGTGTGTGTGTGTGTGTGTGTGGTATAGGCACATGCAGATGTATGTATTTATAAAGGTTAGAGGTAGTCAACATTTAATATCTCCCTCAACTGCTCTCCATTTATTTTTTGACGCAGGGTCTCTCACCAAGCCTGGAGCAACTTTCCTCCCACATTCAACTGGCCAGAAAGCCCTAGGAGAACCTCCAGTCTCTACACACATTCTCCCTAGAGTCAACTGCAGACAAATGGGAATATACAGTGTCTCCTGGCTGCATAAAGCTTGAGGAAGAAGATATTGTTTCATCTACCAGATTACACATGCTGTGTGACCTTGAGAAACTACTTAACCTTTCTGGGCTTGTTCAGATAGCTCATCTATGAAAGAGGCTCATCTATAAAATGCCTTCTACATGAGCTAGAGAGCATGGGAAACTTGAGGAAGCATCAACTCAAGGGCAGGACATAGAGGAAGCACTTCTGGTGGTTTCTATGACCACTAACCAGAGAAGCAGAGAATATGAATAAGTAATAACTTTTGGTTCTGTTGGGGGCTTAGAAAGGATTTGCTTTCAAATATTCCTGCTTGGAGAGTTCTTTTTTTTTTAATTGACTAGTGTGTGTGTGTGTGTGTGTGTGTGTTTGAGCAATGTATGTGAATGTGTGTGCAGACAAGGATGTGCAGTCAGCATAAGGGTCAGTTGAGCCCAAGCTTTGCATTTCCCCGGGTCACTTATGTTCTGAGAGCATGGCAGAAGGTGCCATGGGTTCTGACTGTGGTTCAGTCATTTCACTTGCATATCGTACTGCAGTCTTCAGTCTAGTCCCATTAATTCAGAACATTCCAGAACATGAGCTGCTGCCTTGATAGGTGAGTAAAGATAGCTGAGATTTTTCCCAATTTTTTGGTGAACCTCCTACCTACTGTTTCCACCAATGTCTTTGAAAACTGTCTTAATTTAAGATTGTTCTGGTATTATAAGAATCTCATGGATTGTTACCACACTGGACTATGGTATTTGGGGAAAACCAAGATTTTGTTCCTTGGCCCTGGCTCCAGAATCAGCCATCTCTTATGTTTCTTTGAGATGAGAACCTTTTCTTTCCTTGACATCACTTTTAGTCTCAGTGATGGTATGTGTATATGTGCATGGTGTGTGTGTGTGTGTGTGTGTGTGTGTTTGCATGCTCTTGTGTGTGAATATGTACCCATGGAAGTCAGAGAACAACCTTGGTTGCTGGTCATTGTCTCCACTTTGTTTAAGAAAAGGCTTGTTATCTACACTGTGTGCCAAGCTGGTTGGCTTGGGAATTCTCCTGTTTCTGCCTCCCGCCTAGCTACAGGAGTGCTGGTGTCACATGCACTATGCTATTATGTAGGTTCTGGGGGTTCAAACTCAGCTCCTCATGCTTGCAAGGGAAACACTTGACTCACTGGGCCCTGTCCCCAGCCCTCACTCTTAGTGAGTTTGCATTCTGCCAGGTAAGTCAGACTCAACTTATTCTGCTGATCCTTGTTATGGTGTTATATGGTGGTGACTTACGCCAAGTTTTGAGGGTTGGCAGAGGAGATTTCCTATAGGTGAGGCACTCCCAAAGGACTGAGGGAGGAAAAGGACAGTGATGGCATCTTCAGAGGTTGGATTGTGGACATGATCATTTGACTCGGGTAGACTTTCAGATTTCAAAATGTAAATCCAGGCTAGCAAAATAGCCCAGTTGTTAAAGTGCCCATCCTGAAAATATGAGGACCTGAGTTCACTCTCCTGGGGAAACAGACAAACAAACAAACAAACAAACAGCCAAGCGTAATGGTGTATACTTGCAATCCCAGCACTGGGAAGATGGAGACAGGTAGATTTCTCTGCTCAGTGGCCTGGCAGCCTAGCCTACTTAATGAGTACCAGGCCAATGAAAGAAAAAATCTCACGTTAAAAAGCACTGGAGGACAAGGAAACAGGGAAAGGTTGATAGGGGAAGGGGAGGTGGCTTATGGGATTTTCAGGGAAGGGGAGAACCAGGAAAGGGGACAACATTTGAAATGTAAATAAAGAATATATCTAATGAAAAAAGAAAACTTATGTAAAATTTTGATAAAATAAAGCACTGGAGGGATCTCTCTCTCTCTCTCTCTCTCTCTCTCTCTCTCTCTCTCTCTCTTTCTGCCTCCCTCTCTCTGTCTCCCTCTGTCTCTCTCTGTCTCTCTCTGCCTCCCTCTCTCTGTCTCTCTGTCTCTGTCTCTGTCTCTCTCTCACACACACAGACACAGACACACACACAGACACACACACACACACACACACACATAAACACAAACACACACACACCCCAGTGAGAACCTGACATGGTGGTCAAGTGAGAGAGAGTGGCTGCAGTGTCAAACAGGTGTACGGAGAAGGCCCTGTAAATATTGCTGACCATTGTACCACTTTGATGATTTGTTTGCATGCATAGATGTATATGTGCTGTGTGTATAGGGAGGATGAAGTGTTATTCCATAGCTGCTGTAATATAGCCTATGGTGGTCACCTGCCAGCCTTGCTGGGAAACAGTGATAGTGAATCACTCTCATTTTCTACTTTGTCTCTTGCGCCTTTGTGTGTGTGTGCTGTATGTGTGCATATACCTGTGGTGTACATATGTGCAGAAGTCAGACGAGGTATCTGTTGTCCTCCTGTCACTCTCCCCCTTGTCTCCTTGGAGACAGGATCTCCTGTTGAACCAGGAACACATCATTTTCCAGCCAGGCTGGTAGTCCGCCCCCTAGCAGTTCTCCATCTCTGAGTGTGCTGGGGTTACAGAGGACACACTCTGGCTGACCTTTTTATGTGGGTTCTGGAGATCCACATTCAGGCCACTGTTCTTGCCCAGGAAACACTTCATTGACTGAGTCATCTCCCTAGTCTACCACCTTGTTTTCTGATACTGGGTCTCTCATTGGTCTGAGGCTCATTCATTCAGCTAGTTTAGCTGATAGCAAGTCTCAGGACAGTGTGTGCCTTTCCCCCCAGTGCTGGGTTGATAAGATTGTGACCCTTAACCTGGCATTTGGGATCAAACATGTCTTTATGCTTGCAAGGCAAGAGCTTGACCTACTGAGCCGCCTCCTCTGCTCTCACCTCTGAAAATCAATACAAAATAAAAGCCACAAGGTTGATGGGCACGTTCCAAATCTTTCTGAGACTCCACTAGACATCAAATAGATAATCTTCCACACACTTTCTATCCTAGGATGATTTTATTGTTAACCTGAGACAGGCTGGAATCATCTGAGAGGAAAGTCTTGACTGAGGAGTTAACTAGATTAAGTCAACCTGTGGACATGGCTGGGGGAGGGGTTGTCTTGATAATTAATGCAAGAGGGCCCAGCCCACTGTGGGCAGAACCATCCCATAAGCAGGTGGGCCTGGGTTGTAGAGCAAAGGTAGCTACTGATGAGCCTGGGAAGTCTTTCTCTGTGATTCCTGCTTCAAACTCCTTGAATTTCTTTCTGCCCTGACTTCCTTCAATGATTACTGTGACCTGGGAGTGTAAGCCAAATAAGCGCTGTCCTCCCTAAGTTGCTTTTATCAGAGTGTTTTATCACAGTGACACATAGGAAACTAGAACATTCCCCCATCTTTAACAACTAGAAAAAAAAGTTGCATTTTATTTTTTTCCCTTCAAAAGTACGAGGAACAACACAGGGGATTTTGGGTTGTTATGAGCCTGAAGGAGGAGGCTGCGTCTCTGCAAATGGACACCTTCTGATTCTGTGTGTCCAAGCTGTCAGTACCCGTGCAGAGGCCCTGGGATTCCTATTTGCAGATCCGTCTGTCATCTCTTGCGGGACCTTCACACCTCAGTGGCACCGATTATCTCATGTCACAGCCCATCAGCTGGCTTAACTCCAGAAGGATGGAAAATTGCTTAACAAGCCTCCCATTGTGAACAGGCCCACGTCGCCCTAATCACACGCCGTGCTTGCAGGTCTCATCTGTTCCTACAGAACAGATGCATCTCTCAGCTGTTAGACAAGAGCTATTAGACAAAGGTTGGAGGGGCCAGGGAGATGGCTTAGTTGGTAAAGTGCCTGCTTGCAAGAATGAGGATCTGAATTTGGATCCCTTAGTGCTCATGTAAAAACCTGACTGTGGAAGGCAGGGCTTAACTCTGGTTAAGAGCTTACGCTGCTCTCCCAGAGGTCCTAAAGTCTGTTCCTAGCACCCACATCAATCTGCTCACATCCACCCTATCTAGTTACAGGCATTCTGTTTTGGTCTTCTTGGATACCTATACTCACATACACATACACGTACCCCCATGACACACACACACACACACACACACACACACACACACACACACACACTCACATCACACATAAACACACTCACACACATATACGTACACACACACAAACACACATACATAAACACATATATACTCGCATATTGCACACACTCATACATACAAACATACACACTCATACACATTCACACATTCATACACAGACATATCCATATAATTGTTTTAAACAAGCTGAGTGTGGCAAAGCATGTCTGTAAACCTAGTACTGGAAGCTCAGAGACAAATGGATCTCTGGAGCTCATTGGCCAGCCATTCTAGGGGAACAGGCGAGCTCCATGTTCAATGAGAGTTCTTATTTCAAAAAAAAAAAAAAACCAAGGTGGAGAAAGATGGAGGATCTATTGACCTTTGTCCTCTGCACAAACATCTTCACACACACAAACATATGCACATAGATACATACACCAAATACAGTTATTCCAGTTGAGGAACTGTCTACATCAGGTTGGCCTGTGGGCATGTCTGTGGGGGATTAATGTAAGAGAATTCGGTGCCATTCCCTCATCAGGAGGGTCCCGAAAAGTATAAGGAAGCAAGCAAGGATCCACATGTTTGTTCTGTCTCTGCTTCTGGTTTGAAGAATGCTCTTGCGGGAGACTTGAATGAGCTCTCAGCTATCAGTAGGAACAGTGGTGGTCAAAGCTGACTTCTTGAAAAGGCGTCCATCAGATGAAGCAGCTGTGTGAAATCTGGGTAGGAAATGGAGAAAGATTAACATATGAAAGAAGGGAAATGAAAAAGGAAGAAGAAAAAGAAGAAGGAGGAGGAGGAGGAGGAGAAGGAAGAGGAGAAGAAGAAGAAGAAGAAGAAGAAGAAGAAGAAGAAGAAGAAGAAGAAGAAGAAGAAGAAGAAGAAGAAGGAGGAAGGAGGAGGAGGAGGAGGAGGAGAAGGAGAAGGAGAAAGAGAAGGAGAAGAAGAAGAAGAAGAAGAAGAAGAAGAAGAAGAAGAAGAAGAAGAAGAAGAAGAAGAAGAAGAAGAAGAAGAAGAAGAAGAAGAAGACCTGAAACTTGGAAGAATCAGAAGCTGTATAAATGACCTTAAAGGGTCAGGAGCCTTGTGTCTCCCATTGAACCTCTCTACGCCTTTTCAAGCTCACTTACCATCTCCCATTCTCTGAGGAATTTTCTCCTTCACCTGTCTGTGTCCCTTACTTGTTGTGTCTGTGGTGCAATTCTTTGTTCTGAGACACAAGAACCTAGGAATGTCAGTAGTTGCTCCTAACATTCAAATCCATCACCTTATCACCTACATGGATATAGAAACAAAGAAGGAGGTAAGGACCCCACATGCAAGTATGGAAACAGTAAGACAGAGACTGTTAAGGTATTCCCCCTCACCCTCCCACCCCCTGCAGCTGAAGCAAGCAAGCATAAGGAATAGTTTAGCAACCTGGGACTCTACTTGGTTTGGACTGTGCACACCCTCTTCTGATAGTGCACTTGGCAGCACAAGACCTTATCTGCAGGTACAATCCTCCCCCAAAGCTTCAAACAATGAACCTGGAAACCTGTTAGCAACTTAAGACCTCCACTGAGCTAGACATACACACTTCTTTCAAACAATGGAATAAGTTTCTGTACTTAATGACAATAAAACTTAGATTTAGTCAGCTTTGAATTATGTTTAGGTGAGAAGGCAGTAAGCCTGGGCTGATTCAGTCTAGATCAGCTTTGAGGGAATTCATAATAAGACGAAAATGTGTCCTCTAGGTGAACTTATAGGAGTTGTTTGAGGAGGATGTAGAATCATTACGGGGTATTCCTTGCCAGAGGAAGTGCAGTCTTGGGACAGCCTTTGAGGTTTTATAGCCTGCCTCCACTTCCTGTTTTCTTTCTGCTTCCTATTGCTGGTGCTTTGTGATGGGCCAGACACATGCTCCTGCCACTGAGCCTCCCGTGCCTCTTTCTATGCCTTCCCTCACATGATAGACTGTATCCTCTATGAAATCATAAGCTATGGTAACCTTTTCTATCATAAATTGCTTTTGTCAGCATTTTATTAAAGCAACAGAAAGTGGTCCAGAGTCATCTAGGGCAGGTATATTTTGCTGTGGAGAGAATGAAGTCCTGAATCAATGTGTATTATGGATACAGGCATGGCCATGTCAAGGATCCATAGGAATGGCAAGGTTTCCCCCTGGTCCTTGTACGGATATTGGCAGTGTGTGCTGAAAGTACCACTACCCACAGTTTCTTCTTCAGACGACTACAGCCAGAAACTACTCCCCTACAGAGAGCTCCTATTGATTAGCTATCGGGACTCCATGTTCAGTTGTATATAATAAGCTTGTCTCTTCAGACTGAATTTTCTGGGTTGCTGGTGCATCTCCATCAAAGCATAGACTCACCTAATTGTAGTGGTAAATGTTAAACTACATTCCCTGGTGGGTGTGCTTGTGGCTCCTCCCCACCCATCCCAATGTTCTGGATCCCTGATGGACACACACACACACACACACACACACACACACACCCTTTATATTTTAATATCCCTTAACTAGCTCAATGGCCGGGCCACTTTTGAACCTTCATATGGCTAACATACTCTTCTCAGATATTCCT